>CAJNDS010002313.1:195000-852500 GCA_905221605.1 Symbiodinium natans
CGCGCGCGCGGCTTCGCGCGGGGCTTCGCGCGCATGGCTTCGCGCGCGGGCTTCGCGCGGCTTCGCGCGTTTCGCGTCTGCCTGCGCCCGACCCCTGAGCGGACCATTGTGCAGGAATTGCAGCAAGCTGTGCCTCCACAAGCAACCTGTCGATGTCAAAGCAGCTAACCTCCCCCCCTTGAGAAGCTGATGCAGACATGGGCGGTGCGGAACTTGAGCCGGGTGCGGACATCAGACGGCACTCTGATCAAGCAGACAGCTGCAAGAGCTGTCGGGTGCACGCGTGGATCCTGTGGCCACTGCAAGCCAAACGGAACCAAGCCTGGGGACTAAGGCACAAGAAAACCCTGGAGCCCTCCGCAGTTGACAACAGAACCCCGGAAAAGGAGCTCTCGAGCACGTAACTGAAAAGGTCAGGGGGCGCAGCCACTCGGCGCTCAAGCAGGTCAAGATGGAAGCAGCGAGGCCGGATGAGGACTGCTCGGAATGCAGCACGCTGAGGCAGAGGCGGCCAATCCCAGCTGATGCTCGAATCGCTCGAAGACGAGCTGGTGTCCATCCGCTGAGACCACCCGGGGTCTCAGCTTGCACGACCCCTAGAGGGAAGACCCTTAGCGCCCAGGACCTCTAGAGCAGCGGCACCCTTACGAGATTAGCGGAGCCCCAACAACAAAATTTTGATCCTCTGAGCTGCACACAGCCACACTGCGACGGAGAGATCAAAATTCACATGGTGAACAAATCAATCATGTTCATGAAAATTCATGCACCCATGAATTGCAGAAGTATAAAATGAAAATAAGGTGCTGTCTCGCTTGCGAGAAGGCGCTCTTTTCATGAGAGCAGAATGAAGCACAATATAATGACCAAATATGAATGGAAAATACCAAAAAACATCTAAAATCACTAATTTCATAGGAGCTCCGGCGTTCAAATTATCATTATGAAAAAGGCCAGAATAAAACAAATTTAGGCATTCCAAGGACCACACTTATGGAGAATGGACGCGACGCAGTGCTCGACCCTTCTCCGGCTCGTGGTTCCGCAAACCAAGTTCTTCCACTTACAACTCTTCGCCTTGCCACTGCAACCACCGTCACTACCAAGCCCCCCTTAAGCCCCCCTCTTAAGCCCGTCTGGTGGTGTGAACCAGCAGGCGCAGGCTGCACTAGTCGAGTAGCGATTTCCCCAGCTCCATCCTTTTCTCCAGCAGACATGGCTCACACAACAGGCGGAGTAACTCTTTTGAGACACAAAACAGAGCACGGTTGGGTCCCAGCCGGTCGGCACTGAGGGTCCAAAACGCATAAGCGTCAATGCAGTGAGCCCTGAAGCAGCGCGACCTCGTCAAAGCAACACTGACGAATTCTTGAGCATTGCACTTAAGGTGTGGGCCGGAAAATGGGGCCCAAAAATGGGGGGCTCCCTTCTGGCAATTTTTTTTTGGCTTTGCTTTTTGTTCTCTTATCCAATTTGCCTTGCGGGGCTCTGCCTTAAGCTCAAATTACGTGCCTGTTTTTTGGTGATGCTTTTTCCATTTTGAATCCATGTTTCGGGGTCATGTTTGGCCCTTCAAAAACCTAACAAAAACCAATTTTCAGCCGATTTATTAAACTTGGATTTTTTGCCTAACGGCAAAATGGGGGTGCGAAGCACTCTCCCGCTATGTCTGTAGCCTCCGAGAAAAAATTGTGCAAGAAGCAGAACAGAGACCTTACAGCTGCTGAATCCATCAGTTGCATAATCCATGAGACTCGACGTCTCAGCTGCAGTATAACAAAGTAAACCAAAACCTCCGGTCTCTAGAAGCCGCCAGCGTCAAGCGTCAAACGATTCAAATATATAGAAGCCGCAAGGGTCAAACGATTCACAACACTATAGAACAACAAATATTCAGAAAACACACAAAGAAAAGAGGTCAGGAAAAACACAAAAACAACGCAAACCAAATCAAAAACAATTTTGCACTCAAAAAATATTTCAACAATATAAGCAACTACTGCTGCTACTGCTACTGCTACTGCTACTGCTACTGCTACTGCCACTGCTACTGCTACTGCCACTGCTACTGCTACTGCCACTGCTACTGCTACTGCTACTGCCACTGCTACTGCTACTGCTACTGCGACAACTACTGCGACTGCTTCTGCGACTGTTACGACTGCTACGACTGCTACGACTGCTACGACTGCTACGACTGCTACGACTGCTACGACTGCTACGACTGCTACGACTGCTACGACTGCTACGACGACGGACGACGACTAACGACGACTACGACGACAACTACAACGACGACTACGACTGCGACTACTACTCCTACTACTACTACTACTACAACAACAACTACTACAACTACTACTACTACTACTACTACTACTACTACTACTACTACTACTACTACTACTACTACTACTACTACTACTACTACTACTACTACTACTACTACTACTACTACTACTACTACTACTACTACTACTACTACTAGGTGTCGGTACCATTCGCGACGGTGTCATTTTCTTCGATTCCCAGTGCTAAAACCTAGGTTTCGCGCACATTCCAGGCTCCAGTGCCCCTTTGTCTTTTCTTCTTTCTACATGTACCTGCACCGTACGCCTTGCCAGTTTGGGTTTGGGCTGTTAAACTGAAACATCGGTATTTACGACACTTCGTGGCTTTTTTGCAGAGCATCCATGTCCGCACGATGATAACGTCCGTGTTAGCAGCGCATCCATGTTGACACGATGATAACTGGTAACGTCCGTGTTGCCAGAGCTTCCATGTCCGCGCGATGATAACGTCCGTGTTACCAGAGCATCCATGTCCGCGCGATGATAACGTTTGTGTGACCACTGCGTTCGCAATGGCCAGAGCATCCATGTCCTTACGATGATAACCTCCATGCAAAAACATCGGTATTTGCGACACTTCGTGGCTTCATAGCTTGCGAATGGCCAGAGCATCCATGTCCGCACGACGATAACGTCCCTGTTACCGGAGCAGCACGATGATAACGTCCGCGTTACCAGAGCATCCATGTCCGCTTGAGCCCAGCACTCAAGTCCGCTCAGTGTCTTCCATGCCAAAAAAAACAAGATAAGACAAACCCTGCCAATCACCTGCCATCAGCTGAAAACACTGTAAAACGCATGCATTTCCTGCCAGTCCTGCGCAAGCACCACACCGTCGCGTACGTAACCAGCGCGTACTACTACTACTACTACCACTACTACTACTACTACTACTACTACTACTACTACTACTACTACTACTACTACTACTACTACTACTACTACTACTACTACTACTACTACTACTACTACTACTACTACTACTACTACTACTACTACTACTACTACTACTACTACTACTACTACTACTACTACTACTACTAACTACTACTACTAACTACTACTACTAACTACTACTACTTCTACTACTACTACTACTACTACTACTACTACTACTACTACTACTACTACTACTACTACTACTACTACTACTACTACTACTACTACTACTACTACTACTACTACTACTACTACTACTACTACTACTACTACCTCTACTACTACTACTACTACTACTACTACTACTACTACTACTACTACTACTACTACTACTACTACTACTACTACTACTACTACTACTACTACTACTACTACCTCCTACTACTACTACTACTACTACTACTACTACTACTACTACTACTACTACTACTACTACTACTACTACTACTACTACTACTACTACTGCTACTGCTACTGCTACTGCTACTGCTACTACTACTACTACTACTACTACTACTACTACTACTACTACTACTACTACTACTACTACTACTACTACTACTGCTACTACTACTACTACTACTACTACTACTACTACTACTACTCTACTACTACTACTACTACTACTACTACTACACTACTACTACTGAGGGTGACTACTACTACTACTACTCTACTACTACTACTACTACTACTACTACTACTACTACTACTACTACTACTACTACTACTACTACTACTACTACTACTACTACTACTACTACTACTACTACTACTACTACTACTACTACTACTACTACTACTACTACTACTACTACTACTACTACTACTACTACTACTACTACTACTACTACTACTACTACTACTACTACTACTACTATACTACTACTACTACTACTACTACCTACTACTACCTACTACTACTACTACTACTACTACTACTACTACTACTACTACTACTACTACTACTACTACTACTACTACTACTACTACTACTACTACTACTACTACTACTACTACTACTACTACTACTCTACTACTACTACTACTACTACTACTACTACTACTACTACTACTACTACTACTACTACTACTACTACTACTACTACTACTACTACTTCTACTAGTACTAGTACTACAACAACAACAACTACTACTACTACTACTACTACTGCCACTACTACTACTCCTACTACTAGTACTGCTACTATTATATGTTGAACGCTGACCGAAAATTGGTTTGGAGCCAATGGTTTGGAGAGGTGAACCTGAATTCAACAGAAAGGTGAAACTGTACAGGATTCAGGATTGGAGGCGGTGGAATTTGCTTGCTGTGAGCCTTGGACCGATCCTCAAAGCACTTGCTTTGGCAACACAAATGGCAGGCTCACATCCAAGATCCGTAAAGCGGAACCGCGCCACCAGAAACAAAATCGCTTGAGCACAATGACTCATGACTTATAACTCATGACTTCCATGTCTTTGCACTTTTGTTCAATGTTGGTTTAATGGTAGGTGCGCCGTCTTATCCCTCTTTAAATCTCATTGCCCTAGCTTACTGGGGCGCTGTTGCGTCGAAGAAGCAGTGGAGGAAAAAAAATGACTCATGACTCCACAAAATACATTCTGTTTTTTTTTAACGCCGCGTTTTTTCTAATGTTTTTTGAGATTTTCAATATGTTAAATTTTGATCCAAAGCAAGCCGGTTGGCTCAGTTTCAAAAAGTTAGTATGGATCATCTTGTTCATTTGTTGACAATGTTTCTCAAACAAGGAAAAATTGAACAAAAATCAATTATTTTTTTTTTTTTTTTTTTTCAGGCAAGTTTGTTCAGAGCGATTCTGTTTCTAAACAAGGCATTTCCAAAATTATTATTTATATTGCAGACTTTGAAATGCTTCGAAACCAGTTTTTTTCTGTGTCTTAAACGTTTTTTCATGTTTGAAATTTTAAAAACAATTTGCTTTAAAAAACGTAGCAAAAGAGCAAGGCAGCGCCGTCTGCATCCACTCTGTAAAGAGGATCCGTCCTTAAAGCAAAGCGTTCAGCACTAAGTGTGAAGTCAGGCAATCAGGGTGTTAGAACAGGTGCCAGTTGTTGTCGAAAAGACAAAGTGACCGTTTCTATCCGACAGCTTGGTCTGCATGATGAATTTGTGTTGTAGAGGGCTGTTTGAGTTGACTGCAACAGGGAGAGAGCGCCACGAGCAGACTCTGACAACTGAACCGATTGTTGCTATGGCACGTAACTGCTTTTTCCGTCACTAAGAGGATGCTTCGACTGGAACCTTTTGAAACTGTTAGTCGGGACAGCCTGCTTTGATACATCCCTCTTTGCGATGCTGCACGTCAAAGGCAGAGTCCGGCTGTGCCGCTCTCATTCTTTGTTGCTGGGTGTCAGCCTCCAGCAGGTCGTCGGCTTCGTCTTTGTTCTTTTCCATTTGATTTTTTGAATTGTTTGAATTATTTGAATTATTTCAATAATTCAAATATTCAAATGATTCAAATGGAGCCATTTGAATTATTTGAATTATTTGATTTATTTGAATTATTTCTCTGTCCTGGGAAACACTTGAATTATTTGAATTATTTGAATTGTTTTGAAAAATAATTCAAATAATTCAAATAATTCAAATATTTGAAATTCAACTCTGTTCCTCGACACAGATTTTGGGATATTAGAATAATTCAAATAATTCAAATAATTTACATAATTTAAATTTCAATTATTTGAATTATTTGAATTATGCAAATAATTCACATAATTCAAATGATTCAAAGGGGCCATTTGAATCATTCAAATTGTTTGAATTATTGAAGTATTTGAATTATTTGAATAATTCAAATATCCCGAAATCTCTGTCCTGTGAGACACTTAATTATTTGAATTATTTGAACTATTTAAATTATTTAAATAATTCAAAGAATTCAAAAATTTAAAATATTTCAACTGTGTCCCTCGACACAGATTTCGGGATATTTGAACAATTCAAATAATTCAAACAATTCAAACAATTTAAATGATTCAGATGGCTCCATTTGAATTATTTGAATTGTTTCAATTATTTGAATTATTTGATTTATTTAAATAATTCAAATAATTCAAATGATTCAAATGGAGCCATTTGAATTATTCAAATTATTTGAATTATTCATGCAAATAATCTAAATAATTCAAATAAAAATAACATTAATAATTGACATAATTTAAATAATTTTAAATGGAAAAGGAGGGGGCTGGCCTGTTTCTGGGGGAGACCCAGGCTCGTCATTTAGTATTGGGGGGGAGGCCCGGGCTCGTAATTTAGTGTTGGGGAGGCCCGGGCTCGTGATTTAGTATTGGGGGGAGGCGCGGGCTTTTTGGGGGCAGGCGCGGGCTCGTCATTTAGGGGAGGCCCGGGCTCGTGATTTAGTATTGGGGGGAGGCCCGGGCTCGTGATTTAGTATTGGGGGGGGCCCACGCAGCTGCCCCCCAAGGCCCCTTCGCCATTTAAATTATTTAGACTAAATTATTTAAATTATATAAATTCCACGAATTTATATATTTAAATAATTTAAACGTTGGGGGGCCCCTGGACATGTAAGTTATTTGAATTATTTAAATTCCCCGAATGTATATAATTTAATAATTTAAATGTCGGGGTGCCCCTGGACATTTAAATTATTTAAATTATTTCAATTATATAAATTCCCAGAATTTATATAATTTAAAAAATTTCAATAATGTAAAAAAATTTAACTGGAAAGGAGGGGGGGCTGGCCCGCTTTCGGGGGAGGCCCGTCATTTAGTATTGGGGGGAGGCCCGAGCTCGTATTTTAGTGTTGGGGGGAGGCCCGGGCTCGTATTGGGGGGAGGCGCGGGCTTTTGTTGGGGGCAGGCCTCGTAAGGCCCGGGCTCGTGATTTAGTATTGGGGGGAGGCCCGGGCTCGTGATTTTGTATTGGGGGGGGCCCGGGCAGCTGCCCCTTCGCCATTTAGATCATTAAAATTACATAAATAATTTATTTATATAAATTCCACGAATTTATGTATTGAAATAATTGAAATGTCGGGGTGCCCCTGGACATTTACATTATTTAAATTATTTAAATTCAACGAATCTATATAATTTAAATAATCTAGATGTCGGGGGGCCCCTGGACATTTAAATTATGTAAATTATTGAAATTCACCGAATTTATATAATTTAAATAAGTTAAATAACTTAAATAATCTAAATAATGTAAATAATTTTGATAATTTAAATAATTTAAATGCAAAAGGAGGGGGGGCTGGCCCGCTTCCGGGGGAGGCCCGGGCTCGTCATTTAGTATTGGGGGGAGGGGGAGGCCCGGGCTCGTAATTTAGTGTTGGGGGAGGCCAGGGCTCGTAATTTAGTATTGGGGGGAGGCCCGGGCTCGTGATTTAGTATTGAGGGGGAGGCCCGGCTGGGGAGACGCGGGGGGAGGCCCGGGCAGCTGCCCCCAGGGCCCCTTCGCCATTTACATTTAAATTATTTAAATTATTTACATTATTGAAAATATATAAACTCTCCGAATTTATATAATTTTAATCATTTAAATGTCGGGGGGCCCCTGGACATTTAAAGTATTTCAATTATTTAAATTCACCGAATTTATATAATTTAAATAATTTAAGTATCGGGGGGCCGCTGGACATTTAAATTATTTAAAGTATTTAAATTCACCGAATTTATATAATTTAAATAATTTAAATGATGGGGGGCCCCTGGACATTTAAATTCTTTAAATTATTTAAATTACCAGAATTTATATAATTTAATTAATTTAAATCATTTCAATAATTTATATGGAAAAGGAGGGGTGGCTGGCCCGCATCGGGGGAGGTCTGGGCTCGTCATTTAGTATTGGGGGGAGGCCCGGGCTCGTCATTTAGTATTGGGGGCCCGGGCTCGTGATTTAGTATTGGGGGGAGGCCCGGGCTCGTGATTCAGTATTGGGGGGAGGCGCGGGCTCTTGATTTAGTATTGGGGGCAGGCGCGGACTCGTAATTTAGTACTGGGGGGAGGCCCGGGCTCGTGATTTAGTGTTGGGGGGAGGCCCGGGCTCGTGATTTAGTATTGGGGGGGGCCGGGCAGCTGCCCCCAGGCATTTCAATTATTTAAATTATTTAAATTATTCAAATTATTTAAATAATTTATATTATTTAAATTATTTAAATTATATAAATTATTTAAATTATATAAATTCACCGAGTTTATATAATTTAAATCATTTAAATGCCGCGGGGCCCCTGGACATTTAGATTATTTAAATTCCCAGAATTTATATAATTTAAATAATTTAAATGTCGGGGGGGGGGGGCCGCGACATTTAAATTATTTAAATTCCCGGCCTGTCCCACCCAGAAACCCACATCTTATTTTTATTTTTAATTATGTAGCAAAAAACCCGAGTTTTAGCTTCCAAATAAACCCGGTTTAAGCCGCACACACCCCCCCCCCCCCCCCCCCACCTGGTTGCAGAAACTCTCGTTGTCAACACTCGAGAAGCTCACTCGGAAACTTCTGTGGTTGTGCAACTTGTTTCGACCTTTCAGGCCATCTCTGGCACCGCTATGCTCTGTCCGCCGCTTGTGCGCGTTCCGCTCACTTCTGATGCCTGGGACCGCCTTCAGGACTGTTTGTCGGACGACCTTACAGTGTCCGCGCCCTGCGTTGCCCGCCTCTTTCGTGTTGCTCAGTCCGCGGTTCAGCACAAATCTGAGCTCCCTGCCTTTCCCCACACTTCACGCCGACTCTGGGTTCAAATCTCCGACCCGAGTTCTCCGGACAGCTTGCTAGCCGAGGCTTCCCGTGAGGTGATAGTCATGTGGTTGCAGGTTTGCCGCTCGGGTACCGACTTGCGTTCTCTGCTCTTCTGGCCTCACTTCCATCTGAACACTCCGCGGGCCTGGGTGGCTTCGTCAGGCCCCCATGTGGAAAATGTCTTCACATTTTCCCAAGCCGAGCTGCGTGCCATGTTTCCGTGGTTCCCGCCCGATGCCTTTCCCTAGCACTTCATTTACTGGCTCAGTGCGGCCTGTTACACCTCCTATCGTGTCTGCGACAACTCTGCTTCCGATGCCGCCGGAAAGCCCTCTCCTTGGCCAAGGGCCTGTGTGCACTCCTTCGATCGTTCTTCATCATGCAGGAACGCCAATTCATATCCGTTCACATCGACCTACCCTTTGGAGCTGGATCTTTCCAGATTTCTGGCGAGTGCTGGCCTGCGTTACCCTGTCGGGTCAAGCGTTCGCCTGAAAACTTTGGCGTACTCCGGTCCAGCATGTTCTCTGCCCGGCACCTTCGGTGCTTCCCGTTTCAACCGATCGGATTCTGCTTTCCGCCAATGTGAAAAAGGAAGCGTGCGTTGCTTTCTCAACATTCCTAGCGTAGCGTGCATTCGTAACGGACTAGTGTGCAGCTGTGAACGTGGATGAACTTGTACACGTATGTTTGCAGCTAACACGCAACGGCAAGTATGCACAAACCTCCTCCGCCCGCCTTGCAGCCCTGGCTCCGAGGTGAAGTGCATACTGCGAGTCCGTTACACTTTGAGGTACCTTCCGCCATCCCCATCTAACCGACCATCTGTCTTCCATGCCGCAAGCCTTCCTCGCCGTGGCCCGCTTCTGCGGTTGATTCTGGCCGATCAAAGTATCGGTTTCGGAATCCGTCTCTGAAGTGATGGGTCCACACACTGCCTTGCCATGCATTGCCAGACTCAATATTGCTGTTCATTCACGCTGAAAGCTTTTGCTGATTGTTTCACTCCGTATTTGCCTTTCTCACTGGCCCGGTACTCCGCACCTTCGGTGCTTCCCGTTTCAACCGATCGGATTTTGCTTTCCGCCAATGTGAAAAGGAAGCGTGCAGTGCTTTCTTTACATTCCTGACGTGCATTCGTAACGGACTAGTGCGCAGCTGTGAACTCGTTCGTTTCGGAAGCTGTGGGCAGAAGGAATCAATGGCATCTACTGCTACCTGATATCCCAGCGCAGTACAACGAAAGCCTCACTCAACCAGGCTTCGTTCCAAACAAAGTGTATGACGATCCGGAGACGGCTGACAGGGCCTTGGCCAGGATCAAGCGCAACATCAAGATGAACGCCGGAGGGGTGCCTCAAATAGCGGTGGGAGATCTCGTTCGGGTCAGGGTTAAGCCTATCGAAAGTAGGGGCTTTTACAGGGTTACGGAAGTAGCATGGAGCGAACGGGTTTACACAGTCGCCAGAATCGAAAACACAGACGGCAGACCCTACTTCTTCCTCGAGGGCTGGACCGGAGATAAGCTGGTTCGACGAGACCAGAGGCGCAGCTTCCCTATGCAATGCAAAGAGCAGCGCGGCAGGCAAGCAGCGCACAACCGCAGAATGCCCGCCCCAGGCCCTATCGCTCCAGCCTGATTACAAACTCAGCGCCGAGCCTCTAAGCGACGCGGAAGAAGTTGAGAACGCCTGTGAAAGAAGGTGCAGCACAGGCGATGACACAACCGCCTGCTCAAGCATCACTCAGGCGCGGTCCTGGGCTTAGCCGCTCGCCATCACTCAAAGCAATAACTCGATATCCACACCTTCCTCCTAACGATCCCCTTCTGGAGGGTTTCTGTAGCGAGCGGCCATGTTAGCTCGATAAACCCCGTCTACGCTGGTACCCTACAACGAAAAGCTCGCAAAAGCGTCACTTGGCTGAACCCCTGTTCTCCGACGGCTGTTCGGAAACACCTGTACAACTGAAGAAACTCTTCAGGCCTACGAGTGGAGGTAACTGGTGTTGAAAAGCTTGCCCTTGAACCGTCCATCGATCGAAATCTCGCGGTGCATGAAGCCAACCTCGCCATGATCCTGAGGATGTGGTTCATCAGATGGAAGGTTGCTATGTCGGGCTCCTCGTTGCAAAGCAGCCCAGCACGAAGCCCACACCGCGTTCCTCTTGAAATGTCCGATCGGTCTGGAGCGATGCGAGTCGAGCTGACAAGCCTTCGTGCTCAGTGCTGTGAGGCCACGCTTCTGGATCTGCACGACCTCGTTCACGTGATGGCGGCAACCCAGGCGACGGAACTCGACCTTGTGCTCGCCGACGCTCTCCAAGATGGCCTTGTAGAGGTCGTGGTCCACCCTTGGCACGCTCCTTGGTTTCGCCTTCTGTCTTGGAAAAAGAGTACATCTTCGGCGCCAAGCCCACCCATTCGACGCCGTAGTGAGGAGCCAACTCGTCCGAAAAGTTGCCCAGCTCGCCAGCGCGACGAAGAGCCAGCTGGCGACTTGGAGCCAGATGCTCCTGCAGAGCGCTGCCCTTCGCGGGTCGTGATCTTTGAAGATTTGCTCTTGAGAAGATCTCCGTCGAAAACGCGACGAATCCTGTAGTGCGCCTTCATCATCAGCAAACGGGACGCCTCGAGCACCTTCCACCCTCCTTGGAGAAAAGATCTCAAGATCTTCGCTCTGCCAGCCTTCTGCACGTCGACGAAGGCCAAGAAGGCACGCTCCTCCATGATTTGCGGATGGATGTCGAGCATGTCTTTGGAACTTCATGGAACTTGAAGCCCTTCGTGTATGCCCGAGTATGCCCGAGTGGTCCTGAGTTTTTTTTTGTTTTGCACCATCTTTCCGTATTGTACATTGCCTGTGAGTTTTTGAACTTCCGCCTGCAGCTTGCGGCCGTTTTTCTTGTACTCGCGACGCGTCTCCACGGTCTCGCGAACGAAACTCCTCATGTCTCCGACACGGTCTGGCTTCTTGGATGAAAGACAACGTGAAAGGACTGAGTTGCGATCGCTTCACAGGCACCTTGCAGCCAGGAGGCCGATCAACGCAAGAGTCGCGAAACCAGGGAACATCGAACATAACCTCAACCATGTAGCAAACCTCCTTTCGTCGTCCTCATCGTAGTCCACCAGATCGACGGGTCGGTTGAGGTAGCGCAGCCTTTTGTTTGGACTCGACGGCAGGTCCACCCACTCCCTGCCGTCCATCGGCAAAGGTTTCTTCATGATGGATGGGTACATGCTGTTCACGTCGTAGCAAAGGATCCACGACGACTCTCGAGCGGGATCGAGAGTGGGCAGCATGGGGTTGTTTGCCGCCGCGAACGGTTGTGCAACACTCACTTTGGCTCGTACACCCTCCGATCGGTCATGAGTCCGAGGCCGCAATCCGGCCGAGGGCGGCACTTGTGTTAGGTGGAAGTGGATTGCACAGTCAAAAAAATGCGCAAACCCTCTCTTGGGAAAGCGCGTAACCGCAACAAGGAGTAGCCGTGGGGTGGAAGCAGGGCATCATCGAGTACACGCCATGAGAAACATGAGCGGCCGAGCCCGCGCCGCAACAGCCCTTGCCTCCTGGTACGTACCCCAGAGCTGCAAGGTCGACGCCTACGCCTCTCTCCCGCTTTGACTCCGCCGCATCTCTCGCCGGAGGGAGCGCAAGGAGGCGGCTGCGCGGAGCCTGCGTCCTCGAGCATGCTTAGTCAGTGGCCATTCGGAGTTTGGCGTCGCGACGCTAACGTTTGAGCTTCTCAGTGTCGTAGGCTTTTGCACACAGTTGCGCAGGTCCGGCTGACTCTGATTCCTGATGGATGTTTTTTGGGAGTCGTTAGCCCGGTCATTGCTTGGTCAGCCCGACGAGTGTTTGAGCCTCCGCTGAGTTCTAGCATGATTTGCAACGCCATTTTGAGAACCATCTTTCGGGCAACGTTTGCAACTCTGCCCTTAGGCTCAAACGAGGTTCTTAGTCGACCTGTTTCGAAGCCTTCGACCATCTGTTTCGAAGCCTTCGACGAATCGAGGTCTCTCATGTTGCTTTTTGTTTGCTTCAGCTCCCACGTCGCCATGTTCAGTGAGTGCAAAGGTCTGAGAGAGATTCGCCGAGCCGAGCTTTCTTCAGGATGACCTCGAGTGTGGTGCAAGGGCTTGGGACGATTGAGCCGAAGCTTAGCGGTCATGATATTTCGTCGTTCATGGCGGAAGCCTTCTTGCTGCTCATCATTCGACCAACCCCCTCTGCAGCGGCTGGGGTTCGAAGCTTGAATCCTCGGCGAAACACCCTCTGAGTGCGTCGGACCTCCTTGGATGCTCCACTCCGCTACAATGCCTGGGTGCCTGTCGCGGAGGTAGGGACCGTGTCCGCCCCAGAAGCGCGCTTCGCGGTGGTCTTGACGGAGCGAAATCCCAGACTACCCAGCTGCAGCGGTAGCTGAGCCCGGCGAATGGCATTGGCCTCCTGCATCGGCGGCCCGTCATTGGCCAGCAACTCCTGCAAGCATGCGAGGTCCCCGCCGTCTCGGCCCTCGTTGATCTTCTGCGGCATGAGCTTGGCCAGCGGGTGTACACGCTCCAAGGCCCCCCCCGCCCAAGCCCGCGCAACGACGATGGCCTGTTGCAACGTTTCCGCAACGGAGCGGGGGTCAGTACGCTGCCAAACGGCCGGTTTCTGCAGAACGGAAGCCTGACGGGGGAGATGTGCCCGGCGAATCGCAAGTTCCATCGCGCCACCGGATGGAACAGCGGCGGCCCCCCGCCTCGCCGATCGCACATTAATGCAGAACTGCGCAGCATGGAGACCAGTGGGACTTGGGACAAGGGCGCAGCTATTGTTTTGCAGCATATTGCGCGTGCTGTGGCGTCCCGCACCGGCGAGGAGCCGGCTGCTGTGCACGCTGCCCTGGTCCAGGAATTGTGCGTTGTGGCGCGCAGTTTCCGGGCGAGGGCAGCCCTACGGCGCAGGAGTGAGGCCGCTGCTGACTAAGGAGCCATGAAGAGACGACTGGACTTGCGAGAAACGGGGCCGGTGGTCCTTCAATAACTTTGTTCCTTCCTTGCTGGCGCGCAGTGCCTCGTGTGTTTGCTTTTGCCCCTGCCCGGGTCTGTCCAGTTCTTCCTTCAACATGGCCTCCGCTTGGGTCCGTGAAGCTCCTTTTGTTACGGCCCGTGGGCATGCGTGGCGCGGGAGTTCTCGCGGGGCGCCGGAGACTCGTGCGGGTGTCGGGGATCGCCCTACGGCCAACCATGCTCTCTGCCTTGATGTCAGTGTGGACGCATGCTGCATCATTGGGTGTCGGACGCAGGACGTGCGAGCTGCTTGAAGGGTAGCGTTTTACGATGTTTTCTGTCCAGTTTTGGCATTGCGCTCAGAAGTAGGCGCGGCTTGGTGCCTCCCTCACAAGTAGGAGGTGCATGCTTTGGAATTGTTACGCTTGTCTCGGTCGGGCGCTCTGCGCTGATGAGCCCCGAACCTGTCGTCATGCGCATGTGCTTTGGGATGGGCGCAGCGTCCAACGTTAAAGGACCATCCTCAGGAACGCCGTCGGCCAGCCAATTTGGGAGTGGACCTGCCTTTCTTCGGGTCGTTTGAGCGGGTCCCGCAGCGCGTCCAGCGTGTCGGTAGTGAGCAGAGCTAGGGGAGCGACTGTGAGTGCCGAGCTGGCAGCAGAAAGCTTGCACGTTCCGCCCGTCGATGCACTCCTTCGTCCGCGGATGGGCGGGCCTGGGCATCTTTTCCGGCGCGATGCGGTGCTGGCCACGATTGTGGCAAACTAACATGCGTGGGGCCAAGAGGAAGCGTTCCAGCCCGCCGCTTGTACCTGCCTTCGCTCGCGTATGTTCGCGTGGAAAGCGTCTCCAGCGCGCTGCGCAGCGTTTGCCGCAAGGCTCCCGTACCCGCCCCTAGTGTGGTCCACGCTGCGGAGTCATGGCGGGCGCAGGGATTCCAAGTGCCGCCGTGGGAGTCTTTGCTGGGCGGCCAACGACCGCCAGCCGCGCCCGAACCGCGCGACACATTGCGGGGATGGCAATGCGCCGCCGTGGCCTGCCAAGACAGGACAGCATGCGAGAGCCTTTTATCTGACCTCGATCCGGCCTCCAGTGCTTTGCTTCTGTCTCAGGCAAGCCCTGGGCTGTCATTGCTCTCCCCACAACACCTGAGTTCCGCATGCCGAGTGAGTGCATGCGCGTCCCACTGCTCCGTCGCCTGCGAGCGCCCTTACCCCACGCACTGCCGTCGCGGGGGGGCTCTCGATGTCTGGGGTGACCATCGCACGGCCTGCCCCACAGCAGGCGTGTTGGGCCCGCACGGCACGCCCCCAGAGCAGGCGGCCGCGAGAATGTGCCGCGAAGCGGGTGCCGGGTGGCCAAGAACGTCCTCCTTCGCGACATGAACCTTGATGTACCGCTGGCGGATGCCCGCCGCACCGAGGTACTGGCAAACGGCCTCTCTTCTGCCAGGGAGCGCAAGTCGCGGTTGACACCACGCTCGTGAGCCCAGTCAGTTTCGCAGGACGGCGCGGCTCGAGCGAGGGCAGATCGTGAGCCAGGAGCGGCCGCTTCCGACGCGGCTAGGCGGAAGCGCCCAGACACCTACCCGGAGCTTTTGGCGGCCCCCTGCTGCAAGTTGGTCGTCGTTGGGCTGGAGGTGGGCGGGGGCTTACGACGGAGACGGTCGGATCTCGTGTCTTTGGACAGACCTCGCCCTTGCAGATGTGACAGAACGCTATCGAGACAAGTTTTTTGGAGCCGTTTTTTTCAAAAAACAAATGTTGCAGAATTAACTGAACAAAAAACATTGGATTCATTGTTGTCCAAGCCATGCAGGTTGATTGTGGTAATTAGGGCGTGATGGCGCATGGATGGTTTGCCTGTCGGCCTGCAGGTCTCACTCACTCGCCCTGCGCCACGGCATGGCAATCATTCTAGAAGAACAATATGCTTCCAAGCGGTTCTACATGTGCAGCATGCATAGTACCAACCAACATCCACGATATGAAGGGTGTCCCTACCATGTTTGGGTGCTCATGACTTTTTCGAGATCATGTCGTTGGCACCTCAGAAGACACAGCTCCAAGTTTCATGAGTGCGAACGTTGCAGTGCAGGTCCTTTTATGCTTCGTCGACGGGTTCCTCGGGCAACATGCATGGATTGCGGTCTTGATCTGCTGGCATTGTTCAACGTTGCGTTGGGGGAATCAACTTGCATCGTTCGCATATTCAAATGGTGCGTGTGCAATAGAAATAACAATTGTCACGACACATGGCTGTTGGTGTGGCCGGGTCCCGCAGCCATGGCTTAATGGTTGAATGGGCTTTTGCCTTTGTTAAATGGAGTGCGCCTGTAGTTTGCAGCACCCTGGGAGGGAGAAAGATCATTCCGGAGCGATCTGTAATAGCTTGGGATCGTGTAGTTTTGTTTGCCGTGTGCGACCACGCTAGGGTTGAAAGTCACGACACTTGTAGGATAATGCCGGAAGGCAGCACGTTGGGTTCTATTTGCATATTGCGGTTTTATGCATCATCCAGAAAGTGTTTGCACTTGCCCATATTTGCCCCGATGGGATGTTGAATCACAGCGTGATGCGGCATGTGTTGTTTGCTTGTGAGGCACCAGTGTTTGGCCGGCGTGTTGCCAGAATGTGAATTCACCTGCCGCTGAAGGCCAAAATGCATTGTCCCCTGAGCATGAGGAACGCCGGTAGCCAAGGCTCGTTTTTGTGTTTGTGCATTGTGTGTGCATTGTGCGTGTGCGTGCGTGCGTGCGTGCGTGCGTGCGTGCGTGCGTGCGTGCGTGCGTGCGTGCGTGCGTGCGTGCGTGGGTGTGTGTGTGTGTGTGTGTGTGTGTGTGTGTGTGTGTGTGTGTGTGTGTGTGTGTGTGTGTGTGTGTGTGTGGGTGTGTGTGGGTGTGGGTGTGTGGGTGTGTGGGTGTGTGTGTGTGGGTGTGGGTGTGGGTGTGGGTGTGTGTGTGTGGGTGTGGGTGTGGGTGTGGGTGTGGGTGTGGGTGTGTGGGTGTGGGTGTGGGTGTGGGTGTGTGTGTGTGTGTGTGTGTGTGTGTGTGTGTGTGTGTGTGTGTGTGTGTGTGTGTGTGTGTGTGTGTGTGTGTGTGTGTGTGTGCGTGCGTGCTTTTGTGGGTGGGACGAAGTATTGAGTAGGTGAAGCTGCATTGGGGGTGAAGAGCTTTTGCAAACGCTGGAGTGCTTGAATCTCTAAACCCCAGATCGCTCCCAGATCCCAAGCCAGGCCCTTACGGAGTGTACACCAACGCTCTGATCCGGACACCAGAGCAATTGTTAACAGACGACGACAGTTTGCAGAACGCGAGCTCAGACATCCAAAGGCGGCAATAGTTTCGCATATTCTCGCATTTCGCAAGCCGAGATCCGATGACACTTACTGGTATGCCCACACCTCCAAAATCGATGAGGTTCAGCGAGCAGGCTTCGAGAAAGTCATTGTCTGGGTTGCGCGTGCCTCCTGCATGTCGACCTTTCCCTTCGACTTGGAACGTTGGAGCCCCTTCGAAGGCACCCCACACGGCCAAATGTGAAAATGCAACGCAGCGCCAAGGGCCCGCGTCTGCGACTGCAAGAGCCCGCATGCTAAACAAAACGTTGGCACATCTAAGCGTCATCCAAGAGCAATGCGCCTTGCCACCCACGGCCAGCCTTTTGGGGACACATCGATATCCTGTCCACAAGCAGGAACAGTGAACCAGACCTGCTTAGAAGCCATTGTTTTTCAATTTGTGTCGAACCCCAGAAGCACATGGGAAAGCACTGCAAGCTCTGCAACCTGCGGTTGTACTCATATTTTTTTTGAGTTGCTGACCTGAGGGTCTGCAATACGTCAATATACAGGGGGTCGGGGCGAATGCGGCTCATCATGCAGCGTAAGGCATGAATGCCCGGTGGCACGAAGGCGACGTCAGGACCCAACGCGGCCTCACAAAACGTCAGCATCAGCAGCATGCAGAAAAAAACCGGCAATGCGACGTCGGACAAGATGTGCAACGTATAACGTCGCCAACTGCAATGCAGCTTCAATGAAGCGTCGGCTTCAGGCCATTTCTGCCCCACATTATGGCCCCACTCCAGCACATGGTTGTCGGGCAATTCCGAGTGTCGAAGCCTGTCTACTGTAGGTCGGTGATTCAAAGTCTTCGAAGCGACTCCTTTTATGGAGGCGGCCGACGGACTAGTGCTTCGGCGAGTCCATGATGTTTGTTCCGTAAACTAGTCGCGCATTGAAGCAGGCTGTGTTTGCTTTGCATCAGGATATGCCATGGACGTCGTAGGAGTGGCAAGTAAGACCTTATGTTTCCCGGCATGTGGTGTTGCAAGGCCGACAAGGAGGGGAAAGGACAGGAGATGCATTCACCCATCCGTGCAAAGATTCACGGCATGAATTCAAAGGGCAACTGCATGTTCGGGCAGCGGCAGGAGATAAGTGGACCGACCACAGGCCTGATTGCAAAGTTGGTTGGTGAGCGGCCCAGTAATCATTCTTCGAGCATGTGATGGTAATTCGAAGAAGGAGGAACGCTCACCACTCAGCGTCAGTCCCGGGCTTACTCGAGCCTCTGCACTTTGTTGTGTATTGCTAGTAGCTGACCAAATGACACTAGTTTAGAGACGTTGTTGGTTGTCCCTTGCAGCCATTTTGTTTCGTGTCGTGTTGTTTGCTGGATAAAAGTTGACGGTTGGCCACAGACATGAATCAACAGCAGCTGGCCGGCACAAAGGCCTTTTTTTGATTATTTTAAGGTTTTCCGAAGTGGGGGCTCCGCACGCTTCAGTTTGGTGGTGCCTGCAATTGCAACCGAGGCAGCCGGATCATGCTCCGAAGGTCAATGCTTTTCGCTGCTCGTTGAGTTGGTTTATTTCATGACTGGTTGATGCACAGCAGCTTGTTTCTCATGCGAAAGAGCCGAGGCAGTTTTTGCATGCAAATAGTGGAGCAGCTTTGTGGAGAGTTCGAGCGTGAAGTCCTGCAAATGACGCAGGACAAGCCATGCCGACTTCAAGGGTTTGTTAGTTCTTCAGCTGGCGTGTTATTGTCATAGTTCTTCGCAGACAGAATCGGATCTCCGGTCTCAGGACATTGTCCGCTATCGTGGGGAGTTGGCACGATGTGCAGATTTGTTGGCTTTCCAGCTCGGCAAGGATTGCTCTTGCATTCTGGTATTTTTGAGTCTAGTGCAGCTGGAATGATGCTGCATGCAGTTGCTGTGGTGAATCGTTTTGGCGTGTTTTGGCTATAGCTATTTCAATCGAAGGAGAAGCAGTACCATCAGATGTTGGAGACGGGCATGCAATCAGACGGAGAAAATAATTTGCTGCGAACGAATTCCTCGCCCAGAACACATGCCCATTGCAACCCCCTGCATGTTTGACCAAGGAAAACATAGCCGGAAACACGTCGACCCTTTGTGGTAAAGCTGCTGAGGCAAGAAGAAGGGGCGTGGTTTGGCCACGAGAGTTGTTTTGGGCTTGAGCCGGCCTCTCTAGTCGAAGGTTGGCCAGAAACACAGTGCAAATGATAATGTGAAGATGCAAATGCATCAGCTGCATCGTGGATGCATTTATTTCGATGTGTCATGCTCTGCTTGTACCTTGCCTGGCTGTTGAGTGACCGTTTGTGGTTGGTACCATGTTTTCGTCAGTGCTACGTTGGACAGGTTGCCTTCATGCACGGTGGGCCCGAGGTTGGAGCAGATGTTCGAGGGCGGCAAGGGTGCAATTGCCGAAGGCTTTGGCAGCCTCGATGAGCATCGTGCCCCAGCCACAACCGTGCATTAGTCGAACCATGCATTCTGCAACGAATGTAACGCAGCAGCGAGCCTTTCAAGCATCGCTGGAAGCCAAGGTATGATGGCAGAGACCCACCTCCAAACTTCTGCAGAGTTGCAGAATCAATCGTCTGCCATTCAGAAGGAGTTGGACAACATCTTGCAGGGCGCTGCAAGTCCCTCCCGCAGCTTGTCGGCAATCTAATCTCCTCACACCGTCGTTTGTGTGTTGCCCATTGTGTATGACTAAGGTTTCATACAGCAATGCCCCAGTCATCATGGGCCCGTCCATGATGCAACCGAACCGCACGGCTGCTGGGCAGGGGCTCGGCCCGGGATCCAAGCAGCCAGTCATTCCGGGCATGGTTTCAGGCACCGGAGGGTTCTCGCCCGGACCCGGAGGGTTTTCGCCCGGACCGCGATCTGTTCCTGGTTCTCCCGTGTTGCTTGGCCGCATGAGCGAAGCAGACCGTTGCTGATCCCGCTGACTCCTGACCGCAGTTTGTGCTTCTGCTTGAGGTTTACACCATCAGGCGGATTTATGGGCGGTGGGTTGCCCAACGCTCCGCAAGCAACAGGTGGCATGAAGCAGGGTCGGATGGGCCAAATGGCCTAGTAGGAGGTCGAGGGCAGAGATCCGGTTCTGGGATTGGTCAGGATAGTATGTACAATGCTTCCATTGTGGGTATTTTAGAGTTTTTGGCTGGGTATGTATTATTAGGGAGAGGAACCAGTGCTGGAATTAGAGCCGCATGGCACACGGCACACACTGCGAGGTGTGCCCCTCGACAAATTCAAGTCGTTTCAATTGTACTGTTCCGGGTGGACAAAAACTGTCCGCCCCTCTGGGCCCAAAGATGTTCCAGGAGTCCGGTGGATTAGCGAGGCACCAGTTCTCACCAAGCCTTCCTTTGAGGTTTTAGCATACTTTGTGTTCTTGGGCTTGTGACATCGCATTTGAAGAAGACTGCGGCCTAGCCAATCCTGGGTCTCGGAGCTTTGACTTCCACCTGTCTCATTCCGCTGGCTATCGAACCAATGTGCGTCTTGCTCTTGTGGGCTGAGGATGGCGAAGGATGTGCTAAAGTCGGCCAGTTGAACAAGTAGTGGTGCTCAGCGTGATTTTGGTTCCTGGCCGTTGTCTGAGTCGCCACAAGGATGAGTTGAGAGAGAAGCGAATAGGCCTCGCTGTTACTGAACGCTTGAAACCGAATCCGACTGCCTGAGCCGATTGGCAGCGTTGAACCCGTCCCTAACTCCTCAAACCGACCCCTCAGCATAAGCCAGTAGTCACCAGAAACACATCCCACACACCTCCGCCACCATGATTGCGGCACGGAAAGTAATGCGAGTGCACCATGACCTGTGATGGTATGCTTGAACAAGGATGACGCACAGCATCGAAAGCCTCAGGGCAGAAAGAGCCCTAAACCCCAAATGCCCTCACAGCCCTAGAATTTGTCTTCGGGAAGTGGCCGAGGCCTTAACAAGCTGATCGTTTCAAAGGTGAGCTGCCAGGAGTGAGCAGGGCTTTTCTTGATTTTGTTCTTCGACCTCTGAAAAGTCTGCTAACCTTGGAGGTCTTTACTTAAGCAGCAGCAGGTTTCGTTGCCTTCCAGGGCTCAGAGGCCCACCTTATGGCGCGACTGTTTGTGAAAGGGACCCCGGCCTGACGCCCGTGTAGTCGTAAGCCAAACCTTGAGCCCTATGAGCCTTGACTGCAGGAACTGGTGTCATTTGTAGAACTGCGGGGCTGCGAATTTGATAGCGTGGTGCACTCAGACTCTCGCCAACCCGCTGGCAAAGCGGCAGCCCGTGTCACGCCGACATTCTGTTTTAGCTTGTCAGCCCATGGCGGGTGCAGCCCAACCCCAAACCCCACCAACCATTTAGCGTCCCGCACATTCGGAAGGTCAACTGCGCTACCGCGCTGCAGCGTGCCGCAAGGCTGGATGGCTCGCCCAGAGATGTGTGGACAGCGCCTCAGGAACGAGTCCTGACGGGGTTAGGGCGGTTTTGGCTGGGGCCGAGATGATTGAGAACGTCTGTGAAATCATTTTTCTGGTAGGAGGACGCCTCCCTCGCGCAAGAATGCCCCCAAAGCCTCGCCTAACCCCGCAGTGGTAGCCACCGTTGCCCTGTAGCTCTAGCGTTGTCCCAAGGCCGATCTTGGATCTGCGCGGGCCTTACGCCCCCCAGCAAGCTGAGATGCTGTGCATGGCAAGATGCCTGGAATGAGATACGCGGGTTCACGAAAATAAGGGACCCCGAAGATAGTCCCCCAAATAGTAGGAGGACCCCAAGAAGGTACCCTGTATATAGTAAACCCCCATGTCGGTCTTTCTTGGGGAAAACGGGGGGCCCAAGGGTCCGCCTCCAGCTCCCACAGCTCAAGCCGTACAACCTCGCGACTGCGCGAAGCCCGGCAGTGCGACGGTCAGTGGCGGTTGTCTGCAGTTGTATTGATCCCCTCCCCCCTGATAGTCAACCCCCCCCTACACGAGATACTCCCCAACGTTGTTATTGTAAACGCTTGCGCGCGCCGCCTCGGCAGCCGGGCCGGCCAGGACAGGAAAGGAGGAAAGAGGGTTTCGCAAAGAGGTGCGGGGGGGGTGGGTGGGGGGGGGGTTGGGGGGAGGGGGGGGGTGGGGGGGGGGAGGGGGGGGGGGGGGGGGGTGGGGGGGGGTGGGGGTGGGGGTGGGGGTGGGGGGGGGTGGGGGGTGGGTGGGGGGGTGGGGAGGGGTGGGGGGTGGGGGGGGGGGAAGGAGGCCCGGTCTGCTTGTTCCAGACGCTTCTCAGCAGGAAGCCGAAACGAGGCGAATATCGCAGCATATGGGGGGTATTTAGGGAGGCTTTTCGAATTAGGGGGAGGGGATTGGTCTGGGTGCAGCCCAGGCCTCCTGGTCTCTCGCACGGCTGCAAGTGAATGACAGGGAATTGTTCGGCCCTCAGATCAGAATCTCAGAGCACACCATGGCTCTCCTGTCCTCCTCGCTGCCTTTTCCGGCTCGTAGATAATGTAGAGGCGTAGAGCCTCGAGCCGTAGAGCATCGCAGCACCTTGCGAGAAACGAGCATGCTTGCCAAGATCCAGGCGCTTCAGGCACTGGTGGGGGCGGTGTGGATGAACGGCGCCACCGGCGCCATCCTACTTACCGGCTACAACCCCTGGGCCAACTTCACCCAAAACCCCTCCGGGGAAGTGGCCGCAGCTCTGAATGGCAGCATCGTCGAGCGGCTCATGGTGCACAGCATCCGCGTGGACGTCAACGAGGCGGGGGTGTTGCAGGCGCAGGAGATGGTGCAGCAAAGCGGCTGGGACGCTATTGTTCACCTGGGCTTCGAGGATGAGGCCAAAGGTTTGAAGCTAGAGACCATGGCTGCCAACAAGCGTGCCTTGCACAAGGGGAAGGTTGCCAGTGCAGGCCCCGAACTGCTGCCGACCACCGGTGACCTTGGGGCGGTTGCCCTGAATACAAACAACCCTCACGAACTCTGGAGCAGAGACGCTGGGGACTTCTTCTGCAATGAGATCTATTATCGCACCCTGTACTCGGTTCGAGAGCACCGCCGCTTGCGTTGCCCTGGCGCCTTGATCCCTAGCATCTTCATTCATGTGCCACCCCTGCACAAGATGCCACTGCAGGAGTCCGTTACTTTCGTGAGGTCGTTGCCCAGCTACACCACGTTTGAACTGAAAGCTTTTGAACTGAAACAGACAGGGCCCTACAATCTCAGAATTGACGCTGCCCGAAGCCAAGCTCTCAAGCCCAGGTTGCTCGCAGACCTGATCAAAGCCTCCGGCTGCCCCGCAGCGCAGCCTGCACGAGCCGTGGATGGGCTCCGGCGTTGGCTGCAAATCTATGGCTAGCGAGGCACATCACATGGGCACCGTCGGCAGCTTCGGGACTTTGGTGTATGCGGCGTTCGTAGGAGGTCGTCGGAGTTTCGTCACGGACATCGCGGACTAGGTCAGCTTGTGGGCCTTTGAGCAACAGCTTTGAAGGGTCCGACCGCATGAGGGCGAGCTCCGGCAGAAAGGATCGAAGGTTGCGAACTGCAGGTTGTGAAGTGCAGAGACTTCCAGGGGTTTGCGCCCCTTGCAACGCGGGTCTTAACGTCTTAACTCTAAGCTCCCGGATCTATGCCCAGACTAGTGCGACACCACCTTAACAAAGTAAGCCCAAGGCATCCTAACGACCAACCCCGAAGCTGAAGCCGGAGACCTCGAGGTTGCAAGCGTTGGGTGAGACTGTGCAGCTCCAGCAGCAGCCTCATTGGCTTCTATGAAGCTACGACAGCATGTGCCAGGATAAGAGCTTCATGGCTTCAGGGCCGATGGCCCAAGTTGCTTTAGAGTGCGCATTGGAGGTTGCAGGTTCACCAAATTCATGTAAGCGTCCTGTTTTGGGTGTGCGAGGTTGCTGAGATCAAACGTCCTGCACAACAGCGACGATGTTGTTCAAAATCGAATCTTCAACGAAGCCTTGTTCAACCCACTGAGGCTCCCCGAGTTCGGCACGCGGCCCGTGTCTCGCATCGTGTGGGCGTTGGGCGCTCAGGCCTTCACTGGGGCCGTTGCGGCAGCGTGGAGGGCTCGCGTGGTCTCAGGTTTGCCAAGCTGCTCGCGCCAAGAACCCCAGCAGAGCAGATCAGGTCTCATCTTCACTGGGTTTGGTTTCAGAGTTCAGCTCCAGGGAGATGATAGTGTACAGGGTTTGGCAAGGGGCCCTTTGGGTCCTCGCTCCATGTTCTTACGTTGATACGTGGCCGCTGAAAAGCAGAAGGCAAGAAGGCCCCCAGCTGCTGATGTTGCTTGCTGTGTACTCTGGAACTTTGCAGCGAAGCTCAAACAGCTCAAATCCACAGTGTAGCGCATGAACGAGAGCAGCAGTCGCCCAGCTGACAAAGGGCGCTCACCTGTAACCTCATCCGAAGGCGAGCAAGGTGACACTTTATCAAAGCCCGAACCCGAAACCCCTAAGAGAATGAAGCGTGCGAAGCGAGATGGCAAGAAGGAGGAGAAGGAGAAGAAGGCCTCCAGCGGATTCCTTAAGTTTGGGGCGACAGTGTAAACCCTCAACCTTAAGCCCTAAACCCTAAACCGCCTAAACCCTAAACCGTAAACCCTAACCCCTAAACCCACTGCCAAGTCCCCCTGCCGGCTGTTTCCAAGCTTTGCTGGCAGGCTTCGGCTGCTAAGTCCGAGAACATCAGCCGGGCCCTCAGCAAGGCTTTGTTTTGGTGTAGGTTCACGTACTCTCTTGAAGGGGTTTCTTTGCGTACTCGTAGGGCTCTGGAGGTTTTTTGGGTCGCTTTATGTCGATTTTCAGGGTGTTTCGGAAGGGGCGGAGCCACCAGCAAGCGCACCAAAAGCACCAGGCCCCACGGTGGTCCTCGTGGGGCATCTCCTGGGCTGTGCCTGCGTGAGCCTCTGCGGGCTGGCGGTCGGCAGCAGTCCCAGCTTCTACTCGGAGGCAGCGTTTGGGGGGGTTGTTTTGGGGGGTTTTGGGTGCTGGGGAGTTTGGGAGTTTGGGGCTTGGTTGTTTCGAGCCTGAGCAGGCGGCCATGGTTTGGGATGCCCAAGACTTCATTCATGACCCGTCTGAACGCTGGGCATTCTGGTGAACTCTACTCAGGATTGTGCCTTGGGAGCTCGGGGGTTGCGGGTGCTGTCGCGCTACCGGAGCCTGTCTTGCCAAAAACGGCATCGATTCGCACCCTTTCAAAGGCCCCCTCAAAAAAGCGCTTTCCGTGTGCGTTGGGGGGCGGGGGGGATCCTTGACCCTTTGAGCTTGTGGAGCTTTTTGGGGCAGGCGGAGGGCAAGGCGAGCCCCTTGGCTGTGCTCTGAGAGAATCGAGGCTTGTGTTCCAGCTTCGCCCGAAGCGTCAGAGATTTACCGACGCCGCCCTGCTGGCCCAAGGTATCTTCGTCCGACTGCCCTTCTTCTTCGTTTCGCAGGACTGTGTCCCGCTCTTCGGAGCACCGGAACCAAAGGGTTCTTGGAGAGATGGCACTTTGGAGGGGCCTGCCCGGTTGGTGGCGTGCTATTGTGCTCCCAAGTCACTGCCCCTTGAGGGTTTTAGCGCAGCCCGATGTCGGTCAAAAGGCCCACCCGTGCTTGCTGTGCAGGCGTTGTTCAACGAAGTTTGCCTTGGCCTGGGCCGGGTGCCCCAGACCTGCCTGTACTGCAAGAAGAGCTCTTGGGCGGGCCGCAAAAGTCCCAACCTGAAGCCCGAAGAAGTCCGAAAGTGGGGAAAGTGCATGTGGGGCCGCACTTTGTGTGAATGGCAAAAGCCGATGAAGGCCTGCAGCTCGCCCGTTGGATCCGTGGCGATCCAGGCACACTGTGTCGCTGGGTTTCCAGCTGGCGCCTGTGGGGTAGGGTCGAGTGAAAAGTTTGAGGTTTAGGGTGACAAGGGGTCCAGCGGGCTTGGGGTTTTTGTTGGGTCGAGTGTGGCAAGAGTTGGAAGACGTTGAGGGCTGAGGCTTGAATAGCTCAGATCTCAGGTCTGTCACTTCAACTCTGCTTGTGGACCCGAACTTCTGTCAAGGATTCAACTTTTTTTGGGCCCTGAACGCAACCATTGCTGGTGGAGCAGGAAATTTACCTTGGCATGCCACCAAAGAGGAGGCGATCCAGCACGATGCGCCGGCCGCCCGCAACAAGAGGGGGGTGGCTTGAGGATCAATGCGCTTCAGTTTGAGATGCTCGGAGTATGGGAGGGCTTTTCCTTGAACCCTGTCGGCGCTAGTGCGGGGAGACTTGCGGGATGAGGGTGTGTGTGGAGGAAGATCCCGTGGCCCGCCTGCAAGATCCCGGAGGTGTTCAACAGCTACCGAGCCAAACCAGGCCTGGTTGAAGGGAGGTCCAGTGCACGGGGCTGCTCCTTCGACGGTTAATTGAGATAGACGCAGGACAGTTTTTGAGGGGCGGCCCGAAGAGAGCCCTAAATCCCCTATAGGCGTGTGGCCAGTGTGGACAGTGCAGTCGCATTGCAGGACAACCCTTCTTCCTCAACCACGTGACCGGGCGCCAGCGGTGCCGCTCAGGATCAACCGGGAGTGTTAATACCAAGGTGCTGACATGGGCTAACTGCGGTGTGTGGTGGCTTGCGGATGGCTTAGGCTGTGTGCAGGGTGTGCAGGGTTTGGGGATGAATTCCAGCCCCTGAAGCGAAACCAGGCCCGGAAGCTTGAAAGCCGAAGCAGGCCCCATCCCGAAGCAGGCCCCCGTCCCGAAGCAAAGATGTCTAAGTCTGAGGCAAGGATGCCTGCATGCGGCTGGGCATGGGCCACTTGAGCGCAGAGAGAGATTTGCAGCTTTGGGCCTGGATCCTCCAGTGGAAGAGCGGCTCCAAGAGTAAGGTGTCGGCGCTCTTCTGGGCGTTTGGTTCATGTGCAAATGCATGGACAGAAGAGATCTGTCCTCTTTGGGCTTCACGTTGGACCGCCCATTCTTTGGTGATGCTGCTGCTGGTCTTGTGGTTGGCGTCACCATCGTTTCGTGACTTGTCGCCGGAACTGCTAGAACTGGCTCAAAAGACGCATGGTGCCGAAGCCCAAAGAAGCTCCAGCGTGAACGCCCTGACTCTGTGAGCTGAGGTTTATGTTTATAGTCGAGCTCCTCGCAGGATGGGTGATCTTTCTGCAGTGGTTCGACACCTGGCTGCAATTTTCGGCAGCAGCCAGCAGCAGGAAAGAACAGAGCTTGCAAGCCTGGGCAAAGACTTGCCAATTTCCTGCAGCTTCAGGAAGTCTTTGACAAATCAGAGAATTTTGCAGTCTGCATCTTCTGGGACGTGCTGTTCCATTTGCTTTTTGGCCGCACACAGCCGCCGCGGCACGTGCTGCACAGTTGAATCTACGGCCTTCCGGCTGATGCTCAGAGCCCTTGAGTTGAAGGGCCTCTGCTCGGAGCTTTGAGGGGCTGACACTCATGATGCTTGGTATAGAGGTCTACTTGTACTTATACCCATATCCTGCAGCTGTTGCTCATGACGCCCGATTCGGTGGGCTCACTTCAGCCAAAGACTCCTGCTGATGCTCCTCATGTTTTGATGCCCGCTTCAGGGCCTTGCTTCCAAAGCTTTTGGCTGCTGCTCATGATGCTCGCATTGGAGGGCTTGCTTCCTCCCAAATCAAAGAACTTACTGCGGCTTACTGTCATGATGCCCGCTTCGGAGGCGTACTTTCACCCAAAGCCTCCGGCTGATGCTCATGACGCCTGCTTCCGAGGCTTAGTTTCACCCAAAGCTGCGGCTGAGCATCATGATGCTCGCTTTGGAAGTCTTGCCTTCGCCGAAAGATTTCGGCTGATGCTCAGGATCCCGGGTTACTTTCACCCAAAGCCTCCGGCTGATGCTCATGATGCCCGCTTCGGAGGGCTTGCTTTCGCCCAAGGCTTCCCGCTGATGCTCATGAGGCCTGGTTTGGAGGGCTTCGTTTCGCCCAAAGCTGCGGCTGATGCTGATGATGCTCTCTTTGTCGTGCTGGCTTTCGCCCAAAGATTCCGGCTCATGCTCATGACGCCCGCTTCGGAGGGCTTACTTTCACCCAAAGCCTTCGGCTGATGCTGGCTTAGTTTCGCCAAAAGCTTCCAGCTGATGCTCATGATGCTGGCTTTGTAGGGCGTGCTTTCACCCAAAAGATTGCGGCTAATGCTCTGATGCCCGCCCGGCTGATTCTCATGATGCTCGCTTTGTAGGGCTTAGTTACGGCTTAGTTTCGCCCAAAGACTCCGCCTGATGCTCATGAACAGAACATCTGCTGGAAGCAGGCGCTGCAAAGTGAGGGTCTTGAGTGTCTGCCAGGAATGTGGCCGTTAATGAGGAGCTTCCCGTTCGTGGATGGCTGCTGTGGCTTTGCGGAATTCATTTGAGTCACTGGTAGCCAGGGTTCCCACATGCAAATGCAGCAGGGCACGTAGCGCCACGTGGCGCGAGAAGCCATGGGGCGACAGGGAATGGCGACTTCTGCCGGCGTTTTGGCCCAAGCGGAGAGGAACCGGTCCAGAAGCGCGCAGCAGTAGCTGAGAGAGGCAAAGGGATTCTCGTGGTTTGTGTTCTTGTTTGTGGGTTTCTTGAAGGATTGATGCTTGATGTTGTCTGGTTGCGAGCTTTGGACTCCAGGCAATGGCGGAGGGAGAGGACGCCCCCAAGAAGCGCACCTTCAAGAAGTGCCCACAGCCTCGGCAGGTGAAGGGCCAGGAACGCTCAACCCGAAGCTGAAACCACCGCTAGCCGAATGAACATCACGGAAGAGGTACTCCTACCGCGGCATCGACCTGGACAAGCTTCTGGACATGAGCAACCAGGATTGAGGGCCATCCGAGGTTTCGGCATCAACCTTCCATATGTTTGCCTGATCCCGTTTCGACGTCTCTAAGTTGGCTGCTGTTGCATTGCCTTTCTCCCCCTGGAGCCGAAGAGCCCTAAACTTCGAACCGGGGCTTCGCTTTTCTTTCAGGATGTTTGGCTTGAGAGTTGAGCAGTCTTGGGGAATTGGAGGGGGGTTTGGGGGTTTTCGGCCTTATCAACTCGGCATCAAGAATCGAACCTGCATTCCGAGCATTCCGAGCGCTTTTCGAGCAATAATCTCTTAACCCCTTGCAAACCCAACCCTAAATCCCCCGGCTGAAGCCAGGCCAAAGGTCCTTGGGGCCTTGGTTGTGCCGTTATACTATGATTATCCCGACTTCTATCCTTCGAACATCTCTACATCCCCGAACCCCTTCAGGACCTCATGGAGCTCTTCTGCGCGAGGCAGCGCCGCAAGTTCAGCCGCGGCATCAAGCGCAAGCCCATCACGGTGCTGAAGAAGCTTCGGAAGGCGCCTTTCGTTGTGAAGCCGACCATTCCGCCGGAGTCGGTGCACAAGGGGGTCGTGGTCCGTGTCAGGGTCAAATTCTAGGCTTGGTACGTTCACGTGCAGTGGGCACACTTGGTTGGACCCATGGAGTGAAGTCACCAAAATGCCTTAAGAGAAGGTATTGAGAGTGCTGCGCTGAACCCAGCCCCATACCCCGGTACACTGGAAACATCGAAGCCCTCAGCGCTGCTGGCAAGGCCAAGCGAGAAACGGCCTACGGTGAGAAGCCTGAAGCCGTCAAGACCCACCTGCGCCACGCGGATGAGTCATTGCTCAGGGTGCTATGCAGAGCCATGCACCATAAGAGGGCTGTGCCAAGACTCACCATGCCAACTTAGGCAACATGGTCATCGTGCCGGAGATGATCGGCAGCGTGGTGGGTGTCTACAACGGCAAGCAGTACATCAACGTGGAGATCAAGCCGGAGATGATCGGCCACTACCTGGGTGAGTTCTCGATCACCTACAAGCCCATCAAGCACGGCCGAGCGGGCATGATGGGCAAGAACTCCCAGTTTGTGCCGCTGAAGTGAGGCAAAGTGAGAGAGGGTGTGCCTCTCTGAGCATCTTCAAGAGCCTTCTTGAAGCCTCGGGTCCAGCAGAGGTGCCGGTTCAAAAGCCTTGCAGAGCGTGCGACGCCTGAAATCCTCAGCAGCCCGCAGCCGGAGCTCAGCACATCCAGCAGGGTCGAAGGAACTCCTTTAAGCACTATAGGCCCTAAGCTTCGTGGAGCTACAAGATCCCTTTCGTGGTTTTGGTCATCCTTTGAGCGTTTCGGCGAAAACTCCCTTTCCAGCAGCTGAGGTACAACCTCGCCGAAGCGAGCCATTCGCTGAAAGGTTCTGGGGAATTGGAGGGTCCGAGGACTTTGCGTGGTTCGGAGATATTCAGGGATTCCGGCACCTGCCAGATGTAGACGTGTCGACTGCCAGCCAGAGGCCTTGGCACAAAGTACTTGCATCATACGATACAGAGACAGTCGGCTTCCAACCAACTCTGCCTTTCATGCGCCCCCTGTCTTGGCGGATGTGGGCAGTTCCGTGGGCTTCGCTTCATCAACGGCCGAGGCATGGCGCACTGGCAACTGCCCGCCACGGCAGCATTTCTGTTCGCGATGGTGCTGGAGTCCGTGCCTCTCCCGCACTCGATCCACCTTCAGGTATGTCCGGCGTGTGCTTCCCAAAATGCTGGGCTTTTTGTTCGGGTCGAACGTGTGCTGCAAGAGAACCGCCATCAAACCTTAGAACCTCACGCCCCCCCCATCCCCCACGCCCCCCGCCCGATACTTTAGATCGCGCCCGCCCTGGCCCAGGTTTTCTTTGTGCTGATGCACCTGCCCTCACCAGGTGGCACTCGTCCTCTGAGTATGTCTCTTGGCTTCCGAATGCCTCAAGAAGCAGCCCTTTGGGCCTTTTCTGTCAAAAAGTGGCCCTTTAGGCCTTTTCTGTTCGTTACATCTCGTTGGCTCTTGTCTTTCTGCATAGGCAGAAGCCTCGCTCATGTGCAGGGCGTTGCGAGAGTCTAGTTCTGGCACGTTGCTAGCTCAGCAGATGGGCCCAGGATCAACATTTTCGTCGGAGGCATGGCCGGAGGTCTCAATGTGCTACTCACAGGCGGCCGCCTAGGTTGCTGGGCACCAGTTGTTAGTGACTTGCAGTGGTCCTTTGCAGGTTGACGTGTCGCCCGTGAGAAGCAACTCGGGGTTTGGGAAGGCGTCAGGTGCTCTGAGCATGACTCAAGCCCTTTTCTTCTTTCCGAACGCGGAACCTTAGAGAATGGTCAGATCCGGAAGTTCGCCCGACGACCCTAGCAGCCTTAACGCTCCAAAGGGCCTCCTCCCTCCCAAACCGAGGCTTCGCCCTCGGCTGGCACTTCGGCCCGGCACCCAGACGAGGGTGGTTTTCGAAGATGTGCAAAAAGGGGGTTGCAAAAGGAAGGGGCTCTCAGTGACTCTCAGTGGCTCTCAGGTCTAGAAAGAGGCCCCTTTTTTGAGACTCGGCTCCATTTCTACCCAGTCTGGCAATCCAGGCGTGGGTGTAGTACATGTAGCAGCAGCTAATGTAGCACGTCCAGGGCCCTCGGTACGCGAGCCCACAAAGACTCGGGTGGAGCTTGCTGTAATGCTCACTGGTTTGAGGATTTCATTGGCTTTCAGGTGGGAATGCAGTTCATCTTGAGTACAGTGCGCGTTCTTGTGGGGCTTTGATCAGACATGTCGAGGCTGGAACATCTCCATGGGCAACGTTTTTGGACGGAGCACGAGTGGCATTCCCATTTCCGCTGCTCGGCGTGGCTCAGAGGTTGAATGATCGGGCTCGTCAAGTTCGGCATGTATGGCCTCGGGATCACTTCGGGGTGACGTGACGCTTCCCAGCCCTCGTCCAAAGGAGCCGTGCTCGCCCAAACGCGACATCCTGAACTCTCCGACACCTACCAACTTCCTTGTGCTTTCTCCGCGGCTTCTTCAGATTCCTGAACAGTGGCAGCCTTCAATCCCAACCCCCCCCCCCCCCCCCGTGAGCTGGATCCCAGAAATCCCTAGGCCACGTTCATCTCTGTCTTGCCGCACCCAGAGAAGGAGACCTACCATGGCGCATGCCTCAACTTGAGGGAAGTGAGCACTGCGAATCGCCGGGCTCCTCGAACTCATCGTGCAGGTTTTGGTGGTTTTCTAGGGTTGTCGTCGTGGGTTCTGTGCTGAAGCAGCTTCTTGGGCCAACGGGTTCCCCCACGTGTCTGCGGAGTCAGCTCAACAATTCCTCGTCGAAAGAAAGGCGTTCCTTAAGAGCCATGGCATGGGCTCGACATCAGTAGTTGCCCTGCAAGATGGACTGGGTTGGCTGTTCATTTAGGTGTGTGTGTGTGTGTGTGTGGCAAGACAAGACATAATAAACACGAGCCAGCCTCTGCCAGGTGGCGTTTTTGGCCCCGAAGGTGGGGTGGTCTCACCTGCGGCGTATTCGCTCGGCCGCTCTGCTGTTGTTAAAGGCCACTCAGCAACCCATGAGAACGCCTTTTCCGAAGCCGCTTCGAGCTGCTGCATGTGCCAACCATCCATAAATGCCGTTCTTTCGAGCCTCTCATGCCTGGGTTTTCGACACATGTCGCGAGCAACCTTGCCGGAAACGCGTGCGAAAACCGCATGGCCTGCTCAAGGTTTCCGTATACTCTTCTCAGCGATAGGGGAGCGAGCCAAGCCGGGGGGGTTGTAATTAAGAAGGCATGCTCTCCAGCAAGCTTCAACCTGCACATATATTCGCCTAAGGCAAATTCCTTTCACCGATAGAGGGGGGGGGCAACTAGATTCTAGATGAAAACAGGAAGCTCTCTTTCTACTAAGTTAAAGTTGTTTGTCTTTTCAGGTCGCCTCGTTCCATACACTTCGAAACTTATTTGTACGGGAAACAGAGTCTCTATGTTTAGTTAGCTAAACTCTTTCTGCTCGCTGTATGCCTTGGGAAGAGGAGATACACACGTAATCAGGGGGTGTTTTCCCTGCGGCGACTATCGTATGCGTCGTCCCGGGTTAACCTTCCCATCTTCGGAGTTGATAGGAAAGTCTGTATAGAAGTTTGCGGCCGGGATATAGGTCCAAGCCTCAAGCAGAGACTGGCAGCCCCAAGGCCCTAAGCTACTCGACTGACTGCAGCTGGCAAGCTCAGGTATCCTGCTGCTCGTGCGGCGCTTACATTTCCGCTTTGCAGTGCCTGTGACTGTGCCCTTGCGGTTGCCGAGGTGCTAATCTATGGTCTGCCGGAGAACATGGCCGCGACGCTTGTTGCGCGATGACAGCGAAGAAAAAGGGAATATCGAGCCCACGCTGAGCAGCGTAAACCGTGTGACGCCAAAGCCGCCACGTGCCTACCCTGCCCGCCCTCCCGGCGGCTTCACGGCCGGGAGGGCCGAGGCCATGAGTCTCTGAGGCGTGGCTGGCCATTGCTGGACGGCGCTGCGGCCTTTGCCATTGCACGCTGCAGCGAGTTTGAAGGGCAGGACGGGGGGGGGGGGGGGGGCAACTTGGCCTTCAACATTCCAATCGAAGCTTCAAAAGGCCTGTATAGTGTGACCTGGATCAGAAGGGAGACATGCCGGGTTGCAGGCCTTTACGGCTCAAGGCTGAAGGTGCTGGTGCCATGGCCGTGGCGGCCCTTGGAGCGCGTGGAGTGTTGTTACTGGTGGCCCTCGTGCAGAGTTCTGGTGCTCCGACCGGTTGCTTGGACTCATTGACCACTGGGCTCACGTTGCCACTGGAAGACAACAGGCACTGCTTGCTGGACAGGCTTGATTCACTGGTAGCATCACCCCAGCGCTTCCATTTTGTGAAGATCGGGGTCGTGGTAGGGTATGACATCCTGACCAGTTTGGGCGAGATTGAATTCACCATCGTGATTCCCAGCGCAGGCTGGTTTGGATTTGGGATCTCGGAAGTCGGAAGTATGATCGGCGCAGATATGGTCGTAGTAGAAGAGGACGACGGTGGCTCCGTTGCTGTGACTGACATGTACTCGCATGGTTTCGAGCGGCCTATCCAAGATAAGCTGCAGAACTGGAAGCTCCAGAGCATCAGCCGTGTGTGGCTTGACCACGGCACCGACTGTCCGTCTGGGAATGGCACCTTCATCACTAAGGCTGTGCTGCGGCGCATGGCCAAGACCTGCGACGCCGAAGATGAGGAGCTGGGCCCCGCCTGGATGCAGAACTACTTCGTGGCGGCCTATGGCCTCGACCGCCGCATGCGCTACCACGGCGGCCTGCGGGAGACCACCTCGCATTACTTCTACCTGCCCGAGCCTATCCTAGCATCAGCTGCGCAGGGCGTCGCGGTGGACCTTCTGAGCCCGACCCTTCAGGTACCAGCGGGGCAGACGAACCTGTGCTACATCAAAGTGCAAGTGCCCTGCAGGATGCGGGTCCACGCATGGCAGGTGCTGAACGTCACAAATCTGCACCACATGCACCTGGGGCCCTTGGAGCCCGAGCTGGACTTTGCGGAGGCGTACCAGTGCTCCAGCTACAGCCCAGGCGCTGTGTCGCTGTCCTGGGGCCTGGGCGATTCCAAGAAGGTGCTGCCCAACAGCCTCTTTATCGAGCTCGAAGCCGGCACCTACGTCTTGGAGGCGCACTTCGAGAACTTCCGGCATGAGGCCTTCGAGATCCAGACGGGCTTCCGTTTGTGGGTCAGTGAGGAGACTTGGGGACAGGCAGAGCAGGCCATCGAGATCTCCAGGCTGGATGGGCGGTGGCAGGACCTCTTGCCGGCGGGACACTTCGTGGAGAAAAGCTTCGTGCTCCCCGTGCCCTGCACCAGCCAGATCCCGCTTCACGGGGTCACAGTTGTGGGAGCCCTGGCGCACATGCACTACGCAGGCGCCTCCTTCAGAGCATACAGAACCCGCGGTGGCCGCACGGACCTGATCTTCGAGCAGCGGGGCTACGACTTCAACCGCCAGGCCGTCATCTACAAACCTTTCAAGCTCCTGCGCGGCGACGTCATCTCTTGGACGTGTACCTTCGACCTACGGCGCTTCCAGACCTCCAAGTCCTGGGGCCTCACCTCCGAGGACGAGATGTGCGAGCTCTTCCTGGCCGCCAACCCGCCACTGCCCTTCGCGCGGGCCGTTGTGGGCATTCCGGCTGCCGGGCGCGAGTTCGCCGTCTGCAGCAAGGAGGCCTGTTTTGACATGGAGAAGTGCTCCGAAGTGGCGGCCGACAGCCCAGATTTTTACGAAGTCGCAGAAGCCCCGGCCATGGAGGAGCGAGGCCCCTCACGAGAGCTGTGCCAGCTCCTAGTGGACGCGGAGGCGGCCCCACCACCCAACAACTGGGCTTGGCCATCGAGCCTGGTGCTCCAGCTGGCCGCCACGGCCGTCGGCCACACAGCGCTGGCTTCCTGGTACCGGCGGATGCACCGGGTGGACTCTGAGGCCGAAGTCCTCAAGAGGTCCCTGAACCTTCTCGCTGCCTTGGTCGGGACTGGTCTGGGTGTGGTCATTGCGTCGCACCCCGAGTGGTTCCTGTCCGAGCATGTGCGGGTCTACAGCGTGGATGAGGCCATAGGGAGCTCCTTTTGGCCCCTCAGCTACTCGGCTGACATTGTGGGGGTCGTGTACCTCTATGAGTTGGTGGTCAGGGGCGCAACGAACAACCTGCGGTGGCACCTGGCAGTGCACCATGGGGCCACCGTGACGATCATTGGCTTGCTGAGGAACGCATTCGCCTTCGACCACGCGCCACAGTTCTATGCCGGAATCTCGGCCAGCTTGCTGCTCCATGTCGTCGCGGATGTTCCGGTGCTGCTGATTTTTGCTCTGCGCAGCGGTGCCTCCGAAGCGGGACGGAAGTGCCTGAACAGGACCCTGTTTCATGCCGCTCTGCTGAAGCTCGGCATGCACATGAGCATCAACGCCTTGTCCCTGTGGCTCTTTTACGTGGACCAGGGTGGGGCCTTCCACCTTGCGCGGGTTTCTTTTGCCGCCTGGTTCAAGCAGACCTACAATGAAGCTCGCCCACTTGCGATCGATGGAGCCTTGCGGTTCGATTGGACCATGTTGCTGCAGAGCTGCTTGCCGATACTCATCGGAGTGCTTTTCGTGACGCAGATCTGGACCACGGTGGTGCTGTGGCGCATCGCGTCCGCCTTCCGCGAGAAGTGAATTTTCTAATGCCGCCGGCAAGGCTTCCGAGGCATTTTGATGTGCGCGCTCTGCCCTTCGCCCCGGCACGACAGGTGCTCACTCCGGCGCTCCCATGTCTTCCCTATGGAGCGTCCGTTTTCGTGACTTTCAGCTTATGTCTGGGAGCCCCATGAGCCCCCCCCCCCCCAGCTCCGGATCAGGAATCCAGAACTCGTTGGGATTCTTGAGCTTCTGAGTCCTTGCCCCCTTTGCGCGGGAGGGAAAAAGGTGGAGGTCAAGCCACAAGGCCCCTGTACCCTTGAAGTGCAGGAGCCCTAAACTGCAAGTCCGGCTCCTGAGCTCCACCAGGATCTGGCGATCACAGCGTGGTGCTGGGCCAAGTTGGAGGCAGCTTTGTGTCGTCAGGGGTCGTGGCTTGCTTTTTTTTGCGGGCGAAGATAGAGGGCTGGCTCAGGCGCCCTTTTTTTGCGTGCCTAGTGGCTTCGTTTCCTTCTTCGGCGCCATGTGCAACAAGCAGTCAGGTGGCTTCAGGCATTGAATGTTCTCTTAATGAACAACTTAAACGTCCTGAACCTTTCAAGGAGTATGCGCTGTAAGCGGAACCAGGGTTGCAGCAACGTAAGGAACCTGTTTCAGGAACTGCGCCAAACTGTGGGGAGGCCTGTACAGTGGCCTGTACAGTTCCAGTTTCATGGTCCCCTTCGTTCTTGTTACGTGTTAGTCGGTTGTGTGGCGTGCTGGTTCCCGTTACCCGATTTTGGAAGCTCCAGAGCCCTGAGTCCCGAGTCCCGACCTCGCAGCCTCAGGATTACAAGCCCCGAAAGGCCACCCACATGCACGCCCAAAGAAGAAGCGCCCCTTAAACCCCACTCCTCGAAGGCCCGGAGCCATGAGCTGACTGGCGTGCTCCTCAGCGGGGCGTGCTCCAAGCTTATCCGAGGTTTCGGGTTTCGGGTTTCGGGGTTCGGTGAACATGAACAGATCTTTCCCACTTACCCGGCTGACTGCAAGAGACCTGGATGCAAAAAGGGTTTCGGGGTTAGGGTTTAGGGTTTAGGGTTTAGCTCCTGCCCTCAGTGCCCCCGACAGGTGCCATCTCTGGCGCGATCTTGACGGCGATCGATGGTTTGGGCCCGCAGAATGCCCGTCCCCCAAGCTCTGTTCGGAGGGCAGCATGGAGCCAAGCTTTGCCGTGGTTTTTTTCCACAGAAGCTCCCGAAGATCAGTGCCCGCCAAGAATCCCACAGATGAGTCGAGTGCCGACCCCAAACAATCCCCCGGAGATAATCTTGCAGAGTAACAGCCCCGAGAGGACACAGAGACCGCCACCTGCACAGAGCATCCCTGAAGTGATCCCAGAGGACCCCACAGGATCCCACAGAATCCCTGAGAGGAGAGGAGGGGCTTCCTCAAGCGTGCTACCATCAGTTCTCGCAATTTTCAACGCTCCGACGCAGGCCAGGCTCCAGCACTCAGCCAGTGCTAGACGGCCGATGAATGCGCTCAGCTGCAAAGCTGACGGAGGAAAAATGACAGCATGGCAATGCTCACCAAAGTTCGATGAAGCGCTGGAGGAGATGTCCGAATGGTTCAAAGATGCAGGCGAAGTTGAGTCAACGGCCGACTCATGTGACGGCTCCTCGCTCCCGGAGAATGCCGAGTGTCACACGGTCAAGGCCAGCGTCCAGGCTTCCTCTCAAAATCATGGCTCCGACAAGATGCACGCTGAGCACACCGATCCAGCTACAAAGCCGCCAAGTCAAGAGTACGCCCAGGCACGAGATGTTGCCAATCGCATCTACAGCTCCGCGAAGGCGGTGTTGGACCAATCGCACCTCGAGTTCTTGCAGCTGCTGACGAGCATGGACCGCAACAAGCCGGTGACTGGGGATGGTCAATCTGGATGTGGCAGTTCGCCAATCCAGGCCTCATCACCAGGAATGTCAGCACAGCAAAGCGATGCATCAGCATCGGAGGCAACGCAGTGGAAGCGCAGAGTCAGCAAAAAGAGTTCAAATTCGGTGACAGGCTCTCCTCTTAGCCCAGGCCTTGTCACGCGGGCCAGCTGCTGCCTTTATGGCAAGCAAGAGAAGCTCCAGGAGAAGTGCCCTGAGAACCGAGGAGATCTGGACGAAGTGAAGGCAGACAAGACCAAATCGGGCATCATGGGGCTGACGGACATGGACAAGGTCAAGAAGGTTGCCACAAAAGCCCGCAGCGTCGCATGCAGCGTCGCCAGCGAGGAATCCAAGCCATCATCGCCGAAGGATTCGGGACGTGTGCGCATTCGCATAACGCCAAAGCACTTCAGCCCCTTGGGGACCACCTTCCGTGATGTGCAGGTGGACTTCTCGCCCATGATGTACTTCACCATCCAAGCTGTTGACTGCGAAGGCCATGTGTGGACAGCGCGTTCGAACATGATGCCAGGGTTCCTGGCTGTGGATCGTTGCAAGTACAAGATCGACCCATATGGCAAGGACGTGCTCATTACCCTGTTTGCCACCGACCAGAACCAGTCCTTGAAGGGCTTGGAACGTCTTGAGCTGATCCGACCCTACCAGTTTGAGCAGCAAGCCGTTGACAGCAGGAAGAACTTCATCTAGCACCTGGAGAGGATGATGAAGATGACGATCGTGTGCTTCCACGTGCTTGTGGAGGACTGTCAGCAGTTCTGAGAGAATGCTGCCCTTAAGTTACTGCGTTTATGCTCAAGCCCCGACTCTGACATGAACATGGTTAGCCTTTACAGTCACACCCTGGGTCACACGGCTCTCACACGAACAGAATCGTAGAAGTCCCCTTCCTTTTTTCGTAAGGTCCATTTCGGAGAACCCTCAGAGTTGAGGCGCCAGCTCTCAAGGATGGAAGCAGAGCAAAGATTCCACCGCACTCGATTTACCTGCACTCTGAACCACGGAGAGGTTTCCCTGCCTATGCTTGGTTCAGAGAGGCTGCATGGGCTGTTTTCGGACACGTGGCCGTGCTTGCATGTAGTCGGGTGCTAGTGCTTGTCAGTTCCAAGATCTGGGAAGTCTTTTGGAGATGTATTCGCAGAACCTTTCTGAGAATCTCGATTCGAAAGCAGCCTCGGGTGCAGCGTTCCGCTCAATGACTTCAAAATCCTGAACGAGATGCTGTGAGACCGCGGCGCTAAGCCTATTCAGTGAGTGGCTCTGAACAGGAGGTCTCGGTTCTGTTGCTGCTGCTTGTTGTGAGTTTGTGCGAGTGCACTTCTTGAATGGGCTATGTGCCGCCTGCTAACTTCACGCCACCGATGAACGTGCACATAAGGCGTATGCACCTGAGAGGCACTGGGCCGTAACAATGTTGCAGTATGTTGCAGTTCTGCCAGTCGCTGCTAACTAGCTGCTACAGGCCAGGTTGCCGATTTCTGAACTGCTTCCTGGTTACCCCTGGAGGTTTTTCCCCCAGTGCCGTGCCAGTGCATATGTGTGAAATCAACTGACCGCTTAAGCACCGTTCACGGCGGACTTCACTGTAGTCCAGAATCCTTCAATATGGGGGTTTCCAAACTTAGGGGTGCCTTACTGGGTCCTGAGAAACAAGGGAATCCTACTGGGTCTGGGTTTATTTTAGGGGTCTGGCGTGCCCCCGACCCTGCGCAGCATTCGGACTACAGTGTGGGTCGTGGCCCTAAGACGTCGAAGCACTCTCGAGAGAGCATGGGCGGGTTGTGTGCTGCCGCATCAGCAGTGTCTCAGCTGTAAGTGGCCCCTTTTTCGGATTGAAGATCCCCGGACTGCTCTCCCGAGCCTAGTTACCTTGCCCAAGAGCCTGGCAATCAAGCAGGCGAGGCCGGCACCGTGGTTTATTCGCTCTACCTTCCACACGTTCGCCCCACGTTCCATCAGTTCCTCTTGCTTTCCTGTCATACTCGTATAGGACACTAGGGCATGGATGACAAGAGCTGGCCTCAGATGGGCAAGATGCGCGGCCAAAGATTTTCTGGCCATGCCACATGTTGTCACTTTGCCTGACCCTTTTTTTTTGCCACAACTTCGGAGATCTAAAGCAGAAATAGTCACTGCGTGTCGCTGCTGTCGGATGCAGGGGGCTAAATGGAGGCTGTAGTACCCGGAAATCAAGTTACGATCAGCTGGCTCTCATCCAACTCGCTAAGAGACTATCTAGGGTCATGGTGCTGCGCAGCGCAGTGCATACTTTAGGCGAAGATGGGGCAGGCAGATGGCTGCGCAGAGCACTGCGAAGCGGGTGGCCACAAAGCGCATGCAAAGCCCGAAGGCCCAGAACCCGAGTAGCGAGTCAGCTCCCGAGGTGTCCAACAGTGTGTGGACTTGGGCCGCATGGCGCCACCGGGAGGCCTTTCAGGGTTAGAGCATGTACAAGGACCCAGGGATGAAAGCTTGGGGTTTGCTTTTGGGGTCCAGGGAATCAGGTGGAGATCGGCGGGCTTGAGGTGGGACACGACGCTCAAAGGCGATTCTGAAGGGTTGAGGCTTCAAAGGTGTAAGTTTTCTTACGAGGGTTTGGGGCTCGAGTTGCCTGTATCGTCCTCGCTATTGCAGAGACCCCCAAAAAACGGACAGAGGACAGATCAAGCAATAGCGACCTGGAAAAGTCTCGTTCCGAAAGAAGCCGTAAAGCGCGTGAGCAATCTGTGTTGCAAAGAATCCTGAAAGACCAAGACGCGAAGTTCTGAAACCCTCGACCTGACATGACTTGTTGAGCCAGGTTGGGCCTTGTGGGAGCTTTACGAAAATAGATCCCCCCCTTAGAAAAGGAGGGTTTAGGGTTTAGGGTTTGGGGTTTAGGGTTTAGGGTTTGGGGTTTAGGGCCCCAACAAAGTACTCCCCAAGCTCGGCAGCCCCCATGTCAGGCCCCGGCTTTGGCGGCGATGGCCGGAGCTGCCGTGCAAGGCGCGGTGCAGGGCTGAAGCTGAAGGTTCACTACCAGGGTTTAGGGCCCTAAACCCTAACCCCTAAACCCTAAACCCTAAACCCTAAACCCTAAACCCTAAACCCGAAACCCGAAACCCGAAACCCTAAACCCTAAACCCTGAACCCTAAACCCTGACCCTAGTTTTCCAGAGCCCCAAAAAAGGCCACCTTGCACCCTGTGCTCGACTCCTGAACTTGAGAGCCCTGACAGAGACAGCGACCCAGTTTCCCCCCCCCCCCCGAGCTGTTAGATGGAGGGGCCTTCTGCCAGAGGCGCTGCCGGCTCCAAAGCCCAAGAATCGGCCAACAGCGTCGGGGGGCCCTTGCTGAACCTTCGGATGGCTTTGGAAGTTTGGGGTTGGGGCTTTGGGGGAGGGCTGGGGCTCGGCTCTCTCACTTTTTTTTTTTCTCCCCTTTCCTGGTTTTCGAGGCTCGGATTTCGAGCCCCACCCCTGGCTGTTTGCAACTGTGAGGTTTGGGCCCTTGCCAAGCTGCACCACCGCGGCGCCGCACTGATGGCTCGAGTTGGGGCCTCATGTGGGTTGTGGCAGGGACCCAGTTCCACGTGAAGTGGAGGAGGGGTTGCGTGATGTGCCACGGAAAAGAGGCCTGGATGTTGCCCCACTCGTATCAGCCCGATATCAGCCCGAAGCCCGAAGACGCAAAGCCCACTCCGAACCTAGGCCCTAAACCTTCCAGTGGTAAGGTCTCAGAGGAGGCAATCACGCGCATGTCCGCCGGGTCCCTGGCAGGAGGGAGGTGTGGTGCAGTGCTCCCGGCTTTAGTGGTTCCTCGTTTTTCGGCCACAAGTTGGCAATGCACATGACAGAACTCCGGAGCATGGCACCGAGCCTGAAGTTTACACTCGAGGCCCCTAAAATGCAGGTGCAGAAGCGAATGGCATTGCTCACCCCCGCCGACTGGCGAGTGGCAACCGAAAGCCCCGTCCAGCACACGAGCCCCACAGCAAAATGAAGGGTGCTTTGTAGAAGCCTGAACTGGTACAGCCGTAGCCCCAAAAAAGCGCTGAACGTGCCTCAAGTACTCTGGAACGGGACCCTGCCCCCAAGCCTTAGCCGAGGACCCCACCCGTGCAGCCCGACCCTGAGAATCGCCTACAACTGCGGTTTTAGGATGTGAGGCTTCAGATGCCCAAAGAGGGTGGCGTTGTTCAGAGAAGGCTTGAAGAAAGGGTCCCTCTTGCAAGGTGATGTAAGGCGTTTGCTTCAGGGTTTAGGGTTTTGTCGGCCTCCGGTTTTTGTTCGCGGCCGAATCGGTGCAGGGTTTCAGGCTTCAGGCTTCCTGCTGGCCTTTCTGTTGCGCGTTGTTTTGTTCCTTTTGCTCATGGTGGTGCAGCCTGGAATCATCTGCTTAGTAGGACGACGCTCAAGCGCCCATCTCTGTACGCGTCCCTTCGTCAACGCCAGAGATATCTATTTCCATCGCGCAGGCTTTTTCAATTCTAGTCTGTATATGTAATGTACAGATTCAAGATATCAGGCATTGTGCAGTACGTGCCAAGTTGAGGATTGGGGGGTGGTGCCTGCAGGAGGAGTTTGACTCGATGTGCATCGCCAGCACCATTTGGTCCTTCGCCACCACAGGCCATGCCTCATATCAAAAACTCAAAGTCCCAGCCGTGCAGAGACTCTCAATGCTTTCAGCCCTTCAGCCCTTGAAGCACCAAACCGTGAGACCCCAAAAGCCTGCACCCTTCAAGCCCACCTGCAGAATCTGAAGCGACTGCTGCGCCCCGAACCCCAAGACCCAAGATCCGAATGTTCCAAGCCCGAGCCCTAGCATGTGTATCATTTATTAGCTATGATCCCGGGCCCCAGCCACCATACGATGCGCATATATGCGCATGGAGTGGGAGGTACTTGATTGCAACGGACGGTCCTCCCTCCTCCGACCCCCCGAGCTCTCTGCATCGAAGCCCTATCCCTCCCGGCCCTCCATGCGACTGTGGGCAGGCTGCTGGGATCAGCAGTTAGCGGAGGCAGTTGCTGCAGCCGCGTGCAAGCGGCTTGGGAGGTGCAAAACCCAGGACTGTCAGATTTTTCCGGGTCCATTTGTGAGCCATGAAGTGTCTGCACTTGGGCAGCGACTAAAAGGTCGCAAGTCAGCAGGGAGCATTGGACCCACATCAACAAGTCACAAGTCTAAATCGATCGTCGAGCTCACAGGAGCTTTCCAACTTGGCACGGGCCCTTGCGACGCTCACGGCTCGCAGCTGCCCTACGATGGGGCGTCTTGTGGGGGTTTGGAGATGTAGGCTTCTTGAGCAACCTGTTAGAGGCCTGGATGCACAAAACAGGCTTCTGTAGAGGTGGCCTGTGACCAGGCCTTGGGCGCCAGAGGGGGCCTGTCGGGAGCACTGCTACTTAGGATTGTTGGAGTGGGCGTATCTGTGTGGCGCAAGACAGAGAGCCCCCGGTCCTCCCCATGGGTCGGGATGTTGACTTCCGAGTGGCCTCTGTTGTTCACATCTTCCTGCAATCCAGATGCGGTATGAAATCTTAGAGCTGCCAGTCGGCCTTTGTGGGGATGCTTGTGAAGCCAATCTGTCTGAGTTTCATCACGTGATCCAGACGAACCTTTGCAAAACTTCGAGTTCGTGATGTCCTTCAAAAATAATTCCTAACGGGTGCCGCACGGATGTTGAAGTCTCGCAGTTCGGTCTTCCGGGGAGAGGTATGCAGTGTCCATTCGACATTGAGGCCATCACATGCCCTTGCTGGACCTCACCGCAGGCCTCCGGTTCGGAAATGCGGCTTGAATTTGGGCCTCGGCTGCTGACAGCCTTTCCTGCGTTTCGGGCTTTGCTTGTGTCAACCTCATTCCCCGACTTTTCTCTTCATCAGTTCTATTCTGGGAAGGGTTGGGCGATTCCGGTGCAAGGTGCTCTTCTGGGCGGGGGCCGAAAGCAAGTTTTCTTAGCCGCAACCTCAACTGTCCGCTCAGGCTCCAAGACAACCTCTCCAGCGAACCTAGATGACCTAAGATGACCTAAGTTCGAAGGCTTCAGAAACCCGCGGCTGGGTTTGGTTCGTGAGCTTGGAAAGGACGAGGTATCCTGGAAGAGATGGGGGGCTAAGGCCAGAAGCCTGACCGACCCTCCTGCCAACAGCCTGGACCAGTCCGAAACCCAAAGCCCCACCCCGTGAATGGCAGATGCGGCGGTGGCCCGAATCGCCGAGCTTGAGTTGCCTCTCGGATTATTTCCTGGGAGATTCGGGGGATGGGCGGATCGGGTGCGCCCTAAAGCCTTCAACCCGTCCGTGCCAGTTCGTGCACCTGCGACAGCCAAAACCCGCCGTGCATTTTCGGTTGGAATGCCGAGCTTTGATGTCAAGGGCTGGATGATTTTGGACGGGACTGTTGGGCAAGAAGGTCCGAGGCCCTGGTTGGAGTCGGAGTTCAAGGTCCAGGGCCTTGAGACCCAAACCCCCGTGCATCTTCAAGTTCACCGCAACCCTCACCTGCGCTTGCTAGTGTGAGAGTCGATACCCCGTCTCGTTCGGATCCCGACAACATTCAGAAGTCCTGCAGCCTTACGCCTTAATCCCGGATGCCTGAGCCCGAACTTGTGTGCCCTGAAGCGCTGGAGGCAGCACCTGACCAACACGGCACGGAGGCTCTCAAGAAGGGAAAGGGCTGCGGACCTTAGGGCTTTGGGGGTCCTGAGGGCCTTTGGTGGGATGTTTGTTGCCCCTTTTACTAACAGGGAGCACAATCGGGGGTACTAGAAACCTTATTCAGGACTGTTAGTATAAGGGGGAACATCCCAAGCCTTAGGGCTTCAGTCAAGAAGCCTTTCCTGGTTCTTGTGTGGCTCTGGGCCCCCCCAGCCTCGGCCCTGACCCTGGAGTGAGCTTGATCGCTGTATGCCTTGCTTGCTATCACGTTCCCGTCCGAGGCACACACGGGAAGCAGTGTGCTCAAGACAACAAACATCCAGACTTGCGCTGTGGCCTAACCGGCTACTGGGACAGATGCAAGGCCTGTAAACAAAAAATGTGAAGCACGCAGGATCCAAAGCCGCAGAGCAAGCTCCAAATGTTCAAACATGCCCCCTGTGACGTGTGCCTCGAACTCCGTCGGTAATAAGCACCTCAGCAATGACGAGCCCTGCATGCTTCTGAACCAACCCTTCGACTGGAGCATGCCGGCATGCTCTCGGAAGACCAAGAAATCCAAAATCCTCAGCACGCAAACCCAAGATTGCTGCAAGGTTCGCGCGCCTGGCCATTTTGAACGAGCGGCCGACGACTGTGATCTCAGGCCGAAGGGCTCATTTTGGAGCCTAGATTTCAAGATGCAGGATGTCGGAGCATGGGCCTTGCATAGGCCTGAACCTTCAAAGTTTTTGGGGTCTTAGGGTTGCACAAGAAGCATCGGAGTTGAGCTGCGGAAGGGCACTTGTGTTTTTGGTGCCTGTAGGTTTGTGTTGGGCCCTGACTCTGGCCTGTGTGTAGCGCTTACTAGATTGCTACCAGTTTTGGGGCCCCAGTATGCCGATCGGAACAAGCGGACACCGGACCAACTGGGAACACGGCGCGGTGTCTCACTGCGCACTGTTGTGAGGCATCCATTTGCTGAATGTCACGTTGTTCGGTGATTCGTGGGTCGCAGGCTCTGTTCTGTTTCCGGAAAACGACTTTGTTTGGCACGCATCGGCTTGTCTATAGTTGCTCTATGCTCAGGCATTGATGCTCTGGGCGTCGGGTGATCTGGTAGCATGGACGTTCTTATCGTGCTCTGGCCGTCCGACGTTAGAACGAAAGTTGACGAAAGTACACGAAGTCGAAAACGCGGGGGCATGAGAGCGCTGTGGGACCAACTAGTGAGAACACGACCCCCCGAATGCAGGCCGTGTCCAGGAGAGGACAGAGCAGCTTGATGCATGAGCCTCACAGTGGAGCAGAGCTGTTGTGAACCGGTTTTTATCGGGTTGAGGGCTTAACTTGCGTTGTTTTGACCGGGCCGGGCTGTTGATTCTGAAGTGGCGTCGAGGGTTTCAGCCAACTCTTGCTTCTCAAAGCAGGTTCCCGAAGCTTGCAAATCTTACAATACCCTAAACCCTAAACCCTGGCCCTAAACCCTAAACCCTAAACCCTAAACCCTAAACCCTAAACCCTAAACCCTAAACCCTAAACCCTAAACCCTAAACCCTTAACCCTTAACCCTTAACCCTTAACCCTAAACCCTAAACCCTAAACCCTAAACAGGCGTAACAGCATGTGCCCTAAGCTGCCACGCCTCAAGGTCCTCTGCCCTCTACTGCAAGTTCTGCTCGAAACACGTCCAACACCCACACCCTGCCCCACAGGGTTTAGGGTTTAGGGTTTAGGGTTTAGGGAACATTTTAGACTCTTCTGTCTGCTCCTTGTGAACTCACAACTGGACGAGTCGTGACAGTTGACACCTTGCCGGGAAAAATTGAAGGGTGCGCAGGCTGGTGCAGGCCCATGAGGCGTGCGATCTTGGAGGTATCACTTTTTGCGGGATGCGTTCGGTTTGGGATGTTATGTTGTGTTGTGAGCAAGTAGCGCCGAGTTTCCCGCCCCGCGGGCGTCCGGCCCAATCGCGCAGTGCAAGGGGGCAAAGATACCCTCAAGTCGTCCCAGGTAGGATGATCAGCCCACAGAACCGACCATGCTCCGGACGTAACCCAGTAGTTGCGCAGCATGTGCACTTCTCAGGGTCATGTTCTAAAGCCTGCCCTCTCTGGTTCTCAGCAGCCGGACCGCATGGTGCCTCATTCCGAAAGGAGAACAACCCTACAGAACCTCCTAAACCCCCGGATGTCGCCGCCCTCTCCGCTGAGCGATGCAGCAGTTGGAGGTGCGGATGCTGCTGAGAGGCCGGATAGCAGCAGCTAAGGGTTGGGGACTTCGGGGGCAGGGATGCCTACGGTTTCGACAGGGTTCGGCGTTAGAGCAACTAGAGCATCCTTGAGCCTGCCCCAAATGTGCCTCAAGCCTCAGGGTTCCAGGACAAACAGCCCATTCACGGTCAAAAGCCACCCCAAGTAACCCCACAAGCATCTCCAGGACCTACGCAACCCTCCGGCCCGAAAGCTCAAAGAACAAGCCCGAAAACCCCAAAAGCCACCTGCCCCTTGAGCCCCCAGGCGAGGAAGCTGGGCTGAGTCCTCCGCGACGTACTTCAGCCGCCAGAAGCCCTCCCCTCAAGACATCGTGGACTGGGCTGCAAGCAGGTTTCAGGTTCAGGACTTGGAGGCAACACGCTTGCGGCCCGAAGCAGGCTCAAATCTTGGGCCTGCAGCCCTGAACCCGATACAAGCCCTGTAGAGGGATGTGCTGATGTTTGGGCTGGGGATTCTAACCGCCCGAAGCAACAGTGCCGTCGAGGAGCGGGTGCGCACGGAGTTCCGGCAGCTCTGCGTGCGGCACTATGGCTCCCTGATAGGGGCCTGGAAGGCCATGAACTTGGAGGGTTGGGATCGGAGTTTGAAAAAGGCCTGGACTTCCCCCCCGAACCCTAACGGTGTTTAGGGCTTTAGGGGTATAGGGGTTTTAGGGCTTTAGGGGCTTAGGGGTTTAGTCTTTTCTGGGTCTTCCCAGGCCATGGATGTGAACAGCGACGGGCGCTTGAGCTACTTCGAGTTCCTGCGGGCCTGCAAGCACATGCAGGTGAGCAACGCGCGGGCAGTGTGGTCGGCCTTGGGCCGGTCGGGCCGCCGGGCCGAACCGATTCTTCACCCCCCGAAGAGTAAGAGGTCGTAACGATGATGGTGTTGAACGATTGTGGGCTGTAGGTGGCTCTAAGCTGTCGATGTGCAGTTGTCAGGCTTTGGGCCTTGACAGCAATGAATTGTAGGCAGCATCTTTGACGTTACCGTTCGGCCACGCCTCGTATCCCCTCTACTTGTCCTGCATGCGCGACAAGGCCCTCGAATCCAAGGCTAAACATGCATACACCCTCATTCTTTCCCTCTTCTTGTAATCCTGGGCATTGACTCGGAGAGTAGGAGCCAGCAGGCAACAACCTCAGGCCTCCAGGCCTCAGGCCTCAAGGCCGTAGTCACTGTGGTCGCAGCCAAATTGCGCTCCAGGCTTCGTGAGCCTGCAGGAGCTGGACCCCGTTCTGGCGCAGCAACTGGGTGTTCTGGCGACGAAGCTCTGGTCCCCGGACCAAAAACAGCATGTTTTTGGTCCCCGGACCAAAAATCAGCATGTTGTCCAGGGCAAAAAAGCTCTTGTTCTTTGTTCCCAGAGCCAGCAGTCAAGGTCCCTGTGTGGATCCGTGGAAGAGGCCTGGCGACATTGCTTCAACCGCGCTTCGCGCCTGCGGGTCAGCCGAGACGACTTCGTTCAGGCTTGCGAGGGTCTGGGCTTCAAGCACGGCGAGGCTTGTTTCACGGAACTTTGCTCGGAGAAGGCGCGCACAGGCATGAGCCGCAAGGAGTTCGGCTTTCTGCACACTTGGATGGGACGGGGACCCGACCGTGGCTTCATTGACCCACCGCCCTCTCGCTGGGAGAAGGAGCGAAGGCCCTGGACCCCCCCGCAACCTGTGCTCAAGAAGTTCGAGCGACGCAAGAAGTTCAAGGATTGCCTGCTCAGGTCCTACGGTGACTCGGCTAAGGCAATTTGGCAAGTGCTCCCTCGCATACTTTATAGAATGGCGGGGATAGTGCAAGCTATGTAAGTGTGGGCCACTAGCTCTGAAGGACCCAATCAGAGCCAGGAAACTTTGTCCGCGCGTGGCGCGAGGGATTGGATCGGGACCACAACGACAAGCTGGACTACCACGAGCCTTGACTGGCACATGCATCGATGTCAAGTATTTGTGTTGTGTGATGTGGGTTTCGGGCTTTCCGGGGTTCTCTAAGCTTTGGGACTTCAGTATTTCTCGCAGTGGGCCGATTGACCTTGGCTTATTCTGGCATGTGCAAGGCCAGAGGATGCTTGTGTGACAAAGCCTGCAGCAGAAGACACGGGTCTTCGATTCCCTTACGCAAAGCCAAGCTAGACAAGTGGCACAATACCCTCAACCACGATACCTAAGCCCCACCTAGAGAAGTGAAGTAGGATCTGCTCAGGAGTTCAGCGCGGCCGTCAAGGCTCTTCTTTCATTTCTTAGTTCTTGGTACAAGGGGGCACTCTTCGGATCTAGATGTCGGGCAGAAACAAGGCTTCAGCAGCTTAACTTCGAGGAATGGAGTAAGCGCCTTGAGGGTCCGTCTTAGAGCTGACGCCATCCCAGTCCTCGATTCAGAACGGCAAGCCCTGGGCCCAGCGCCCAAGCAGCTTTGTAAAGTCTGTCAAGCCTTGAAACGTTAGCTCCAGCTGCTCAATATGCAGCCTTTGGCCTGGTTGCCTCCATACACATATATATATATACACATTCATAAACAAATACATAATTTGTATATATATATATATATATATGTGTGTATATATGGTTTTACATGTATTTTTGATACAGTAAAGTTGTTGAAGACTCCGAGCCTCAAACCACCCGAAGCCGGCAGGACGTGGGATACCCTGGGAATCCTCGGGAGCTCTGGGAGGAGCTGGACGCGAACCACAACGGCTACGTCAGCCTCTGGGAGACCCCCCCCCCTTTGTTCTCTCCTCTGCTTTGGGGGGCCACATGGGAACCTGATTAGGGATTGTAGTAATTAGGGGGGAACTAGACTCCTTACTAAGGGCTTGTTACTATAAGGGTGATGCCAAGGTGCCTGTGCTTCACGCAGCAAAAGAGTACATCTTGTGATCTGTGCTTGGATATGCGCTTGGAGCTCGGCTTCACAGCTTGTGCTTTTGCTTGTGCGTTCCACCCCTTGATTGTGTTTTCTCTTCCGTGGAGTGTTGGTTGAATTTTGTGTTTTTTTTTTGTGTGTGTGTGTATGTTTTTTTTTTTTGTGTGTGTGAGGCTGGGTTCACTTTGCAAGATGAGAGTGCCTTTGGCTTTCTCCTGTCTTTTCCATCTCATCCCCTCAACACCCAAAGCTGTGAAAGCATCCCGATCTTCAGCATAAGAGTTTTGCACGTTGGCTTTCAAGGCTTTGGGGTAGCTTCGGTTCGAGTCTGGGGTTTGGGTTTCTTTAACATCGAGGAAGTGAAGCTGCAGGGTGTCAAAAGGGTGGTTTGGCTGGGTAGGTTTTGGGTGAAGGGCTCCGTCTTTGAAGGAGCTGGATCAGCCGACAGCGGAGCTTCTGAAGGCTGGGTTGCAAAAAGCCTCGTGAATAACTACTGAGTGTCGGACGCAAGATAAATTTTCGACAGTGAGGTCAGAAGAGGAGTGCAGGTGGTGTGTGGCCTGCAGGGCACGTGTGCCAGCTACATAAGTGGCAAAACGCGGCCCTCAGGCGTGAGCTCTCCCGTGCAAAACCCTTGGCCGCCCCAAAGAAGTCTTGAAGTCCTCGAATGCGCGGTTCTATGCGGCAGTGAGACGAAACCATCCAAAAACCCAAGTTGGGAGGCCTTCGTGGATTCGGCCCTTGCTTCTGCCGGCACTTGGAGGCTTTGTTGTGTCGTTTGCGGCCTTGGGGGGGGAAGGGTTGAAAGGGAACGGTCTCGAGGCTTCATGGGTTTGGGAGGGTGTGAAATATAGTGGGTGGGTCAAGCGAAGTCTCCTAGATCTTCCTGCTAATTGGGAGGTTCAGGGTTTTGGTGTTCAGGGTTGGGACCGTCCTCAAAAGCCACTGAGTCACTTGGGGGCTTGGGGTTGAGGGTTGCCTGAGCGCCAAACTCAATCCGTTGAGTCCAGGGCATCTTAAAAAAACCTACAAATCGATGCTGGGTCTCTCTGGGAGGGTTAGAGTGCAGGGTCCGCAATCATGCAACAGGCCTAGGGTCTTTTGAGGGGAGCAACATGCCAAAGCAAAAACCAATGTGTGTTTTTCTGGAGGGGTGCAACCACATTTTCGCTGTCTCCTGTGCGTCCGTCCGTGACCCTAACGCTATCCCCACCCAACCTCCCTTCCTGCATCCATGCTGGAGAGTGCGGCAGCTGATATTAGTGTTCGTAAACGGACCTCCTGAACTTGTTCCTGCAGTGCGGCTGGTCTGCTTGGTGGGTGGAAACAGGGCTATGGCGAAATCGCTTCAGGTCTTTCTGGTCGGAGCTGCTGGACATCCGGTGCGACGACCGCGTGCGGCTGGCAGAGTTTCGCGACGCCTGCACCTTGTGTCTTGGCGACGGCTTGATGAACCCTGGGTTGAGGGCTTTTGCCTTCCACCCTCAACCCGAGTCCTTGAAACATGTGGATCATCGTTCCCTGCCCAGGGGTTCCTCCAGCTATGCGGTTGGCAAAAAGCCCGCATTCGTCGAGTTCGGGTTTTCATGTGGGCTGTCTGTACGACAGGGACTGTCAGTGGGAAAAAGGCTTCAAGTAGTTTGTAAATTGAGGGAGCCCCACTCCTCTCGCCCATGTTTAGACAACCGAGGATTGCTTTCGACGGGGATGTGGACACTTTGTCCCTGGCCAGAAGAGTGGCCTGTTGGGTGGGGTAGGGTAACCTAAAAAGATGTGCATCCGTAAGCACATGAGCGCCCAGTCGGTGTCATCATGGATTCTGGTGAGCCTAAATGCGCTGAGGGCCTTAAGGGCCCAAACCCACTAGAGGTGCGCCACCCAAGCATGAACCTCGCAGGTTCGAGCTCTTGGACACGGACAAGACCAGGTACTTGACCTGGGCCACGACCTCGTGGCTTTCCAGTGCCGAGCTTGACGAGGAGGAGGAGGATCAGGAGGAAGCGGGACCTGGGTGCACCCTACGCAGGTTATTTTTTTCCCTCCTGGGGGGTTTCTACTAGCTACTAGCCGTGGCTGTTGAGGAGGGGGGCGGTACGGTCGCTCGATGTAGCTGCTGCTTCCAAAGTTGTGTGGCTAGCTTTGACTTGGGTATCGCATTCATCTCAGAAACAGAAGAGTGCCTTGTGCTAGGTTGCCGACATATGGAGGAGGTTGAGGGTTTGAGTTGTGGCAGCTGTGGCAGCAAAGCGACCGCCGCAGGATGAATACCCTGACTTCATGAAACCTACGAAGGTGGGGACGTCCGTCCGGAGCAGTTGGGCTTCAGAAAATTTTCCGCTTCCCGAAGGGGGTTGCGGGGGGTCAGCTCTAAAGTCAAACAGGCCCCATTGGCTCGGGATGATTCGAGGGTGAACCAGGGCGAAGGAACGACCGTCAGAGCCAGGGCGGCTCAGGAATTGAAGAGATACCACCGAGAGCTTGTGGCTTCTAGCTTGGTCTTATGCATCTTGTACCCCAGCCTTGAACCCTAAACACAGCACTCTGATGTGTGTTGTGAGACGGCGGCAACATCCCGGGACTGTGCCTATACTTCGGACGTTCCCTCTCAGTGCAACAGCCTTGAAAAGGCAAAGCATGGAAGAGTAGTCAGAGAGTACAAACGGAAACCCGCCACCCCTGCTGCAGTCCCAGCGCCGGCTTGCTCACAACAAGGCCGGGAAGAACCCTTGGCTGCGCCGCATGAGCGCAGGGAGTTAGAGCAGCTCACTTACGGAGTTGGCGGACGGCTTCTTGTTGCTTTTCGGGTAGTTGGAGCGATGGGAGCTTTATGGACTGAACAGGCTCAGCGACAATTCCTGGCGCCTGAGTTCTTCTACTGAGTACCTTACGGGTGCTTCTCTTTCTCAATCCCTGTCCAACCTTGGGCGTTGTGCGAGGCCCGGGACCATCGTGTTCGCGTGAAAAGGTTTGAAGGCCGGGCGCGAGGGGCACCTCGTGCGCAACAAGAGCTTAACCCACGCTGAACTAAACCACCCCCCTCATTCAACCCATTCTCAAGCCCAAACCTCCAAAGACTTGAGTACGGCGAGGAGTCTAGGGTTCGGAGTTGCGGGTATTCCGGTTGCAATGGCCTGGCACTTGATGGCTGCAGCGCCAGAGTGGCAAGAGTTGTGGTGTTGTCTGAGGACCTTTCAGCTCATGCCTGTGCCTGGCTTTGCCTTACATGTGACATTCCTGTAACATCATGTAAGCAATGCTGAGGAGATCCCTGGCAGCCACACCGCGGCGGGGACCACGATCTACGCGAACAGGAGCACGCTGCATACACCGGCTCCGGAGCCCGCGCCACCGGCCTCGGACAATTTACAGCGCAGCTTAGGGTTCGGATTGACTTTTCTGGAGGTGTCTTCGAGGGTGAGACAAGAGCGCCAGCCCAAACTTTCAGCCCCAAAGCGCCACTCTCTGGAGCAGGTGGAGCCTCAACAAGCCCGGGCCTCACCTGGAGCTTCACCTAAACCCCTTACCTCGCCCTGTCTGAGCGTGAGCGCTTGGACCCCAAGCTCTCCAAAAGCCCCCCCAGCTCCTCAGGCAGTTGGCGCCCAGCAGCTCGGCCCCGGGTCTGGCGCAGGCGAGTGTGTTCGTCTGGGGGCTCAGTACCTCTTCTTTGAGACGGGTCTATGCATGATTTATGACACAGAGAACGGGGCTAGAGCAGCCAAGTGAGTGTGCATGAGTCCATTGCTAATTTGTCTGTTTACCTCCATATTCGTCGGGTGCAGGGTTGAGGACGTATAGGGTTCTAGGCCTTTGGCTTGTTAATGCGGCGACACTGAGTTGTCGGAGAGGGGGAGAGAGCACTACGAGGTAATTTTGGGCTTTGGGGTTCGGGCCTAGACATCGCGCCCTGAACGATCCCCAAGACTCAACGACAAAGCACACACTTTGTACATGTGGCTACTGCGCCCGAAGAAGGCTGGGTAAACACAGTTTCATGACAAGAGATGCAGATTTTGATCTTCTCGGATTCGGAAGTGTCTAGGGCGGTGTCGGGTCAGGGCCGCCGAAGCTCCGAAGCTTTTGTCAGAGGAGGGTAGGATTCAGGGCCCCCAGTGGGGGAGTTGTAACCGGGCTCAAGAATCACACAGATCGGCTAGAAGCAGGGCTTGGAGCTGAGTCTAGGAGTCCAGGAGGCGCCTCAGTGAAACGAGGGCTTGGGGTCCCCACCGAAGCTGAGCCAGAGTCCCCGGCTTTGCCAAGACCAACCAGAGCATAAGCTCGCAATCCGCGTGGACGGCGACGGCGGCGGGCACAGCGACGGTGGGTGGCCGGGCGGAAGATGGCTCTCGGGGCCCTGAAGAAGCTTCAGGGCTTTTGGGGCCCAGGATTTCCTAGGCAAAAACGAGCCCTGCGTCCCGGACCAGCTTGCACTCCCAGAGGTGCCTCGACGAGCCGACTGATCCCGGCATCAGGGCACGCGCCCACGGCTGAGGACCTGCCACAGCTGCTCCGGCTCTGGATAGTCTGGGTTTTTTTGGGTTCAAGGTTTCTGCGGGTTCAGTTTAGGTCATAGGGTGAGATTTTGAGGAATGTGAGGGATGGGGGCATGTAGGACTCAGTGTCTGAGGGTGTCAGAGCTGCTTTGCAAGACCTGCAGGGTGTTGTGGGGTTCATTGGCGTTCGGGTTTGGTGTTGGCGGTTGTCGGTGTGAGGCTCGTGTTTCTGTCTAAGGGTTCACGTTTGCGGCTTATGGTTCCGTGTTTCTGGATCAAGGTGGCTACTCATCGCAGAAGGTCGAGCGAGGACGCCCTGCGGGGAATGGGTCGAGGGAGGGTGCGGAAGGACTCACTGCAACGAAGTGCCTTCCGGACCAACGTGTTAAAATCCCGCATCTTTCTCTTGTTGATCCCTTCAGCCAGACATCCTGACTGCTGTTGGTTTCCCTTCCCGGAATGCTCCCTCAAAGAAACATAAGAAACCTGGACAAGACTGAGCCGCCAGTGCCGCAATAGTGTGGCAAGCGTACAGAGACTGTGTGGCGCTAGTTTTGCACAAGCCCGAGCGCAGGGGTGGGCCCACTGCGAGAGGGAGCTATTTGTTGCTTTTGCTCCTCGTGAGGCACGAAGCCCGCCCCCGACCCCGGTAGGCTCCGGTAGGCTGCAAGCACCCTGATTCGCAAAGACAGCTCTCTGAAGGATCCCGGCGCCGCCCCCGAAGAGTGACCTGAGCTTCCCGCTGAAGCCGCAGGAGCCAGGCAAAGGAGGCACCCGGTGGGCTTTCTCAAGTTCAGAAGTTTCGGAGCTCAGCGATGTGTTACAAAAAGGGTGTCTGGCATTTGGCGTTGAGGGTTGTCGGGGGGCTTCGGTCTGCCTGAGAGACTTTTTTGTTTGTTGTTTTTTTGTTTTGAGGGGGGGGGGGGGGCTTTCGGCTGACGAGACGCACCGGCATAGCCTCAAGGGCGGCTCATCGGACAGAGTCAACTGACCCAGAACCAGCATACGACGGAGCCGCGCAACCCCGGGAGGCAACAGGTCCACCGCCGAGACCTACATCGCAGGATCATGGCGAAGATGGGAAGTCCATACGAGCACACATATGACTGGGGATGTTCCCCCTCACACTAACAGTCCTTAATAGGGATTATACGATTAATTATTAGGGACTGTCAGTATAAGGGGGAACATCCCAATATATGATGCCTGGCCGCCCGCAGCAAGAAAGGCACCATCGGCCGCGCACACCAGGGCGGCCACCCGACCATTCTCAGCGCCAGAGGGAGCAAGGAAGAAGGGCGCGCGTCCACCGCGCTTGCAATCACCCAACCCGCAAAGGAAAGACGGCGCCGGCAGGGGCAAACGCAACAGCGACGGGCACAGCACTGAGACTCCGACAAGCATGGAGGGGCAATGCAGCTGCAGCAGCACGGAGGTTTCAGTTGCGTGGGAACCGGGGAGTTATTTTCGAGGAGGTTCCAAGAGTTTTTGGTTTTCTCGCGGTGTGGAGGGGGAGGTTCTCAGTGATGCCCGAGCCTGGCGCTTTACCGGGAACTTTGTGTTTCGCATGCTATGCACGTCCGTGCAGTTTTCTTTGGGAGAAAGAGAGAGAGGATGAGGCTTCTGAAAGAAAGAAGGAAAGAAGGAAAGAAGGAAAGAAGGAAAGAAAGACAGAAAGAAGGAACGGAAAGGCTCCTTCGGAGCCATGATTTCTGAAGCCTTTCGCTCGAGTCTTGAAGCCTCCAACATGCCCAGCCGAGAAAAAACCCGAAGCCCAATAGGCTGGCCTACTTCGAAGTTGAAGTTGGTGGACGAGCTCTGGGGCGGCAGCAAGGACCTTTTCGAGCGAAGCAGAGGTTTGGGATGAGAGTTTCAAAGTTCGCTCTCACGGTAGCCCTGGCTGACATGGCCTGCATTCTAGGCTGCAGATCTTGAGGTGTTGGGACCAGAGACTAAGTGTAGAATTTGTCTGTCCTGCAAGTACAAGAAAGTTGAAGCTTGGGATTGGGGTTAAAACTGATGGTGCAGGCCTTGCTTGGCCTTGCTAGGCCAATCGGAAGCCCTGAATCCAGAAACCACAGAAGCCAGGACCTCGGGCGGCTGCTGCGACCGCTGGCTCGCAAAGCCTGCTCCGAGCGGGACCTCTCCAGGCTCTGTGTCGGGGAGAAGGGGGCCTTAAGACCCTTCAAGCCACATGCGGTTTGTTTGAGTGGTTCCCAGGTTTGGGGATGAATCGTTGGGACTTGTGGTCGCAGGTCTTTGGGGCAGGGTTTGGGGGCCTATTCTGCCTGGGATGTAGGCGAAAGGAAGCGTCCGGATCCGGAAGCTCCAAAGCCTGAATTCTTGTTCACATCTTTCGCAACTGTTCCGTGCCGTCTCTGCAGTGCTCGAACCCCTCCTCAATTTCCCAGCCTCGCCCCCGAAGAGGTGGCGGCGGAAGGCGGCGAGCAAAGAGCCATGCTGACCCGAGCCCGGGGCAAGAGCTCTGCCAAGCCTCGGCTCCTGCAATTCCTGACGGCTTCAAAGAGGGGGAGAGGGAAGTGACGGTGGCCGTGGTTTGCAGATGGTTTGCAGGTTTCACCCAAGTGTACACGCGCTGAGGTGACCCGTGCAAGGCTCACCTTGCCGACATGTTCGTGTTTTGTTGGCAGGAGTGTCAGAGGAGAGTCAGAGGAGAGTCAGAGGCGTTTTCATGACCTGGCCCGGGTCTCCTTTCAAGCACGACTAGGACTAGGACCATGCATCTCGATGCAGGGCACATTCTCTTTTTCAGAAGCCTGTCTGTAATACGCAGCGGCACGCAGCTTGCACGCGCTCGGCAGAAGTGGCCTGCCTGCCGTGAACTTCCGAAATGCAGAAGGTTCACCTTGCAGGTCCTGCGCCGGGTCAGTACATACACGTGGACCACAGAGCCGTGACGCCGTGATTCCAAACCCCCAAAAACTTCTTCCTTGCGTCTCTTCCTTAATCGGGGCCCATGCGCCTCGCCAGGCTGCGACTCAAAAGCCAGAAATTCTTTCGCTTCGTCCCTAACACAAAGTAGCGCGCAGAAGGTCTCCCCGTGCCTGGGATCTGTTTGTTGAGGCCGATTTAGGAAGAACTTTGTTTCCTCAAAGCACCGACGAGGGAGAAGCTGAAAGCAAAGAGCGCAAGAAAACAGATTTCGATCTGGGTCCTGGCTTTGTGCTCTGCCTCTGGCAGTGGAGCCCCAAGAAAAAGCATCATCACACATCTTGGTGCCTGGTGCTCTGCTGACCCTTCGCAAGACGTAGCTTTCGAGCTGGCTCGGAAAAGAAACCTTTGCAGGAATAATCTTCTGTGATCCAGAGCTGGTAGCTTCTTCTTGGCACTGTGACAAAGGATGCTGCACATTCCGCCAGGAAAGGTCTAGTTGCCGGGCGGGAGTTCAGCTTGTCAGTTTGTGGTGTGCAGTTTGGGGCAAGATGCTGTCCGCAAAGGGACAAATCAGATTCACAAAACTGCTGACGTGGGATCCTGAAGAGCCATTTTGTCATGCCGTGCTGGAAGCGCCAGGAAGACCAAACCTTGATATGGTTCCCGAACATACACAGCGAGTGCGAGCCCCGAAGGCCCCCCCAAAACCCTAGTCCCAAGCCAGCCTCTCTTCACCGGAGTCGATAGGCTGATTCAATATGCTTGGCATCCAGAGTGCTGCATGTAAGGTGCAGGGCCCTTCCAACAGCGTCCGGGCCTCCACGAAGGCAGGGTGTGGGAGTGTGCTAGTTGCCGCCATTTGCCGCCTTTGTTCTCGGTTTCAAGATTGGGGGTCTGCCCTCAGTCTGCGGATCCAAGCTCCCACCGCAAGCATTTGAACCGAAGCATGGCGTAGCAACGTAAGGCGAATGCGCAAGACCGCTAGACTCCGATCAGATCTTCCAGCAGCCTCAACCGCCTCAAGCCGCAGCCCTAAGGTGCTGATCCACGATGAGGCGCTCTGTGACGCTGTCGCGTCGGAGCCTGGGAGGGTCAGAGGTGTGTTTCAAGCACGTTGCAGCCTTGTCGGTGCTGGCAGGAGCTGCCGAGATGCCAACAACTGGGTGGGTTGAAGTCGTGAATTCTTCTGGGGTTTAGAGCGCTGAAAGTATTTGGCATCCTCTGCGGGCGGACTCGACTCGTCGTTGGCAGAGCTCTTGGGTGGTTATCGTCGAGAATGAGAATGTCAGCACTCGAGCTGGATACCGCCTAGTGAGGCCAGTGTGGACAATTGCCCGCGAGCACTGTGAGCCCTGTTGCAGATATGATGCCATTGTGTGAGACTGTCCCCGCCTTTGTGTATGGCTTTGGTGTCTGGTTTCGGGGTTCCCTCCCAGACAGTTAGAACGATGTCAACCCCATGGGGCGATCCGAGATTTGAGCGGTGGAAAGCTTCAGTCAAAAACAACAACCTTTCTGTCGGAGGAGACGCGAATGTTCTATCACCACTTTGAACCTAGTGGGGGAAGTTAGAGAAGGAATGATACTCTCTGGAAAGTTTGGGGTCCACTTGCACGTCATCCTGCTGCTTAAACGCCCCCCCCCCCCTGTCTGCGCCCAGAACCTCCTGCCATTCTCCGCCAAGGCGTGCTTCCGTACCCAAGGCCGCCGAGCTCACGTCACAAGAGACGGGGCCCAACTTGCGTGATTCACTTCGGGCTTAGGTTGGGGTGTTCCCCCTTATACTAGCAGTCCTTAGTCGGAATTCTAATCGGGGGGCTCTTATATGCCCTACTAGGGAGTGTTAGCATAAGGGGGAATGTCCCAAGACATGGGGGTCTAGGGTGCCCCTTGAGGCAGGTGTTGTTGTTTTTTTTTTTCTTCAGAGTCCAGCGAACTTAAGGTTCAAAGGTGTTGAAAGCTTTCATGGGTCGTTCAAGATGAGTGAGCTCAGTTGAGCTTTGTGGATGGGGATGGGCTTGGAGCTGCAGAGAAGGGCTCAGTGCCCCATGAGTCCCACTCCTTCGCCAGGCTTCCTAGAGCTTGGGAGGGCTTCTTGACGATTGGAGCTATTTGGCTCAAATCCCGAGGTGCCTGTTCAAGGCTTACTCTCCGAGGAGTCTTCCCCGCCGGTGCAGCATGTCTAGTTTGGCATCTCAGATGCCTTTCTTCGACGGCACCGCGACTCTGACCAATCGGAACACCTTCTTGGATGTAGATGTCCAGTGGTGTGAGGAGGAGCAGGCACATCGCCGTTCGCACAGCACGCCTCCACGTGCAAAGTTTGAAGAGGAAGACCTTGAACCGGATGCCAAGCCATTCGCTCGCCTTCTCAGTGACTGCACTACCAGTGACTGCACCACTGCAAGCACCGAGTATCGTGACTTCGACTGCACCTTCGATCGCCAGACGACCCAGCAGAGCAGCGCATCAGATGGAGTGCAGACAGGGACGCAGAACTCGCCGGCTTCGAGTTTCAACACCGCCGTCGAAGAGCCGCGCCTGGAGACTCTCCACACCGTCATGATCAAGAACATTCCGTGCCGGTGCCGCACAACTGAAGTGCTTCGTGCAGTTGATTCCTTGGGGTTTGCTGGGAGCTATGACTTCTTCTACCTCCCTACGAACAGGCGCAACAGGCAAGGTGTTGGCTACGCTTTCATCAACTTCATTGAAGTCGGGACGGCTGCACGTTTCAAGGATGCCATCTGGGGCTACCGCTTTCCAGGTCGCAAAAGCACCAAAAAAGTCGAAGTTGCTGCCGCGGAGTTGCAGGGCCGAGCAGAAATAGAAGCCCACTTCAGCGGAACGCATGTTGTCAACACCTGCTATGGGCCATTCGTTTGATTGCACCGTGACTCCAAAATCAAATCCACGGACGCAATATTGCGATGGTGGTGGATCAGCTCATTTCCTGCATGTGCGGGATTTTCAATAATTCATGTTTTATCGTGCGTTCACGCAGATCGCCACGATTTTTCAATCGGCAGCTGGCTCAGGGTGTAAGGGTACTACATAAGCTATGCACGGTAAAGGATTCGTTTCCTGTGTGAAGTCATTCAGAACCCAAAAAAGCATCAGGATGTCGTGGGGGGAACTCGTAAGTCAATATCCCTGCTGGCGGCAATGAGGACGGAGTCCCATTCCTCCATCGCTCCGCTTGCCTGATCGTGAGACGTGTGCTGGAGGGCAAATTGCTAGTTCACGACATCGTACTCTCAAAGATGCATCTTCTCAGCAGCTTGTCCACGTGCAAGAGTTGGTAGTGTTTCAAGTCGTTTCAATCACGCTTTCGTGTTGGCTTGTAGATGTGCAGGTGCCACACGTGAACGCGGAAGCAGACGTTCCGTCCGCTTGCCTTGCCTTTAGCAAGGCTCCAAGATTGCGGCGGGTGATCACAGTCCCAGCAATCTTGTGTGAGTTGCTGTGGCCGCTCTTGTCTGCAGATCGACAGCGCTACAGCGCTGAAATCTGCCAAAGGCAGATGAGGTCGTTCACAGATACCTGGGAGCACGAACAATCTGCACTTTTTTTTGCGGCGGCATTTGTGCGCAGCAGTTCGACGCAAAGTGGCTGACGATTGCAGAGCTGACGTGCTTCAATGCCAAAAAAAAGTCCGACAGGCGCGAAGAGAGTGTTGGTGCTTCAATTCTGCCAGAAGGACCTTAAACCCTAAACCCCTAAACCCGCAACCCTTTAAACAAGAATCTCAGCCCTCAGCTCTCCCGCTTCTGGAAGTGAGAGAGTCGGGGCCACGAAGCCACGAAATGCCTCCTCAGCCTGGTCCCGGACTGCTCAGACGCCAGGAACACTTCCTGGGCCCTCGCGCGCTTGTCGACCTTGAGTCAGGAGTTAGTGTCTTGGCGCGCGCTTTTCGGGGCATTTGTTCTAGAAAGGCTTTCCCTCTCATTTTTTCGAAGAGTGTAGACCTCAGCTGAGTTCGGTTGAGTAGTCCGCCCGGGCCTGCTTGCAAGCCAAAGCATTGCAAGCATGAGCGGACCGAAAGGTCAACTGGTTTTCGGGTTTTTTCGAGCTCTGTCAGGCAGATGCAGCCGCAGATCAAGCTGCTTTCGCCCCAGACAGTGCTGGGCGTGGCTAAGCCTCAAGCTTCAAGTTGAGTCATGTCGTGACGTTGCGGCTCGGTTCATACTTCCCATAGTGGATGGGGCACTTAAGTACCTGCTATATAGTGCATGGTTGTTCATATGTATGTGCCTCATGGCTAGGTCGCAGAGTCTTAAGATCCCGCCCTCCGGCAAAGGTTCTTAGGGTGTGAGGGCCTCACCGGCATGGCCATTCACATGCCCCCCCTTCCCCTCCCTCGATGTGCCCTCTGAGCCCCCTGCGGCCGTCTTTGTAGCCCATCGGAAGTAGCTTTGCGGGGCTTTGCCAGCTCATACCTCTTTGGGACTGCTGTGCAATACTGAGCGGACGAGCCAACATGGATATCCCAGCTAAAACAGAATGAGCTTCCACAAAAGCCATAATCGACTAAGCATAAAGAGGCCAGGGCATGAGTGCGCGATGTCGAGATAGCTGCGGCGACGGCAGCCTGAGTACGCGGCTTCCCCCGGAAGTAGGGTTTGGGATGTCGGGGGGGCTTCGCGAAAAAGGTTGGGAATCGTGGCCAGCTTGCGGCTTGCAAAGCTTACACCTGTCGAGTGTTGACTTCTGGGTAATTGCCTCAAAAGTTTGTAGCTGCTGGCACTGGCAAGGGGTTGTGTGAAAGGTTGGGCCGATCGGTAGGTCTTGCTCTGTGAAGCTCTCAACGCTAACCCGCTCCAAACCCTAAGCCAAGACTTGGCTACGCCTTCACACTTTTGCAACTCGTCCCACTATGTCCTTGTCAGAAAGTTCAATAATAAAGGGGAGAAGAAGAGGAGTGACGAGGAAAAGAAGAACAAAGAAGAAACACGAGGTTAAACAAGGCTAGAAGAAGAGGAAAAGATGGGAAGCGGGTGCACCAGTATCTGTGAAGCTTCCTCCCTGCCCCCAGGCGCAATGTACCATGATCCCAATGTGGGGCCGTCTCCACCTGCACCTGCCGTCGGGGGCTACGCCTACGGCGTAGCACCGCCCGCAGCGACTTGGCCCCGAACCCTACGTGTCGATTCGATCAGGGTCTGAAATACGACTTCGGGAATCCCAGCAGATCTTGAGACGCGCATCCGAGGTTGGGCAGCCCGCACAGTACATTTACAAGGCCGGGCTGGTGGGCACCGGGCATGTGGGGCCTGAGATGCAGCCTTGAGAAGACGGAGGGCTGTCCGCAAACCTTGGCACGCCACGAAGATCTACGAAGTGCATCCGAAACCCCTTCTTCTGCCCCCCTCGTATCCCCCCGTTCCCCTCAAATTGCAAGTCTAAATCTTCGGCTCTTAGATCCCCTCCGACTGTGCAAGGGCCAGCGCTATGCTGACCTCAAGCAGCTTCAAGCGCCTCGGTGAGAATGCTCGGTTCGGTTCTTATCGGTTTTGGGTTCAAAAAGCAGGGACCCCCCTAGGAATCTGATTCCTAAAGCCCCCAAGGATCCTTTCAAGCCTTACAGGGGGGTAGCTTTGTCTTTAGACCAGACCTGTGATCATTGCAGGCTGCCGCGAAGGGGAGGGGAGGGGGGTTGGGCATCTTTTGAGGGATGGGCTTTCTCGGGGCTGTTCTGTTGACCTAGGTTTTGGTTGGACGTGTTTTTCATCTGACTGGAGCAACCCTGAGGCCCGCCCAATACAGTCTGACACTCGCATCTGAACTTAGGCCGCTGTATTGTCTGACCTTTTCCCCGTAGATGCTTGCGAAACGGGTGGGAAAAAACCTTAGACCCTAACCCTAAACCCTAAACCCTGAACCCTGACCCCGCTTTGCTGCTGGCTAGTCGGGTGGGAAAAAAAACCCTAAACCCTAAACCGACAAATTTTCCGGGGGCCCCGGCTGAGGCTGCGATGCAAAATTCGCCCTTGCCCACAGCGAAGAGCTCCTGGGTCCAGCTCCCCGACAGGTTTTACTGTTTATTTTATGTTATTATTATTATTATTATTATTATTATCATTATTATTATTATTATTATTATTATTATTATTATTATTATTATCATTGTCATCATCATCATCACCATCTTATTATTATTGGTAGTTTCTTATGGGTTGAGGTTTAGGGCTTTGGGGCGAGGGAAGTGGGTGGGGGTTCCGGTAGCTCACTTCTTGCACCGGCTGCTTCGTACTGCCTCAGCTGTTTTTGCATGCCGCGTCGATGCATGCAGCTCCCTTATAGCGTGCTTCCGAGCGAGATGCCTGGAGGGTCAGCGGGGCACCAACATGTTTGAAATGTCATCCCCGGGTGCCATGAGGTCATATGGGGGTGCACGAACCGAAGTCTGAGCCTGGCACAGGGTCTGCCAAGCCGGCATAGGCCCTGTTGCCTTTCCTGCATAGAGCAGGCGTGCATTGCAAGAAGGGCCCTCCAGCGCTGGATCCGGGAAACTCAAACCCCAAGACTCCTTTGGCCACCCTGCTAAGGCTTGGATGCAGACCTCTTGAAAGCCCCGAGAGACAGAAGCACATGGAGCTAAGCGCACTGAAAGTCCCAGGCTTCTCAGAGACAAGGTTGCTCTTGCCTCTCGGACCAGAGAGGTAACACAGGAAGAGAGACAGCGACCTCGTCCACCGAAAACAAAGGGAGAGAGAGGGGGCGAAACATGCTTTTGGGTTCGTTCCGGCAGCACTTTCGGGGCAATTGAGTTTCGGGAGTTTCACGTTGCACGTGCTTGTGGACAGCCAGCAGTCACGGCCAGAAGTGGAAGAACTCCTAAAGCGGTCTTTGGGTGCGAAACCCAAAAGAAGCCCTGAATCCCTTAAGCCCCAAAGCCTCTCGCACCCAGGAGAAGAAGGTCAAGGAACTCTTTCACCAGTATGCCGGCGCAGATCGGAGGCTACAGCCTCATGAGGCGGGGGGGGGGGGGGCGGGCAATGAGGGCTCCTCCTCCTCAAACCCTGTGTACGCATGCACAACCTGAGATTCCCAGCTCGCTTCAGATATTCCTTCTGCTAAATCCTGAGGCTTGAAGGACGGGAGCACAAAGCCTCGGATCTAAGATTGAACCACAACTCCCTAAGAGGGTTTAGGCTTCTGCGCTCGGGGTTTGTCTTTGTCGGACCTCACTCCTGGTTTCAACCAACATAAGGGTTGTGAAAAGGGGTTTGTCCCCGTCTGCAAAGCAGTTCGGCCAACAACCCATGCAGCCGTGGATCCCTCTCTTTGGAAGTTGAATCACCCGCAGCCTAGGGCCAAACCGAGTTTCGCCTTCGATGGCGCAGGGTGGGAGAAAATGCGGCCTGCAGTCGGCAGCCAGTCGCATCGCATGATTCACCCGAGTGCTTTCTCAGCGCACGGTTTAGCCCCAGCAACGCCCCAAACCCTGCAGAAACCAACCCTAACCCCCCCCACATCCCCGCACTCCATCGCCTCCATCCCCTCAAAAGGGAAAAACTTTGGGGTTTGGGGTTTAGGGTTTGGGCTCTTGTGGCAAAGGGTTTGGGGTTTAGGGTTTAGGGATAGGGTTTAGGGTTTAGGGCTAGGGTTTAGGGTTTGGGGGTAAAAAGGCGCAGAAGAGACTCGGAGAGGTGCACGGCCTCGCGTTCTCCCTCGGGGCGCAGCTCGGCGTGGATCCCACGGCCTTCGGTGACATCCAGGCTGCCCTAAAGTGGGGAGTTTAGGGTTTAGGGTTTAGGGTTTAGGGTTTAGGGTTTAGGGTTTAGGTTTAGGGAGGGTCGGGGGGATTCGCTTTTGTTGCGGCTCCTGTGTGGTTTTGCCCGTTTTGTGTTTGGATTTCATGGGTTTGTTGTTCGTAGGTGAGAAGGGCGGGCGTCAGAAGTTCAAGACGTTTGGAGATAGGACTGCGGGAGGTTTCAGGCGCCTTGCTTGAGTTTGGTTGGGAGGGCATCGTGTTGAACACTTCTGGTTTCGTGGGGTTTCGCACATGGAGCTTGTTCCTCCATATCACATGGGTCAAAGTTACTTTGCCGGGCCTGAACGCAGAAGAAGCACAAGGCAGAAGCCCTACCCTTCAGCTGGCGGAAAAGGGCCAGCAATACACCGCAAAGTGTGTAATTCACCCCCCTCAACTCAGCAACAGTCTCCGAAAGAAGGCCCTCAAGCCCTGACCTTAGCCTCTTGAGCAGGTGCTCTTCCATCGCTACGACTTCTCCGGGGATGGTCAGCTGGATGAGAGCGAAGCGCTGCACCTGTCCCTGGGATTTTGGGCTCGCCCTCAGGGCCCTTGAGGAGTTGAAAGAGGGCTTCCCTAAACCCTAAACCCTAAACCTAAACCCTAAACCCTAAACCCTAAACCCTAAACCCTAAACCCTAAACCCTAAACCCTTTCTGCTCAATTGCAGGGTGCTCCTTCTTAGGCCGGAAGAGCCCCAAAAAGACCTCGGGTGCCAAGCATTTTTGTGGCGGTTTGGGGTTCACGGCTTTAGTGTCTGACCTTCTTGGTGTACGACAAGTCCCGCGGCTCAGGATCACCCACATGCTGCGTGTGTTCCGCGATGCTTGGCTGCACTTCTGCCAATTTGGCAGCCCCGATCTCGCATTCCCAAGCCCGATAGGCGCCAAACCACCGGAACCCTGCACCCCAAGCCAGAGCACGATAACAAGCCTTTAAAGGTAATCCTATGCGCCCTTGTCTGCCTTAAAACCTCAGAGCGAGTGGTTGGCGAGGATGGCCTGCAGCGGCAAAACCAGTCTCAGGCTTTGCCCATGCAGTGGCCCGGCCCTTTTCTGCTAGAAGCATGTTGAAGTTGTCATCACGGATTGCCGCACGGCATCTGGTTGCCCCCCCCCCCCCCCCCGCCCCCAAAGCATCGAAATCAGCTGCAATGGATTCACTTTTCCAGCGAGCAGACGAGGGAAGCGAGAACTTTTGCAAGTCGAGAGCAGTTGCTTTCAGGTTTATGCGGGCTGTGAGCTGCAATGAAACTGGATGTACCATGCAAGAGGACAATTTGGAGCATAGCAGGTGATTGTTCAAGGAGGTGTGAGCAAGCCGTCACGAGCCCGGAATGCCACAAACCACCACGATCTGATGCAGCTCAGGCCAATTCCTGACTTCTCTGCAGAGTCGTGCCTGGGTCAGCATTAGTCAACCCGACATGGAGTTCTTCTGCAAAGGACGGCCTTGAACCCTCCCAGACCCTTGAATCGGATGAGCACCGAACCCCTAAACCCTAAACATCCGTAAACCCTAAACTCTCACCCTAAACCCTAAACCTGGTCAGCTACGCGGGTGGCAAAAAAAAACCCTAAACCCTAAAACCCTAAACCCTAAACCCCTCTGAATGGCGATCCGAAGCTCCAGGATCCCTTTCAAGCAGCTGGACAATGCCTTTGCCCTGCAGTCGCTTGGACCCGACACATCGCTTCAGGCTTTCTTTCAAGGAGGTGGTGTTGAGCTTAGGACTTCGGGTCCCGGAGTGGCTTTGATGGATTTCGGGGCTACAGGAGACTCGAGGCCCTAGATGTTCTGACTCTCAGCCTTTGCGAGACGGAGCTTGGAGCTGCCTTGCCTGAGAGAGAGAGAGAGAGAGAGAGAGAGAGAGAGAGAGAGAGAGGGAGGAGGGTTGTTGGGTTTATGGGGTTGTGGGGTTTGTGGGGTTTGCGGGGTTTACAGGGTGGACAGGTCAGGGCCGATGGCTTTTGTGGGTTTTCGGGCCCAGGAAGAAGCTCGGACAAGGCGGCCAGGGCGCTGTGTACCTGGCTACAGACCGGAGCAGCAAGCTGAGCCCGAGCGTGAAAAGTCTTTGGGGCAATCTGGGATGCGTTTTATGGGTCGGGCGTTTGGTCTCGGATTTGGGACGTTAACAGCTCCGTTTAGGCATGTGTTTGTGCTGTGGCCGAAAAGAGGTGTTGGAGCTGGGTTTGTAAGGTTTAGAGGCTGAAGAAGGCCCAGGCGCCAAAAAGCCAAGCCGGAGTCCGAAGCCCCTTAAGGCTGCATGGGCCCCAGAGGCTCCCGAGGCCGCGAAACCTCAAGCCCATCCGTCTCGAGGAAACGCGTGGTGAAGTTTTACAACAAGAGCTGCGCGTGCCCTGGCGGGTGTTGACGGCAAGGGGCCTTGAGGGCAAGGCCTCCTTTGCCGGTTTGGAGAAGCCTTTTACACGAAGATGGGTGGCCACGTTACGTGTCAGCGCATATTCAGTGAGATATTGAGGGGTGCAGCTTGCAACCTTGGGTGTGCGATTTTGAACCCCTTGAACCCAGACCATTGCATGGGCCAACTGACCCAAAATGCCTCCAGGAATGCACCGGTGGAAGACATCGTGGAGGAGCTCTCGGGGGCGCTCAGGGACGAGCAGAGTCATGGGGGTTGTGATTGCAAGGCCCTGAATCCTGAATCCTTGCTCCCCCTAACCCCCCAAAACTCGGCATCCTGGGCCCTAGACCTGTAAGAGGAGTTCAACCTCCTCACTGCGCTGGACCACCCGAAGATCGCCCGGGTGTACGAAGTCTTCCAGGTCTCGCTCTGCCAAAGGGGCCTTTAAGGTTTAGGGATGAGGGTTTAGGGTCGCGCCAGTGAATGTTGAAGGCCTTCATTCAACTTTCGGGCTCCGACGCGTGGCTCTAGGTCCAAAGAGGCCCCAAAGTCGCAAACCCGTAGTAGCACTGTACGCATTTCCATAGCATGGAAAAACACGCAGTATTTCATAGAATAGGGTATCGCATGCTATACGTTAAATGATGAACTGTAGTGTTGGCCAGGACCATGTCTACATCTATGTGGTGAGCGAGCCCTATTTTGGTGGGGACCTCACTACCTGCGCCTCCAAGGCGGCTCCTGAATGTTTAGACGCGTTTAGATGGCGGATTTGTTGTTCTTTTGGACATTTAGGATGCCGGGGATGGCAAGGATGAAGGGTTTTGTGGACGTAATCCCCCAACCCTAAACCTGGAGCCCACATCGTCAGCTGTGCCCGGCAAGAAGCCGCGAGTCCTTCTGGAGCCAAACGGCCCGAACTAGTTGTGAAGATGAGTTTTTGAGCCCCGAAGCCCAAAGAAAATTAAATCCTACCAAAAATGTCCAGAACCCCTCTGAAAGGGCTTCAAAAAACAAATTAAACCCTACCAAAAAGTCCAGAACCGCTTTGAAAGGGTTTCAAGGCTTCTTGCCCAAGCAGCCCGGGTCTCTCGCCAGGCGACGGAGCGCGGCGTGGCGCTCAACCAGCGGTCTTGGCTCAACTTGTGGTCTCGGGGGATCTTTGGGGTTGACGTGCGGGTGTTCGAGTTCTCTTGGGCATGAGCTCCATGTTTTATGAGCCAGGTTTGCTTCCTGCCTCGGGGCTTGGACTGTCAGGATTTTCCGGACTTGGACTTTACACAGGGGCATGAACCCTAGAACGTTTAATGAAGCCCCAACCCGCCTCAAACGGAGAGTTCGCGTTAGCGGTACCCTAAACCCTAAACCCTAAACCCCAAACAACAAACCCTAAACCCTAAACCCTACACCGGTGGCAGGAACTGGCTGGCCGGCATCTTGAAGCAGATCTGTGCCACCCGGCTCAGTCGGCTCGGTCCCGCGACGGTTGTTCGTGAACCCGCCAAGGTTTCGTTTTTGTTTCGTTTTCCCTGACATGTCTGCACGAAGAAGACACGAAAAGGGGGGCCTGGTGGGGGTTTCAGAACAGGCTGGCATCATGTACCTCCACAGCAAGAAGTCCATGCACTGCGACATCAAGGAGGCCAACGTCATGATCTCAGGCGACACCGACTGGCACAACCCGATCCTCGGCCTAGGGGCCCCAAGCTTCCGGTGCCCACAGAAGCCTCTTAGTTACTATTAATTATGATAATAATAATTATGATTCGTATTCTTATTATTATTGTTATCATTTTCATTATTAGTATTTTCATTATTATTATGATGATAGTAGGGCCACTCCCAGCCACCAGGGGGACTCCCCGAAGCAGCCGAGTCCCTAAACCAAGGCCCCTGGGCGTGGCAAAGCAACATCCAAAGCAACATTGATCATATAAATACTAATGGTTATAATAGCAATAGGAATAATAACAGTAAATAGTAATAATAGTAATAGTAAAAATAATAAGAGCTATATAAGCCATGTTAGGCCCTAAGCCCGAGGAATGTCGTGGTAATCGACTTCGGCTTGGCCCGGGACTTCCGGAAGCTGGGTTTTGAAGACTTTTTCAGCTGGGGGGCTTCCAGTTTTTGACCATGGGGCGTCGGGAGAAAGGCCGGTGAAGGTCCAGTTGAGAAAGGGAGGGTTCGAGTCGGGACGAGGCAGGGCCTTTCAGGAAGCCTCTGTCGGTTTCGGGTGCCGCGGCTTTTTTTTTTTTTTTTTTCTTTTTTTTTGCGTGCAGGATCTGGGGGTGCTGTAGCCTGAGCCGCAAATCTCGATCGATTCAAGCCCCAGGAAGGGCAGTTCTGGCATCATGGGCACGCCGGGATACATGCCCCCCGAGGCGCCGGGGCCAGGTAGCTTGAAACCCCAAGCCCTATTCAAAGGCTCGAGCCCCCCCAGCTCTTGAGCCGCTGTGTCTCTCTGTCTCTCTGTGTGTGTGTGTGCGCGTTTGCATGAAGGGTGTGGGGGTACAAAGGGTCGGAGTTTGGTAGGGACTCTTGATGGCTCAGAGGGTGTTGTATCATCTGTTCAAGAAGGTTTGAGATCTGGTGTGGATGCATTCAACAGCGCAGGGGCTGCTATACAGGCAGATGCGGAACTAGGGCATCTGCCATGGCTCAACAAAGTTGCCTTTCAACCCTGTCGATTTCTGTATCCGTGACCCCTCCTTGCTTTTTGCCAGCTCCTGTTGCGAGGTTTGGACCAAGGGAGTGTGGACCTGCAAGGGCGACATCTTTTCCATGGGTGCCTTGGCAGCCCTGGGAGGAATCGTGCCCTGAATGGCTTTGAGCTACACACCTTGCGTGCCGATTCTGAGCGGAGAAGGTTCCGCGTCTGTGAAGAGCAGGCTTAACATGATCACGTGGTGGGTGGCCCTCCTAAACTCCCTGCTAAACTCCCTAGACTCCTCAACCCTATGCCCTAAACCCTAAACCCCTCCCAAACCCAAGCCCTGAGCCCACAAACTCCGACCCCCTCACCCCCAACAATCCCTCTCGCTGCCCAAGCGCCCTCACATCCCAGGAGTGCTGTCCGGACCTCAGTCTCGTTTTTTTTTTCAGGGTTCCGTGTGGGGATGTTCCCTCTTGGACTAACAGTCCTTAGTAGGGATTATAGTACCCCCCTATCATAATCCCTATGAAGGGCTGTGAGTATAAGGGGGAGCATCCAAAGGTTCAGTGCGCCAGGCTGGGCGAGAGAACGGCCTAAGCTTCGCGGCTTTGCGATCCCTAAGGTCAGTAGGGTTTCGGGCTCAAAGGCTTGGGGAGTTTGTTTGCATGCCAAGCCTCCCAGTCTCTTCTCAAACCTTTTTTCTGAAAGCCAGTATGCTGTGGCCAGCAGTCGTTGTAAAGCCAGAGACAAAGCCTTGCGATCTAGACCAACGCAGCCACGAGGTTTTACAACATGTACTGCTTGCACCAGCTCCTCGGCGTTGCGTGAAGCAGCGGGGGTTCGTCCGTCCTGGTCCGTGGTACAGTATCTCCTAGGAAGGATAGGGGGACCCTTTTAAGGGAACCCTTCTGAACCCTCTTCTGGCTCTCTTAAACGGGGACCTTATTCACAGGGTCTATATCCCCAAGGGTCTCCCTAATCCTATCCCCTGGTATCTGGGATGTTGGTACACACGGGAGGTTTGACCAGCCCAAGGGTTTGCACGGTGAAGGACTCCCTGGAGCCCTTGCGCGTTTGTATCCTTGGGTTTGGGGACGCTTTCGGGACCCTTTCTACAGAACCCTGTAGGGAAGATTGGGGCCACACCAGTTTCAGGAAGAATACCTCGCGAAGCCCCCAAAGGCCTACAATCATAACACGGCTTAAGATTTCAGTCCCTGAGCTCCAAGCCCAAATTTCTGAAGTCGCCTGCGCCCAGGCTGAGTCATGCTTTGCCACTTTCTCCCCCCCCCCCTTCCCCTGGTCTTAATTGAGCCACTCATTGGTTTGCCCAAGGCGGCGTGCCTTTGAAGGGCAGACCGTCCAGCAGCTTCAGGTGGCTTTGCCCGATCCTCCACAGGAAGCCGCCCCCCCCCCCGCCCCCCTAAAGACCTTTAAGGCCTCGAGATAACAACCCGAACCTGACCCCCGACCCCTGAATCCCGACCCTAGCGTAGAGCCTGCTGGAACCAGCGAGTGCTTGCAAACAACAAGCTCTCTAGATGTCCTTGCCGTGTCGGACCGCCTGCCAGGCCCAGACGTGTGGGTGCCGGGCTCAGCCTCTGATGTTTAGTTCTCAGGGCTTCCAGGTTGGTGATGGGATGCAAGATATGTGGCCTGGACCAAACCCTCCTTCCGAATTTGTGAGATGCGGAAGAATCCGAAGCTTGATTGCTCCGTCCGGTTTTTGGAACCCTGCAGGTGCAAGGCTGAACTCTGTCTTGGGCCCTTCAGACATGCTCAGCAGGTAGAACTTGCCTCCTCCGCGCCCAAGGATGCTAGTGGACTGGCAGCCGCTGTCGAACTGCCCATCCTTCCAGGCAAGTTCTCGTGCATCCCCGAACCTTGAGGGATCAGAGGGACTTTCAAGCGAGTTGAACAGCCGCTCCTGCCCCTCTAGAACTCAGAGCTGTGTACCTTTAGGGAGCCCTTTATGCTGGCAAACCCTGCGACTTTTCTATGTCCGACCCCAGAGCCAAAGCCATCCGCAGAACCTGGTGCAGCACATGATGGCTGGGAACTTCCGAGAAGCCCGGCAGCATTGCGTGGGCTGGATTTGAGACTGGCCCCCCCCCTCTTGTTTCACTTTCTGGTATCGGAACCCGCAGCGGAGCTGAGATGGGTGCCAAAATTGACCATAAGCCTGAAGAAGTAAACCGTGCCTCGAGTGCCTGGGAGGCAAGTCCCTGACCCCTTGTACGCCCTATGGCACCTGAGTGGATTCGCCCAAAGCAAAGTTTAGTCTTTGTGTTGAGCTATGTCAGATTGTCGAGGTGATATGCTTCGGTTCCAGGATTTCCGAAACCCTGTAAACCCTCAACGCTCAAAGCCCATAAGCCCATAAGCCCTACACGCCCGATGAACCCTCCTAAACCTATAAACCCTCATGGCCCAAAGCCCCCCCAAAACCCCAAAACTGGCAGGCAAAACAAGACCTGAATTGCCGAGCTGATGGTCGAGAGCCCCACCCCCCCCACTCCCCCCGGCCCCCGCTGAAAGGAACGGCCCTTGGTACAGCAGGCGGGCCTTGCGTGCTCCGGGACGATGGTGCGGGGTTTCTGGGGTCCGAAGTTTGGGGGGTCATGGTTTCGGCAGCTCACTATTCGTAAGTTGTAAGTTTGGGAACCACAGCACTTCGGACCCAACGGCGTGTCACTGGCGTCCGGAGTAATTAGTCGGCAGTTCGTGTTGGGTCACACGGTTGCGCCGCGCAACAGCGTCTTCAGCCCCTCCGTACCTTTCTGGTGTGTGGCCAACCAACTCGCCCCGAGCTTCCAGGTCTTGCAGCACAGCTGGTGGCGGGAAGCCGGCAAGGACGCAACAGTTGAACTTCAACACCAGGGACTCCAGCGTCCAAAAGAGTCTCCAGGGCATTTGAGGGCTCAAGGGAAGGGCTTTTGGTGTTAGAGCTGAGGGGCCCAGGGTGTCAGGGTTTAGGACGGTTAAGGGGTTTAGGATGGTCGGACGGAGATCTTTGCAAGCCTACCGCAAAAGGCTGCGGGCGGCATCTGTGTGTGGCCCAAAGAAGAAGCGGAGATGGTTCAGAGAATCTGACAAGCCTTGGTCCAGTCTGGGCCCAAAGCGTAGCAAGGCAAGGGCACCTCCCAATCTTTCTTCGGACAGGAAGAGAGCAGCCCTGTCTCAAGCGAGGCGCCTTGCAAGTCGGTTGTAGGGTTGAAGGTTGTTTGCCGGGGGGGGGGGGCGGCAGTTTTCCATCTAGGCTCGCGGGTGCTTTCATTCATTTCTCCTGGCCGCAGTTGAAAATTCCCATGTGCGTCTAGGTGGGGCTTACATGGGTTCCGGGTTAGTGACTCCTTTCCATGTCCCCTTTGAGCCTGGGGCAAACTGAGGGGTTGGCGCCCGAATGGCTCCAAACTCGTCTGAGGCGATCAAAGACCTTGGCCAGTTCAAGCCCATGATGCCGCGGCCGCATTTGCGGTTTAGAGTTTAGGGTTTCGGGTTTAGGGTTTAGAGTTTAGGGCAAGTTTAGGGTTTAGGGCACCCTTTGCATCTGAGCAGTGATCAAGAGGGGAGGGCGCTTTCAAAGGAACACATGTTTGCAGTAGCTCTTTCCAGCTATAAGCCCTGCGTCGGCATGCAGTCCGTCAGCCTCAGCCCTACGCAGATTGCAATGCTGTCTCGATAGGTAGTCAATCCGGGGCAGATGCCCCTGCAGCCCTGCGTCTAGAGCTTGCTTCTCCATCCAGGAGCGATCTTCACCGAGCCCTGATGATGGACATGGTTGCCAAAGAGAACCTGACCCACCTAAAGGACGTGCCTGCAGCTGCGTCTGCAGGATTTGCAGGCAAAAGGCAGAGGTGGAAATGGTGGGGTTTTGTGGGGGTCACGGCGTTCACAGTTCGAAAGCGAGCTTTGCGCACATCAACGGTTTCTTCGGAGACTGGCGCAGAATGAGCAAGAACCCAATCCGCTGGGAACTCGAGTTTTCTGGGGGAGAGACTCGACATTCTTCCGTCGTCGGAATTCCCTTGGAAGCTTCCGATGGCAGGAGCTGAATGCGCTCTTTGCCACACGTCCGCAGAAATAGGGGAGGAGAACTGGCAGATTATTTGGGGACGCTTGTGGGTGGTAGATGTGGCCAGACGAGGCCGAAGTAGCTTGCAAAGCATGGCACGGCAGAGGGCTAGAGAACCCTTGAGCACAAGAACATAAGAATCTCAGGCGCTTGGTGCCCAAACCCGGTAACATGGTGCGGAAGCTTCTTTTCATCGTGGCTCTGAAGGCCCAGCTGGATACCGACCACAGCGGCGTGGTCACCGAGTCTGAAGCGCGGGAGGACTGTTGGGGAGCATGCGAATTCTGAGCGCGAGCATGGTCCAGTATGGTGCATGCCGTGCAAGTGTCCTGGCTGGAACTTTTCAAGTCTGCGAGGCGTTTGATCGGGAGCGCTCTGTATTGTTGCCGAGTACTTGTCTGCTGGAGTAGGGTCCAGCGCTATGTTGAGTCACTGCCCCTTCCTGTTGGCAGGCTTTGTCTGGCAAGATGGACCCGGCAAGCTGAGCTGCACAAAGATATAAGTCGTTTGTGCTGCCTGAACCCTGCGCACTCTGGGGTCATTGCAGGTTGAATTGCAGCATAGGGGTGGGCTGGCAATGCACTGAGATGAGCAGCAGCCTCTTTTGCTAGGGCCATGCACTACTGCTGTCCTCCTTCTCCCTCCTTCTCCCTCGCTGCCAGACATCAACTTCAGGCACAGGTTGACATGTTGGTGAAGACCTTGATGGGCAACTTGGCGTGCCTGTATACTCGCTGTTGGCTTCAAGGAGCAGAGCGCTTTTGATAGACGTCAACCCCGAAGACGTAGCAGAGCAGGGAGTTGCTGGTACTGGTGCCATTGGATTCGCTTCACTGTACCAGGCACAAGTGGCACATTGACTTACAGCCGGTTCATGGCAGAGATGATCTCAGCGAAGAAGGCAGGCGTCTGGGGATGTGGGTTGCAGCCTGCAGTTGGAAAGTATCCACAGGCCGGGGAATCAAACGGCTCTTGTTAAGGGGGAGCACCCGTAAGACTGTATACGCACCACAACCAAGAGCCCCAGACTAAACCCAGGCGAGGCAAAAAGCACCCTCCCTACCCATGAAAGCCCTAAAAACCCTAAGCCCCCGCATCCCAAATCGATTCTCTTGCGAGGCCGAAAATGATGAAGTTCTGCGGCTTAGTCTGCCATTGCAAAAAAGGGGGGGTAGGCTTTGAGGTGTTGCAGTGTTGTTCAAAGCTTTACTTTCAGTGGCGTCGACTTCAGTGACCTCAGTCCATGCATTCAACAGAAGGGACGTAGCTTTGAGAGTTTGGTGGTTAAGGCTTCGCCGGCAGAAGGCTCAGACTACACAGTCCCATGCCCTAGCGTCGTGGAGGGGTGGGTTTGCAATGGTGATCGTGAACTACAGTGGGTAGGTGCTCCGCCGATCTATTCCCGCCCCCTTCAGTCAAACAGAAAACCATTCGCTCAGCTGGCAAGAGCCCGACAAAGCCGGATTGAAACACCACACATTTGTTGCCTCATCTCCTCCCTGTACCTCAGCCGCTAGGTGGCGAATTTTTAAAGAGTTGGACACAGACAACAGCAACAGCCTGGACGCCAGCGAGATCAAGGCCCTAGCCTAGCCGAAGGGAGCCCTTGTGAAGTCCACGCGTGCTCTCAGACCCCAACGCCCCAACAGATCCTCCACAGCGAAGCCTCCTAACCCTCTGCATGGTTCGTGGTGCTTGGCTTCGGGAGCCCATTTTCAGCACCGACTTGTCCTGGAGCTGCTCTCAGCAAAGAAGGGTGGACAGCTGACAGCATGTTGCGCAGGGCTTCGGCCCAGCTCCGATGCCTACGTCGCCCTGTTGATCCTTCGAGCCGAAGCAAGCCTCACACATGAACTTTAGCAGGAAAAATGAGCCCCCCCCCCCCCTTCCCCCCCTCCTCCCATGGAGCCCAGTCTGCCATGAGAACGTGCATCCAAATCCGACAGGCCATGATGCACAAACCGAAGGTCCGGGAGATCATGGCCGACCGCCGCCCGGATGCAGACACGTTGGGGGATGCGATTGGCACAGATCTCGGGGTATTTCTGCTTGTGGGCAGTTTTGAGCCCCGGCTGCGAAAGGAACTGTGGCCGACATCATGGATCGCATGGACCTGAGCCGAACTGGACGGGTGCCTGGCCTCAGATGATGCAATCGAGAAATCATGGGGATGAGGTGTTCGTGTCGTATAGCCGTTTCATACACCGTGTGTGTGCTGCAGGGAGGCCCACATGCCCAATGTTTGAAGAGCCGCAAACCAGTGCGAAGCCTGAAACCTTAAGCCACTCCATAGGCACATCCTTGTGGTGTGGGCTCTTGATAGCAAGCCCTTGTGTAGGTTACCGGGCGCGATTTAAGGATGGCACGGGCTTCTGTTTAGCGCAGGCAGGTTGTCAGGTTAGGTTCGGTCAGCATCAAATTGAATTGTTGCCAAGCTCCTGAAAACCCGTGAGTCCCTGGGTCTGCAACTACGGCAGCGAGAGACCCTCCGCAGCCTTGCCTGCCGCGCGCGAGCGTGAGAGTCGAAGCCCGAAGCTTTTCAGGTCACTTTCTGGGACTTCAAGCGTGCGCTGGAGATGATGGAACCTCGGTGCGGTGAGTCTCAGGGCAAATTCTCTTGATCTTCCCTTTGGTGGGGATGTCCGACATGGAACCCAAAAAGGAACCCCTGCTTCAAGCCCAGTGGAAAAAGAGCACGATCTTCAAGAGGGTGATTGAAGAGTCAACCCCCGAGCCCTCAAGGACCCGACAGCGCTCAACGCGGTGGGATGTAGGCTGAAGGGCTCCCCCCAAACTCCACTCGCAGTTCCTTGGGACCCTGAAAAGCCCCGGCAAGCCCTAAAAGCCCTAAGCCCTAAGCCCTAAGCCCTAAACCCTAAACCCTAAACCCAGGCGTATCGGCTTTCAGCCTTCGCTGCTAGACATGGTGGGTTTCGCTTTCAGTTTGCACAGTCAATTTTCTGCCAGGCAGGGACCACTTCGCATGATGGTTTCAGCCGCGGCCTTTTTTTCGGGGTTTTGCCTTGTAGCCTCAAGGGCTACTACGCCACCCCAGTTTCGAGCCATGACGGATGGCACAGGGGCCGCAGAGAGCCTCATGGAGGCCAGGCGCGTTTACAGCGAGCAGGCCACCTTGGTACAGGGCCCAGCGTACGCCGCCTCACAGCAGTTGTTCTTCGAGCAGCGCAGGGTTGCCAAGCGCGGCCCCCCGACACCGGCCTTTTCCTCAACGGGGCTGGCCACCCCAACCGGAGACACCTTTGGCCCAACGGCTCCAACCGCCTCAGGGAGTACTCCGCCGGCAAAGCAAGACACTGGTCTTTTCCAGCCCATGCACTACCAGCAGGAGACGGCCTTTGTAGCCACAGCCCACTCCGCCGGTGTCAACGCAAACAACCCGACAGATATGGCCCTAAGGAAACGATTTCCACCAGGGCGCAAGTCCTGGACACCATCCGGCATTACCACACCGCCGTGATCCGTCCTGAACTCTACAATTTGATCAACCAAGTTGAGGCAGCATTGGTCTCGCTGGACGATAGACTACTACGCCAATCCAAGGAGTTAGCCTGGATGGCTTCAGAGAACAGAGCCCTCCAAAAGCAAAGTGCTGCACTCATGGTCATTTTGACCGGCTGGGATACGAGCATGTCGCCTTCCGAACGGCTCTTCATGGTCAACTGGATGCTCGAGCAGATCACCCACGTCCAGGCCTTCTTGCAGCAGAGGGGGTGGGCCAACTTCGACGGCGAGTACAAGTACCTCAATGTCCTCTCGGCAGACCCGTCTACTCCGCCGGCAGGGGCACAGAAGTGGAGCTCGGTAACGCTACTCAGCTTCAAATCCTGGGACCTGAGAAAGGCGTTCATGGAGGCATATGGTGGCACTCAGGGTACCCCACTGTACAAGGATGAGCGCACTCCAGTACCCCGCCACCATATCAGGGCTACACCTTCGAGCCCCCAATTCCAACGAAAGTTGGAAATTCCAATCCGAGTACTCCTCCAAGCCCTCAACCTCAAGGAGGAGACCGAGCCCCGCCAGGTGGTGATCTTGTGGAAGACGCTCACGGTGATGTCGCCCCAAATGGCGCGCGGCTTTGATGAGCAAGCCACCGCCTGCGCTCGCCTCCACTACTACGCCGAGGGGGAGCAGTTCAAAGGCATCCTCGAGATCACAAAGGTCATCTCCGACTGGCTTGCAACCACTCCGCCCGATGAGTTGATGACAGAGGAGGACACGATTTGGTCCTACAGCTGGAACAAAATCGTCTTCGGGGTCCAGCAGGAGATGGATGCAGCAGAGCGCGACCACTTCGCCAACGCCAAGGCTGCAGCAAAGGGCACGGGCAAGGGGATGCTTGCTGGAAAGGGGTCCCGTCACTGGACGGCCCCGATGATCTACTCCGCCAGCTCGATGCCGTGCCCGATCGACCTCGAGATCAGACTGGTGTCCCAAGTGGCCTACGTTTGGGATGAGTATTGTGATAAGTTTGGCGAAAACAGCCGCAAATGCGGCGACTACCGCCAGGCTACTTTTTCCGGAGCCCCGGTTGCGGCTACTCCGCTTCTCACGGCCCCCACGGCCTGAAGGGTTCCGGCTCGAATTCGCGATCTAGCCAGGGAGGTACGTACCTCTTTTTATCTCCAGGCTACTGCGCCGCTCCCCCACAATTTCAAGGTACTCCTCGAAGGCAACTTCACATTTGAAACTTTCTTAAAGGAATTGCTTCGAGATGTTTTAAGTCAGGGGTTGAGCAGGCCTTCCACCCACAACCGCCCCGCCCCCCATATGATAAGACTTTACCCTTTCAGAGTTTCCAGGTTTTTGGGTGCCCCGGGTGTTGCACGATCGCGGTCGCACGCTGAGTTTGTAGAGGTCGCCAAACAAACCCTCACAGCTAAAGACCTGCAGTGGGATATGAGGGTTGTTCGTAGAAGCCGAAAGAGACCCAATAAACTCCCAACTAATCCTCACCTTCAAGCTTCATGCACCTACATTATCATCGCCTTCTTATGCGTCTTTTACTACACCTCAACCACTAGATCCTCTTTCCCCATTGTCCTTATGGATTCTCTGGTAGTTCATTCTACAATATGTTCACTTATCAAGTATGGGATAAGCCAGTGGGAGCTTCTGCAACAGCTACTCCGCAACAAATTACAACACATCAAAAACGGGAACACAACAACATTACAGCTAGATCTTCTAATTCCCCAAAAGTACACTGAGTACCCTCAACCCACTATGGAGTACAGCTTCATTCATCAAGCCAAACTTAGCCGTGATTTTCTCCTTTCCCAACGACCCATTAGCCCCCCAAAGCTTCCCGAATATTCCCCTTTCCCTCAACTCGCCCCCAGACCCAAAATAAGAACGGGTAGGCGAGTTTCTTTTCGTTTCACAGATGGTCGTAAGGTAAACTACACCCGAAGACCACTCCGCCATTTTTCGGCCAGCCGGCCCTTCCGCCCACCAACGAATTCACAGAAGGATAGGCCAACACCGCCTCCACGAGGCACGCCGGGACCCGGGCAACCGGGAGACGAAGAGTGTATCACCCCTCCCCCCCCTTCTTCAGTCCACCCTCTAGGTTTGGGTGCCCGCTCTAGACGCCTTCGACGGCAGCTTTTCCGCCGTTGGCGCAGGAGCGTGGGTGGGCCTATATTACCAGAAGCGTCGGGCAGCGCACTGGTAAAAGGGGGGGTTCCCTTGAAAGCAGTCAAAAGTAGGTGCCAAACCGGGGTACGAAATTCGTACCTTTTCAAAACCCTTATACTAAGGCCTGAACAAATCGGCAAGCAAAAAAAGGCTACTCCGCCAGCAGTAGCCCCACCACCCTTGCCGTATGGACAACCTTTTAAAATAGGTACACAAAACGTACAGGGAATGGCCGAAATACTAAAACACCAGTCAGTCCTCACTTTACTCCGTAGTAGAAAGCTTGACGTCCTTTTCCTCACCGAAACACGCAACACAACATACCACCAATTCACCTCAGAGGGGCACAGGTTCATTAGCAATGGCAGTAACAAGGACAAGTTCGCAGGAGTGACAGCAATCATTCCCCCCCAAACTCTACCACACCTCAAAGATGTAGTTCAGCATAGTGCGAGGATCCTTCAAATCACACTAGCAGCATCGGCCGGAGATGTTCACCTCATAGGAGTCTACTCCCCACACAATAAACGAGATGTTGAAACTAGCAAGCTCCCCTTCTGGGATAAGCTAGACTCAGTATTGCACAAAATTCCTCAACCAGAGCCGGTTTATATCATAGGGGACTTCAATGTGAGACTACAAGGTAGAAAACCAGATGAACATCACATGTTGGGCCCCAATGTATATGGTAAGGGAAGACTCAGTATACCAACCACAGAAGGTAACAACAGAGAGCTCTATCTGAGATTCCTGAGTACCTCTGAAGCTAAGGATGTTCTAACCTACAAGCAGAGTAACCTTCTGAAGCACATCACATACCGAGATAAATCCCCTCCCCCATTAGATTGGCTCACGTTCTCTAGTGACCCCATAGGATGGCTACCAATTTGGGATAGATTTCAAAGCTTGCCCCAGTCAGAAAATGAGAACCTAAAGGTCGCAGGGAAAGTCAGGGATTACCTCACTTGCTACTCCGCCTTAGTGCCCGAACAACAACGACCAACCATCGACCCGCACAGATTCCAGGCACTGGACCGTTTGGTCACCAGATCCAAATGGTTACCTACGGTTCAACAATGCCAAGCAGTTCATAGCACAGGATTTGTTAGTGACCATTATCTTCTAGAATCAGTCATTCGGGTTAAACTCAAAGCCCAACCACCCTCCACAATCAAACCTCCTGCAAGAGATTACTCCGCCATAGACTACTCCGCTAAAACCCTGTTCAATCACACGTTTAAAAAATGTACCAAACACAAATCAATACCCAATCTCAACACAACTGACGCCAATTGGGCGGTATACACGGATGGGTCGGGAAGCAAAGGCCGTTGCTCGGCCACTACTCCCGCAGGCTGGGGCTACACAATCATAACAACCAATCAAGATTCAATTGCCTCAAAAGGTCCAGTCAGCACTGATCCACATGCAGCAGTTCACCTAGGAGCGACAGTAGGCAGTAATAATACAGGAGAGCTGAGCGCCTGGATGGAAGCGGCATTGTACATACTAACATTGACCACTCCGCCTAAACAAATTTCCTTCTACTACGACAGTCGTTGGATGTCAGACGCTGTCAGGGGTAAATCTAAGGCTAAAAGACACAAAACCATGATTAAATATGCACGTATCTTATTGGCAGAGTTGCAAAATCGCACCACAGTAGATTGGTTTTGGGTCAAAGGCCATTCAGGAGACCACTTTAATGAAATAGCGGACAGGTTAGCAGAAGAAGGAAAACAAATACCTGATCCAGTGGGAGGTAGGCACGACATCACCCCTCTTCTCACCCCCTCGGAGTTCATTGAACCAGTACAATCTACTGACCACTCCGCGTTGGAACGCCTCAATTCCACATTAGTACGAGCTCTGCACAAAGCTGAGTCGCAACACATACCACTACTGAAACGCAAGCCCAAGCAGCCCTGGATGACGCAGGAACTACTACAACAGTTCCATGAAGTTAGGCACCTAAAATCCATTGACCACTCCGCCCATATCAAAAAACACAAACTCCTTAAAAAACAGGCCCGTAAAATAAAAAGGGATTGGACACGCGAGCAGTTGCTTACTGACCCCAACCCGTCACACACCAAAATCTGGAAACAAGTCCAGAGCTTCAAAAAAGGTTTTAGAGCTAGGAGAACCAGACTAAAAGTTTCAGGCACACCAGTCCCATGGACGAACACCCACAAAATCTTTAGAGATCACCTCCAGAACAACCAGTGGTCCCCACCGGACGTCACCGAGGAGGAAATCGAACTACTCCGCTCTTCCCCCCCGCTTTACAAGACCGACGAACTTGACCCCCTTCCCTTTCAACATGAAGAACTCTACGCTGCCATCCAGGGTATAAGAAAAGGCAGGGCCCCAGGACTAGACGGCGTAAAGGGAGAAATAATATTACTCCTCGACCACTACGGTGAAACCCAGCTACTCCGCCTTATGAACGCTTGCCTCAGAGCCAGGAAGGTCCCCTCTTCATGGAAAGAAGCGCTCGTGGTAAGCATCTACAAGGGAAAGGGATCAGACTCAGACCCCTCCAATTACAGGCCGATCTCCCTTCTAAACACGTTTTACAAAATCTACTCCGCCATGCTGCAAAAAAGACTAGCCACTAAACACGACGCACAACTACGCTCCACCCAGTATGGCTTCCGTGCAAAAAGAAGTACAAAACAGCCATTGTTTATCCTGCGCAGGCTCCAAGATTACTCCGCCAAAACAGGTCAGCCTTTCCAACTTCTCTTTTTAGATTGGAAGCAAGCGTTCGACAAAGTTAGCCACCCCGCCATGATGGTCGCCCTTAAAAGATTAGGAGTGCACCCCACTTACATTGAAATCATAACAGACCTCTACACCGACCCCCAATTTTGCACTCAAGGATTCTCTCAAGAGAAAAGTTGGGGCACGCCTAAAAGTGGCATACGACAGGGCTGTCCACTCAGCCCTTACTTGTTCATCATGATCATGACAGTATTGTTCCACGACATCGACGCTCGGCTTAGGAGCGAGGGTACACCGCAAAACACTTGGTCAATAGGCAAGCCCATTTATGATCTAGAATACGCAGATGATACTCTTCTAATGGCAGTCACGGCACCACAGCTCGAATCATTTTTGGCATGCGTACAGGTAGAAGCATCTTTATATGGATTACAACTCAATTACACGAAAACCGAACTACTCCGCCACCCCAGCGCACAGGCAGACATCAGCTTTGCCGATGGCACTCCAGTGCCTGTAAGCGATCAGGTTAAATATTTGGGCTCTAGGATCAGCTGGACTACTCCGCCAAAAATCGCCATTCAGCACAGAATGGAACTAGCTCACTCCTCATTCATGAAGCTCCAACACATATGGCAAAGTAAACTACCCATTAAAGTAAAAACCCACATCTTCCATAGCTGCATTGTTCCTGTCCTGCTATACTCCCTAGATGTCCTCACACTAGAAACCCACTCCTTCAAAAAAATCGACGCCTGGTACCATAGGTATCTTAGACGTTCCATTAAAATCAAATCCTCGTACTACTCACACATATCTAACCAGAAGGTTTGGAAAATTGCAGGCAAGCCATGTTTGCCCTCCCAAACACTGCTGGCGCAACAATTTGGATTACTCCAGAGCTCTATATTAGCAAGCCCCCAGGACCCCATTCACCATGTAGTGTTCTCTCCCGGATACAAGGACCGAATCAGATTTACTAAGGCCCGCGCAAGAGGACACCCCTGTAGATACTGGTTTGAATTAGTTTCCACGGAAGCAGTAAGGTTTTATAACCACCACTCCGCCGCAGACCCAGAAGCCCGAAGGGACTTCCTGGGCCTAAAACATTTAATATCCAAAGACACACGGTTTGGCGACCTCTTACGCACTGCGCCAACGCGCGCGCCGAGTATTTTCCCTATGTACAGCAAGCATGTTGGAAGCGCATGGCAGCCCTAAAAAAAACCCTAAACCCTAAACCCTAAACCCTACGTTAACAGCCCTTCAGGACATGTCCCGGAGCCGCGCCGGCTCCTCCGCGACGGGAGGGGCTACGCCGCTGTATGCCGAGGGGGACAAGGCTCCGAGCATGAGTCTGAATGGCTTTAGGGTTTAGGGTTTAGGTTTAGGGTTTAGGGGGTCTTGGGCTCGTGGAGCTTTGTTATGACGGGCTTTTCGGGGCTACGAGCATGTGTTCTGGTCCTTGACTGGGCCCCTAAGCCAAAAGAAAAAGCCTGCTGAGCGCCCCAGTGTCTCAGCTTCCCCCCCCCCCCCCCGTCGAAGCTTGGGGTCGTGGGACGGGACGAGGGTTTCTTCAAGTCACCTGAGAGGTTCAGTACTTCTCTGCCACCTACGCCTGCTGGATGGACACCATGATCACGGCCGTGGATCCCGGCAGCGGAGCGCTGCAGCTGCAGTGCAAGCCAGGCTCCTCGTGGTTTCTGGAAAGCGACTTGCGTGTTTTTGCTTGAGGGGTGCAGGTCTCTTATTGTTACAAATGCTCTGTATAGACCTCTTTCGCGAATAGCAATTACAGGATCTCTCTCCGAGTTAGAACTATGGTCGTTGGAGACATGGCCCACTTCCTTGTCTAAGAGTTGAAGAGGTGGTTTTTTTGTTAGGATCATCGATTCGGCAAGGTTCCTCGTGCTCATGTCTACGTATTGTAAAAAGAACATGCAGAATCACTCTTTGCAAGAAACCGGGGCGTATTGCACACAGGAGCACAGCGGTTCCTTATCATTGTCGTGTTGGTGTAGCTGATGGAAGCTCATGTTGTGGCAGAGGTCTCAAGTGGGAGGACGAGAGTCTTGCACTGAACGAAGGGCATGTTGAGAACCCCTGGAGCATTTTTGGCTCGAGCATCCGGGTTGGGGGTTTCAGCATTTCTTGCTGATAGGACAAGGTCATGGCTTCCGCATCGTTTACTGCGGCGGTGGCAGTGGCTCTTTGCGCTCTGTTGTCTTTGGCAGAGGTGTGCGAGGAGCATTCCGACACATCCTTGCTGCAGGGTCACTTTGCGGCAGTTTCGCCACATGCAGTCGAGCAACAACATTCCAGCTTGCGCCAAGATAAAGAAAAGTGGCCGCTCAGTGGGGAAACCCATATCTTGTCAGAGGAAGAGACGGCCGAGTATTCGTCGTGGTTCACATCAGACCTGCTCCCAAAGTGGGAGAATCGCAACCTGGAGTCCACGTGGAAGCTGCAAACAACCATCACCATCAAGCAGCCAGCGCAAACAGTCTTCGATGCCATCATGACCTCGAACATGTGGCCTGTCTGCTACCCCAACACGCTCAGTGTGGGCGGGTTCTCGCATCAGCCCTTCACACCCGAGACACCAGCGGGCATGATCTTGGAGAAGTTCTTGTGGGCTGGTGCTTTCTACTCTCTCTTCCGTTACCAGGTTGAAGACTACCAGCCTCCTTCATTTGCAACCTTTGATGGTGCAATCATCTTCTCCGTGGGCGATGTGATCGCTCAGGATGCCGTCGACACCATCGGCGGACGCTTCCAGTACAATCTGACGTCCACCGGGCCAAATGAGACAAGCTGGACACGAACCGTGTATTTCTACCAGGACAAGAGCGCCACGCTACTTCAGCAAACGGCTTTTGCCACCATGATGAACACGGTCATTTTCCCTGCACAGAAGAAAGGGGCACCCCAGTACGTGAACTGCGCGAAGATCTTCCTTGAAACCCCTGGTTGGGAACGGGAGTTGTGGGGCTCGAGCAAGTAGGAGTCCAATTAGTTTAAGGCCTTTCCTGGCTTTATTTGAAGAGTTCTCTTTTGGCAACACAAGATTCCTTGCCGGTAAAGATGGCTTAGCCGCCTTTGGCTAGGAGAGTGCTGCAACACGAGTTTGCGGTGAAAACACGGTGCTCCCGGCTCCTCCTATCAGTTCAGATGTTATGTGTCTTTCTCACCGTGCTTGTATCATTTGTGCCTTATTGGCCTCGACTGATGCCCCGCGTGTTTCTGAACTGGTGTCATTTTTGCCAAGCAGTACGCAGCGTGCCCTGCTGCTGATATCCGGCTTCTCGGCATCCATATTCCTTAAACCAACCCTGCGCGATGTGTCCGAGTTAAGGGGTTTTGTGGATGTGGCAAGTATTGTCCAATAGCCACCAGGAGGACCAAGTTAAAGTTAGCTGGGGTTGGGCCTTGGTTGCTCCAGCTCCCCTGGAGGCTACTGGCTGCCGCAGTCGGAGCTGCAGAAGGTGAGAAGGGCGCCGAATTAGTTAGGCTGTGTTTTAACACCCGCTTCGTTACGCTGGAATTTGCCTACGCCGAGTTCTGCACAGTTTCAAAAAGGAGGCGGGTCGGACTTCCTAGAAGCCCAAGAAGGCCCTCAACTTCAGGGCCTGACGAACCTTGGGAATATGTAAACTTCTGTAAACATGAGACATACTGCTCGGAATATCCCTGAACCCTGAGCCGCAAGAAGCAACGGAACCCGCATCCTGGGCTGAGGTCAAGAAAATCTCCGCGTTCAACACCCAGGCGCCGACGGGGGCAGCCTAGGAATGTGCGGGACAAAGGCGCGCAGGAGTATCAGCTCGTGCACGTTTCCTGGGTTTAGGGTTTAGGGTTTAGGGTTCAGGGTTTAGGGTTTAGGGTCTAGGGACACCGAAGCTGAAGAGCCCCACGCCCAAAGCTCAACAGCGTCAACGCTACGCGACCAGCCTCGGGTGGGGCAAGGTCGCGATTTCCTGGACAGTTAGGTCGCTTTGCAACCAGAACGCCCACTTCACAACTCGGTACACTTCTTACAATGCCCACTTCAACTGCATAGAGAGGATAAGATCGGACATAATCACCCACGCTCCGCAATCTGTCTGAAGTTGTAAGAGCCGTTGAAGTGTCTTGTGCAGATGGTTGCAAAGAGTGTTTGTGTGCGTGTGCGTGTTCTCAGTTCAGCAACCTGCAAGACAGCAATTTGCTGTTAGCTGCTGTTTTGAAAGTTGTTTGCTTGTTTCACCGAGGTTGGCGCTAGATATCATTTATACTTGATCCGGATATGTGCTTTCAGTGGTTTGGTTCTCAGCTTGCTGGTGTTCTCCAATAGCATGTGTTCCCTCTCTTGTGCTGTGTTAAAATATCCTCTATACCCAGACGTTGGCACCAATTGCTGTTTCAAAACTTGACCAGGGCTTGCATGTTCAGTCATGTTCATTCTCGCACTTTCTAGTCCAAGAAGAGTCGTTTCCCTCCACGTGCAAGGCATCCCTTCCATGAGCATCAAGGTGATTGTCACGTGGAAGTTTCTACCAACCATGCTCCTGGTTGCTAAGCGGCCTTTTTGCCTTTGTAAAGTGGACGCCTCCCGGTTGTAAGCGTCTTAATCTCGGGGAAGGGGTTCGGGGGGGGCCCTGGTGAGGGCCTTCTTTGCCGACGCAACGACTCCTAACGTGCAAAGTCCCGGCCCGGGGGCACCTTTCGACGTGGAATGGGCAGGAGCTGTCCAACACAGCGTTTTCTTTTGCCACTGTGCCGCTCCCAGCTTGAAGAAGGTGTACGGTTAATGGGGCTTGGCACCATGCTCCGTTCCTAACCATCTCAAGGGCTCCGGCTTTTTTGGGGGCCCCCTTCGGCTCGAGCAGAAGGGACCGGCCTTTGTGTGCTTCACTTCATCAACACGGTTTGTGGCTCAAAATTCACATGGTTCCTGAAGTATGTGTGGGCTATTGTACATGCTCAGTTTATCAATATTTTTATCAATATTTGCAGCTCTTACCAGCCAGTTCGACCGAGGTCAGCATTATCAACGAGACCTTGATGGATGTGGGGAACTTGTGGCATAGAAGTGTAGCATCAGCTTCGTTTGGCAGGGCCGTCTCAGCTGAACCCCAAAAGATCCCACGGCCCCAAACCATTGTGTGGAGTATGCAGGCTGCAGTTTCGAATTTTTTTCATGAGAAAGTGTAGAGCAAAAGGGCTTTGCAAGGCTCTTCGATGCCCCAAATTGCCAATCGCCGCCGTCCGACACTATAAGCCAAGCGGAAAGCAACACACATGTCTGCCGAAACAAGCCCGCGCAAACCCTAAACCCTGAGCCCTCCACCCTGAAGTTACCTAACGCACATATATACACACATACGTACACACACACACATATACATACATGCATGCATGCATGCATGCATACATACGTACACAAATTGAATAAATCTATGTATATATATATATATATATATCTCATGCTACTTGCTGTGCGAACACCTCCGAGGCCATCGCTGTGGAGTTCGAGGCCAAGGTCGTCTCGGGAGCCCTGAGCTCGGTTTAGGAACAAATCGAGAAGTGTGCCAAGGGTTTAGGGTTTAGGGTTTAGGGTGTAATTCTGAGGGGTTTCTTTTTTCCCTCAAACTGCCAGCAGGTTTGGTTTAATGGATCTTGAAGCCTCGAACCCTCAGCCAAAACCCAAACCCTCGACCCTCAAGGCGCTAAAGCGAAGAAGCTTCCCTGAGACAAGGCATCTCAACGTGTTCCTGGTTCAGGGGCTAAAGGTTCAAGCGTTGGCCTGCAAATTCGGCGACCCAGGACACCGCAAAAGGTTTGCTTCAGGTCATCTGCAAAAAGATCCACCAGCTGTATGGTCACTGTCGAGGTGTCAGGTCAAAGTCGCAGTTTAGGTTTAGAGTTTAGAGCTGCAATCCTTGATAGGGACCTTAAGATTGAGAAAAAGTAGATCTACCCGAAGGAACACTCCTTTGCCCCAGCATCTGTGACGAGGAGCCCAGCCTAGTGCAGGTGGCAACAAGCATCCTCGGATACCTTCCGTTTTTGGCTGGAAGGAACCCGAATACCCGAGGCAAAGATGTCCTCCATCCACGCCTCAGGCCGCAGACAACCAGGCACTCTCCAACACGGCGTGGGCGCCAGGGCCTTTCTTCACGCATGGCTTCATCTCTGAGGGTAGTTACCATGGGCCGGCCGTTAGTATGCACCCTTGCCTCCTTGAAAGGGCGGACGTATGGGCCTTGGTTGTGTAGGGTATGTCAGGGGTACATAAGGGGCCCCCCCTCTTGAGGGCCCACACCAAGGGGACCATGTAACTACTCGAGGTTTCTGAGGGGTAAAGAACTCAGGGCTTGATATTGTTGGCCACTTGTTGAGACACAGGGGTCCCCCAAATGCTTCTGAGCCCCAAAAGCTGCGCAACGAGGTTCGCGAAGTGCGAAACCTACCGTGCCCTCGGCTGAGCTGCTCGAGGGTTCAGGTCTGGAGCTCGCAGGACGTTCGTGCTGGAGCTCGGGGGTACCTGGGTCTCAGCCCCAAGCCCCTCACTCCTGCACCCCAAAGAAGTAGGCACTCGCAAACCCTAAGAAGTCTAAAACCCTCCACGCAGTCAAGCCATGCTAAGGCGCCGCTGCAGGACGCCACCTCTGCCGGGCTCCCGCTGGTTCTCGAGGGTTGGGGAAACAGAGGCTTTTGTGTTCCGGAGCTCAGTGCTCGAGACCTGTGGAGTTCAGGGCTGAAGCGTTCAAGTAGTTTTGGAAAGCGGCGTGATGCCGCATGATGCTGCGTGCCTTCATATCTGCGTTTCTGCAGACTTCTTGACCCTCCAAACTCACATCCATTTCACTATGCACTTGTGATAGCTCAACGGCTGAAAAGCGGGCTTTGAGCAGGCTTTAGGACCTTGGGATGCTTGAGGAAAGACGCTCCTTCAAGAAGCTTTCTCCACGAAAGAAACAGCATACTGTGGAGGCCGCTGCTGTGGGCAAGATCACGGAGTTTGTGCCGCAGGGTCGGCGGCCGAGACTGGAAGGGGCTTCTTGGGAGGTATATTCTGTGACACGCGTTGCCTGTGAGTAAGGGAACTGGACTTTGAAACAGGGTGCAGGATATGTCGGATGAAGCTCTCTAAGCCCTACAAGCCCTAGCGTTCTTGTGTTTCCAGGTCCAAACCAGGCCATAAGCCTTGTCTGGGATGTAACGAGTCCCAAGCAGTTGCCCCAGATGTTGCTAACTGTCGTTGTACTGCCGGTGAGCAGGCTGGGTATCATCCTTGTTTTGTCTTCATCTTCTCGCCCACACCTGCCGGACATCTGCCGGACTCCCCCGGATTCGTTGAGGTCTGTCCAACTTGGCATGGGCTCTGGCGAGGCCTGCGCTCTTTTCAGTTACGAGCCCGCTTTGGAAGCCTTGTGAGGCTAGGGAAGTGATTGGCGTTGGGAGGTTTGGAGGTTCAGCTTTAGAGGTGCATCGCCATGGCAGTGAAGGGCTTGGCCCGGGAAATGATGATCAGCTTGCTGCAGCTGCATGCGACCGTGATCGAATGACCGCTGCCGTGATGTAGAATTCGACATGCAGTCTGGTTTGCCGCTAACAGATGTTTGCGACAGTATCTGACATCTGTGCAGCATCAAGGCTGGCAAAGTCTGGGTTTATGGCACGTGTCGGGTGACCAGGAGGGTTCAAAGCTGTGGGCTAGGATTCCAGAATTCCAGTGTCAGTTGGTCGTACCCAAAGTTTCCTAAAGCCATAGGCCAGACAAGATGGAGCCCCACGACCCCGAGGGCCGGCCAAGCACGAGCGGGGAGCCGGCAACGTGGCAAGATGTGGCGACGGCACTGGCAGAGCTGGAGCAGAGACAGGCGGCGATGCGGAGCAAAATCTCATCACTGCAGTCGCTGTCGTCGATGCGCAGTGAAGCAATGCAGGTATTGAGACAGCAGACGGCAAGGGACCAGAACGGCCTAAAGCTGGCCTATGCTGCCCGGGCCGCTCAGATGCAGCGCCAGAGCCGCGCCCTGGTGAGCCAGGCCATGCGCGCCGGCCGCCAGGCGCAGCGCTCCCGGAGCCTGGCCGCCCGCGCTGCGGTCGCGGCGCAGGAGGCGAGGGCGGAGCTCGGGGACGCGCGTGTGGCGCTGCGCGGCCTCGAGGCGGCCCTGGATGCCAAGAACGAGGAGACCCAAAAGCACCGACGCGAGTGCAGCAAGCTCCGGGCGAACCTCCAGCACTTGGAGCAGAAAGCGGCCGTGGACGCACTGCAACTGCAGCGCCAGGATGTGGTGCTGAGCGAGTCGGCCGTTGTCCTCTCGCATTTCCTCCGCACCCGAGCGGCCACAGCAGAGTTCGCGAGCCCGGGCGAGCAAACAGATCGAATGCTGCAAAGCTGAATGGCTCAAATGATCGCTAATGTGCATACTCTGCCCCCGCGCAGCGCGTTGAAAAACGAGCCTCCTCCTCGCCATCCTGCGTGAGGGGCTGGGGCTTCGGGATAGTTAGGGCTTAGAGTGCTTATAGGGCATATAGGGCGAGGGTTTTGCAGGGTTTAGGGCTGACTAGAGCGCCCTCTCTCACCCTTAACTTACTAGACATCTGCAACCCTAAGCTCGAAAGCCTAATCCCTGTGCCTCACCTGGCCTCTCCCAGTGTGGGCGAAGAAACCCTAAACTATGAAGCGGGCATCTGCTTTAGGAAGCGCTTCGCCGAAACCCAAACGTGAGCAAAGGTCAGCTCCGGCTTCGGGTTTTTTTTCAGGTTTTAGGGTATCTAGGATTTACAGTACTTAGGGTATTTAGTTTAGGGTCGTGTTAGGATGAAGCGTACTTGTGTGAGCCCTATATTGCTATATGCCCCGAAGCCTCCACAAAAAGTGCTGCAGAATCCCGACCTCGAATGGACGCTGCCAACGGGTTGGATAGTTGGATTGATTTGCTTTGCCTGCGAGAGGGTGAAGAAGTCCCTCAGCCCGGAACTACCGAGTCAAGACCTACCGGAGGTTGCTGCTGACTGGTGCGAAACCGCTGGCTGCCACCGCAGACCAGTGCATACAGAAGCTCTCCGTGTTGAATGCCTAGGAGAGGCTGGCGTTTAGGGGTTAGGGATAGGGCTTGGAAAGAACCATAATTCTGATTCTTTTTGGCAGAGAATGGATGTTTGCCCGGTGGGAGCAGGACTTGTCCAACACGTTACGGACCATGGCCAAGCTCGAAATGGCGCATTTGCCTCTCTTGGCCGCGGTCGGGAGCCTTAGGATCCAATAAGCACTCATTCGCCAACCTGTTAGGGTTTAGGGTTTAGGGTTTAGGGTTTAGGGTTGCCTCCCTGAAATTGGCCCCCGAGGTTTCTTGGGGTGTTTTCTGGATCTCCTGTGGTCTCCTTCCTGGTTTGCCTTGTCGGGGGTTAAGGCGGGTGGCAAAACGGCAGAACTCGTGTCGCAGCTCCGAGCGCCCCCGTCTAGACCCCGGCCTCCTTCAGCAAGCTCATGCTTTCTACCATGTTTCGGTTTAGGGTTTAGGGCTTAGGGCTTAGGGTTTCGGGTTTACGGTTTAGGGTTGCACGGAGTCCAGTTGCAAAAAAGGGTTTAGGGTTTAGGGTTCAGGGTTTAGGGTTAGGGTTGCAGTTCTCATCCGTAAGACGGGCCGTAAAAGAATGCATGCAGGTCTCTGCCGAGTCGATGCAGGCCCTGCCAGCCCTGTAGGTCTTGAAAGGCTTCTCTGCGGTCCAGCATGTAGTTAGCTGAGTGGGGTGTTGATCTAAGCGTCCCTATCAGGAATGTACAGAAAATCCACAGGCTCGCGAAGGAAACTTCTTTTGGTGACGGCCCACTTTTTTCCTTTCTCTGGAAGCAAAATGCAAGCCTGAACTCAAGCCTGAGGCGACCTCGCTCGAGCCACAGCCGCACGTGTACAATATTGTACCATGGGACTTGCACTCAAACCTTCCTCAACGCAGCCCCAAACCGAGCACTCACATCCGTAGAAACAAAAGCTCCAGGGCTATAGGTTCACGGTTCAGAGGTGCGCGCGATTCGGCGCGAGAGTTCCGTGAGAGGAATTGACTTTTCGCGAAAGCTGCATGTTGGACCAACGGCCAGTTCGGTCTTTCGTAGGTCGTAGGTGTGCCAGCTGCGGTTCGATTTTTTGCAAGACGTCCCTCCATGACCCCTATCTCAAAAAGCCACAAGACGTAAGCACACATGGTCCACGGGGCCTAACGCAGCAGGGACCTCTTGTGAGATTGGGGTCCGCGTCCAGGGAGCCCAACTGCCAAATTGATTTCTCCACCTTCCCGCTTCCGAAGGAGATTGAGGAGTCCAACCCGCAGAGCACCTCCAACTCGGGCACTTGCTGGCGTGTGTTGGGGTGTAGGTCCCGGTTTGAAAGGATCGCTTGGGGCTTTGGTTGTAGGGGTTTGGGGAGCGGTTTTGGGGAGCCTCCTGCACCTTGTAAAATGATGCTGGTCGGTTGCGAGTCTCGATGGGGCTTTTGGACTCCAGTTGGGCGTCTTGGGGTTTTGGGCGTCGCTCTTCGATGCTCTTTGTCGTTAGTAATTCTCGAATCCAAAAAAAAAGACTTTGGAAGACCGAGACTGCTGGCTTAGCCGCGAGACAAGCCTGTGGCCAGGAACTTCTCAACTGCAAGCCCCGAGATGAAACCGAACTTTTCTCAGACGTGCACAGCAGTCTATTGGTGCAGCCCTAAACCCTAAACCCGAAACCGTAAACCCAAAACCCTAAACAGCCACGTGAAGCCATGTCCGCCGACCGTTGCCCGGAGTGTGATCCTGTTGGATGTCGCCGTTTCTTGGAGAGGTGCCTCGCCCCCTGGGCTGCCCTGGGCCAGGATTTCCTCCGCGTCGCTGACAGCGGGTCTGAGGCTTCGTGTCCTTCGTGCCTCTCGTGCCTCTGCGATGCTACGGGCACTTCGCGGCTTTGCAGTGGGAATAAAGAAGACTCTGCGGTGGCCCAGCCCCATCAGGTGGCCCGGGTGGAGCTGGTTCCCCACGTTGGGGAGCTTGCATGCCTGTCGGCACTGCTGTCAACCATTGGCTCGTTGCCAGCAGCACCTGGCTTGGTCCTAGCGAGTGCAAATTTGGGCACGTTGGGCACGTTCACTAGCGCATCCTACGCTCTGAGCGTGCTGGCAGCTTCCTTCTTGACGATGACCATCCCGGTCATTCTCGGAAAGCATCCGGAGATTGAGCAGCGCAAGCCCTTCCGTGTGGTTTCAGGGGCTGTAGCGGCAGCAGCGGTCGGTCAGATAAGCTTCATGATGCTGTCGCTGACCCCAGGCGTAGCTTTGCTCAACATGCTCCCAGGGGTTGCGGTCAGTGATTTCATCATGCGCATGCAGCACCCCTTCATGGTGGTCTACCTTGTTTGTCACTCGGTGCAGCTGCCGATGATGAGCCTGGTGCTCGGTAGACTGGCCGGCAGAAGTTGCTCAGATATGAGCACCTGCCACTACTGCCTGGTGCTGTACAGCAGCTCCGTCGTCCTCTCGGCAGCGACGCAGGAACCATACTTGCGCTGGCCTCTTCTCGCGGCCGGCAGCCTGTTCCTAAAGCGCGGCCTCGCCGAAATCGAGGGGTCGTCGAGGTTTGTCGAAACGATCGCCCCCTGCAACCCATTTTTGCACACGTGGACACAGAACCACAGGATCTGTGTTGGGTTCTTCGTCAGCCAAGCGTCGCTGCATCCAATGATCCAGTCGATGGGCTACCTGGAGTGGATTTCCATGGTGACCGTGCATGGCACATGGACACTGCTTTCTGTCTTCCTGACAGCTGGCATTGCCATGCTGTCTCTGAAGGAAGGTGCGCACGTCGGAAAGTCTGAGGAGTTCATGGGCCGGAAAGAGCGTGGGGAGCATCTTCACGTGATCTACGGCGGAAGGCCGTGAGGTCAGTTCTTTCAGTCCCGAGGTCAGCGATGGCAGGTGGAGTGCAGACTGAAAAGATCAGCAGGGTTTTGGGAGCTCCGTTCTTGCAGGACTTTGACATCAGGGGAGGGGGGCTTTAGATGTGCCGTTTCATTCTTGAAGGCCCCAGGTAGGCCCGAGCCATCTGTGCTTCGGCGGCAGAAGGAATGACTGGTAAACCGGCACGACCCGAAGTGAGTGACCTGAGTGAGTGTGCGGGATCAAGCCCAGCCCTGCTCTGCACCAAAGATCAAAGAAATGTAGGCAGTGAGCCCATGATCGAATGGAGGGCACTGGCGAGGATCCTTCATGAGAGAGGGCCACGGTGGGCCCTTACCGGCCTGCTCGATGGAGTCTGTTGAGGCTGTGCGCCACGGACCGCAACAGAACCGGGAAGTTCCACCCGAACCCCCACTCCTCAACCAAGCAAACCTCTACCTTGCCACCCTCAAGACCCCACCCAGAGCTGTAGACCTGCCAAACCCACCCGCCCCCCCTCAAGAAACAACCGCAGACCGAGGCAATCCCTGACCCAAGCAGCGGCGCAAGCTTTGCTGAGGGCCGCGCGCGAACGGCACTCGGGGCAGGCTTGAGGAGGTTTGCTTTTTGGGTTGGTTCAGGGTTTCGGGACTCGACTGTCACGAGTGCAGTTAGGTGGGATCAGGCCGGGCACATGAAGATAAGACACTGTTATTAGTAAGAGCGAAGCGTTCATTTGTACATTCATCGCGTTCTTTTCATAATTTAGTTTGCTTTACTCTTTCTAAAAGGGTTGTTTTCTATGAACGTAACAAGTGAGCCGACATGGAGGTGCCATCAGAATCCTTTTGTAGGAGCTCTTGGGATTCAAGTACCTGTTATCCTTGGCGAACCACAAATCAAGGGTTAACCGATGATTGGTCAAAAAACCCCATTAAAAAGTATTGTCTTCGTGTTCTCCTTTATGACCCCTTTTTCCCCTATTATCTTCTTTCTTTCGCTAATTCACAGATCACGCGTTCATTTCATTCACTTGTATCTGTTGAGATTAGTTGAAAGAAGATAATAGTGTTTAAGTGGCGCATAAAAAGAGAATACAACGAGCGCCCCGTCAAAAGCCCAAAAATTTAATATGGAAATCATGCGTCTTTCATCCTTATATTTCCATTATAAATTTTGTATGGTCTTTTCGTACTCTTTCACTTCGTTCTCACATTTTTTTGGCCCTAAACCTAAACCGTACCCAACAAGAGAGCTTGAAAGTCTGGAAGTTTGAGCCTCCCTCAACGTCCGGCTCAGGCCAGTCTCAAATTTGTAGGGTTTTGTTTAGGGTCTAGAGTTTAGGGTTTAGGGCCAGGAATTATGACACGACTTTTTTTCAGAGAGGGGTGTCAGATTCGACGTGGATGCCAGATGTTCCTTCGATGTAATAGACACAGGCTTTCGCTGGATAGCGGAGATCGAAGACATGTTGATGCAAATAGGTTTCATTGATTGCAGAGCTATCTGCTACAACGGGGTCCTTTCGAATGTTCGCAGACTCCTCTGGTCTGTCGCCATAGGCGCCCGGCGCAGTCAGGTTGGAGGCACCTTGATCCTTCCTGCCATGGGCTGCGGTGCCAGCGTTGATCGAGAAAGCCATCATGTCAAGGAGACAACTGCCCGCGTGTCCGCGACGCAGAAGGACCGTGCGTACACCCCGACAGTGAACATAATGAGCTTACTGAGGCCTCCAAGGCAACCTGAACCCTAAGCCCTAAACCCCAGACCCTCCCTGAGCCAACATGGCAAGGCGAGGCAAGAAACACCAACTTATGGAAGCAATAGTTTTTTTTGTTTGTTTCTCTTCGGGCATTTGCAGTGGGGTCGTCCGCAGGCCGAGATCTGGCCCTTTAGCGGACTGCACCACCCAATCTTTCTCAGCCCTTTCCAGGCCCAGATCCTGGAAGATCTCCAGAAAGGGAGTTACTCGACCTGGCAGACAGCCCCGGTGGCGCTGCGCAAGGACCGAAACCTCGGCCTGGCGGCGGTGCGGGGTGCGAATCCCCTCTATTGCCTGTGTAACGCTGCTGCCCCGGAGCTCCTGGCAGACAAGAACTTCTTCCGGGAGGCCGTGAAGGAGACCAAAGCCTGGTGGCTTGTGAAGGTGGCTTGTGAAGAGCTGCAAGAGGACAAGGCCTTTGTGGAGGAGCTGAAGGCCTTGTCTGGGAGGGGGCTGGTCTTCACTTACTACGATAGCTACGACTGCTTCCAGCAGATGCGCAGCCGTTTCCCGGCGACTGGGGCCTCCATCCCAGGCGGGGAGGCCTATGAGGAGGTCATGAAGCAGCTGAGGGCTACAGATCATGGTAGCACCTGGGCCGCAGAGAGGGGGTCGGTGCCCCTCCTTCAAAACGTGCAGCCTGCTTCAAAAATTGACCCGGCTTGCGGCCTGATTCGATGAAGGTAGATGGGTAAGGCTTGCCGAAGTCCCCGTCTTGAGCGAAGTTGCAAGGGTCCCGCTGCAGAAGTTTGTGGCCCAGCTGCGATCGGTTGCTTCTTGACTTGCGCGCTGCTTCTCTTCCTCTCTCATGTTGTTTTTCTTGTTCATTTTGTTTTGTCGGCTGCTCGGAAATCCATTGGGCGGTTACTTGCCAGGGCAGTTGCGGCATTTGCGCCAGACATGCTGTTTCTCGCCAGGCCTGAACAGTCCATGCAACAAGAAGCAGTCAGCACTAGTTGTCCATGAGGCACGGCCACCGTGTGGTTTGGCAACGAGCTGGTCTTTGGACCCTCCGCCAATGAAGGCAGATGGCTCCACCCGCCTGAAAATTGTGGTCGGGATGACGTGCCCGTTCCAGCCGCAGCCAAGCAAGATCCGAAGTGGAAGTCCGTCGTGGAATCGCGGTCCTCCCGGGAAGAGCCACGAGTTGGACGGCGGTACAAGTGCCCCTCAGCTTGCTTGGCAAAGCCTTTGTCTGCCTGCGAGTTGCTTCCATGTAGAGCTGGTTGGCTGTCGGCGTGGCTGCATTGGCTATCATAGAGCGTCATCTTGGTGCATCTACTCAGCAATGAAGTACGTATCCAGTCGCATGGCACACAGAATCTATTTGTGCATATACGTGTATGAAGGACAATGGTTGGGACAGAGTCTTGCGCGAGCCACGTCTCAGGTTGGTGCTGCCATTGGCTGCGTGAGGTCCGCCGACAGCACCAGGCCGGCAGCGTCATCTGTTGCACGGTATCAAACATCTGCATGCCAGACCCTTGGACAGCGACCAGATTCCGTTTGAGAGAGGGGTGAAAAAAAGTATGCTTAGGCACGCACGGCCAAGGCATGAACAAGGGTCATGCTCAGAAAGCGTGCGGTTCCTGCAATGTGTTTGAGGACTTTCGGAATCAAGAGGCTTTCTCGCATGGGTGTTTACTGGGATGGGCATCCTAAGGGTCTCTGCCAGGGCTGCCAGGGCTGGGAAGCGGGGAGCTTGCACACATGCGTGGCTCAGAATTGGGTCAAGAAGTTCAGTGCCGGCTCCTCCGAGCTCTCCGACGCGGATGCGGATTGCCTCCAGCTGCCGCGGAGCCTCGGTTGTTTTTTGATGCGTTGCCGGCTTCCCAGACCCCACGGCCCGCACCACAAGTGCTCCACGACTTCTTGCGCAGCCAAGGGAGACTTTCCGGAATGGCAAGCCAGAAGGCTGGGGCGAAGGTCAGATGAGCATTATTGCTAGAACAGCCCGTTTTGAGCGCAAGGCACCCGTGCACCCGCACACGGGCTTGCCGCTGGGAGTAGGATGCCGCTGGGAGCGCTTGGTGCTTGACCAGCTACAGTTCCCCGTTTATGCTTTCTTCATGCCATGAGGTTCGCAAAGCGACAACTTGGCATTTTTGACAGGCCTTCCAACAGGGTTTTTGTTGTTTTGCGCTGCCCTCAGAAGTAGGAACGCGCAGAAGTCGGATGGTTCAGTATCTCACATGAATACATCCAAAGCCTTGCAGACAACTTCGCAGGGTGCCCTGTTTGTGAGGAGGAAGCAGACATGCACATGTCAGCATCGACAAAAAGGGCAGGGGAGGCTTTCCCCAAAACGGATACAACATCATGAAGGCCTGGTGCCCCGAGGCACCGAGTTAGTGTAACTGCAGCCGGTGCAAATCATCCAGCCCTGTTTGCTTCGAGGATTGGAGGAAGCATGAACATGGATAGAGAACGGGGTAGAGTATCAGGGTTTAGGGTTTAGGTCCTTTAGCTAAGCTGGGATATCCTGAGAACTAGCGTTGGTCGTAACCGCGTCAACCAAGTCCCCCAATCCTCCAACTACGAATCCGAACCCAGCGGCTGCAAGCTTGGCGTCTCCTAGTGTCCTAGTGTTGCTCTTCAAACACTTCTTCTTTGTGTCAAAGAGCTTTTGCTTGTATGCCTTCAGCCACAAGCCCTATGCACCCTACACCAGAGCCTAAGCCCGAAAGCCTGAGACCCTCAACCCTCAACTTCTACCGTCCCGGCTTTGGGGGTCTGGGGAGGCTGAGGGAGTCTGGTGTTGAGCAGCTGCATTCTGTTCCCACCTTCTTCTTCTGCAGTATGATTCGCCCTTTAACATGGATGCCTCCACAGCACTGAATTCCCGAGTGTCAGCGCAGGCTGGAAGACTCAAGAATGTCTAACGCAAATCACCGGTTGGCTGGCCATCAGGCGCTGCGGGTGCTGGAGCAAATGCGTGAGGCCTCGCTCGAGGCTGGGGTTTGATCGAAGTTCCTGCGCTCCTCGGTTTTTGCGGGGTGCGGGCTAAGTTAACTAAACCCTACACTCTACACCCTACACCCTGCACCCTACACCCTACACCCTAAGCCCTGGCGGGTCCACAACAGACCCGCGCAAAACTGTGGCCCCACCAGCAAACCTGAGATGCAGGACTTAGGTCACCGCCTTTAGTGTTGAGAAATGACGCCTTTCTACTCCCTAGTGCGCCTAAAAGCAAGGACTTCCAGCCATTTCTGCCCAGAAGAAGGTTTAACCTTCTCGGATCGGGTTAGACGATGTAAACCATGGACGTCATCATGCTTGGGCCATGGATGCTCTCTTCTCATCAGAACACAGTAGACCATGGACGTCATCATGCTTGGGCCATGGATACTCTCTTCCCAGAACGGACTAGACTATGGACGTCATCATGGTTGGGCCATGGATGGTCTCTTCTAACTATGGTGAAGCAAACGTGTTATTTAGACCCAGGGCTGGGCAGAAGCGGATGCAAGCAAGACAGGGCTTAGTTTAGGACACGTCGAAAGTGCGAAGTAGGGCAAAAAACCCACAAATACCAGTGCAGTCTACGGATGACCAAAAAATTGCAGGATGATTTTGGATAAAAATTGCGGGGATGAGGTGATGGGCGAAACCCAGGAAACATCGGTATTTACAGGGGATTCTGAGGGCAACAGAGCTAAACTCCCGAAAACGCGTGGGTCCCTTATGGCCCCGCCTAGCCCTAAACCCTAAACCCTAAACCCTAAACCCTAAACCCTAAACCCTAAACCCGCAGCAGCCAGGTGGCGACCCTCCAATACAACTTGGCGCTGGGTGCCTGCGTCGGCAACTGGCGGCTGGCGTGCGCGCTCCTGGGAGAGATGTGCCGACGTCGGGCGGCCGATGCGTTCAGATTGCTTCATCTAGGTCCCTAAACCCTAAACCCTAAACCCTAAACCCTAAACCCTAAACCCTAAACCCTAAACCCTAAACCCTAAACCCTAAACCCTAAACCCTAAACCCTAAAACCCTAAACCCTAAACCCTAAACCCTAAACCCTAAACCCTAAACCCTAAACAGGCCTTGGGGATATTTGGTATAATTCCCTTCTTGGGTTTAAGAGGATCATGTATGGGAATATTTTCCAGAGGGCTTTAGGCCAGCCTCGTAGCTTAGTACTGCCCAAGCCAGCCACATCCTATCCGGCTCCCTTTTTGTTGGTCGCACGCGGCAGTGAGGCCATTAGCTTCAGCAGCTGCATCAATGCCTGTTCCTTCAAGGCTGGCTGGAGGCTCGAGTTGCCACTGCCGGGAAACTCTGCCCTAACCCGGAACTCAAGAGCAGACAGACATCTTACCGTAACTCCGTAGCTCTTCGGGGTCTAAGCTCGGCATCCTAACTTGGGCCCCAGGCCGAGCCTGGGCCTATCACAGGACAGGGAGCCAAAGCCTCACCATTTCCAAGCTGAAGCCTCGCGGAAGCCCGAAACCCCCGTGTCCCACGAACTGGAGGCTGGTGCTTTGCCTTCTGCACTCCCTGCAGCTCGAACAGCTCCACCCGCCGACCATCAGCGGCCAGACTGCCCATGCTCGGACAGAGACATCGTCGGATTATAAGGTATAAGCCCAAAGAAAAGCCTCAGGCCTTTAAACCCCAGCCCCAAACCCGCGAGCGGCAGAATTCTTCAGGTTTTCGGTTGTGTTATTTCCAGGGGCAGCCCAGGCTACAACTCGGCCCTCTCTGCGCTGCTCAAGGGCAGCGCTTGGCAGATTTGCCTCGCACTGCTGGCAGAGATGTGGGGAGTTTGGTGCAAAAATCGGTGTTTGGGATTTTGGACTAGGAAATGGACAGGCGTTTTTGTCTGAAGTGCGTGAAGGCGTATAGGGTCAGCACAGAGTGGTTGAGTTGAGCGCTTCCCAAGAATGTGGGTCTAGGCCTGCAGTGTAATGAATGGGCCCTGCAGGGACTCGCCCCCAGACATCGTTTCCTTCACCGTGGCGATCCAGGCGTGCCAGGAGGGTGCGCAGTGGAATGGGCCCCTGGAGCTGTTGGAGTCTTGGCATCTTTGTTAGAGTGTCTGGAGGGAAGATGTGGCACGTCGTGCTGTTGTGATGGTGAGCGTCGGGGGGGCATGGGAATGTTGGACACCCAAGGAGTGCATGCGGCACAGGCGTATTTGGCCGGATGTCATGAGCTTCAACTTGGCTCTCCGAGCCAGTGCTCAGCGCTGGCAGTGTGCTCGGCAACTGCTCTCAGGGGCGCATCTTGGGATCCGGCCCAACCTCCTCAGCTTTGATAGCCTTCTGAGCCCAGAACTTGGGTGGAACGCCACGCTGGTTCTGCTGGGTCAGCTGGCCTCCCTGAACCTGGAGCCTAACACAGCGCATGGGCTGCAGGTAGGAGAACACAACTCGCACCTACACTACACTAAACGCGTGCCTCCTACACACATTTACGCAGCGTTTATGGGAAGCTTTCCCAGGTAACCTTGAACGCGGCGCTGGCCTCCCAGGCCGAGGCAGGCCGGTGGCAGCAGTGCCAGCTACTCTTCGATCACCTTCCAGGCATGCGCTAGAGCATTTTAAGAACCTGATGGAAGTTCCGTCATGGAAGCACAGAAGCTGAGGCCCCTAAAAACAGGGTCGAGTCTGGGGTCATGTGGAACATTCCATGCTGCCACTCCTGCAAGGTGCCGGAACAGGCATCCGGCCCGACCTGATTAGCTTCAACTCCGCCATGAAGGCTTCGAAGGCATGCCAAGGTCGCTGGTGCTGGTCCTCTGACCTGCTCCAGCGCATGCAGCTGGCAGGTTCAATGCCGGATAGCATCAGTCTTACGTCTTCGATCGCTGCAAAGGGCAGGGGCATGCAGTGGCGGCTTGCGCTGCAAGGTCTTTACGCCCGGTCCGGTCGCACCATCCGTCAGAACGTTATCATCTGTACTGCTGCTGTGGGCGCTTGCCACGCTGCAGATGAGTGGCTTGCAGCTTTGGCCGTGTTGGGCACCATGGTGCTTTCCGCCGTGGAGCACGACGCCATGTCACAGAATTGGGAGACCCATGCATACGCAGGTGCCAGCCAGTGGGCACAGGCTCTGCTTCCTCACGCGCTTGGCGCAACGCAGAATGAGTTTGGCTCACATCTCACACTCGCCCTTGCAGAAAGTGGCCACCAGTGGCAGCTGGCACTACAAATGCTGCGGGGCAGCAGGCAGACCTCGTTGAAGCCGACCGCTTGTGACGTCAGCTCCGCTATGACTGCTGCTACCGCCTGTGCCCGGTGGCCGCACGCCCTCAACCTCTTCACCTCTTCCCGCCTGGTCCTGGAAAGCCAAGGCGCAAAGTGGCCAAAGCTAACAATGAGCTATCGATGTTGCTTCAACCTGCCAACATCTCCTGGTCGTCCTACTAGGATTTGTTGGGTAGCTTTGCTGAGAAGAGTCCGCAGCAGGTGGCAGAGATTTGGCCCTCCACAACGCTGCCGCCTGGCTGAGCATCAGTATCGTATCCGCTTTGGGTAGCAGGGGGCCCAAAACGCTTTGAAGCCACTCTTCAGACCGGAGCCTGAGATCTGAACGACCTCGAGCCATTTTGGCTCATTTAGTCCTGACATCCTTCCGGACATCGCGCAGAACATAGCGCCACCATGGCTGCCGAAAGCGCAGAGGTGATGCAAGATCAGCCTCAGCAGCGACGGCCATTCGTACCGTACGAGCCCTTGGTGCAGAAGAGCACACGATGGAAATCATCAATGAGTCCTTGGAACTCCAATTATGAGCGCACGGAAATCATGGAAGTTGGGCCGGTCTTTAGGCTTGAACATGAGCGTGATTCAGGGCATCTACCTTGCGGGCTTTGGGATGAGCGCCGCCTGCATCCAGTATTGGAACTTCGGCGGGCGTGAGGTGCTACTTACCCTCTTCTGCGTGGTGTTCGGCGTCATGTCTGTAAGTTCCATCGTCCAGTACATCCGAGACTCTGCCTCGGGACACCATGCTGCAACGGAGGTCTTCGGATTCATCGACAAGGTCCCCAAGATCGATGCCACGTAGCCGACCGGGCGCGTTGAGAGCATCGGAGACGGGTCTGAAGCGGGCACCTACCACGAGCTGCTCCATATGGATGGAAGCTTTTCGAAGCTGGCGGCACGCAGCTTGTGAAGCTTCTGATTCCTTTCGTCAATTTTCGTGTTGATGCTGTAGGACCAGTGTAGACAGTAGGAGTGTCGGAGTCAAACTCCTTAAAGCAATAACCTTGCAAAGAGAGCGGAGCCCTTCGGGTCTGGCATGGTAAAGTGGCGTCCTCCTTGTAACTGCAGTCCCTTGTGATTTCCAGGGTGCGCCCTAAATCGAATATGGAGTGGATTTTTCGGCTGTCAGGCTCCGCGAAATCCTGCATTCGCATGCCTGGCAGAAGACTGGGCACAGACACTCCCCATGAGAGACTCCCTGATCCAATTACGCTGTAGTCTGCAATCTTATTTGCGTAGCCAACGGGCCAATCAAACCTGTGGCACAGTGTAATTTGTGAGCAGACCTGTGAAGCTGGCGACATCTAGCGACCTCGCAACCATATCTACGCCACCAGGAAGCGGACCTACGTCGCAAACAAGAGGTCTGGATTTGTCGTGTCACATTTGTCGTGTCATAATTGTGTTGTCAGCAGCTCTGCCCACACGATTTCCTGCACTGAGATTGGCAGCGGCGCTAATTTTGGCCTGTGGCTACGGCTGAGAAGCCCGTAGTTAGAAGTTCTGTGGAACTCTTGGCATCACCCTCCCCGAGCGGTGAGCTTTCCCGCGGATGTCCAAGAGTTCCTGCAGGAATTATGTCTAGATGCAATATGGAGTTTGTATCAGGTCCACTGCATGCGGGCTGTTGCTGGTGGCAGCTGAATTGTCCAAACGCTGGTAGTGGACCTGCCTCGCGCGCGAGAAATGAGCGAGTCCTTAACCCGACTCAGGTGGAGCAGAGACATGCCCATTCATCACATGTGTCCGAGCCGGCTTTGCATCCTCAGACTCAAGCCAGCCATGCCAGTGAGATGACTTACTTTAAGGCTACCCTTCAGCGAAGCAATGGCTTCCCTTGCAACTGCCGTGCTGGTGGACACGTTGCAGCAATGCCAAGATGCAGTTGCCCAGTTGTTCCAAGAGGCTGAGGTGGCGATCGATATTGAGGGGGTTGATCTGAGCCGTGCTGGCGAAGTATGCTTGATTCAAGCGTGCGGCCGCTCCGGCACGGTCTTCCTTTTTGATATCCACACGTTGAAGGACGAAGCCTTTGAGCTGGGGGGCTTGAAGGCATTCCTGGAGTCCGATGTGATAAAGGTGTTCTACGATGTCCGTGCGGACTGCGACGCGCTACACCACCTGCACCGCGCGGATGTGCGGGCTTCGTTTGACCTTCAAGTCCTTAGGGCGCTGAAGTTTCAGGATGCGACGGATTTGTACTTGCACGGCCTGAAGAGAGTGCTGGCAGAGTTTCTCCAGGAGTCCGGCAGGTTAACAGAGGATCAGGTCCAAGGCGTCGAGGCCCTTAAGGAGCAGGTGCATGAGCTCTTTGAGACAGGGACGGAGATTTGGAGGGAGCGGCCCCTCAGCCCCTTGCTCATCCAGTATGCCGCAGTGGATGTCCAGTTTTTGTTGGGCATGAAGCGGTTCTGGCTGCCTGAGGATCCCATGGCGGCACGCCAGCTTCAGGATGATGTGATGCGGGCAAGTGACCGGCGGTGGAGGAGATTTGTGGCGTTGCCACCAGAGTACGCGCTGCACCAATCCTCGAAGAGAATCCGGGATGTCTACGAAGCCGATGACACCTCGCACGTCCTCCACGTGCCCACCACCAGGGCAGGCGCGTTGATCGGCAAGAAGGGGGCCAACATCCAAGCCATTCGGGCCACGTCTGGTGCCCAGGTCTGCGTGAGAGACGATGTTGCTATGGTGGTTGGTCGGCCTGAGAATGTAGAGGCAGCGGTGCAACTGATCCTTGCCAAAATTGCTGAGCGCCCGGAGCGCCACATGGCCCGCTGACATTGTCCTTGAGGGTGGTCCGAGCAGGTTGGTATGCTGCCGAACATTGGTCGGGGCCTAGGGCGCTATAGGACCTAGGAAGTACAGGCTACGGAGCACCCGAGAGTGTTGAGTACCAGCATGGACCACCTTCCTGATGGACTCGATTGCAAACGCCGATCCAAGTCCTCGATAACGTCTGCAACCAATCGAACTGCCAAATCCCGTGAAATCCTCAATCGTTCAGGAGACGCCCCAGACAACCCCTTGCAGCAGCCTGTCGAAAAACCGGCGACGCCCACGTCAACCGCAAAAAGGCCAAAGTCCACCAAGCAACCTGAACAAGCCCTCGCACATGTGCAGTCCTTATGTAAGTTCGCGTGTCGAAGCCCAATGCCTTCAAACCTCCCCCAGTTCTCCCGAGGCTGCCACAGCCTTGGAGAAGGGCAGCCGCTGGTGCACCGCCCTCCCACTGCTTGGCCGCCTGCGCGCGGGGCGCTGCGCGCCGGACGAGGCTGGTTTGGGAGAGGAGCTCGGGACCTGGAATTTGGCCCAGAGGGGGTTATAGGAGACTTTCTTGCAAGGGGAGTCAAAATGCATTAAGGAGGCCCTGGTGGACAAGGTTTGTCGAGTTGGCCTGCGCAGGTTACCTGCAGTGCCTTGATCAGTGCCTGTGAGAAGGGCTTCGAGCCACGGCTGCGAGATGCGGCTGTGGGGGTAGTTTCGGGCTGAGAGGTTTCTATCTGAGATCTCGAGTTTTGGGTTTTGAAGTTGGGGTGTGTGTGTGTGTGTGTGTGTGTGTGTGTGGGGGGGGTTGGAGCATTTTATAATGGGGTATGGTGCCCCAACCCTTCCTAAGCACCTACGCCCACGATAGGCTAAAGCCCCGAATTGCTGAAGTCGAGATGCGGAACATTGGGGTTTCAAGCCCGGGAAGCTTTCAACGCAACATCCAGTCAGAAAGGGCGGATGTTTGTTCGAATCAGATGTTGAGCGTGTTCGGTGATGGGGTCGGAAGGAGAGTATCAGGTATGCAGAGCGTGTCACATGCCTTGCCTTGGTGCAAGCACAAGAGAGTCGAAACTCCAATGCCTCAAGGCTTTGTCAACCCTAAGCCGCCCCCAAACCCTAAACCCCAAACCCTAAACCCTAAACCCTAGTCGGGTGCCAAAAAACCCTAAACCCTAAACCCTAAACCCTAAACCCTAAACCCTGAGCGCGCCCCAGGAGTGGGAGAGAGCCCTGGCGCTCCTTGAAGAGATGCTCGGCGCCTCCTTGCTGGCCAGCGTGATCGCCTGTGATGCTGCCATTAGTGCCTGCAACTGGGGCTTGCTAGGATCTGTATGGAGGGTTTCCGAAATTCGGGTACCCTATTGGAGTCTTTATGTTCAGGGAATCCTACCATTTAGGGGGTCTTCTTTTCGGGGTCCTATTTTCGTAAACCCCCCCATCTTGCCTAGGGGCTTAACGGCGGTCTATGGTGGATGATAGGGTTTTGGCATGTTTGCGTCGAAGCTTCGGCCCACCAACCTTAAACACTTGAGCCCTCTCCCGGGCATGTCCTGAAGTCCAGTTGTTGTTCTAGATCTTGCAGAAGTCAGCACTAAGCCCCGTGGAACCCCTACTCCCCAACGCCTTGGGCACCCCCCCTATGTGTTGAGGTGAGAAGTGCGGGCAGTGGCAGCAGGCGCTGGCGCTTCTTAGCTGCATGCCTGAATTGAACCTTCAGCCCAACGACATCACCTTCAACGCGGCAATTGGCGCCTGTGAGAAGGGCCAGCTGCACGCGGAGGGCCAACCTGCCAAGCACAGGTCCCATTAATTCACCGTCCTTTCTCAGAGTGGGGCGAGCGACTAGCAGATCGCAAGTTTAGTGCAGTGGTTTCGTCAAGTAGCTCTCTCATTTGAAGTGGTTCTCTTTTGAAGAGTCCACATCTGCCAGTGGACCTGGCCATGCCTTCCTTGATTGAAAAAGAACAAGTTGGTCTCTTCACCCCCTCTTGGGCTTGGGCGGGGGAATGTGACTCCCCTCCCAGCTTCTTTATGTAGGGAATTCGCCGGTCCCCCCCTCCCCCCCTCCAGCCCCCCCCCCCCCCCCTTCCTCCTCCCCATGTCCAGCTGTGCCAGGCTGGGCACTGGCGACTCTTCTCTTGGACGATGATGCGGCCGGGTTTTTTTTTGTGGATAGGGCGGAAGGTTCGGGATGGACTGCAGGGAAGGAGAGCGCCCTGCTCCAAAAGGGAAGCCCTGAAGGCTGCCGGGTTCCTGACTCAGTGGCTTTTGGTCACTCTGATCTCGCCCTTTGAGAAACGAGCCAGCAGTGCATACTAAGAAGCCCCCTGAAGCCAGAAATCTATGGACGATGCGGCAGGTCATGGGTGTCTTGGCCGAAGCTGCCTTTCAGAAGCTCCCCAGATTCGAGAGGTCAGGGGGCAGGGCTTCTTTGGGGGGAGGAGGGAGGCGGGCATTCCGGGGGGGAAGTGGTCCTTTTGGTTTTATGTGAGGGGGCTGGGTGAATGGTGTTTTTGGTTCAGGTTGGACCTGGCTTTTACAGGATTCATCAGATGGGCGAGTCCACTTCTTCCATCGGTCCCACCACCATCACGACGACTACTGATGACAGCCAGACAACAGGTGTCTGATGCACCGGTTTAGGAGTTAAGTGCCTGCTGCAGGCAGTCTACCTCCAATTTTGCTTGGTCTTGCCCGGCACCCAGGACCAGTCTGGATGCTCACATGGGCTTTAGGCGAGCTGCACCTCAAGAGCAGGACGGTGTGCAGTGACCTTGAAGATGGGTCATGAACAAAACCCCCTACAAATGTCGTGCATTCTGGCGAAGACTTTTTCGAAAAGCAGTTGAGGTGCCAAGCTGAAACACAAGGGCACGGAGCTGTTCGAGCGGGTCGCGCAAGCTGCGGTGGAGGTCGGAGAAGAACCCGAGCGTTAGAGTATTTAGGAATCACAGCTGCTTGCATTGATCCTAACGGATAATTACTGGGTTTGGAAAGTGGATGCAGAAAAGGGTTTAAGGGTTCCGTGCAACCAACAAAAAAGTGTAGTCTCGCTTGCCACTGCATTAGCTTCGGCGTCTTGAGTCGGGAGCTCTGCCCCGAAGGGCATCGAGAAGTTCGACGCGCAGGCAGCAGCTCCTAGCAAGGTCATGATTGCTTGGACCCTTGAGCACTGTAGCCTCCATGGCCACGACTTCGAACGGTCGACCCTTCAGATCCGCATTTGGGCTATTCAAGGGCCTCAGGTGCAGGAATGGTTCCGACACAGCTCCCACGTTGTGGGCAAGCTGGTGTGGGGTTGAATGGATCTGCCTTGGAGGCGCTGTCCAACACGCTGTGGTGCCTCGCAACTTTGGAGATCTGGGGCCGCCCTTTGAAGGAGCCGGGAGCCCAGGGTTGGTCTGAGCTTTGCGGACCCGCAAGTTCTGTTTTTTGGCACCTCCAAGACTTACTGCGACTCCCAGGGCCGCAGCCGGAGCAAGCATGGCGGTGCAGTGCGAGCTGACCACCCAGGAGGCCGCCGTGCAGCTTGGGGAGTTGAAGGTTTTTCTGCGGAGACCTTTTCTCCTCCCGGCCGGGTATGGGAGGGCAGCCAGTTTTTGCTGTGACTCTGGAGAATCTTGAGATCTGCCTCTATTAGCAGGGCTTGAGTCTGGCTTGAGCTCAAAGGGGCCTTTCTGATCTGCTTCTGCTTTGGGCGCCTTTTGGGGATGCGGACCTCACTATGCCCGTGGGCTGTCTTCAGGTGACGAACCTGTCGTGATCGTCGGCAAAGCCTGGCTTCCCAGAATTCTGCTTTGCATGTAGGCCTCTGGAGCAGCCTCAGCACGAAGCCCGAAACACCTTCCTGACCTCAATACCAAACTGCCCAAGTGCAGCCGAAGGACCCAACGCTTCTCGGTGCCCTGAGCTTCCGAGGCTTTGGGCCCATGATGAGCAATTCCTAAGGGCCCTCGCTGCCCAGGCGCGTTGTGTTGCGGGGGTGGGGTGGGATCCTGCTTCTGCAAGAAAGCCTGTGACTTTGCAAGCTTCTTCGCGAGTTTTTGAGAAGCGTCAAAGTGCCTCAGCCCAAGTCTGTCAGGCTATGAGCCACATCACCGAACTGAACAAGCCCCTGGCTGAGCTTTCGCTCTCGTTTCTCGAAACTTTGCGCGCGTGTGGAAGAGTCATGTGTAACCACCCCTATCAAGGCAAGAGATCTCCAACATGGCCTGGACGCTCTGCCCCCAGATGCTGGAAGGTTTGGAGTGTGGCTTCGTGTACGGTTTAGGGCCTTTAGGGTTCAGGGCGTTTGGGATTTAGGGCTCCGGCTTCTGCAGGCTTAAGAAGCCCTGGATTCAAAGGGGAGATGGGGTTCTCGTAGCTCCCACCGCCCTAGGCTGCTGGCACAAGAAGGCCCAAGAAGCCCTTCTAGGGCCTCTCGACCCTGCCCCTCTGAGCAAAATGGGCACCTTTAAGCTTAAGAGCCCTCACACCTCCCCCCATATGTCCACCCCCCCCCCCAGGCTCACGACCCTGAATCTCCGCTGCACTCCACTCCTGAGCTCTGGCCTGAGAGCAGAGAGCCGAGGGGCTCCAGAAGCGCGGTCGCGGTAGCTGTGCCCCGAACCCTCTTGAACACGAGCGTGTCCCCGTAAAGCGGCACAAAAGGGCCTATCCTGAAAAGTTCTGAGGTGCCGCAGCGGCACAAGCAGTCGAGCGCATGCGACCGGCCCAGATTCAGCAGAGTTTACTGGTCTGCCTGTAAGAGCTTATGAGCTTGGTGAGGGCTTGTGGCCTGTTTGTGGGCCCGCAGTCTCCATCATCTGCCCTCTTGAGCCTTCTTCCTGATTTCCCCCCCCCTTGGTGCGGGGGTCATTAGACTCTATTTCAGCCGTTCTCCTCGCCCCAGGCTCCTCGCCAGGTCTGGCCTGTGTCGGCCATCCCCAATAAAATCCCGCCAAGTATCCCTGCCCTTTTCCTCCTCCAAAGTATCCCGCAGAGCATCCCGAGTATGCCTGGTGCCTTGGCCTCCAGAGCCCCAGAAAATCCCGGCAGCGTGCACTCCGGAGGTCTCCACAGATTTCGAAAAGGGCAAGATTCCCACAACGAAGGGCAGGGGGTGATCCAGTGATCCAGGTAGATAGTTTGATGGAAGGCTCAGGGCTGCTAGAGGGTTTTAGCCGGTGCTCTGAACCCTTCATGCCCGTGGCAAGAAAGCATCCTGATGCATGTTCCCCCAAAGTGGGAAGGGCCTTTGTCGGGTGGAGGTCGGAGCTTGGTGAGCTGGAGATTTCAAACACGGCGTGGGCGTTTGCCCGCATCTCTGCGCGCGACGAAAGGCAGGAATCAGCAAGAGCTGCTTTTGGGAGGGGGTGCCAGCTGCTCGTAGCTCAGGCACTGCAACTTGTGTTGGCAGAACCACAAAACTAAGAAGCTTCGGAGGGCGTCGAGGTCTGAGGTTGTGGTCGGATTTGTGCATGCTGTTTTGTTCAGCTGTGTGCCCTCCCTTTGTTTTTTGAAAGCCCAGGGAGCCTGATGACAAGAAGTGCGTTCAACTCATGTCAACTATGAAGCACAGCCCCAAAGCGGCTTCGGAGGCTAACAGAAGCTGCTTCTGCAGCCGCGATGGCGCGGAGTGCCTCTGCCCTCGGTGGCGGCGGCACGGTAGACAACATCGAAGGCTGGGGACTCAAGGAGGACGATCGGGGATTGCAAGAAGGCAGTACTGCAGATGGTGAAGATATGTGCCTTGCTGTCCAGCAAGCCTCGCATGATTGCTCAGCGAGGTGCTTCTTCGGGGCTTAAGCCCGACCTGCAGCGGCATCCTCTACAGTCTACTGTATATGCATTGATAAACAGACTTCCGCTGGCATGGGTTACAAGATTACTACCTTGTTACACTTTCGCGTGTGAACAAGTTCCATAATTGGCAAACCCCTACCACCCCCACACAGAAACGGAGGGCACCTGCCCCTGGCCGAGGCCTGAACCCAAATGGAATCTACTCGATCGTGGAGCTCTCGGCTTTGCCTCAAGCTGCACATGACTTCCTCTAGAGCTCACTGGCTGCCTGAAACCCTGAACCCTGAACCCTGAACCCTAAACCCTAAACCTGAAACCCGAAACCTCAAAGAAAGCCCTTAACCCTCGGCCCTGGAGATGGGGAGGTTTGGTCGTCCTGGCGCTCGGGACGCGCTCGGCTGACGGCTGCTTTGGCCAGGCAGCAAGAACGGCGGTGAGCTCAGATGAGGGGGTGCCAGTTTTTCTCGGAGAGGGAGCCCGGCAAGCTTGAACCTTCTGGTTGAATTCCTGGATGTTTTGTCGGAGGGCTTTGGAGATGTTGAAAAAGCCAGACAGTCAGACAGGTGGGGGTGGACCCTCCCCAAAAAACTACGCCCAAGTCCAACCCGAAACTCTTTAACCGGCAGCCATGCGTGTGGCAAAGTAGCTCTTGGCTCAAGGGACTGCCCCGGTATGTCCGCAACACGGCCTGCAAGTTCAGGCGCCCATTGGTGCTCTGAATATCGCCATACATCTCGCGAGGCCACGTCCAGCAGACCCACCCCTCAGTTGACGGCGCAGCAGATCTTGGCCCGGCGCGTGGTGGCAACGCCGCGAAGTTGTGTAAGCAAAGTACTGGACTTGAGCGGTCACAAAGCAGACTTCGGAAGGCATGGCTCGAACCCACGGGAGAAGATCTCGCCGTGGGAAGACCAAATGCCGGTGTTCAAAAGCGACCTGACTGCTGGGACGACGAAAGGCACTTTCCATATCCCAGGCTACCAGGGCTTTACCCCCACCTGTCCAGGCCTAAATGAGCACCAGCTCCGCTTTGCAAGGGCTCAAGCCAGGTCTGTTGACAAAACCAACATCGTGCAGATCTTCCACAGGGAAGTGGTGGGATATGGTGGGCATGTACCGGAAGCAGTTTGCAACGACCTTGGAGGGCGAAAGCCGACAGATCTCACGACTTTTGGGCATGACTTCAAGCCTCACAAAGCAGGCGCACTGTCCTGAGCGAGTCCCAGCTTGGTTCCTATTGTAGCCGTCTCGTACTCGACCTTGCCAAAGAACAAGGGAGTTTCGCCGATGGTATGCTCACACGGGGGCACTCAAGTGTGTTGGGTGTATATTGTTGGTAAAGTCTGGTTGAGTAGCATCTCTTGTCCCCCGTGTAGGTATACTCCTACTTGTCGCTCGCGGTGCGCGGGAATCCTTGGGGGGGGAGGGGGCGGGGAGCTTCAGGCTTCTTGGCGACTTGGGTGTTTGCTGATCTGGGATTTCTTCCGGGCTATGATTTTGAGTACCTCCACCGGCAAAGCCCTAAACTCCCCGCGTCCAGCTGGGCCCCAGCTAGGCGGGAGCAGAAGAAACCTCCGGATTTCTAAGACTTTTCATGCAATATGTAATATATCAGATCATAATCAAAAATACAATACGCAATTTCTCTATATATATATATTCACATATATATATATATATATATATATACAAATACATATATATATATATATATACATAGAGAGAGAGAGAGAGAGAGAGAGAGAGAGAGAGACGTTACTGTGATTTTTGAGATCCCTAAAAAGGCCGGAGATCGACCCGGAGTCCCTCGTGCGGGGCCTCCTCCTGATGGAGAGTGCCACTTGCCTCGCATTTATGGGCGCTTGGGTTTTGTGGCCGTTTTGGGGGGGCTTGGGGGGGGCTTCTTCCTGGCGTTAGAGTTCTTGTTCTATACGGGGCTGGAAAAGGTTGTGCTTGCTCTAGAGATTGCAGGTTTGAGAGTGTGAAAGTGGAGCTTGGAGGGCAGTTGGCGGGGCCTAGCCCTACGAAAGAAGGGGGGAGGGCAGAAGGAGAGGAAGGGGGAGAACGAGATGTTTTAGAGGGAGGGTTCGGTGAGCTAACTCCATCTATTTGCATCGCACAAGTCATTCTCGGCATCCCATCTAGGCTTCAAAGGGCTTCTATGTAAGAGGGAAGCCGTGTGTGAGGCCTGGCAGCACGTCCCCTCCTCGGCTTCCGAAGAGAGCGCGGGCTTTCGGGATGCTGGGAAATGGTGGATCTCGCAGCATATGTGCAAGAAGTTAAGGCACCAAGGCTAAGGCTTGAGCCATGTCGAAGGTGTTCTTTCTGGTCGGTTTTAGTCTTTCTCCCTTTCTTTTAGTTTGGGGGGGGGGGGGGTGAGGGTGGGGGCGGGTGAGGGCGAGGAGGTTGGAGGGGATAGGCTGGAGGGAGTTAGAGGTTTTCGCAACCCGGGGGCTAGGTTGGAACTTATGGGGTCTTCGCCGAGCAGAAGATGAGAGTAGCTGATCCTGAGGGCTACAACCCTACTCTGCCAACCACCACTCGGGCCCGAGACCCGAAGCCTCATCCCCTTCAGCTGCCCAAAAACTCCTCGTGCCTCAGAAGAGCAAGGAGGACAGTTCTGAGGACAGTTCGGACCCAAGCCCAAAATATGAGGCCTTTAACCCGAAAAGCCCCATAAGCCCTGAACCCTAAGCCCCCAAACCCCCCCCCCCCCCAAACTCCCAGCTTCGCAGGATCAACTCCGGGAAAGCGGCGTCATGTTGGGGGGCCCGAGGTTGAGGATCTAGGTCGTGCCAGCTGACATCAAGAGTCTGATTTCCATCAAGGTTGTTTTTTGGGAGGGAGGGGGTGAGGGAGGGGGGGGAGAGGGAGGTTTGGGGATGCTCGGGGTGTTCAGGCTTTCGGGAGCGCTTCGGTGTTTGTGCATGGCTGAATACCTTCATACCGAAACAGCTCGGAGAGTCGAATGGCCTTCAAAGTTGGCCTTCAAGTGGCCACAGAGGCACCGAACACCCCCCACGAGAACGCGCCCGCCCGTCTCGAAACCCAAGAATCAGACAAGGTCGATGCTTCTCGGCTTCCCGGGGGGAGCCTTGCACTCAGCTTCCCTTTGACGTGGCTTAGGTCAGGGGTTTGTAGTAGATCATTCGATCTCCATGACAGCTAACAAAACCTCCAACATCCCGATCCCGACCCTGCCAGCAAGGATCCCGGACCTAGTGGCGATCGCTTTGTGCCACACTCGGATGGAAGCCCGCCCAGTGGAAAGAGTCAAAGCGTGCGACGGGCGCATGGATTCTGTGGTGGGACTTTAAGATTCGGCAATGCGGGAAATCAAGTCGGGCATTCGAGGCTGCAAGATGTAGCAGCTCTTGTATTTCGCGAAGATGGGGAACATGCAAGAGTGGAAGTTCTCGGTTTCCTTTACCATCACATCTACGGAGCGATCAAGCTTCGATGCACGGACTGATGCTAAATAGGCCGGAAACCAGGCATTCAAACATCGCATATACACATGTATATATATATATATATACAACATCTAAATAAATAAAGACAACAATGAAAAAAGCAACATAAATAGAGAACAAAAAGAAGAAATAAATAAACACACACACACACATATATATATATACACATGAGAGAGGGACCTTTATGTACTATGTTGCTACCTGTTTTTCTATATGTACAGAGAACGTATGGAAGAATTAAATGGTTTAAATTATTTAAATCATTTTCGAGGCCCGTGAATTTAAATAATTTAATTCGAGATTTAAATGATCTGAATTCACGGGCCTCGAAACTAATTTAACTAATTTAAATACAGAATTAAATTATTTTAATTCACGGGCTTCGAAAATAATTTGAATATTTTAAATCTGGATTTAAATTATTTGAATTTTTTTAAATTATCTAGATGGTCTGGGTTCGGAGAAATCCTCAATCTATTTGAATTCTTTAGATTATTTAAATTATTGTAATTCACGGGCTCGGAAAAGAATTTAAATATTTGAAATCGGGATTTCAATTATGTAAATTAGTTTCGAGGCCCGTGAATTTAAATAATTTAATTCGGGATTTAAAATAATGTAATTAGTTCCGAGGCCCGTGAATTTAAATAATTTAAAGAATTAAAATTGATTCAGATTTTCTCCGAGCCCAGACCATCTAACTAATTTAAATAATTTAAATAATTTAGATAATGTAAATAGTTTAAATAATTTAAAGAATTTAAATCGGGATTTGAATTATTTAAATTATTTTCGAGGCCCGTGAATTTAAATATTTTAATTCGAGATTTAGATTATTTCAATTCACGGGCCTGGAAACTATTTGACTAATTTAAATACCGACTTAAATTATTTAAATTCACGGGCTTCGAAAATAATTTACATAATTTACATCTGGATTTACATTTTTTAAATTATTTAAAATATTTAAATTATCTAAATGGTCTGGGTTCGGAGAAATCCTCAATCTATTTGAATTCTTTAGATTATTTTGATTATTTAAATTCACGGGCTCGGAAAAGAATTTCGGGGTTTGGGGGGACAGTGCTTTCTATGAGAATTTTCGCACAGAGAAGCAGGGGGGTTTTTGGGGGACTGTGCTTCTATGAAAATGTTCGCACAGAGAAGCGGCGGGGGTTTGGGGGGACTGTGCTTCTATGAGAATTTTCGCACAAAGAAGCAGCGGGGCTTTGAGCGGACTGTGCTTCTATGGGACTTTCGCACAGTGAAGCAGCGGGGATTTGATGGTGTCTTGGCTTGTATAGGGTGTTCTTGTTTTGTGTGTTGGTGCGTCTTTGTTCTCTTGGGGTGTGGCGCTCCTGATTCTGGTGCTGCTGTTGTTGGCGCCTTCTCCGGCGACACATTTCTGTGCTGAATCCTTTGGGCTGCACTGCTTTGGTGGTGCTGCTGCGGTTCGTGGTGGCGCGGTTGGTGCTATACAAGCAAAGCCCCCCCAAAATCCCGCTGTTTCTCTGTGCGAAAATTCTCATACAAGCAGTCTTCAAAACTCCCCTGCTCATTTTTCAAACCGATCTGACACCCTATCCCCACAGGGTTGAGGGTTTAGGTCCAGCCACCTCCATGTCATAGCTCCCCTGTTACCTGTTGCTGCAGTCTCTGACAGGGGGGTTTGCAGGGGCTGTGGGTTGGGCAGCTGTGTGAAAAAGGACAAGCAAGAATACCCACTTACTGTTGTTGCCTACACTTTGTTTAACCATGAGTGAACAATGCAAAACATTGTCTTTGGAGCAAGGTACGGTGCTTGAGCCTTATTTTTTTGGGCCGTCTTGTGGCTACACACAAAAAAACTGACTCGAACTTGACTGTGTTTCCACTGTCACCAAGAGCGAACGACACAAAAACGTAGGGCCCGGATACAAAACGGAAAGAACCCAGATACAACCGGAAGCCGATGTATTCGTTTCAAGAATCTGTTGGAGATTCGCTGCGTGACAGCAGCAGTATAAAAACACGTCATTTGCGTGAATCATTGAGAAAATGCATGGAAAAACACCAGGCCAGCCATGCCTAACATAAACGCATCAACGTGTTTTTTACAGCCATATCGGTAGCATCCTATCCTAAACCCTTGAAACCCAAAAGCAAACGATATACCTTAAACATATGTACTTAAGGTCCTCGAACTTTTTGCTTTATGATACCCAAAGAACCCCATACAAGAAGAGCGCGCAACATAACGCATTCCATGCTTTGGAGTGTATAAGTGCCTTTTGTCTATGGGGCAAAAAAATGACACATGTCAGGCCCTGAACTGCGTCATCGTTCCTTCGTGAAAGACGAAGCATGACAGGACACATCTCAAGTCCTGAATATGTCATTGTTGTCTAGTAGAGGGCGACGCATGACAAATGAACTCCAAAAAGATTGACCCAAAGAATTTTACGGCTATTATGGTGTTGTCCGCTGGGATAAATGTTGGGACAAGAATTATCAGGGAGGTTTCAGGGACCACGACTAGTTTCATGGTTCTTATGGTTCTTAAGGTTACTAATCCCATTGTGTTTTTGTTAGTTCGTTTTTCAGCTTCAGGCTAGATGGCGAAGAGTAAAGAACAAGAAACCCTGAAAACATTTAGGGTGCGGTTGCAGCCATAAGTTTCTTGACTTGACGAGGACAATGCCGGCTTTTGTCACTTCAAGTGCAGTACTGAACAATGGATTTAAGGTTTGAGATTTGAGAGTGCGGTTTTTAGACGGACAAGGCTTCGACAATTGCAGGCTTTGGATATTGGAGTTCAGACGCTGGCGTTAGCGAGTGCACCATCTCGTCATGCTTCGACTGCATCAAGCCTTTGCTCAAGTTGTGCGTCTTTTCTTCGGCGTTCTTGCGTTGTGCCTCGCAGGCCAGCCTTTGCAGATTGCAGATTGAGCATCTGTAAGAACTTCATTTCTTTCGTTATATAAATTCAGGCGTCGTGGGGAAGAGCAAGAAGCGCCAGTCGGGCAAGGACAAGAAACACCAGTCGCCGCGCACGACGTGGAAGAAGAACTTCCGAGCGATGGCTCTCCTCTTAGTTTTTTTGATTTATCGGCGACTTTAGCTCTGCATGTTAAAATCATGTTGATAAGGAACACCAGGAGTCCTTTCGCCAGAAGAAGAAGCAAGAGGAAGAGAACAAGAACAAGGCCATACGACTGTAGACGTTCATACGAACTGGAGCATAGTATCTCTAACTGCAAGAATTTGTTTACATGATAAGCAATATTACTATGCTAAGGAAATAGAGTTTTGCGCACTGCGCTGGAGGTGAAGTCTATCATGAAGAAGACCCCGGAGCCTGCAAAGCAGATCCATTTCAAGGATACGCCGAAGGCTGGCGTGGGCGATTAGAACGCTTAGTCGTAGCGTACGTTTCTCTAAGGTCATGATGGTGGACTCCTACAAGCACGAGAAACAGCTGTGGCTGTTCGCTTACTATTTTTTATGTTTAGACATGTTTAGACTTACTGGAATGTCGGTATGCTCATCCAAATTTTCACGAGGCACCACAACGACTGGCGCAATCCGCTTGTTTTGTGCAATACTTGCGGGCTCCGCCAGCATTTCTGGCAGGGCCGCATGGAGGCAGTGAAACAACCGCATCCATCTCGACAATGATGTTTTAAACTTTAAGTTGTCATGAGGGAGCTCCGGGAAAGTGCCATTTTGCTCAGTGGAAGTCGCCAGCTCATTTCCTAATAGTCTTTTTACGCTTTTTTCATCTCTTAACACTTGAAGTATTCCCCCCCCCCGCAATGAGGTTCGTCTGCGGACAATATCTTCTTCAGCCTGCGTCGAAGCTTCACTCAACGCAGCCCGTCCTAAGCAGCTGTCCTAGTCATAAGAAGATATCACACCAGCGCAATCCAAGGTCGAGTAACCTGAGACGCTGATCGCAGAGCAGCAAGGCGACGCGCTAAAACAGGCAAACCTTGCCTGAGTGCTGCGAATGCAAGACTTGCGCTTCAATTCAGCAGTCTCGTCAAGCGCTTCTTGCTATTATCTAAATTAAATTACAATTTAGTGATATATACATGAGGATAAACAGAAAAGTTGATAAGGTTGAAGGCAGGAGAGTTAAGTTTTGAAGTTTTCGGGCATAAGAGTTAAGGTTTAGCTTTCCGGATACGACGGTTTGACGCTTTCAATAAGGTTTGCGGTTAAAGAAATGAAGTTTAAGGTTTAAGTTGTAGGGTTTAAGGTTTAAGGTTTAGAGTTTTTGGCGTCGAGGGTTTAGGGTTGCACTAGAATTTTTACTTGCAGGAGCCACACATCGGCCGGTGGATGCATCTGCTCGAGAAGAAGCAGTGAGAGAAGCTCTTTGTTGTTTTTTCTAACTTTACTGATTGTGTTAGATAAATGAATATAGCGTATATATGTAGGTTGGGGTTAGTACGGCTTTGGAGGAGTTGGATAATTTAGATGAAAGTATACTGTAAAAAATATATATCTGGACAAAACATGTAGATGTGTGAGCAGCTCCGAGCTCAAGCTCTGTTTGACGACTCTGTTCATGGCGATACAAAAGAACATGGTGGGCTTCGTATATACATATGTGTTTTTTAAGTTTTGCTTTCCCGTTTTAAATTGCTATGTAAACATTAAGCCAAAACCCTAAAGGTCTCAGGCTCATATATACATACACGTATATAAATAGAAATGCCTTTGCGTAGCAAGACCCTTAGGGATGGCACGGCAGATATATGTATACATATATATATACATGTACGTATACTCATGTATGTATATGTATATATATATATACATATTGTAGTTAATATACGAAAACACTGATATGAAAAACCAACACATATTTTTCGGTACTGTTAATGTAAAGAGTTGTAAATACAACATCGATGATATCATTAGTACCTACAGTATAGCACACCCGGCCCGCACACCTGCAAAAGCCAGTTGTCTTTGCATCGCATCAGCGAACACCTGCCAGAAGAATTGAATCTTAACGACGGCATCGAATGGAGGAGGATTCCATGCACATGGGCGAAACCCGGAAGGGGCAGTGCAACATTTTAGGCTTCAGGGATGGGTTTCTTTGGGGACATTACGGCACTTTGAAGGCGTGTTGCTGTACTGTCCCATTAAAGCATCCAATCTGTGGAAGAGGACCTGGCTGTATAGGCCTCCAGAGTTTGTTTTTTTGGTTCTTTGGGGCAATACAGCATTTCTACTTACAGGGATGGCTCTCTTGGGGACAGTGTAGCACTGTGAAGGCCTGAGGTGCTGACAGTGCTGTTTACGGTCCCCAAAAACAATCTCGAGAAGAGGGCCTGGCTGAAAGGCTTCCAGATTTGGCTTTTAGGTTCTTTAGGGACAGTACAGCATGTCGGCTTCTGGGATAGGTTTTTAGGGGGGCTGAATGAGGGCAAATCGCACTGCAGCCCCTCCTCAAAAAAGGGGGGCTGAATGTGCCATACTGTCCCAAAAAAACAATCTCAGTACATGTTCAGCTTCTGGGGTTGGTTTGAGGGGACAGTATAGCCGGCCAAAGGAGGCCGGTACCTGAGGCACAGAAGAAAAGGAAGCCTAGGTACCCAGGGGGGGCGTTATACATATACAGGAACAATATGTAGCGTACTATCTGGATAATTGGACTCAGACACCCAATCTTTGAAGATCGCCGGCACGGGCTCACAAGTCTTGGAACACACGGGACATCGGCATCCGGCGCTCTCATCCGGAGGCTTGTCAGGGGGGCCTGGGTTGGGTCATTTGAGGGTTTACGATTGTAAGGCCCCCCTAGTATAGACCCCCAAATAGTAGGATCCCCTTGTAATTGGGAGGTGCCCCTCGTATCGTACGCCCTCATTTGGGTTCATTTCTAACAGACGGGAAGGTCACGTAGATGCACAGTCCGCCCCCCCCCCCCCCCATACAAATCTCTGAAGCTAGAAAGCACTACATCTTTCTAGACCTTGCAAAGTGGATCATCGCCCCAAAACACTGAGCCAACACTGTGCGGTTCCGCGTCGCTGGCAGAGTGCGGTATTTCACTCAGAAGCCTCGATGGTGCGGAGCAAATCCTAAAACGCCAATACGCTTCATCTGCCCGAGCTTCATGCTTGGAACAAATATGCATGAGCTGTACAGGCTGCTGTTTTCCTGCGCTTTTGCCTCGATCCAGGTCATGGCAGAAGCAAAGGGCCAGAAGAGAGACTTGACTCAGTTGGGGTTTAGGGGGTTAGGGTTTAGTAGGCTGCTTTTTTCTGGCATTCCCCACCCAGCCCAGATGGAAATCAAGGGTTGAATAGGGTTTGGCAGAGTCGCAAAAAGGGCTGGCTCTGGGTGTATGTGGGGCTTCACGGCTCAAGGGCGTGGAGATTCAGGGTTGCACGACTTGTGCAGGTGACCGCAGACATGCACTCTTTCCTCCCCAAAGCAACCCTAGAAGCTTCAGAGCCCAAACCCCTAGAATCCTTAAACCTTGCGACCCCAAAAATCCGGGGCCCGAGGATCCTTCTCCACCCTGGTCCAGCAGCCCGCGCCGAACTTCAAGTTGATGGCATGTGCCCGGGAAGAAGAGGGGGGGTGCAATTGTGGGTTCGCCGAAGTCTTAATCTCAAGCAAACATCCCCTAAACCAGCACCCTAAACCCTAAACCCTAAACCCTAAACCCTAAACCCTAAACCCTAAACCCGGAACCCGGAACCCGGAAACCGGAAACCCTAAACCCGAAACCCACAGCGTAGCTGAAAACAGGCATGCCGGACGACTCCTTCCAGGAGGTGGAGCTTGCCAGCTACCAAGGCAGGTCACGGTCTGGGGGGTCCATGAGCTCAGTCTCAGCCCAGAATCATTTAGGGTTTAGGGTTTAGGGTTTCCTTCTCTCAGGGAGGCTTTGGGCAATGCTCGGGCAAGCCTGCGGGTCGGCGTCAGGGTTTAGGATTCGGAGATATTCGGAGCGACTGCCCCCTCCCCCCCCCCCCCCGGCTGTATTCAGCGTTTCAGGCAAGAAGTACGTGGTGCTGTACACCTACCCGGCAGACTTCACCTTTGTTTGCGCGAGCGAGCTCGTGACCTTCTCGAAGATGCAGAAGGCCGCACCATTCCAGAGCCCAGAGAATCCGATCCGATCACTCCCTGATCACTTTTAATAACTGATTAATTATAAGAATATAATATTATAATATAATAACCTGAACCCGCCCCAACACGCCTTGGCTAAATTCGGCAGAAGGCGAAGAACCAAACCTCGGCCTTCGACTCAGGAGTTCGATGACCGTGGGGTTCAGGTGCTGGGCCTCTCTATCGACACCGAGCACGTGCATAAGGCCGGCGCGCAAACTCGGGAGAGTTCTCAACCATGTGGTGGACCAAAACTCCACACCTAGATGAACACCGTATCTTGTGCACAGCAGGACAGCTGTCGCTGTCATTCCAGGAGAGCCCTAGGCCCTAAGTGAAAGACTGCCGGAGGCGTGGAAGAACACGCCTCAAGACAAGGGCGGCATCGGGCCCATGTCCCATCCACTGCTGGCGGATGTCAAGAAGGAGGCGGGAGAGGAGGTTCGGGTTTGAGGTGAAGGATTGCCTTCCAAGTTGGATCTTTGCAGTGGTGTGGTTGGAAACCTCAACCCTAAAACCTGAACCCTAAACCCTAAGCCCTAAACCCTAAACCCTGGTATCACTACTTCACCTTCCCGATGGGTGCTGCCTCAAACGGGACTCTCATTTGGAGTGTGCTGTGCCGGGAGTGGCCGTTTCCACCACAGACCCCGTAAAGTTAAGGAGCATCGCGGGCAGAAGGCGGAAACTGTAGTTAGCCCCTGCTCCAACATTCTGTTTTACATTGGAGCCCTGAACCCTGGAAGCTCCTCACATGGGCTATTGGCGAGCTTAGGTGAGCGACGCCTATGGATGCCTCTTGGACAATGGCCTGGCGCTTCGGGCCGTTTACATCATCGACAAGGTGCCTTGCCGGGCTTGTGCGCTCGGGTTCTTGGAGGGTCCCTGCTTGAAATTTAGAGGGATTTTGGGTTGAGGGTTTCTTCGAGTGCTACCACAGTGTGAGGCCCGCAGGGCTTCGGATCGCCCCAGGAGATTCCACCCCCGCCCTCTGCGCCAGCCATGCCAGGAGGGCATCGTGCGATCGGAAATGAAGAACGACCTCCCGCTGGGACGCAACGTAGAGGATTGGCTTGCGAGCGCTCAGTGATGAGTGATGAACGATGGAGTGGGTTGTTGAACTAAAGTTGAAGCCTTGTTGGGGTTGAGTGGCACCATGCGGTACCCTACGTCTACAGTTCGACAATATAACTATAACAATAAGAAGTCGGTCGTTTAGTGTGTTATAGAAATGTAGGGTCCCACGGTGAAGATGGGCGCCAGGGGGTTTCAGTAGGTTGTCTTGGGTCTTTGCTTTCGGACGCAGGAAGTGTTGCGCGTCCTCGACGCGCTGCAGTTCCATGAGAAGAGCGTGAAAGATGGAAATCCCATGGTTTGCCCTTGCCAATGGAAGAAGGGAGCCAAGGCCATGAAGCCCACTACGGAGGGTGTGGCAGAGTACTTCAAGGGGAAGTAAGGCAGGTTCGCATGCCAGGCGCCTGCACGGTTTTGGAGACTTACGTCTTGGTGCGTCTGACAGCCTGCTTCTGCTAAATTTTTGTAGGAGTTTGCTCGTGCAGTGCGGGCTGGCACCTTGTCGCCATGTCAGTCCATATGCCGGGAGCCGCTACCAAGCTTTGACTGAGGGTGCTGACTTGAGATGGCGTGCATTGTGCCAGCCTGAATGATTAGAAAGCTGTGAAGGATGTCCAGCACATTCCCGCACCTTCCAGCACAAACACAGGTGCTGCCAAAACCATTGTCGCTCAGACTGCCGGAAAACAGGTGCGAAAACGTTACCTCGGCCTCCCTCCCTCTAAGTTTGCAGCAGCCCATCAGTGAGCTCGCAAGCTGGCACGGCCAACTTGTCGCCCGGGCTCGGAAAGGCCACTGAGCAGGTCCCCCACTTAAGGCTGCGGCGTTCGCGGCCCTGTAACATACCTTTCCCGGTCCTTGCTCGGTGCGATGGCAACAGCAGCTGCCGACAGCCCCCACCAGACGGAGGTGGTTGTGCTTCGTGTACCTTCCGTTGTAGGACCAAGGGTGTAGCATTTTTGTTTGAGGCGTTGTGCGCTTGCTATTCTGACTAGAGCTCCAAAACAAGCTGATTCCCAGCGTTAAGGCCTGGGTCAGACTCGGAAAATTCTCGACACTGGCGTTGCACGGCCAGAAGCTCCCTGCACCCAGAGCACTACTAGCAGTTTCTGATGTTGCTGAGAGAGCCTGGCACCTCTAGTTCTATGCAACTTAAAAACCGAAGCCTGAACCCCGCGCCCCAATAACCCCTCACAAAGTGAACAAATGGGGGAACACAAGCCCGAATTCCAAACCTCTGGCGTGCAGAGGCAGAGCAACCCTGACGAAGCCAGCAGCTCGTCTTACCCCAAACCCCGAAGCTCCGAAACCCGAAGCCAGCCATAGACTCAGCTGCCAGGTGCAGGTTCGGCTTTGCAACTCTGCGGCGAAGGCCCCGGGCTTGAGAGGATTGATTTTTGTTGGCCAAGGTGCTCGTGTTTGCTTCAAGGTTCTCACTTCTCACATTGAGCAGCTTTTGGTTGGCAGTGGGGGTGCCTTCGGGTTTGTTGCTGTTTCGGGCCTGCAGGCCAGGCAGGGTCTGGACATGGTGTGGTCCCTTCGGTCGTTCTATTTGCCGGTACCCTTACATTCTCTGGTGCCCAGAGAGGGCCCGTCATAGTCCTTCTTAGTCCCAAAACCTGACACGTTCCATGACCCCTAAACCCTAAGCCCGAAACCCTAAACCCTAAACCATGGGTTCGCCACGACCCCGCGCGTGCGTGCTCGGAGAAGGTGCCTTTCTTGCCGGACGATGGCCTGGACGCGCTCAAGTCGCGTGCTGCGGGGGCCTTTGGACTCAAGGCCTCCGCGGTACAAGTGTCGAAGTACAGGTCTCGCAGTTCCGTTCCGTAAACATATGTATAGTATGGGCGCAACACTAGAAGGTTGTAAAAGAGCGTGTAATGGTAGATGCTAGCATAATGCCTGGCATGACTGAGACCCCAGCTGCAGAAAAAATGACGCTAGCATAAAACAAGATTCCATGGTACACGATAGTACATCATGCCCGACGTCGTAGGATGCAACAAATTGTATGTAATAGTATGTATCAAAGAAGCATGTAATATGGAATGGTATATCGTAGTATATCATCGCACACAAGTAGCATGTAATATGGAATGGTATATCAGAGTATATCATCGCACAGAAGTAGCAGCTCATGGTGGATCATCGCATGTACTGGAATAGAACAGCACATAGGTATACAGCCTGAACCCTAAACCCTAAACCCTAAACCCTAGACCCCTAGACCCTAGACCCTAATCCCTAAACCCTAAACCCTGTGCCTTGCAAGCAGGCGCCCTTCGACATCATCGGTCCCGAGGGGACCCGGCTGGCCACCGATGCGGATGCCGCCCGCGCACTGCTCCGCGGCCCGGGTGAGCTGGCGATCAGCCGCTGGGAGCATCTAGGTGTTTTTTCGGTTTAGGGTGTAGGGTTTAGGGTTTAGGATTTAGGGTTTAGGGTTTTGGGGAATTTCAGGGTCTGCGGTTTGGGGAAAAGGAGTTTAGGGATTATCCCAACCCAGAACCCGCCGAACATCCTAATCCGACCCTTCGAGACAAGAACCTTGAGAACTGCTTAAGCGCTGCTCCGAGGCACCGGGGAGGATGCGCTGCTGGACCTGGAGCGTGCTCGAGAGGACCGGGCGCGGAATTTGCAACGCAAGTGTGTGTAAGGGCTCAAGCTGAGGATGATAGGGTTTAGCGTTTAGGGCCTTTAGGGTTTAGGGTTTAGGGTTTAGGGTATAGATCCTTGCTCAGCTTTTTCTTCCGGGAGCCCCTCTACGAGAGGGGTGCCCTATTCCTTGGCTTTGTAAATCTTATACAGTAACGCCCCCGTGGGGCCTTGACAGCAACTCACCTCTGTGAAGCAGGGCGCAAGCAAGGGCTCTCCAGGCAAACCCTTCTGTCAAACCCTGCTGTCAAGCCCTTCAAGAGGAACGCGAGAAGCCCCCTGAAACCTCAAGGAGTCTGGCGTCTTGCGCTGGGCACTGCTGAGGTTCGGGCGAGGGGGAGGGGCGAAGGGGAGGGGGGAGGGGGGGGGGGGGGGGGGGGGGGGGGGGGAGGGTTCGAGCTGATGGTTGTTGCGGGGTTTAGGCGTTCGGGGGTTTCAGGATTTGTTTTGTTGTTTTTTGTGTGGGGCCTGCTGCTCTTCTTCAGAACGGTAGGGTTTGAGGAATTGAGGCAGGCTGCCTGCTGCGGGTTTTGGAAGTTGGAGCAGGGTCTGGGCTTCGAAGAAGCCCTGAACCCCACTAAGCGTGAAAGCCTGAAGCCCTAATGCAAAACGTTTTGCACGGCAGTCGCCCCAAACTCCTTTCGCTGAGCCAGAAGAACCCCTAAATACCTGCAAATGGCATGACTATGACCGAAGCCCTTAAACCAGGCAGGGGTTGCAAACAAAAACCCAGACCCACCCCCCCCCCCCCCCCCCCCCCCCCCAAACCCCACAACTTCGACCATGACCTCCAAACCCCAAAGCGCGAAACGCTCCAGGCAGATCCTGGCAGACATGCGCACGCAAACCGCGGAGCTCTCCGTCGCCCTCAGTGAGAATAAGCACGCCGCCACCCTGCTCCAGCAGCAGCTCATGCGTGAGCGTGGATCCCGTGAGGCCAGTGTGTGCACAGAGGGTCGCAGCCAGTGCTTGAGTTGCGCATCCAAGTTCTCAAGCCTGGAGCTACAGCCGAGGGATCACCTCCCCTGTGAATAAGAAAGCTGTAGAAGGCGGCAGACGTGCAATGTACAAGGCTCGGGAAGTCCTTCGATCGGGTTTTCATGTTGAGTCCAAGTTGTCTGTCATTCAACTCCTGAAGCTACCGGCCCACTCCTTGAGCCCTGAACTTCACAAAGGCCCTCTGGTCCTTTGAGGTCCAGGGGCTTCTGGGGGATGCGGGTTCCAGCACACAAAAGTAGACGAGGCAGCCGAAGGCGGCCTGAAGAGTGAGATCGATGAGCTCAAGGAGCGGCTTGCCCTGGAGGTGCGAGCTTTCTTCGGGGTTGCAGGGCGTGTCTAGTTGTTTGTGTATGTGCGTGTGTGTGTATGTGTGTGTGTGTGTGTGTGTGTTTATAATGTATTCGTTGTTGCTTCGCATGTCTTCAGGGGCCTGGACCCCCAAGAATAAGGAGGGTTACGGTAGAGTCCGGTCTAAGTTCGGCCATCCGGAGCCACGGATAGCGTTGAGTGTGCCTTGATGGTGTTGTCAAGCTTATCTCACGAGCTCTTGCGGCGCTGTGGCGCAAGCTGGACCTCGGGTTGTCGCTCGCTGCCTTCCACGAAGTTCAGTGGTTAGGGCTTTTTAGTCTTTGTCCAGCTCGGACATCGTCTCCTGCGCCAGCAGGGGCGTGGGCCCTGTGCTTTTGGTGCAACGAGTCCTTCGAATATCGGCCCTCCCATACCAAGCCGAAGCAACCGCGATTCCACCTTTCATCCGATGGCAACTCCCCTCAAGACCCAAGGCACAGGCTGAGTCCTCGTCCTTGAACCCTCCGAGAGAGATGTCAGTGTTAAACCCCTCCGGAGGTCCACCGCCTTCGGCAGGAGGTCGGCCGGAACACCACTGAGGTGGTCGCGAGCCTTCAGTCCCAGGCACCCGTTGTTGGAAGAACACCCCTCTGACATGGAAGACCAGTATATTTTTGTACAGATGATATGGTTCAAAACGTAGTAACTGTTTTGTGTTAATAACTCAATCAAAAGCGTGTCTGCGCCTGCATGTTCGAAAGCAGGTCCAGGCAGTGCAGGCGGGGCAGACGGATGCCCTTGAGCAGAAGGTGGGCGCGTTGAAGGAGGCTTTGCAGGCGCCCCGTTTGTTTGCTTTGGGGGTTTCGAGTCGGGGAATTCCAAGGTGCTCGGGTGGAGTCGAGGTCTTGGTCGGCAGACTGGCGTCACCGCAGCTTGCGACATACTCTGAGAAGGGATTCTCGAGACATGCCCTTGTGTTCTTCCGTTTTGCGAAGGGAGCGTTTGAGACCTCTCTCACCCCCTAGAGTCTGGCGACTTTGGAGAGTCCCCCTTTGCAAGGTTCGTCTCCGCACAAATCCCTGTTTCTGGCAGGCTCAGTCTGAAGCTCGCCAGCGAGAGGCCGACGAGAGTCCCCGGGCATTCAAGGTTTTAATGCGTGTGGCGTGCCCTTAGGAATTGTGTGGTATTGTCGCCTTTTGTCCTATGAAGCCCAGACGGAGATTCAACATCAGGTGGTTCTAAGGGTGTCCTCCCCCCTTCGAATTCCATAGCCCGGAGTCTGGGCCTGGGCCGAGGTCTGCGCTGCTTCGGGGAGGTGCGTGCGATGAGCCCTGGTTTTGCGCATGGCTCAATACCTTAAGTTTTGAGACTTCAAGCCCCAAGCCCGAACCCTGAGCAGATTTAGGGCTCTTGGATCTGGTTCAAACTTCACCTGGCAGGTGGGTTGAGTCGAGTTCAGGGCTTTGGTGATGTATCAACCCGCCTGAACTTAGGTCCCTGGCCCTTCACCCTAAATCCTAAATCCTAAGCCCCTAACCCTGGCCTTCACACAGTCCCAGGTTCAGGGATTCAGAGATTTAAGGGCTCAGTGGGCCCCTGCTGCCAAGGATCAACAGCGAGGCCGCCAGTCGAAGCCGGCTCGCCGAAGAAAGCAAGGCTTGGGGGGGGCCCAGCCGTGAGCGATCGCAGAACTCCTCCAAAGGGGTTTGGTTAGGGTTTAGGGTTTAGGGTTTAGGGTTTAGGGTTTAGGGTTTAGGGTTTAGGGTTTAGGGTTTAGGGTTTAGGGTTTAGGGTCATCAGAGTCGGCCTCGCCCCCTTTGACAACACAAGAGGCCCCTTTTTTGGAGTTCTCGCAGTCCATGCCTGAGGGGTGAGGTGGGCTGAGACGCCCCCCGGGCCGAACCCCAGGGTCAGTTCCCTCAACATGAAGAGTTTATGGGGGTTTCCGGCCCTTGGGGTTATTTAAAAGGGTGTTCGGGTCTCAGGCCGTAGGATAACAGGAACTCGAGGACCCCCCCAACGTACCATGGCCCCCGCGTAGCAAGCTTCCAAGCCAGGCAGACATGCGCAACCTGGAAGCTTGGCTGCACGTAAGTGGAAGGTTCAACAGCTTGCGGGCTCAAAGCAGGAATCTGGTTCCAGGATGTTCCGGGGCGCTTCTCTGGCCTTTTGGAATTGAAGCCCTCAACACCCAACGCGGTCGAGCAGGCTATTCTTACTTTTGGTGCCCAGTGGCTTCCCCTCAAGTTTGTCTGGCACCCTGAGCCCTAGAAGCCCTCTAACCAAAACCCAAAACCCAAAAGAAGCCCTAAACCCTAAACCTAAACCCTAAACCTAAACCCTAACCCCCCTAAACCCCAAACCCTAAACCCTAAACCCCAGCAAGCTATGCGGGAGCGAAAAAAACCCTAGCAATGATGTGCCGAGCTTCCTCGGCGCTGGGGTGTGCCTTCAGCGCCCAAAAGGCTCACGAGCTCAAGTCGGAGTCGGACCGCCGGTTGCAGTTGCAGCAGCGGATGGCCTCTCGCCTTTTGTTGGGGTTTAGGGTGTAGGGTTTAGGGTTTAGGGTTTAGGGTTTAGGGCAGCTTAGGGTTGAGGGGCAAAGGGGGGCTACAGTACCAACTCAGTACAAACTTTTAGAAGGGGTGTAAGGTTCAGGTCTGGGTCCACCGAGGCTTGCTTCGAGATTGGAAGGCTCCAACCATAAACCCTGGAAACTGACTGGCGCAAAGCAAGAAGACGAACACCCCCTGAGGAAGCTCTGGGCTCCGAAGCCAAGTCGGATCTCCAGCAGGCACCGGGTGGGGTTTGAGGTAGATTTTTTTCTGGGGGAGTTTGGGGTTTGGAAGGTTTCTGAGGTTTAGGTTCAGGAATTTCAGGTGCAAGAAGGGTTTTCTGGGGTTTCGGGTGTGCAGGGTTTTGAAGGGTTGGGAGGGTGAGGGTTCGAGTTCACCTCACTTCAGTGTCGGAGCCAAGACGAATCTGCAAGATGATCCTCTCAGCCTTCCCCAATGGTGGTTATGGAAAAGTCGTGGACGAGTGTCATGCATTCGAGCCTGATTCGGCATGTTTGTGGGGATGAATACACTCCGAAACCCCAATATGGAGAGCTCCTCAAAGTTCCTGAGAAGAGCTCCCCATCCTTTTCTGTGATAGGCCGAGCAGCGCCTGAAGGCGGCGGTGGCCGCGGCCCAGACCTCTGTGTCCGAGGTGACTGCCAAGACTCCCGGCCTGGTTGGGTTTAGGGTTTAAGGTTTATAGGGTTAGGGCTTTGGGTTTAGGGTCTAGGGTCTAGGGTGTAGTTCCGGAGGTTTAAGGGTCTGTGGAATGGTTGTCTTGCCATCATGATGAGACAGGGCGCTGCGTGCGCAAGGGTGTGGAGAGCTCATGGTCTGGCAACAGAGCCTGAACTGCTCTTGTTCTGCGAGGGGCTTTGACAGGTGTGGGGGTGGGCAGGCGGGTCCGGAATGTGTTGGGATGTTTCCTTTGTCTGATTTTTTCTGAGGCACTGAGACCAAAGCCCGAAGGCCCTAAGATACTCCGAGGCTCCAGGTCGAAGCCGCATCCCGTGCAGCGGAGTTGGGGCGTGTCGACGACGCCCTTCGAGGACCGCAGTGCGGTGGAGGGCTTCCTCTTTGTCCAACCCCCACCCACCCCAAAGGGGGTCTCAGCAACAATATGTTATGGTGATAGGGGCGACTCCCCATTCTGGGGGCGTTTAATCTTGAGGGCTGAGAGGGTTGCGGAGCTTGAGGCTGCGGCTACAGGGCTTAGGGCTTTAATAGTTGGGGGGCTTCAAGGGTTGCGGGGTGAAAGGGCGCTTGCTCTCCGGGGGGGGGTCTTCCGAGTTTGGGTCAGGTTCTTGAATTTCAGGCCTGTTGGGAATCCACGGGGTTGATAGCGCAACCCGCAACCCTAGCGATGAAAAGAGCCAGAGTGCCGCTAAGCGCCTGCCGTCGGTCGTGAAGGACACAAGGCTGAGATGGACTCTCAAATCGCGACCCTCCAAAGCGCCAACCAAGAGCGCATCAACAGCCTCAAGGACGGGGCCTTGACTTGGGGATGTGGGATGTCGGAAGTCCTAAACCCTAAACCCTAAACCCTAAACCCTAAACCCTAAACCCTAAACCCTAAACCCTAGACCCTAAACCCTGCAACGTGGCCTGAGTGTCAGCTAGGCGGGTGGCAAAAAAAAAACCCTGCGATCCCTACAGGGGCCTGCAAAGCAGTTGGCCCTTCCCGGCACAACATGTTTGACAGGAGCTCGACCCTGCCATGAAGGCGCTGGTTGCAGAGGCAGCTCTCCTGCTTGAGGGGCCGGTCCCATCTCATTTTTTTTTCCTCCCAGCAGCACTCGGTACTAAAGTTCTTAAAGGTGCTATAAAGCATATACCAAAGCTCGCCAGGAGCGCGAGGCGGCGCAGAAGCAGCACCTGCAGCTCCTGGATCGCCTCACGCAGCGGCTCGGACATTCCTGGGGCGGCGCTTGGGGCTTGAGGGAAACCAGGGTACAAAATTGATAGCCGTAGGGCTGTAGGGCCATGGGGCCGTAGGGTGTTGCAGTCAGGTCAGTCTAAGGATTTTCTGGTTGAGGCCTTCGGAGCCTTAGGCACAACGTCCCTTCGGCCCCAGGCTGACCGTCCGGGTGGATGCCGAGATCGCAGACAGGCGCCAGGGCGAAGAGCGCGCGGGCGGCAAGATGGAGACCCTGCAGGAGAGAGGGGTCAAGGGATTCAGGTTAGGACAAGACTACGCGAGGCGGGCACAGGTGAACACTTGCGGATGACCAAGTCGCTTAGCCAGCGAAATGGCCACAGGCAGTGCGGGACAGTGGACAGGGAAAGCTGAGAAGTCTTTGGAGACTAGGAGCTTGTTCCAAGTTCGGGGTCGAGGGTTTCGGAGTGTTTGGCCGGAGAATCGGAGTATTCAAGGTTGCATTTGCGGCTTCACGGGTCTAATTCTCGCATCTCCCGACCCCCGAAAACCCCCCCAAAAAAACCCCCAAAACCCCCCCCAAACCCCCCCTAAAACCCCCCCAAAAACCCCCCCAAAACCCCCCCAAAACCCCCCCCCCCCCCCCCCAACAATTTTTTTTTCCTGGCACCTGGCAGGAAGCCCTGGGCCGTGAGCAGCAAGCCCGGGAGGTGGCGATGAGCGAGAACGGTCGGGCAGCGGCTGAGACTTAAGGGATGGGGGGGTTTAGGGTTTAGGGTTTCGGGTTTGGGGTTTGGGGTTAGGGGTTTAGGGTTTAGGGTTTGGGGTTTGGGGTTTGGGGTTTGGGGTTTAGGGTTTGGGGTTTGGGGTTTAGGGTTTAGGGTTTAGGGAGAGATGGGGGAGTTGTAGGAAGGATGTACCACTAGGGTCCACAAAGGGTACTAGGGTTATAGTTCAAGAAAGGGGCTCCAGGTACAAAAAAGGATAAAGTGCGGGGATGTGCCGGGTTTGGGGCACCAGCGTGTTGAAACCAAGTGGAAGTTTGTGTCGAGCAATGTTGCGCAAGCGTATCAAAGGTGGGCGCCCTGGCGTCTCGCCTGGACAGCCAGGAGAAGGCCTTGCCGGAGCTGGGCGGCGCAGTCAAGGCAGAGTTAGCCAAGTTGGAGGCCGCGATGGCGAGCTTCAGGCTGGTAGTTGTTGAAACGGGGTGTTGAAATCGAGCCACTTTTACGAATGCAAGAGGGTTCCCATTGGAAAAGGGGTATCCACGTAGGAATTGCACCATCACCTGCAGGCAGGAGGAGCGGACGGCCCGCGAAGCGACGTCCGCAGATCTCTCCACATCCCAGGGACGGAAGCACGAGGCAATGACCGAGGAGATCCGGAGGGAGCATGCGGCCCACAAGGAGGACCGGCAGCTGCGGCCGGAAGCAGCTCCTGAAGACCTCTGAAGAAGATTCACGAGTCGCCTCAATAAGCCCAAAACCCAAAACCCTAAATCCTAAACGCTAGACCTTGTCTGGAGTCCCCCTGGTTTTAAGGTTTTGGGTTGTTTTGGGTTTCGGTTCTGTGCAAAGGCAGGGGGACCCCGCTTCAGGTTTCACATGCGCACAGAACCGAGCTCCTCTGTTCTGGTTCTTGTTCGGCTTGTAGGGTACTGAGTGTTTTTGTTTAGGGTATTGAGTAAGCGAGCCTGACGGAGGAGAACCTTTCGGGGCAAACTGTTGGCATGAGATCGCCTTCCTTATTTTCGAGTTTATTTTTGTCTTCGTGTTGACTATTATCTGGTTGGTGTGTGTTTGCTTGTTGTTCAGCATGTAAGGAAGGACAGCCATAGGAAGATGTGTTCATCCCAAAGTAGTGTCGTTTTTTCCTGATGGTCGTGGCTTCGTAGAGAGAGGGCCAGTTGTTTTCCTTCCTAGCACAATACCTTCAAACCCTGCTTGCGGTTCGGCCAGCTATGCGGGAGCGAAAAAAATCCCTAAACCCGAACCCTAAACCATGCAGGAAAGCCGCAAATGGGCATTGACAATGGTGGAGCGCCTCAGCGAGGACCTCCGCAAGGAGCGTGAGGCGCTGCTCCTCCCTCCAGAATTTGAGCCAGTCCTCTTGTTTTTGTTGGGGTTCTTTGTTTCTGTTTGTACGGTCCTCCCACCAAAGAAAGTCGCGCTTCCAAGACCGACTCATATGTCTTGACATCCCCAAGACCTACACCCCGCAAAAGGCATGTCACACGTTCTGGCCCCGAACCCGAAAACAGCCCGTTGAAGAACCCACTAAATCCTATACAACCTATAAACTCCATAAACCCCCAAACTCCCTACAAAAGCCCATTGCCCCCCCCCCCCCCCCCCCAAACCCTAAGCCCAGGTTCGAAGAGCTGAACCGGCGATGTGAGGAGGTGGCCAAGCTCAGCGGCGATCAGATGCGAGCCGAGCTGGCGGTGGAGGTGAAGAGGTTGGCTCCTTGGCGGCGGTTGGGGTTTTGGGGTTTAGGGTTTAGGGTTTAGGGTTTAGGGTTTAGGGTTTAGGGGTTTCCTTGTTGTGGGTATTTCCCCAACATTGGGGGGGTATCCCTTCTAGAGCCCCAAACAGACGAGAATCCCCTTAAGGGGATCCCCCCGAAACAAAGGGTACCACTGTTTACGGAGACCCCCTTAGTAGGGTGTTTGGCCGATTCGGGCTTTCTTCACAACAAAAGGGGTTTTGAAAGAACTGGGTTTTGGCGTGCTCCCCTCAAGTGCTTTTGTTGTCAAAAAAGGTGCGGGGGATCCAAGGGAGCAGGCTGCCGGGCTGCAGCCCTTGGCGGTTTAGGGTTTAGGGTTTAGGGTTTAGGGTTTAGGGCTTAAACCGCCCCAGGTTGCGCTTGTGAAGCCGTTGGGTGCTCTTCGCCCACAGCCCAGGATCAAGCCCTGCCGGGCTTGGAGGAGAAGATCAAGGCGCGTCCTGGGCTTCAGGTGAAGAATTTTTCCGCTTCACGGTTTAGGGGTGCAAGAGGGTCGCTTGTCGGTTTGAGGGCTACAGGGCAGATCCCCCAAGCCTGGATGCAGAAAGGGCTTCAGGGGTTCAGGATGGTTTGTGCGAGGTATTTTAATAAATTTAGGGTGGGGGATTGGGGGGGGGATACTTTCGGGGAAGGCGAGGGGGGGGGTGACAGGGACACGGCACAAAATATTGCGGGCTTCTGCTTCTGCCAGCATCTCTCAACCCTGCAGCCCCGAAGAAAGCGCTGTGCCAGGTGCTGTTGGCTCAGGAGCGGTGCCACCACGAACACCAAGCTCAGGTCAGTGATCGCTAGAATTTCGGATTTAGTGCAGTTGGCTTTCGTTGGTGAGGGGTACACGACAGCAAGTTGTAGGGGGAGAGGTAATCAGGATGAGAGCTAACCGGAAATGCTTGGGTAATGAAAAAGCATTTGGCAAACCCGTGCCCGAACATGTCAGAACAATCGGCTGCCGGCCAGGTTAGCTTGTTGTGTTTACCTTCTGTGTCTCATTTCTGGAGAGTGTTTCCTGTCGTGCTTCTGCAGTTTGTAATTTCAGTCGAGTCGAACTCTCCTGTTCTCCTCACACCTCACAGGTGGCAGCGCAGGAGGTGAAGGCAGCGCTAGAGGCGCACGGGGAGCTGGCCGAAGCCCTCGCGACTTGCATGGAAGTGGTCGGGTCCCCCTTCGTTGCCCAAATATAGTAAGAACATATCATCCCACGTAAGGACACCCCAAGAAGGGGATTGTCGGACCTTTGCGCTACCCCAGTGCTGCCTCCGCGATATCATGGTCGTCCACGTGCATGTGAGATAGGAGCGAAGATCACAGATACTGTGGCACCAGGTGCAGTGCTGGCCGGCAATAGACTATTCAGATCTAGTAGTAGTAGCGGGGAGAACTTCAAGGTTTGATGGCAAGTTGAGAAGGGTTCCATGCAATTCGTGTCCCGACATCCTTCTGGACAAAATCCGCACCATCTTCCCAGATTTTCCGATGCATGGAGTCTTTCCAATCGAGTATACTGTGGCGTTAGCGTCTGGCACAGGGCCGCGTCATGTGGGGTACACGGACGAGCAACGCCGAAGCAACTCTCCCTTTCTCCAGCATCTCCAAAAATAGAAATAACAGCATCCAGCACGTCTGGAATAAGGGCCGTCGAGCATGAACCCTGAAGCCCGAACGCTCTGGCCTTGCGCGAGTGCTGGGCGGGCGGCGAAAAAAAGGCCCTACCCTGCAAACCTACAAGGGGCTCATGGTTCACATACCTTAGTGCGGATTCTTTCAGTATAGGGTACATGACCCAAGCTTAGGGTTCATATGCCTTAATCATTCAGCGGGATTATAGTAGTATAGGGCATATGATCCCAAGCTTAGGGTTCACGTGGTCCCCAAGATGGTACTTCGCCCACGCCCCCTAAGGAGAGCGAGCAGCGCCTCGTGGTCCAGCGCCTCACCGACGGGCTGCAGCGCGAGGGCGCGGCGCGCCATGACACCCTGAACCGGCTGCAGGTTCTTGAGTCGCTTGCTTTGACCAAGGGTTTCGGGTTTGGGGGTAGAGGGCGTTTTAGGGTTTGGGGGTTTAAGACCCACAGCGTCCCCCCAGCTATGAGCATGTGGGTTTTGGGGGGCTAGGAGTCGAGGGAGGTACGGGTTGAAGAAGAGTTTCGATTCCTGTAAGTTGGGGGCAGAACGTATGGTTTTTCAATGGTTGGGCTTTGGCATTCGACCCCTTGCCTTTCGCATGGCTAGCGGCTCGTCAGCACAGCGGTGTCATTGCGAGTCCTAAGCCCTAAACCCTGAGCCCTGGACCCTGCCTCGAATTCGTCCCTGCGGAGTGTCGCGCGCGCGCGCGCGCGAGCGAGGGCAGTGCGGGTGGCAAAAAGCCCCTAAACCCTAAACCCCAAACCCCAAGCGCTGAGTATTCCCCGGGGGCCAGCTACACGGGTCTGATGAGCGCTGCCGAATTTGAGGTAGCATCAAAGCCTTTCTCCTCTGAGACCATGGGGGATGGAGTTCTGGGTGTTCAGTTGCTAGTCGGGGTGTGTTTTTACTGTTTGGCCCAAGGGATGCTCCGTCCGCCCCACATGGTCCCTTTTTGCGCTAGCTTTAAAAGCGCCTCAACCTCGAACGAACAGTATGGCCGGTATTAGTCCCTGCAACGTGGCCTGAGTGTCAGCTAGGCGGGTGGCAAAAAAAAAAAACCCAAACCCCAAACCCCAAACCCTAAACCCTAAGCCCTAAACCCTAAACCCGAAACCCTAAACCCTAAACCCTAAGCCGCCGAAGCCCAAGAAGAGTCATCAGCAGCCCAGGGTCGACGTGCAGAAGGTGCGTAGCCACCTCCCCATCCTCTTCGCTCCATCCTCTGCCTTCCGCTGAGGCCGAACAGTCCCACCATTCCGGGGTTTAGGGTTTAGGGTTTAGGGTTTAGGGTTTAGGATTTAGGGTTTAGGGTTTAGGGTTTAGGGTTTCGGGTTTAGGGATGTTTAGGGTTCAGGGTTGCAGAAAAAGAGGGTGTAGACGGTGTTTTGTTCAAGACGGGGTTGGGAGCTCTGTTTTGGTTGTTGCGGCTTGACGGACTATGTGACCCCGATCCCCAATTGGCAGGAGGCCGCCGTGCCAGCGTGCGAATCCGCATGCGCTTCAGGTTTATGTCCAATTCGGAGCCAGAAAGACTGACAATTTTGATCAGCCCCTGCAGTGAATTCGAGTAGTTTTATGGGCGCCCCCGCGCGTTTGTTCAGTAATTGGCATTATTGGCTTGCACAGAGTATGGCCGGCAGAAACAACTACAGCCGGTGAAATTCAACATCTGGTAGGGCAGCTGCCCTGCCCGGAAGCGCTCTTCTCTCGCGGGCCCAGATTCCGCTTGCAAAAGGAATGCATCTCCAGCGATGTGCGGTCCCGATGTCATAGCATGGAGTGTAGGGATCCTTTTGAGTCATGCGATTACACACCGACCCACACATGCATCTGCCATGCTCTGACGCCCGCTGGGCTCCGCAGCTGCTTTGGGCTCGGGATGTGCATGCCACATGCCTGCAGTAGCACAGTTTGGCGGCTCGAACCACAAGGCTAGATTTGTGATTAGGATCTTTTTGGGGTTTAGTTAAGGGTTGCCCTGAGTCCGCAAAAAAAGGATGGAGGGTTCGAAAAGGGTTCACCGGCTTTCTCATGCTTGGGCAGACGAGCTCTGGCAGCCAATGTCTGGAGCGGTCGAGGGCGGATTCAGCGCCTGGTGGCAACTGGATGAGGAGCCGCGCAGGGAGCTGCCGGTGGAGAGGACGGCTTCCTTGGCAACTGGGGTAAAAGCATGTAGAAGCGGGGTTGCCACGACTTGGGCTTGCCACTGCCCACCTAGGTTGCACTGCTTAAAGTCGTAGAACAGAATCAACAGACTCTCATGGTATCTCATGGTGGTCCTACGAGGCCCCAAGACCCCTCGAATCCTAACCCCAGGACCTGGATCGTGCGCCACATCGGCCCACTCCGGGAGCAGAAGGAGACCCGGTCCAGGGCGACACCGCGAAGCAGTGCGGCCTGCTTCAGCGACTGGGGCCCCCCTGACCCTGGGATGTGCTCGAAGTTTTGAAGTCGCCATGTTCTCTTGTTTTGGGCTCTTGAACCCTAATAGTTGCTACGATGAGTACTCTTGTTCACCCGCACTTCCGACTAATCACTGCCATATTACGACCAAGCGCTGCCAACGCTCTTGGAGAGCGGCAAACAGGAGGAGTCCTTGTCCCCAGGATGCCAAGAGCAGCCAAGGACTTGGCCAGCAACCTCGAGTTGGCGCAGAGCCCACTGCCCCTGCCTCTTGGGAGCACGAAGAGGTCGCTTGCTCCTCAACCTTTAGCCATGGCGACGGCTCAAGCTTTGGCTCACGCTCGTTGTTGACGTTGCATGTTCTCTCCGAAACCTGTGCAAATTAGCAGTCCTGTGAGGTCATTTAGTTGGCCGGCTGAGGTTCTAGCACATGGGGTCAGATGGCAACGACTGCAGAAACTTTATACGGACTCAGCATACACAATTAAACACGATTCCAACCAGCAGGTCAAAGCTGTGCACGCACAAGCTCAAACTCGTCGTATTTTTCTGAACGACGACAGCCATGCAATATCCTACAGGGCGCCATCTCCCGTCTGCATCGATGGTTGCGAAAGCACGCGATGCTCGTTGGTTTGGCGTGCCATTTCGCGATCGGAGAGGCCCTGACGCGGATGGCTGGCAGGAGGCAACCGTCCATGCGAGTGCTTTGCATGTCGGCCGCAGCGCTGTTGCCCTTGGTGGTGTAGCATGGCGGCGCGTTCGCCACATGGCGGCACAGGCTGAAGATGGACAGCAGCTCTCTGCCAAGGCGGTGTTCAGACATCTTGGTGGGAAGCATAGCTGTCCCGAACGCATGCTGCTGGATCAACGCAGCCTGAGCGCCGCGTACGCTGGGCTCCTTACGAACTGCCCGTTGCAGCTGCGTTGGCAAGAGGAATCCTTTGCGGATGCCCATGTCGCAGACGAGGAGCGCCTCCCTGATGCGGTTTATGCGGCTGAAGCTTATGGTGCGCGAAGCCAGGAAGCTGCCACATGTGTCAGTGGCCCTTGTGGGATGATGCTGGGGCGCAGGCCATTGCCCGCCAGCCGACGCGAGGTGGCATTGCTGGATCCGCAGATCTTACTGCCCGCACGGCTGCGTGGAAAACCGCGCTGGTCCAAGGCATGGGTTTTTGCCAAGCTGATGCGTGCTGGCGAGGAGTTTCCACCAGTTAGCATTGCATGGTGCGAAGACACTCTGACCTGGAGATGGCGGGATGGCTGCCACCGGTATTTTGGGGCCCTCGTGAGTGGCAGATACTTGCCGGTGTCTTTCAAAGACCCAACCAGACGGTCTGGGCAGTTCTAACATAGTGCTATACTTAGGTGCTCGTAGCTACACCCATGTGAATTGCTTGAGAACACAGGGGTACCGCAACTTCGAGCCGCTGCGCCGTTGGTAGTAGTGTTGATCGTGTGGTTTTTCTGTGGGTTGGAGGCCTTCCAGCCACAGATGGAGGCATGGAGGCTAGTCGGTTCAACGCTTACCACGATTGTTCCTTGCGGAGTGGCTTTTGAGAGGGTGAGCTCGGCGGGAAAAAAGGACTCATCCGCCCTGCGCCTGAAATGGAACCAAAAGCCCAAAATGCCCCAAAAAGCAGCAACGCGGACTGCACCGGAAGCTCCCGCATGGGAGGGTGAGTGGCTTGTCAGGTCGGAGTGTGGCATGCGCGGGCAGCCGGTTCAGACCATAAGCCCGGCTCTGGGGGCTGAGACTTCCGTGAAGCACGTGCAGGAGGTGCCACCCCCCTCGCGCAAACTGGAGTCCTGGAGTGACGTGTTTTTTTGTTGCAGTTCCTGGAATCTGCGCATCACAAGTCCCAGACCGCGAGGTGATCCGGGCCGAGAAGGCGCGGCGCGAGCGGCCCGCGTGCGCGGAGCCGGAGACTCTGGAGGAGGAAGTTCCGGAGGCTCCTGCCCCGGAGGCTGGACTCCTTGAGCCGTAAGGCCCCTTAAGCCTTTGCCTTATGTCAGGTTCGGTTCTGCATTCTTGGATGGTTGTTTTTTAGCCCTAAGCCAAGATCCGAAACTTCTGCGGAAGCTCCCAAAAGTGCCGTCGAAGCCTCGGGCCCACGCAGGAAGCGCCCGAAGCTTCGGAGCCACAAGATGTGCCGGAGACTTCCCGCAAGCTGAGCCTCCTCGAGCAACTGCTGCAGCAACTCTGGTCGCCAAGAACTGTTGCCCTACTTGCCTACAATTTTGTGGGTCACACCCTGTCACGTAGGGGGGTTAGCGAACTAGGTAAGTTGAAGGGGTCGGGGGGGCTACGTGTAAGAACAAGTAGGATTTGGGCCACCTAACCTTCTGCTGCCTTGTGCCCTTGTTGGGCTGCGTCTGTGCTTTCGTCGCAAGCTGATTCTCTCTAATGCGCATGCGTGAGAGATCTCAGACATTCGAAGCGCGCTTTTGCCTGGTGAACGCGCAGCATCGAAAGTATCTCATCACCTTGAGCCACACGACTAACCTTCTGAGCCCAAGCATCGAAGAGTGAGGCAGCAAGTCCTCAACGAGTCCTCCCTACGACGAGATCTGCCTCAGCAGACCCTGCATCCCGGTACGGCGCTCCGAGACCGGATCCTTGGGTTCAGCCTTAAGACTTTATAACACCCAAAGGCCCAAAGCACTATGCACTTCCCACATTTCAGGATCGCGCCAGACAGGTGGCAAAACAAACTGACGTTCTCAAAAAACTTCGGCCTTTGGTGAGGGCTCAAAGCCTCCACACCGTTGAACATTGGGCTTCGTGGGTAGGCTTACGGAAGGCTGCAACAGCGAAGTCCCAGACAAGTAGAGGCCACATTCGGTGGCGATCCTGTCCTGCTTCTGTTGCGCGTCGCCCCGCAGAGATGACTCGACTGAAGTGCCCGGCAAACACACATCCCAACGCCCAAACCCAGCAGGCCTTCGGTCCGAAGAACCGGTGCGCCCCCGTATCCCTGCAAGGAACTGCCGCCCCCCCACAGCGGAGCGCCACGCCACGGTGACGGGACCCTGCGTCGGCTGTGGCACGCTCCACGTCGTCGCCTGGACGTTCTTGTGACCTAGGAACATCACTCAGGGAGAGAGGGGCTTCGGGTTGGGCCTCGAGTTTGGAGTGGTTCTATTGTTTATTTATAGGTTTATTTGTTTATTTCTTTATTAAAGACAAGATTGTGTAGACTCTGGGGTTCAAGGCAAGGCAGGTCCGGGATGCCGCGAACAATCGAGGTCAGGGAGGAGTTCCCAGAGAACTTCCCGAGAACTGCCAGTGCGCCATCCAGGAGTCGCAGGAGCAAAGCTGCACATGTCCATGGGCACACAAGAGCGTGCAAGCCCTAGAAACCCTATAAAACCATAGAAACCCTACAAACCGTATAGACCCTGTAAACAGTAGAAACCCTACAAGCTCTATGTACCCCCAGGGTGAAACCCTGTAAACCCTTCTACATCCCACAAATCCCATCAGCCCTGGGAGCCCCAACAAGCCCGATAAACTTGAGCAGTTTCATGGGCCCTTAATATGGTCCCTTACCTTCTTTAACCTTGAAACGCTTCTGCAGTACGGATTCTTGGGGTTAAAAGGGTATGTAAGGGGTATGTAAGGGGATCCCCAGTTAAGGGGGCCCATGTGAAGGGGAGCATGTAACTGTCCTGAGACTCAAGCCCTCGTCCACCCCAAAGCCTTGTTGCAGGAGCAGCGAGCCCGTTCCCAAAGTCGCGAACGTGGGTGCCAAGGTCCTGGCTTTGAAGTGCTTGGGAGGGTTTTGCTCCTTGCTGGGCTTGGCTTGAGGAGGCCTGACATGTCATCATCCTGGGCTTTTGATATGTTTGTGGGCGCGCATGTTCGTCTGGCTCCGCCGGTAGGTTTTGGGGGAGAATCTGACAGGTGAAGCTGGACAGACTGATCGCCAACCGTGCAGCCACACGTGCTGCTGCAAGCACTTCGTCCTGCCTCCGAGCCGCCTGCAAAGTACAGGCAAAATCCGGCCGCTGGGCAAATCAGAGAGCCCCGCCGTCACAATGCACCCTGCACAGCCCTCCCGACTGGGCCCCCCAGCGAAGCGCGACTTTGCAAGGGCCGCACGGAACTTCCGAGGCTACCAGATCGTCGAGAGCGTGATCTCCTCTCGGCAGTCCGAATCTGGCGATGCAGCTGAGGACTACCGGGTGTTGACACGCCAAGGCGATGAACCAACCACTCACAGAAGTAACACCTGCCATCACCTCGCAACTGTCCTCACTCACTCTCACACTCATGTTTGGTTGTTTTTGTGTTTAAGTTCTCTTATTTGTCTTTTGTTTTTTCTGTCTCTCTTTCTCTCTTGCTCTACATGATCTGAGGATCGATGAAGAGAGGGAGAGAATGCAGAGAAGGAGGTAACAAGATTCAGACTTAGGGGAGGAAAGCAGGAATCCAGCGACAATTTGCTTGTTGCTGCCCGACAGGCCTTTTGCCAGGATCAAGCGCGCCAGCAACAAGCGTTGCCCAAACATGATTGCGATGATTTGCTCTCATACCGCAACCCAAGCCGGCCACATCGCCTCCAAAGAGGTCACGAAGATGGGTTATTCGGCTCACTGCGGGAATGGGACGTCCAGCTGCTTCAAAAACTTTCACAACATAAGTTTTCAATTTACAAGTCATGCGTGACATGGGCAGCCCTTTCGTGCAGAAGCCAACTACGAACCCATACCTTGTGACAAACTCGCACACTAGCTCGACCCAGGACTGTCGCGTAGAAGATCGCGTGAGGGCGTACCATTGGGAAGCAAAAACCATGTCTGAAACAAGCCGCACAGCAGGAATGTCCTTAACAGTGCGCCCCCCATGATGCCGAGAAGGTCCAGTCTACCAGTGATGATGACTTCTTTACGCGTGCAGAAGAGTCTATTTGATAAGCCTTCATGACGTCGCCCCAAGCGCACCTGTTAATCGACGAATCTTTGAAGGCTATCTTCATGGAACGCTTGGAGAATTTGTGGGATAAAGAACACGTTGCTTACCCAGATACGTCCACACTGCGAGTTGTTGATGCCTGCCGAACAACACTTTAGCAAGATGAACGTGTAAAAGAACGCCGTCAACCAGTTCAGGTTCAAACTGCTTACAGGCAGCTACTTTGCGCTCGCTGCTTGCTTGGCGCCAGCGTCTCCTCCAGCTGGCGGTCGTTTGTAGTCTGTGGACACAAGAGCCTTAACTTTGAACACGTGTCCAGCGTGAGCCGAACAAATCGTAGTTCCAAGCGTTTGCGTCTCACCACGTAAAAGCGAGGAGTCGATGGTTCGGCATTGCGTCTGGTGCAGCTGCCCGTGTCCACTGTGGAGGCTCGGAAGGCTTTTAATTTGAAGACTGGAGGCAGGCTCAGAGTTGGAGTTTGGAGTTCGACTTCTGGGTAGTTCGGGTGCAGTGTTCGGGCAGTTCATTGCCCCGGTTGTCCCTACGGCGCCCAGGTCACCGGAGACGGATAGCATGGTCCAGTGTCCCAACTGCCACCGCAGGTTTGACCTGCGCAAAGTGAGACCGACCCCCCTGGGTGGGTCGTGGTAGGCGGGACAGCGTTCCGACAATCACCGCACGTCCGGACCTCCGAAGCCCCCTAAAACCCCTTAGGGTTTAGGGTTTCGGTTTTGGGTTTAGGGACCCCCGAAGCCTCTCAAAACCCCTTCACCAGGCTCAGTGTTTAGCTTGACTGCTCAATGCCGGGACGCGTGTCACGACGCGAGCCTGGCACCGTCCACGACAGCTCATGAAAAAGCGTGTCTCAAAGTCTGCACGAAATCCCGAGGCCCACATCGCCCTACATGCACGCAGTTGCAATTAGGGAGAACAGTCGTTTGATGTGACTTTGGGAACTCTGAGGGCTACAGGGCGTATTCGCAACTGAAGCCTCAGTCTGGATCAAGCACCGAGTTGTGCAACACGCGGAATCCCAAAAACAAAACGCTGAATTCCCTGCGCCATTTGCGTCGCAGCAAGCAGTTAACCCCAAAGCAGCCAGGAAAGCAGTCACATTGGACCCTTGATTCAGAGGCCCCCTTTTGGTTTTGATCCGCCAGAGAGCTTTCACGGAAGATCGCCAACCGTAGGTTCCACCCCAAGACCAAAGACGAAGCCCCTGGACTACTTCTCAGAATCCTCCACCCTGGGTGGCCGAAGCCTTCAAGAAGCTTTAGAGCAGTCATCCTGAGGTAGCTCCAATCCCCAAATTGGGGGGGGAAAGTGCAATACTCTCCATGGCCTATCTCGGGGGTTTTCATAGGGCCGAGGTATCGGCCGGCCGAAGACTCTCACTTCTGCCATGGCCGATTTCGCCAACTGGCTGTACCCTCCTGGGGCCCCACAGGCGTGGCAGGCCCATGGGCCTGCACCCTAGCAGCTACATTTTGCACCAGAAGTGTCTTGCGCACGAAACTGCTTCAGCTGTTCAAAGCCCGGTCAAGCCTTCAAATGCTGCACCAAACGGCCATCAGCCCTTGAAGCTCTCAACCCTCGAAGTCGTCAGGGGCCAGGCGGCGACTGGGGCCCAGAGGCGTGGTTGCCGCGGCCATCCGAGAGCCGCCTGGACAGGGAGAGGATGGGGGAGGACGACATGATCCCACCCCCCTTGGAGAAAAACCGGAATTGAATGGTTGTGCCTCAGGAAGGAAGAGAAACTTGAAGAATGCGAGCTGGGCAGTAAGCCTTTGAGCCAAGCAGATTCTGCCCTTGCCCACCCTCGGCGGGGTTTCCAAAAAACTGCAAGGCCAGAGTTGATCTTAAACCCACGAATCCTCAAACCCGAAAAACCGACAATGCGCACACATCCAGAAGTCTTGCGCGTCAATCAAACCCAAGTCAACTCCACTCCTGACTCCTCTCATAGCAATACCATGACAACCAGAACGACAGAACAGTAGTGCAAAGTCCTTAATTGTAGTTGTAGCTCTAACTCGAGTGCCTTGTGAAAAAGTTGTAGCTCCAACAATGCTCGCACTCAGGAAGAATCGGAACAACAAGCCCAAACACCTCGAATAACACCCCGATAACACCCTTAAAAAAAGCCAACCCTAAAGGCGAAACCCTAAACCCTTAACTTGAAACCCGAAACCCCGACAAACGCGCAAAAGGTGGCGACTGGCAGCCCTCCTTTGGCTTCGCCTCGGCGCCCGGCGAGCAGCGGGGCTGCCGTTGCGAATGGGCTTTTGGGTCGGTTTGCTGGCTGTTTAGAGCTTGGCAGCGCAGTAGTACCCTTTGCTTTTCCTTTCTTGTTCTGGGTTCACCCTGATGATAATATGGTCACTGGGCTACCAAGATAGGGTTGCAAGGGAGGTTGCGGGGTTTACAGGGCTTAAAGGGTCTCGTCCTTTGATCTTGAGGCGAAGTGCTCGAGAGATTCGGAGTTTTCAAATCTTGGGTTCGGGGCCCTTTGAGTTGAGGCGGCCGACAGCCTGACCATCCCATCCAAAGCCCGCATCCGATAGCCACTTTACATCGAAGCTCTAAGTCCCTATCGCCCCTCCGAGGTCGCGCCCCGCACCCGAGGCGTGGGAGTGATGGCTTTCGGGAGTTTTGTTGGGCTGCGCGCCAGAGCAGATAATCCCTGAAGCATTGCGAGCGTCGAAGATCTTGAACCCAGAAGCGTTCACGCTTGTGAGCCGCGCCGCCTCGTCCAGGCTCCACAGCCCGGGGCCCTGCCACAGCAGCCGCCGCAGCAGCGCTTCGTACCTGGCACCCGCAAGCGCAAGCTTTGCATCCACCACGAGGCTGGATGTCCCGAAGCCTTCATGCTCTGGCTCCATGCAGGAGGCGTGCAACGGAGGAATGAGTTGGACAATGTACCTGAGCTTTGTGCGGAGGCGCAGCAGTTTGTTTTAACTCAAGCTCGTAGACTCACAGACTTCAAGCAGCACGACCCGCAACAAAGATGTGCAGTACATACCAATAACGTTGCAAGTTGTAAGATGATGTGCGCAAAGCCACACCAGAAAGCACGGCAGGTAGTTTTTTTGCCGCAGTTTGCTGTCGGACAGGTTGAGTTGTGAGAACATGGCGCGGCCCCGAGCCGACACGGGTTATGAACGTGAGGTGCTGCCAGTTGAAGATGACGACGAACAGCAACAGTCGCCTCCGAATAAATCTGTCAAGAAGAGAAAGGTTGTACGTTTTGATGAAGCGGGCTTGGAGGAGCAGCAGAAGCAGCGGAAATCAGAAAAGGCAGACCAGGCAGAAGGTTTGGCAATTTCCCGTCGAAGTGCCAAGGAGGACATCCTCGCCAGAACGATGTTTGATATGGTCTGCCCTGTGGCGTTACAGGGTGTGGAGAGCCCTTACAAGGTTCTTTTTGCCACCCAGAGGCAATCGCAAATCATTGGTGGAAATGTCGATGCTTTGCAGAAGTTGGCCAGTGATTTCTGTGAGCAAACGCCAAAAGTTGTCATCAACTTGCTTACATCCCCATGCCCAAGCTACGGACGCCTTCAAGACAAGGGCCTGCGTGAGCTGGAGCAAATTCAGCACCGCCTGGACGTGTTTATGCGGCACGTGTTGTTGCCCATTGCAGAGGAGAGTAGTGCCCTCGTCTTGTGCGATGCTGTCGCAGGCAACTGCATGCTTGCTGATTCCTTTATCCGTGCAGAGAAATTGCGGCATGGAGCCTGGAGCAAGAAGAAGCCGTTCACGTTGCTGGGGTTTACAACAATGCGTGACTTGAACCAGGTTTCGGAGAAGGCTCATTGGAGATTGCTAATGGAAGGCTGTGAACATTGGACGAAAGCCTTTGGGAAATACACTAAGAAGTATGATATGGACATGAGAATATGCAGTGTCAGCACTGCAAAAGACATCCAGCCTGCCATCTCAAGCGTGATCATAGTGGGTGGCCTGGAGACTGACAGTCCCGTCCGTGGCGCAGCAGCTGCGTCTCTGAAGACAGCTTTGGTCTCTTACCTTGGTTCCCACCTGCCATCGATCGCCGTCAAGACAGGCGTGTCTGAGCACAGTTCGCTCCAACAAGAAGCCGAGTCTGGACTGCAAGTTGCGGTGGACGCCCTCCAAAATCAGACTCCGGTCGTGTTTCTTGATTTGATTCGTGTGATCAGCCCTCAGCAAACGGTCGACTCCACGGACGACAAGTCGCTCCACGTGCAGCACACGCCACATGACACCACATCCGCCACGCAGCGTGCAACGCAACACCAAACGGCAGGCACGCCTGCGGACGAGCAAGCGCATGCGGACGAGATGGGCAATAAAGCCGAAGATCTGCACGCGATCGGTTCCACAGACAACAACGAGTCGAATCACACGCAGGCCACCACCTACACCGCACAACGTGAACTGGGGCATCAGAGCACGCGAAACCGCCTGTCAGAGTTGATCGCAGTCACGCCTGCTGTAAAGGAAGCGCCCGCGGACGAGAGGGATTATGCACTCGAAAACCAGTTGATGGCTGGTGTCCGAAAGGTCCATCCGGGGAACTTGTTCGACACCTGCGCCATCTCACATATTCGCTGGAGGTATCAGAGGTTCTTTCAACAGCAGCTACAACAGTCGCAGCATGCCGGGAGAGCACTCTGGGAGGCCATCGAACGGGAGCAGGAGCGAAGCCGCAAGCGGCGAGATGAGCTTGGCGCCGCCCGTGGTTTGACCGTCTTGCACAGAGTCTTCGAGAAGCAGGCGCAGAAACTGAAACTGGAGATGCCTAAGCAGAAGGCAAAACGCTCGGCCATGGTCTGGCGGAAGCGCAAGCCGAAGGCTTCAGCTCCAGCCCCCAAGGCAAGTCAACACCAGCCTTTGCAGACCGCACAGGATGGCAGAAGCGATGAAGTCCCCGAGCAGGGGAAAGCCAATGTGCAGGAACAGGAGAACGACAAGACCATCAAGTATGCTTTTGTTACAAGAGCCGTGGAGCTTGTGCTATCTGAGAAGCTTGTGCCGATTAACATTTGGGAAGCAGACGAGCGCCTGACGGCAGACATCTACGGAGCGTTGACAAGGGACCGTCTGCCACGTCAGCATAACCTGGAAGCCCTGTGCCTCTTGCGCGATGCTTGCACCGAACACGATGCCGCTTTCTCTGGCAACCTATTATGGCAGATTGAGCAGGCTTTGGTACTCATGCCAATTATTGTGCGCTCTTGCTACGATAATATTCAGCGTTACCGCACGAACTTTGGGATTGGAGGAGCATTGGACCTCAACTACGAATATGCTCCTTTCCATGCTCTGCACCTGTCTAATCGCGTTGCATGCCTTTGCCAACCCCACAGCGCGATGGCACAAATTACGCTGTGCGGCTGCTGAGTTGGAAAGCACGATTTGGCTCTTCCGTTCGAAGTGCAGGCAGTTTGAGCCGCATGATGTTGGATCGGCTTCGAATTCTGTCACAGCGTTTCGAGGAGCTTTGGATGAGTGGCGCAGGAACGTGGTTCGCGGCACGGACTTGCATCGGTCGGATTTTCAACGTAGACGGGCTCCAAAACAGCTGACGAGAGGACAGTACAGACAGAGTTCGACAAAAGGAGACACAACCCTTTCAAGGCTAGTAGACGACGAGGATGCGCACTGCAAGCGACCAGAGCATAACGAGAACTTGCCGCAGCATGACGAGAAAGTACCTGCGCAGGATGACCACTATAGCCCGGTAAACGCAGACAACAAAAAACATGGCGGCTCAAAAAGATGAAGCGCTTTTATGAGAAGCGGCTTCCGTGGTACACGCGGTACCACAGAACGATTTTCTTCTTCACACTGCTGGGGTCCATTGGTAGCTCTTTCTTTGCCTACGTCGAGTTCAACTCCTGGGTGGTGGTTGCATCTGCAATATGTACTGCTGCATCCTCCTGGGAGGAGTTCTCCAACGTCGTGCAGAACATCCAGCGCTACAACGACACGTTGCAGGAGTTGAAGAAGCTGAGCTCCTGGTGGAAAGGTCTGCCTCCATTAGAGAAGGCTTCCCCTCAGAAGCTGGCCGCGCTAGTTGGCACTAGCGAGGATATCATTTGCTCTGAGTGTCGATCATGGGCACAGAGCATGCAGTCAGCGCAGGAACTTGTCAATCAGAAGATGGGCACCGCCAACCAAGACCCAAGAAAGAGCAGTGCCTAAAATCAAGTCTGCTGTGCAACTAGAGCTTGTTAGTTTCGGTGAGCAAATGACTCCAGCTCATTGGGACTCGAAGACGAGTCACCCTCTGGCAAAATGCCAGACCGCTGGGACGAAATTAGTGACGCCCGAGCCGCCCCGCGGGGTCGTTGGTTTCGAGGTTACCCTGCTCTTGTAGATTCTCTTCTAGGGTGGGGATCGGAACACGGGGTGCGGTGAGCGTCAACTGGCTGTATACAATACCGGAGAACATGAGCCCAGACTAGATTGCCCTTCCTTCAGTTCGGGAGGAGTAGGGCTGGACAATTCAATGACTGAAAGCTGTGCATTCGTAATGTTGTCCTGGGCCCACTATCTCCCCTCTCTATTTGGAAGTTTGGTTTTTCAATTGGGTCTCACGCCACGATGCAGCTGCGTTAGTTGCACTCAAAGACCTGTCGAGCATTGTAAACCCACGAAAAGCTACAGTAATGCGCCTCCTAGGCTTAAAACCCCAAGTCTAGTGTGCCGCTGTCGGGTACAAGTTGTCATTTGTTGGAATGTCGAGCTCCAAGACCTACCAGCCAGGCCTCTCCATGCCGGTAGCAAAAACAGCGCCAGAGCTTGGGAGATTGGAGCAGTTACATGTCCTCGGCTGCACTTAGCGGATCGGCAGTCGGAGCATGGAACGAGCGGCTCATGATCTTGCCTGGAAGGCGGGAAACTGCAGATACGGCCGCCCTGGCCGCACACAGCACTATTGTAGCGGTCTTTCTGGCAGCCTGCTTGTATTTCATTTGACTCTGTGCTTTTGCTTTGGTACAGTGTCTTTTGCTACTGCAAGCGCAAGCCCGAGGGGGCCGAGGCAAAAGCTCGGTTCCAAACCATCTGAAAGCGTCCTTGCAGTCTTTTTTTCTTTGCCCCAACCCGAAAGCCCCATGAAACCCTGAACCATTCGGTTACCGACAGCTTGGGTCGTCTGCTAGTTTTGGAAAGCCCAGGTTCTGACTGCAACTTTGCGCATGGCGTGGATGCTGCCCTTGCAAGTCATCGTTGGGCGTTTGGGATTTCAGGGTTTCGTGTTGTTGTGAGAGCTTAAGGGTTTCCAGCCAAGGGCACGGATTTCAGGGGTTTGGGCGGAAGGCCCCGGCGCAAGAGCCCGTGCAGCCATGCTTCAGGAGGATTTGGCCGAAGACTGCCAGGAAGCCGTGACCAAGAAGCCTCAAACGGAGAGGCGGGGAGACTTGGCCCGACGGTGCTGTCTTGACTGTCCTGGCTTTGTTATGATGGTGGGCACCATTCTGGTTGCAGTCTGACTACTTTTTTGTGTCAATATGAGATGCATCTATTCACGCCATGGCTGTGGTGCTCGTAACTTTGGCTCTTTCTGTGCCTCTGACATGTCCCCGGCGCATTCTGACCTTTGCAGTGGCTCCCCTGGCACAGCAGAGAACAGCAAAAACGTTCAAACTCCACAGCGCAAGCGCCACGGAAGGCCAACATCTGGATGTACCTAGTAGGGCTCTGGTTCTCGCAGCTCTAGCAAGAGAAGGTTGTCGGGTGCGGTTTGCAACTTGCCTATAAAAGGAAGCGCCCAGGCATCTAGTGGAGTTGTCGCCGGCGGCATCCTTGACAGATCCGCCCCCTCTTTCCCATTCTCGCTCGTCTCGTCGGCTGCGCATGCTCCTTCTCATCTTCTGTATGTTGTTTGGGGCGGCGCTCCTAGCCCGAGTGCTTTGGTGTTCTTGGCTTCTGCTGCGCATTCCTCGTCTGCAGCTACATGCACACGTTCAGTATGCTCGTCGGTTCTAGGCTCTACCGAAGCCGCTGGAATATGGAAAGACCCTTCTTTTTTGATTTTGCAAGAGAAGGCACCATCTGCTATGGGTAGTGTCGCTTGTGAAGCTTATGGGTCCGGTAGTTGGTTGAAGATGTTCGAGTGCAGCCCTGACGCCCCTCCGAAGCCCCAAACCACCAGCAACCCCGACAGCCCTTCTGCAAACAGACCCTTTTGCTAATCTTTAATCTCCTGATGCAGCTTAGAGTTAGGTACCAGATATTTAAATAAGCATTTGAAGGGATAGGGTGCTCAACTCCCTGAATTCTGTCAAAAGCCAGTCAGCTAGAGTCCCATGCCCAGCAGGATGGATTTCTCTGGCTTGGAGGCGGGCCGCCTGACGAAGAGCCTCACGGTGCCCCAAGACCAGGCCGAATTTTCGCATGCAGCCTTGAGTTGCGAGGCAGATGGAAGAGGATCAAGTTCAAAGGTTGGGGTTCAGAGACAGGTTCTCATGCGAAAGGGTGCAGCCTTTTTCGGTTCCGTGATTCTAACGGAAAGGGTGCAGCCTCCTAAGGTTCCGTGATGAGAAAGATTCTTTCAGAGCATGGGTCTCGTAGGTCGACGCACTGATGACGGCAGCGACGCGCGAGCTGCTATTGGAAGCTCCTCAGCGCAAAAGCACCTGGTGGCGTCGCGCCTCTACATTTACTGCACCTACAGCTGAGCATCTGTAGGTTCACTGCCAAGTTCCGTGAGTAGAGACCCTGAGCTTCAAACCGGCTGCAGGTGCTCAGGCGTACAAGCAACCGGCACCTCTCATTTTGGGCATCTCCTTCCCTTGACGATTCGGTGGAGTGTTGAAGCGGTTTAGTTCCGAGTCCCCCTCAATGTATGCATGCAGTCCTCGCTCTTTTTCCTAATCCTGAATACGTGAACGTCGCCGCAAGCCTTGCAGAGTCAACGCCCAAGCCCATCTGATCTTCAAACCCAACTGGAGCTTTGTGGCAGGGATAACCAGCCGCCAAGGTAGCAGGGGCCTACGACATCGAGTTTCAGAGCCTTGTCTGCTCAGTGCAGCACTTTGTGTGCTACTCGCTTTGAGGCTCATGTGAGCTTGACTGACGATGTTCCAAACCCAGGGCAATGGCCGAAGAAGTTCCCGGGCCCAAGGTCACTCGACCCCCCCCCCCCCCACCCCCCCAAAAAAAACAAAAAGCCACAAGCCACAGCCGAATTCCTGGGCCTGATCCCGAGGAGGTCCAGGCGCACAGTAGAGGTGACAGGCACAGCGGTGCAGCTCGAGAAGGCAGAAAAGGCGCGATCAGACGGATGCAGTGGCTTGAAAGGGACATGGGCGTTCGAAGATTTCTGGCACGAGTTGAGGAGGGTCCTTTGGTAAGGGTTGGGGGGCCCCAGGGCTTCGATTGCAAGGGCCTACTGGCCTCAGCTGGCAAGGTGATGGGTTTAAGCTTTTCGGATTTTTGCCGGCCACGTTGAAGGATTTCAATCTTCCCTCCAAAGCCCAACTAAAAACCCTATAAGCCCTAAGCCGAAGCCGCTACAGCATGAGACTTCGAGATCGAGGATTGCGCAGCGCAAGCTCGAAAAATTGCCTGAGAACCACAGGCTCTCCAGCGCGTGGTCGCGCACTGCAACTGGGGCGCCAGCGATGCCAAAATTCGGAGCATCCTCAGACCACGGCTGGCCTCTTGGCCGACTTGGATTTAGGGTTTAGGATTTAGGGTTTAGGGTTTAGGGTTTGGATTTAGGGTTTAGGGTTTAGGATTTAGCGTTTAGGGTTTAGGGTGTCGTCAACCCTCCATGTGGGGTTTGGCTCCCCGAGCTTTTCTGAGTGAGTTTCCTGTCCCTCAAATTGCGAGGCACCGGTTGGCATCTTCCCCCTTGTACTCACAGTCCTGAATAGGGATTATAGCATTAGAATCCTTTCTTAAGCACTGTTAGTCTAAGGGGGAACATCCCACAAGGTACAGGTGCCTCGATTGATTGTAACAGGGTGGTGCAGAGGGCTACCAAGTTGACAGCACGAGGGCCAGCAGAAATGGGGCGACCGGCAGCGGCAAGGTGTGTGGCCAGGTGTGGCCGGAAGGCGCTAGACCAAGGAATCCGTATCCTTGAGGTCCTAGATCCCGAAACATGTGGTCAGTTCTCAAAGTTATGGTTCCGTTTTTGGGGTACCTCAAACATTAGGGTCCTATAACAGTAGCCCCAAGAAAGGACCGTAATTTAGAGAAGCGACCATGTGAAAATTCATGTCCATTGTTGAACTTTACGTTGCCAAGACCTTGATGTGGGCCCTGCGTTGTTCGTGCCCATTGTTGAACAGCCTCTTCTGAAGCGGCCCAACCCTCAACCGCAAAGTCCTTGCTATTCCAAATTAGGGACCAAAGGGGCCCGGGTTCATTAAACTGCCACTAAATGCCCTAGCCTTCTCATCAGCCACAAGTCCCAGGATTACAAGTCTGTGGCGGCCTAAGCTGAGCCAAGATAGCACAGGAGATGTGAGGGACAGCTTCAACTTCATGACGGCGTATTACGTGCACACGCAAGTAGAGAGCCTAACTCTTGAGTCCCCATACGTGCCGTTTCGAAAGGTGTCGATGTCGTGGCCTACGCGAGTTGCTAAGTAACAAGTGGACTCCGGGTCTTCTTGTAGTGTTTATTGTTTAGAAATCCCGGAATCCCCCCCTCTGAACCTCAACTGGTGCGGCCGGTAGACTGGTTCAAGAGCGGTGTGGCCTGGGCCGTAGGCCTTTAGCCCTCGCGCCCCGGGCCATGCTATCGTGTTTGTGCGCGGACCCCTGGAACAGCCCAGACGGCGACGAAGTGAATGTGGACAGCGATGTCACGACAGGAAATGAGCCGCCCCATGCGCCTCATCCACCGACTCTGCAGTTCTTTTTTGGGTTCAGGGTTTAGGGTTTAGGGTTTAGGGTTTAGGGTTAGGGTTTAGGGTTTAGGGTTTAGGGCTTAGGCCCTAGAATGTTAACTCCTTGTGCCACCGGTTTAATTCCTTGAGCAAAGCCCCCGGTGCAAACATTAGTCCGCCGCCCGAAGTCTCCAAACCCGATGTACCCTAAACCCTAAACCCTAAACCCTAAACCCTAAACCCTAAACCCTAAACCCTAAACCCTAAACCCTAAACCCTAAAACCCTAAACCCTAAACCCTACACCCTACACCCTACACCCTACACCCTAAATCCTTGACCTACCCTGCCTGCGGTTCGGCCAGCTATGCGGGAGCGAAAAAGAACCAAAACCCTAAACCCTAAACCCTGAACCTGCCTGGCGTTTCCAGGTGCAGCCGAAACTGTCCGCGCAACTTCCGCAGTTGACTGCACCAGACGAGGACATGCCACCGGCTTTCGTGGCGACCGTGCCGCTAGAATCAAGCAACTTACGGGTTTGGGGTTTAGGGTTTAGGGTTTAGGGTTTAGGGCAAAGTTTAGGGTTTAGGGTTTAGGGTTTAGGGTATTCGGGGGAGGGGAATCGGGATGACCTTCGGGATGTGCAGCGGTTCGATGGACTTTGATCTTCTCAGGTTAAGTTTAAGCAGGCAACAAGCTGATCCATTCGGTTCGTCTCAGCGAACAGGAGCGCGCAGAGGTTCAGCAGCATGTTCCCTACAACCCTAAACCCTAAACAAACCTTGCAGACGGGCTTGAAACGCGAGGTCTGAGGAGATTCCCGACGTGTTCATGATATCCTTCGCGAAGATGGAGGGTCATGCGGGCATCAGGTTCGGACATGTCGAGGACTTGCTCGTCGTGGAGGACGTTGGGTCTGACCACATTGCCCAGTGGAACAGCATGCAACTTGGTCTTTTGTGAGAATCATTCCCCGGCACGCACGGTGTCTACAGTATAGTATAGCTGCGCAGCCACAGACAATAGGGGTCGGCTTGGATTCGCACAACGCGCATGAACGGGAGTGACACTGCCGCATGGGCTGTAGGCTCAAATGAAACGAGCAGGGCACGCAGCACGCGTAGCTGAGGGTCGGCAGATATGTTGTATCTTCAGCTTATTCATGTTGGACTCATGTAGCTCTCGTGCTTGTCGACTGAAGCTGCGCTGCTTGCCCTTCCTGAGCAGCTTTTGAGTCCCCGGTCTGTGCCTGTGGAGTGACGACAGTCAGCTTGGTTGCTGTGAGCCGGTGTGTCCTCAGGTCAGTTTGGCATGTGACAAACAGCAAGAACCCTAAACACCCTGGTCGTCCTGGAAGAGGGTTTGTGGGTTTAGGGTTGAGCCCTGTCTGGTTCCGGCAGATCTCGCGTAGAGCCCGGATGCAAAAGTGGAAAGGGTTGAGCCCTGGGTTGAACTTCGCATTCAGCCCCACTGGCTGGTTCTGAGTAGGGAAGGAGGGAAGGATATGTACCCATTCAGGGAGTATCTAAGGGTACCGAATTCCTCCATTCCCTACGAAAACCAAGGCAACGAGACGAGATGGTCCAAGTCCGGAGCATGGATCGTGTCGTCGCCGTGAACGACACGAAGGGCAGTGCCGAGGAACTCCTGGCACTCTTCCGGGATGCTCTGGCGCGCCATCTTTCGGCAACGTTTTGAAGTTCGGTTTAGGGTTTTAGGGTTTAGGGTTTTAGGGTTTAGGGTTTTAGGGTTTAGGGTTTAGGGTTTAGGGTTTTCTTGGGGGGATCGACCGGGTCCCTGAGTGCCAGGGCCTCTGAATAAGGGCCTGAGGATATCTTCTTGGATTCTTGGAGGGAATGTAGGGGATGTTAATCTGAAAGTATGGATGCTCGGTCGGTTTGGGGCTGATGGGCCAACTTGTCTGAAGGGCTTACGCTCTCATGGCTATTGACCCCCTGGACCTTATAAACTCTTAACTTTGAGGGTCCACAAAAAGGCTTGAAATCCAGGCCCCCTTTTTTTTGGGCTGCTGGGGGGGGGGTGCCCGGGAGCAGGGCTCTGAGAGCCCTGGTTTTGCTGAGGAGGCGGGCGAGGTCAAGATCTCCTTGCAGCATCCCCGGAACTTCGCCATCGAGCTCCGGCGGGGGAAGGCCAAAGAGAACAGGAAGCTGGGCCTGGAGGTCTCGGCTCCTTGGAGTTCGAATCCTTTGGGTTTCTGCGGGGGGAAAGTTCGGGGGGGTTTCGAGAGTTTCCAGATTTTGGGGATTCCAGATGGGGTGAGGAAGAGGGAGAGCCGGGTTATAGGAGGTCTCGGTGCGAGGATCTGACAGGGCATGGGGGCTTGGGTTTGAGGATGTGGAGCTGAATTCTTGGTTAGGTTTTAGGGTTTAGGGTTTAGGGTTTAGGGTTTAGGGTTTAGGGTTTGGGGTTTAGGGTTTAGGGTTTAGGGTTTAGGGCAGGTCACCCGGTGTGTGGGGTCGTCCAAAGCCTGGGCAACTGAGGCTAGCGAGGGCGACTTGGGCATCGTTGTCCTGAAGGCGCCAAGAGCCGAGACCGTTAAAAACACCCGTCCGAAGCCGAAACATCCAATCACCCAAAACTGAAGCCCGACATTCTTCGAGACCTTGAAGCCCCAACACCTGCCCCGATTCCTTCCGCTCCTTGAAGGTTCTGGAGGAGGGCTTGATCCCGCACTACAACAGCACCGCAGGAAAAGGGATGCAGATTCAGGCACCGACAGGGAACCTTGAGGATTCGCCTTGTGACATGGGGGGGGCTTTGGGGGGGGCCGTTAGAAGTGGTTGAACGAGATCCAGGCCTACTCCAGCATCTATGCCATCAATGGCAAGGCGTGGCCGAGCCTTACGCTCCTGCGCATGTTGGAGAAGCTGGAGGTGTTCAAGGTCTCGCTGCTCCTCAGTACCCTTTTGCGCTTATGTCGGGTTGCTTCGGGCCTGGAGTCGGCTTAATTCCGCCCTATGGTTTAGGGAAGTCTGGGGTATACGCTGTCGGACTCAAAGTCCTGGCAAAACAACATCTTGGGTCGGACCCCATGCTTGTGCTCCAGGTCAGTTTGCGAATGTGGTCAGCAGTCTGAGTTCGCTTCTGGGCGAAGGTGAGGTCTCCTGATGACCGGGAAGGGACCAACCACTGCCACCGGCGGGTAAGCAATGTAAGCAGAGAGTTCTCGCGCCCAAACTATGGCAAGGGGAATGTACTCATCTCCACTTCAGAGTTGTTGGGGGCGTGCTCATGACAGCTAGGCCCGATGCTTACCCTCTTGGGTTGAGGCCTGGCCCTAAAAGGCACAGCCTTCACTCCATGAACTGGATGAAGCGTGCGTAGTCGACCCACGGACTGGCTCAAGCCGTGTCGTCCTAGTTTTTCGGTTGCTACGTGTGGCCTCGAAGAAGCTGCACGCACGGGATACCCGGCAGGAGGGGGGGGGCAGGCCCTTGAAGCACAGCACAACAAAGGATAGCAAGTCAAGGCGATGAAACGGCTAGGTAGCCTGTAGTAACAGCAAGGGAGCCTTGTTGCCTTCACCTAGGGCTGTCGAGGGCCCCTCCCTAGCACAGGGGCAGTGATGCAGACAGCACAGGGATGGCATTGAGTGACGGGCTCGAAGGATGTACTGAGCCTGGGGACTTGCCAGCCCGAAGAGGGGATTGTTCTTTTTTTCATAAAGGGAATGATTCCCTTGAGCGACGTACAAGGGACCCTAATGTAGAACAACCCCCAATCAGAGAGCACAGGTCTCACAGCTCGCTTCTGCAATTGCATGAGCGAGTCTGTCCTTCGTAGCGAGCCCTGGGATGCTCTTGGAAGTGTTGTGTAGCTGTTGTTTGCTTGTATGATGCGATTTGTGTGGGTAGATTGTATCAAGGTTCCAAGAGCAGGAAGGTGGCAGAAGCTCAACATTCAGCAGCGCGCCAAGCTGCTCATACGTGTGAGGCTCTACATCTCTGCAAGAGGCAGGGAAAAATCCGAACTGTACAATTCTTCTGCATGTCTCGTAACAAGGCGCGCGCCCGCTGTAGTCGAGGTGCATGTCGGTCGCATCAGGCCCCTAGCCACCCGAAGAAGCTCCCACCAGCTGATCCTTCACTCAACATCCCAAGCCCCGCGCCCCTTAGATCCCCCTCAACCCCACTCGGAGCCCCAGAGCTACCCCAAGCCTAACCTCCACCTTGAGCAAAATCTCACAGCCCCTTCCCCTAAAACTCCTTCAGCCCCTGAGCCCCATCCAGGCCCGGGTGCGCCTGGCCTCCATGGCCCCCGGCCTCAAGGATCCCCGAGGGAGGGGTCTGTCCTGTCTGGGCTTTAAGAGGATCGTCTTTCGGAATTTTCGGAGGGCTTAAGCGATGCGCTTCGCCCAGCTGTGCAGGAGGGAGCACCCTGAATCGTGAGCTCTGTGGTTTGGCCCTAAACCCAAAAACTGTGCCTGCCACCTTGGTTGGTCCGGGCTGAGAGACATTGTTTTCTACGGGTGATAAACAAAACATGACCAAATCAACAGCCGGATAACAGTGGCTCATAGTCTAAGTTGGGGGGGGGGGGGGTCGGGCTCTTCTGGCGTTTTGAACCTGGGTTTTTTCTTTGTTCTTCTTCTTTTTTTTAGTGTTATTAGTATTTATGCGATGGTCGTTCCTCATGTTGTCATAGTTGGGCTATGTTTAGTTGCATCCTTGCCGTGTCGATTACCCAACTAGGCAAGTGGCCCGCAGATCCGAAACCGCACCAGGACTTCACGAAGACGCTGACGACGGAGAAGGCACGTCCTCCCACAACTTAAGGCAGCCAGCCCCATCTATGGCCTCGGCCCTGTGCTGCTTTTGTGTTCGGGTTCGGGTCGCAGCATTGAGGCCACCTTCGCCATCGGCACAGATGCCAACTGCGCGCTCAGGGCAGCTTGCTTGAATTGACAAAGCCCCCCCAGACATGGCGACGTGGGGCCCAGCATGGCTAGCGGGACTCGCTGCGGACTACGGAGTCCGTTGGCTTTGTCAAAGCGTGAGCATGACACCGACGCCTTAAGTGACCAAGGCCTTTTGCGAATGTGGCAAGGATTTTGGATTTGGGGTTGTAGTGTTGCGTAGCTGTGCTGAGGGACTTATCTTCTTTGTGTTAGTACTGCGATTGTTATCGTTGTGCTTAGTCTTATTGTCATGACTTTTTCGGTTCTTGAAAATCTAATGGTTAGTGCTGTTGCTACTGTTTACTTGCAGTTGCTGGAATTTGTCTGCTACCGCACATACTACTGTCAATATTCTTGGAGGTATGATTAGTGATCATCATTCTTCTCGTCGTTGTTTTTTCCTCCCTTATCCCCAAGCTCCTAACCCTATGAACCTCTTGGGCAGAGTGTTTGGCTTAGTTGTCACGGTAAGGGCTAGTGGGCTGTTAGGTTCCATGTCTCATGGGCTTCTTATGGATGTGTAGTGTAGAAGTCTGTATGAGGCAGGAGGGCCGTGGGTGAAAGAACAGAAATGCAGTAGATAGGTTCGGCGGCTAGCTGAGCGCGGGCCGGAGGGTTGGGATAGGATTCTTAAACCCACTGTGCGAAGACTTGTGAGGTTAATTTCATGGAATGAAGTAAGTGTGTGTGTGTGTGTGTGTGTGTGCGACTTCACGCATCTCGAGACTTCTGCCTCCCGAAGCCCGATAAAGCCTTGAATGCTGCATACTGCGGCAAGGTTTGGTAGACACCTGCCAGACTAGGGGGTGCGCAGGTAAAAGGTCCTTGCGTCTCGCGTTCGCACGCGGTAGCGACTTGGCTGCAACGGCACATTGTAGGGACATGTCAAACGCTTTGGGCATGAAAAGCCCTCGAATTGCAGAGCCCCTTCAAGACGACCAATGTAGGATCAAGTCGATTCACCGCAGTTTGCGCAAGGAACAGTTTCCAGGGTAGACTGAAGGCGGGTGATTCAGCCGCATAACAAGTTCCAAAGCTCCCCCACACCCCTCTTCCGAGGTCGAATTTCAACCGGAGAAGGGCTCGGTGTCACCTGCCTTTCCTGAGAAGGGGTGGTTGATTGTCAGCATTCCTCAGGAAGAGCTTCTTTTTCTGCACCCTTCTGAGGCTAAGGTGGTTTCATAGGTCCTTCTTCGTTGTTCCTATAACCCGGAGAGCCCCGCAAGTCTATATTTGGCTGGCCGGGTGTGCGTTGATATACAAGTCACGTCGAAGTGGTCCAGTTTTGCGCGGCAGTGAAGTTCTCAAGAATTGTTTTTTTTTGCCGCCGCCCCGCTTGCTTAGAGGGTTCCTCAGGAGGGGGATATACCCAAGGTTGCCGAATACTCCCTACTACCTATCCCTCAGGATCCCTAAGCTCCCTAAGGTTCCCTAAGCTCCCTAAGCTTCCCTAGGTACCTACCCCTCCCTTGGGAACCCTCTAACTTGCCCCAGAACTGCACATCCTGGCATTGGGAAAGTGCAGTGGCCCGTGACCCTATGAACCCGGAAGCTTGCTTCCATTTTTTTTGCAACTCAGGTACGTCGTGGACACCTCGACGCCCTCCGGCCGCAAGTTGAGAGAACCCTCCTCACTCAATGGCACCCTTTTTGTTTCGCTCCGAGCTCTGCAATCCGGGCCCCCGAAAGCTTCCCAGGCGACTCTTAGGGTTTAGGGTTTCGGGTTCTCACCTAAGTAGCCAAGCTGCCCCACCAAACGCTGACGCCGTCGGAGACAAGGAACGGAACCTTCCTCAACGCCCGGCGTTTGCCCCCAAAGGGGAGTGCGAAGGTGGGAGCTCTGTGAGGTCAGGTTGCAAGAGGTTTAGATCAGAACCCTACGGCCCTACAGGAAACAGCCTAGACTCAGCTACAAACAGGTTTCCAGGTTGTACAGTCTCTCAACACGTTGTCAGAGCAAAACGGAGCTTTACTTATTGAGATGGCCCACAGAAAGGTATTTAGTCGCAGGACCTAACAACGTTGCAATGAACAGGTTGCTTGCAGCACATGTACATGAAAATGTGTTTGATCCAAGGCATTTGCGTGCTTCGCCAAAAATCGAAACGCCACATGCATGACGAACATGAGGCTTTTGGAAGCACTCGTGTCGCGAAAACTCTTTTCTGTTCCATATGTGTTAATGAGCGACCACATCTGTCTTCGGTGACCAAAATCGCTTTAGCAGCACACGCGAGGTTTCTACAGAAAAGAATGCACAGGGTTCGGCTGCACATCTCAGACAGCAGCGGGTATAATGTTGCAAGGTTCAGAACGGCGCACAACAGCGAACATGGCTGAGGCATCCAAGTTCCTGATAGCACCGTGCGTGCGCAAACCGGCACAGCGAAGCCAAAATGCGATCTTCATTGCAACAGACTACGGTCTTGAGTTCTTCATCACAGTGGTCTTGCTGGCCAGAAGAACGCTCAAGACTTGATCTCCTTGCCCCACTGGGGTATCAGATGACTTGGGGTATCAGATGGAGAGCGTAGTCAGGCGCAAATTGCATGGAGACATTCGCAGGTCATGCTCAGCCATGGAGATGAGCTCTTGCTGCAGGCCCCGGGGGCATTCTGGGTTGAAGCGGGTAGTTGACTGCGTGCCATACATGCACGCTGCTCGCATGAGTGTTTTTTGGGCTGCTTCCATCAAATGTGTGCGAAGTCGTGAGCCTGAACCCTCATGTAGGATCCGAGCCGTGGCTCCGAGTTTGGGCACCCTGGCGCGCGATGCGCGGAGGGTTGCGAAGGGGAAGAGGGTTTGCGTTTCGAAAGGCTGGGCAAGTCATGCGGCCGTTGGCATAACATAAGTCAGAGCCTAGTCCCTTGCGACATGCTGCTCTTACGATCATGCTATTGCTGTCTGTCCCCCCCCCGGTCTCTTTTCATGTTTGCTGGGAGTTGCGTGGGGCCAGGGCGATCTCTAGACTGCCCCTCTTGCTCAGGTACATGGTCAACATCGAACTGAATCTTGAGACTGCGCTTCAGCACCCTGAACCCTAAATCCTAAACCCTGGAACCCTAAACCCGGGAACCCCCAAACTAAGCCTCAAGTTTTCTCGCGCCTTGGGTCCGTCGCGGGAGTTCATGGTCGGGCTCGGAGCCTGAAAAATCCTGCACAAAACTCCACAAGCTGTTTAGGGTTTAGGGTTTATAATAGGGTTTAGGGCTTAGGGTGACTCACTGACTCATTGAACGCAGGCCATCCCAAGCAAGCCTCTTGATCCCTTTTGTGCCCGAAGCCGTGACCCCATCACGCTAAACCTCAGCCCAAAGCGGTTGCCAGGTAGGTCCAACGGTGAGGATGCCAGGCAGCTGAAAGTAACCCCTAAGCCCTAAACCCTAAACCCTAAGCCTAAACCCTAAACCCTAAACCCTAGAATCCTGAAGTCCTAGGCCCTAAACCCCAAAATCTAAATTCCGAAACCCAAACCGAGAAGAACCTCCGAGGACCTGAGCAGCCCAAGTCAGCTGCAGCCGATTCTGCGCTGAGCTCCGTTTAGAGAGAAATATGGGTACCCTTTTAGGGTCCCTTTAAGGGGCTTCTATTCTATTTGGGGTTTTAAAGCGGTCTATTTTGGGAAGTACCCAAGTGTCCTTTAAGCAACAAGAGTTCTGGGTTTGGGGTTGTGGTTCTGGCATTACACAGACAAAGGAGTTCTCTAGCGTTCGCTTGCATATGCTTGGACGGGGAAGGGCCCACAGGAACGTGCCTCCCAGTGCAAAGCACCGGCAGGGCCGAGGCAGGGCACGAGCAAAGCACCTGGCACGCTTCCCAGCCATGCGGAAAGAGAGTTGAAACGTGCACGTCGGCGATGATTCTGATGCAACTTCCTGCAGGCATGCGTTGGACATGCTATGCCCTTGTTGGCGAGAGCCCGGGGGCCCTTGAAGTAGCCTACCAGCTCCATGCACTGCTGTCGAAGTTGCGTGCTGCGGCTTGTGGCTTAACCAAGCCTTTTTGTGCGAGTCTTGCCTAGACATCCAAGTGGGGACGGTGAGGCCGGGCAAGGGATCAGTGGCCCCCTGAAAGACTGGTTTGCAAGTCAGGGCGCCCTTTGAACGGGTGGGAGTGGTAAGTTCCTGCTCGCAGGCCAAGAAGCACCCGGCTCTTTGATTCCTTAACCATGATCCGAACCCGAATAGCACGTCAACTTTTGAACATCTGTGGAAGCCATCGACGCGCTACTGCCCTGGCATCGTTCAATCACCAGAGTCGTAAAGGTGGAGGAAGAACCTGTTGCCCGCAGGCAAAGAGAACGCAGACATGGAGGACCAGTATGTGGTGGAGACAGATGAGCAGCTGGTGTGGCCCCGAAGAGGGAAGACGGGTTTTTTTTCGGGGATTCAAGGCTACACCGAAGCCTTAGACCATGTGGCGGCAGGTTCGGTACGACTCGGTTCCTGATGCTCACCCTATCATGCGTGTCAAGCTGCCCTTGCATCTGGCCAATGCCTTTTAGTCCGAGAGTCGCCCCCACAAGAGCTTCGAAAGACCTAACTCCGTATAGCACGACGATGCAACATCATCCAAAAACGGGAAGCCGATACCCTCGCCCAGTCATAGTGCGAAAAGCTGGTTGCCGGATGGCTGAGGCAGCCGAATTTCACCAGGCCCTTGGAGAGGTGACCTGAGGGCCGGTTGCAGGGGAGCCGATTCGCAGTGCGAGTTCATTGTGTATGTGTATATGTATGTGTATGTGTATGTCTTGTATATGTATGTATGTATGTATGTATGTAATGTAATGTAATGTAATGTAATGTAATGTAATGTAATGTAATGTAATGTAATGTAATGTAATGTAATGTAATGTAATGTAATGTAATGTAATGTAATGTAATGTAATGTAATGTAATGTAATGTAATGTAATGTAATGTAATGTATGTATGTATGTATGTATGTATGTATGTATGTATGTATGTATGTATGTGTATATGTATGTATGTGTGTATGTATGTATGTATGTATGTATGTATGTATGTATGTATGTATGTATGTATGTATGTATGTATGTATGTATGTATGTATGTATGTATGTATGTGTGCAGCTGAAGGCCCCTGTGCATTTTTAGGGCTTTCAGGGCTCCGAGTTTGGCGCAGTGGACCCGAGTCTTAATGGGAAGCGTGAGCACAAAACCCGAGTCCTGCGATGAGGGCGTCTTTGTTGGCCTCTTCAAGTCTGGGGACTCGAGTGGGTTTAGGGCTTAGGGCTTGGGGTTTAGGGCTTAGGGCTTAGGGCTTAGGGCTTAGGGTTTAGGGTTTAGGGTTTAGGGTTTAGGGGATCGGTCTCCACAGCTGTAACACTCAGATCGCGGGCACGCCACTGCTCACTTCGTGTGAGAGCAGACTCTCGAGGTTTCGCTGAGGGCTCGTATTTACCCAGCATTTGGGTGCGTGCTCCCTCATCGGATCCCCATCGTATCAAGTATCTAGGTCGGCTGAGGTCTTGGTTCAGGGTTTAGGTTTACGGTAGGGTTTAGGGTTTAGGGTTTTTAGGGTTTAGGGTTATTAGGGTTTAGGGTATCGGCTTTGAGTTCTACAACCTGCCAGGAGTGGCAGATGCCCGTCGGCCAAATGATGCCGTGGATGATGCCTCCTGCGTCGTGTGCCCAGTCTCCTGCGGGGGAGCATTATTAGATACGTGGTCAACATTACCGCTTGCTCATTTTAGTAGAGGGGGTAGTTGTTGCAGCAAAACGCCGAATGATATTGTTATTTGATACGATAGGATAAAAGTGCGGTAGGTGAAAAACATGGGAAACGATAGGGGACGCGCTAATTCAAAAACAAGCAAGGCTTAAACGAGTGATTTTGACGCCGACTCCAGACCAGCAGTGCTGATGCGCCTCATAAATCTAGCCAGGGACGAGTACTGCCCGAACCGAGCAACGAGTCGAATCGAAGTCCGCCACCCAACCCTCTCGGAGCTCTAACCAAGGGCAGATCGAATTTGAGCCGATCTTGAAACCATCGATTGTTGCATGTTGAACCGCAGACCCTCAAGTTACCCTAAATTTCCAAGAGTTTTGGGCTTCAACCCCCACATAGTCCGGAACGCAGTTCCAACACAGCGGAAAGTGCTTGAGCCCGTGCAAACAGGGGTTGTTTAGCGCCAGCAATCATGGCAGCACTCTTTGCTTTTGGAAGCCCTAATCTGGACCCTTCGATAGCAGACGGCCCTTCGGAAAGTATTCTGGTGAGGCCATGAGTCGAGGGCCGTCCTTTCGGGGATGTCTCCCTTGCGTCTGTTACCTCCCTGAACCCCGTCAAGCCCAGTGCAAAAGAAGAATGGCGCCAGGTGGAGTGGGTCGAGCTACAGCCGAGGCAGGGGCGGCGGACAACTATCATGAGATTCTAGGGTATTTCTTTGTTAACAGGGTTTTAAAAGAGGTTTTTTCGGGTTTCAAGTTTGTTTTTTGCTTTTAGGTCATTTTGAGCTTTTTGGGCCATACCAATCCAATCATAACAAGGTTGGTAGCAACAATCGCCCAGAAGGTCCAGGGCCTCCAAGTGCCCAACCCCTCACATCCCCACGTTGCGTGCCCAAGGTGCACGCCACGCAACCCTAAACCTTGAAAAAAACGACCCTAAACCCTACGTCCAATCCTTTCAGGGTTCAAAGCTACGGGTCTGGGAGAAAGGGCAGTTCTCTGCATTTTCGGTTGTCCTTTCGCAAAATGAACTCGGCACCATGTGAAGTGCAAGCTCAGGTGCCGAAAGGAAGCCCTCATGATCCAGCCAGAAATTCCAAACTTCAAGTTAAGCCCCCGCCTGCTAAAGAGACGCCCAAAAACCACAGTGAAAGAAGCTCGCCCCGAGTCCTCCGAGACGCAGTCAACTCGACAATCCCTGGGATGACGTCACTTGAGTCACTTGAGTGTGAAGTTCTACACTTCAGAGTGTCGGCTGCGACAAGGTGTGCCTCAGCAGAAGCAACGCTACTGCGCCACCTACCCGAACATCGCACGATGCCGCCTCGGCCTCGTTCCGCGCATCGACCTGCTGCGTGAGCTCCTTGATCCCTAACACCTTGATCCCAAACACGCCCGAAAGCTCAAAGCTCGAAAACCGTACCCCTTGCTGAGGTCATGGTGTGAGCTGCTCTTTCGCACACTCCCGGGCAGAGGCTTGGTGGGCTTTAGGGCCAGGGTTGACGCAGGGCCGTCAAGGGGTTGCGGCCTAGAAGTTGTGAAGCTCTGCCGCTGTGAATTTCAGCCCAAGCCCCCTTCGCCAGGGCTTTTGTTGGACCCTCAAAAGCCCTTTCAAACCTTTTCCTTGATGAGTAGGCTCGCGCCCTCCATCCTGCAAGGTCACGGCACCCCTGCTGACACCAGAGGTGCGCACGGGGGGATTGGGATGTTTGATGGCATCAGCCCAAGGTCTCACCACTTCAGGCGGTAATTAGCAAGGGGGGGGGGTGGGGGGGGGCGGGGGCTCTGCAAGCAGATGACGATGCAGATATATGCAGATGCTGGCATGCAGGGGGAACGTTGGGTGTTTGCAAGCTGTTGGAGCTCGAGCCTACTTCCGCAACTGGCGTGCATAGCCTCCCGATCAGAGCCTGGAAAGCAATCCTTCGAAGCCTTTTTGCAATCATGGCCGAGAAGAAAGTCGACCCAGCGACCGGCGAGGCGTACACGCTGAAGGAGCTCATGGCGCACTACAAGGGGACGTACAAGAAAAAGGAGCTCAGGGGCACCTTGCAAGGGGCTCTTGTGACTCTTGTGCGAGGGCTGCGCAGAATGCAACGATGGGTGTGCGCGATGCCGTAAATCCGGCTGCGAGCATTGGCGGGGTTCATGCTGCGAGCGATTGTAACGAGTCATGTTGCGAGCATTGTGGGGGTTCATGCTGTTTCATGCTGTGATCTAATTGCCAGGAGCTGGAGGAGTATTTTGACAACCACTGCAAGCCCATCAAGGTTCGACAGAGCAAGGGCAAGGTGGCCAAGCCCTCGAAGGAGGACAAGAAGAAGCCCGAGCCCAAGGCCAAGGCCAAGGCGAAGGCAAAGACCGAGAAACCGAAGCCAAAGAAGGAGTCAAAGGACGATGACGAGCCGAAGGGCCTGCGCACTGGCAAGGATGCCGGCGCCTCGGGCTTGGCCAAGCTCCGCACCTTCAGCCGCTGCGTGCTCGCCGAGTACGTGTGGCTGGATGCGGACGGCGTCACGCGCTCCAAGACCATGACGATGACCGCGCGACCGACCAAGGTCTCCGACCTGAAGGTGTGGAACTACGATGGAAGCAGCACCGGCCAGGCGGATGGGCACAACTCAGAGGTGCTCCTGAAGCCTCGTGCGATTTTTAACGACCCCTTCCGGGGTTTCCCGCATGTGATGGTGCTGGCGGATGCCTGGCAGGCCTGGGACGACAAGCCTGCCAAGAACAACACCCGTGCCGCCTGCGCCGAGACGATGGACATGTACAAGTCACTCGATCCCTGGTTCGGCATCGAGCAGGAGTACACGCTGATGAAGCCAGGCAAGGTGGGCTTGAAGCCGACTGTGCCTTTGGGTTTCAACACGGACGGCTCCGAGCCGGCCCCTCAGGGACCGTACTACACAGGTGCAGGCTACAACGTGGCCATTGGCCGGCCAGTGGCAGATGAGCACTACAAGATGTGCCTTGAGGCTGGCGTCAAGATCTCGGGCATCAACGCCGAGGTCATGCCTGGTCAGTGGGAGTTCCAAGTCGGCCCGTGCCGCGGCATCGAGATGGGTGACCACCTGACCATGTCGCGCTACATCATGCTGCGCGTCACCGAGAAGCACGACTGCGTCTGCTCCTTCGACCCCAAGCCGAAGGAGGGTGACTGGAATGGTGCCGGCTGCCACACGAACTTCTCGGTGACACCCATGCGGATCCAGGGCGGCTACGACTGCATCATCAAGGTCTGCGAGGCCTTCGGCAAGGTGGCCAAGGATCACATTGCCGAGTACGGTGAGGGCAACGACAAGCGCCTCACGGGAAAGCACGAGACCTGCGACATCAACACTTTCAAGTATGGAGTCGCCAACCGCGGCGCTTCCATCCGCATCCCCCGGGATGCCGAGAAGGCAGGCCGCGGCTACATGGAGGACCGGCGCCCGGCGGCCAACTGTGACCCTTACCGTGTCACCAACATCATCATGAAGACCACGGGAGAGTGCCTCAACGCTGAGATCGTGGAGGCCGGATCCAAGACCCACACCGCCTTCGTCTTCATCAAGCCCCACGCCGTGACCGAGAAGGTCAAGACGCTCGTGAAGGACAAGCTGACAGATGCGGGCCTTACCATCAAGCACGAGGGCGCGATCAAGGCGGAGCTCATTGACAAGAAGAAGCTCATTGACACCCACTACGGCGCCATTGCCGCCAAGGCTGTGAAGATGAAGCCCGCGGACCTGACGGTCCAGGAGAAGGCTCAGGAGGAGTTTGAGAAGCAGTTCGGGGTGAAATGGAGCAAGGTCATGGAGGACGGCTTGGTCTTCAACGCGATGGATGGTGCCAAGAAGCTGGGAATCAGCCCCGACGAGCTGGGCAAGAAGTACGACCAGCTCAAGAAGGGCGAGACGATCATCAAGTTCGGTGGCGGCTTCTACTGCGGCAAGGTGGACGACATCTACGTCATCAACGGCTTCTACATGAACATGCGCTCGAAGTTCACCGCCCCGGGCACCAGCATCTACTACTACGAGGTGGAGTGGCCGGCGGAGAAGATGGCCTGGGCAGACTTCCGAGGCAAACTCCTAGGCCCCACTGACCCGGCCTCGGCCCCTGCCGACTCCCTCCGTGGTTTGATCTACAAGGACTGGAGCGACCTGGGGCTCAAGGCCCAGCCGGACACGGGTGACAACGGAGTCCACGCCTCCGCCTCGCCCTTCGAGGCGCTGGCGGAGCGATCCAATTGGGTTCGGGCCTCCGTTAGCAAGGACGCCTTCGGCAAGGCGCTTCTGGCCAGTGGCGTCAGCATGAAGATGGCAAGGGAGTGGTTCGACGATCCCGCCGTCGAGTTCGAGGGCGGCAAGAAGTCTGTCTTCGACATGCTGGAGGATCTGGACGCCGGCGAGTGCCTGAAGAAGTGCAAGGCCATTGCAGCGGCCAGCAAATGATCACCTGGGCCGGCGGCCTTGCCTGCCTCAGGAGCCTTTGAATCGCCGCTCTGAGCGCGTTCGGACAAGGAGCCGTGACAAGCCCGAAGTGGGCAGCAGAGGCGTCCGCACTTTGACTCCCTCCTAGGCTAAGGGGAAGTATGAGGTCACGGGGCTAGCTTGGCCAGCTGGATTTGGTAGAATCTTGGGTGGTTGCTCCCCCTTCCCCGCTCCCTTTCGATGTATCTGTTCCTGAGCTTTTATGGACTCCACTGCTGCCTTTTGTCCCAGACACGGGACTGCAGAGCCTGCAACTGGCCTCCGCTATGGCGGCGGTTGTCGGTCCCCCTGCAGCTTCCGGCAAGATTTACTTGTAAAGTAAAAAGGGTCATGCCTGCACACTGATGAGTCTCATCGCCCCGGTGAGCGGGAGTAGCGGTCGCATTTGCGGCGCATGGGTTGAGTCGAAGTCGTAGCGTCAGAATCTCAGAGTTTAGAATCCTTAGAATAGGAGCCGTCTTGCGGCATGCCCCTATCATGAGATCTATATCGAGATGGATCAGCCTGCCACAGACCACGCAGGCCCATCCGAGGTGCTGCTGAAAAAAGAGCCTTGCAAGTTGTTATGCCGGTTTGGGGTTGCCTGCTCCTTGATGCATTCCTCAGACGCCGGGATCCTCCCTTCGTGTGTGCTACACACACCCCTCTGGCACCAGGAGGAGGCGGCAGCGCCCGAGGCGCTGACGGCGCCAGCCCTGCTATTCCGATCTGGGTCTTGAATATTTTTGTATATAGCATAGTAAAGACATAAATGCAGAGACAATTAAATCAGCAAGCGAACGAACAAATGAACAAATAAATAAGCAAATATAAATAAACAAATAAGTATATAGATATAAAAATAAAAAAAATATAACTATAAACATACATAAATAAATAAATAGAAATATAAATAAATAAACAAAAACTATATATATATATATATGTATACATATCTAGAAGTGTTTATACAGTCAGCAAGTATGATAGCATTTCCAAGCCGGGACGACCAACGAAAGATACTACTATTTAGTGAACTCCATAATTTACGACGGGCTAAGCTTTTAGGTCATATACTTCGTAGCACAGATTCAGATCCTTTAAGACAGGTATCGTTTATGCCCAGCAGTGCCACTAGAATCGAGTATGGCAAAAAGCGAGTTGGGAAGCCCCGGCAAACTTGGATACACCATGCAAAGAAGCTTGTGCGGGAAGAGACGCTTGGCAGAACATCTTATGAAGAAACCCCGGTACAGGATAATCTCATCTATAATGTAGGTTTGCAAAGACAGTTCTAAAGCGTCTGCAGAGGGTGAGCCTCCTTTTTGCTGCGCCAACGCCGTGTCTTGAAGTTGACGTACAGTCGATTCACGGTATGGCTTCGGAAAAAATTTATACAGTATTTGAAAAAACACGTGTGGAGGTGTTGAGGACTTCTTTGCAGGGTTCAGAAGTTGGCTGGGTTTGAGGCTTCAGGCTTTGGGGCCTACAAGAGGAGAAAGTTGGGCTCCAGAATATCTGCGAGCCCTAGCCTCCCAATCGAGCAAGGTCGAATTCTTCACCGAGAAGTTCAAGACGATGTGGTCGCTTGGGGCAGTTTTGTAGTGCGAGCGCTGGTTCAGAGAGGTTTCAGGTCCCTAAACTTGGATGTGCCCCCTTAAATTACCAGTCCTTACTAGCGATGAAACTAGGGGGTACTATATAAGAAGGGTGAGCATCCCAACCCTAAATCATTTACTTCCTTTCCTGAAAGGCTCGGCAGATCCAGTGCCAGCCGACTTGACACGGGGTCAGGGCTTGTGTGAAGAGCAGCAGAGTCACTGGGCTCTACGACCCCAAACAGCACAAATCTAAGAAGGTTCACCCGAATGGCTCTCTGAATTAGAAGGTTACCCAGAACCCTCCAAATCTCGGAGTTCCAGATAAACCAAGGTTTTTGAAAGCAGAGCCGGCGCTGTATTTGGGAGTTTGCAGCGGAATCACATGTTTGGAGCAGTTATGGGGCTTTCCAAGCTCCATCTTGTCGTGCGGCCCAAGCTCAGTGTCTTGCTGGTTCTTAGAAGGGACAGAGGGCATGAGGCACTCTTTATATCCTCTTATCTATATATACATGTATATCCTTCAAAGGATTTTGGGATTTTGTAGGGTGCCTACTTCCCCCATTCCCTACTAAGAGCCAGGGGGGTGTTTCGCGAGGTGCCCCATCGGAGCACAGCATGACTGGCAAGCTTGCATGTATGCCCGGGGCCCCGACAGGGGTGCACTAGGATGTCTAGGGTGGGCCTTGGTCCTTTCGGACCCGGGCCCCAACGGAGCCAGAGCTCGCACTACAGGTTGCGGCTTTGTTGTTTTCCATGCTTACTAGAAACCTTTTGGCCTCAACCGCGCCAGTGCCAGGATCATGAGTCCTTGTGCTGATGAAGTCACCACTTCCCTTCTCCCAAAGCCCCCAAGGTCCCCAACTCCCCGCCCTCTCAAATCCACGAGCATCACCCCAGATTTCCCAGGCACACACGTACCAAGACGTGCCGCGAACTTGGGGGGGAGGGGGGGACCTGCGCAGAACCCAATTGCCGCTACTCCTAAGTGTTTCTGTGGGCGCTTTCGAGCGGGGGTGTGCAAGGAGTCTGTTAGCATAAGGAGCCTACATCGCCTCAAGCAGAACTTAGGCGGCGGCCACCTTCGATTGGCTACGGCCACCAGCTCTGCCCCTACTGGAACAAGAAGGAGCCTACAAAAGCCTGATGAGAGCCTTGTGGTTCGAAGGCTCCTGCTTGCCAGAAGTCCGGTACTGTGAGCGATTGCTCATGCTGGCACCCTTGTGGAGAGAGAAGGGGCCCTGTCATAGAACATGCAAGGCTGCAAGACCCTCGAGCCCGTAACCCTCACCCCTCACCAGTGCTCTAGGCAAGTATGTATCGGCAATGCCTGCTTTCTTCAGCAGGAGACGAGCCTGGCATATTCGCAGCGCTGTCCACTGGGTGGGTGGCCACGGCCGTCAAGTGTTTGGTGGGTTCTCTGTTGTTGAGCTTGGAGGGTGTTGCTCAGGTGAAGTCCCAAACTGTGACTGACACTCAAAGTTCACAGCTGAAAAGGCGAGCAGATATCGAAACATATAGAGCATCTTCCAACAATAATTGTGTGAACATCCACATTTGCATTCAAAGATATGTGCACGTGTACTCTGCCAATATTTACACACTTGCTCTCTGATTTGCTTATTCATCTCTGCGATTGCCTGTCCACAAGAAGCATTTGGCTTGTTGTCCATACTTTCCTGGTTCGCTTGCTTACACGTCAATTTCTTCCTTCCGCCAGAAGATGCTTATCAAAGTACCCTTTAGCAGGCCCAAGTGTGTCCGGGCTGTGTATGATGCTGCTTTCCTTGGGCTCTGGGCTGATGCTGCGGGCATAGGCAATGCAATACTGCCCTCTGCATGCATGCTTCACCCGACCCACCACCGAGACCCTCCGAAGCCTTCTGCGAGCGTGAGAGTCGAAACCCTGAACCCTTTTCAACTAGGCGGGTGGCCAACAAAGCCAAACAACCCTACAGGCTTGGGTTGGTGGTTTACTGGCTTTGCGAGAGAACAGTGTGGCTCTCCCCCCTTGCTTGCCATGTCATCAGGCTTGGGGGTTGGGGTGTAGTGGTGCGAGAATGTGGTTCTCTTGGATCACCCTGTAGTTTTCGACGCCTGGCACTGTGGTCTGAAGAGCCCTCAGTACTTAGTACTTGCAGCTGGACACGATGAAGCGGAAGGTGTTTTCGTCGCCTCATTGAGGCTTTGGGCCCCCCCCCCCCCTCCCCCCCCCCCCTTAAACGCTAAGCCCTAAACCCTTCCAACGCGGCCTCCTACGCTTCTGGGGGGTTTCCATGCCGCTGAAGCCCGGGTGAATCAAGCGAATCAGATCGCGGAAGGGGATGGGGTACGAAGTGTAGCTATTGTATCGGTCTGCCTTGGGTTCTGGCTCAGTGAACACCTACTGTTTCCCCGACTTGTCCCTGCAGAGTGGCCCCCTGGGCTCAGCTGGGCGGGGAGTGCGAGTCGAACCCCCAAAACCCTACACCCCCTGCCAGAGCCGCCGAGGTCCACGCTGCCCCTTTGCGCACGGGGCAAAGGAGCGGAGCCGATTGATGCATGGTTGTCGAGTTTAGGGTGTTCGAGCATGTTTTGGCCTGAGTAGGGTTTAGGGTTTAGGGTTTAGGGTTTAGGGTTTAGGGTTTAGGGTGAGTCGGGCTTTCTAGGGTGCCAGCACACATTTTGTTCAACCCTTATCGGTATAGACTCCAGCTTGATTCTGCTTCCTTAACGGCCCCTTTTGTTTGTTGTGTTGCCGCTTCTCGTATGTTTCTAACATTTTTGCGGACTTTTGAGAGTATTGTTAAGCAGGTAGGCAATTGTATAAAACATAGAAGTATATATATATATATATGCACATACATGGTGTATATACGTATAAGTATGTATACATATACACATATATACGTACATTTTCTCACTTCGATGTTAAACTTGATCAAGCCGTAACATGGTATCCTTTATAGATGTAAAGGTTTCCGGAGCTTCCGGGATTCCACATCCAGACTTTTTTTCAATGTTTTCAGCCTCTGACGTCTCGGAACAAGTGGACAATGAATCCTCGGGGCTCTCTCGACTTAAATTTCGGGCTATTCCAGGGTTTAGGGTTTGAACCGGGCCAGTTCTAAATTCCGGGATACAGGGTTTCCAGTGTGGGCTTAAGGGGGCTTGAGCTGGTTTACATGTGCTGAGTAGGCCCACACAATACCGCTTCAGGAGCAGCTGTACCACCCCAACTACTTCCGCACCCTGGTCTGTAGAGACCTGCAGCGGCGCAGGCCGCTTCAAACTCGAAGCCTTGCTGCTTCAACTCCTCTCAGAGCTGTTTCGCTGTTTTGTTGCATTCCCTTTGCCTTCATTTCAAGGATGTTTCAATGCGGTCTTCAGTTCATGCTACTGAGCAGGACTCTGTGTTACACACAGTCGCGTGATGTGACGGGCGTGTGCGATCCCACGCACCTAACCCCTCAAATATGCAGATGGTGCCTAAACCCTAAACCCTAAACCCTAAACCCTAAACCCTAAACCCTAAACCCTAAACCCTAAACCCTAAACCCTAAACCCTAAACAAATTAAACAAATTAAACAAATAGTTGCTGGGACTGGATCAGGTGCCCTCGTGCTCACCTGTGCGCCTTCTTTCATCGCCCTCTCCTGAGTGGCGTCTTCCCTTGGCCGGCTGGTACGACCTAGGGGCCTCGGGTTTGGGCTAGGTGATGAGTAGGGTTGAGGGTTTTTGGGTGTGGCCCCCCAAGAAAGGGCAAAACATAGCCCCCCCCCCCCCCCTTAATTCAGGACATGGCTTGCATGCCCCGCGCGTTACACTTACCAATGTTGTTGGAGGTGCCTGAGAGAGCTTCGCTGAAGTTCGGAGCACCCGCTTCCCAGGTAAGTTGCTCCCTGCTACCGCTAGATCCGGTTTATTCAGACCTCGGGGGCACACGCAAGGGCCTTCCAGCGCCCTTTGGGTGCTAGGGCCACCCCGAAGCACCAACAGAACTTGTGCTGGGGGCTTCTGCATTCCAAGGTGAGGGAGATCGGCGCAAGATCAAGAATGATCCTGTGGACTACTCGCAGCCGCTTTCGCGCGAGGTGGCGGGGGTTCGGCTGTAGACCTTGAGGTCTAAAACCCAAGTTCGGGAGGTTTGCCACAGGGCTTCTTGGGCTTGGGGGCTCAATTCCCTGAAGCCCTCGTCTCCGGCAGGGTGCTTGCAGACACTGGCCCCAGATCTCTGAGGCCCCACACCACACCTTCAAACTCTTCCTCTTCGAGCCACAAAGCCGATGCTCGTGGAACTTTGCTCTTTTCGTACCCACAATACACGGGTTTAGGCGTGCGCTGCCCTACTCTCCGATCGTCACCTGCGCCTATCGTCTGTTTAGAGTTTATACAGACATTTCGGATTCCAGGGCTAGCCCATAGCCCTGAACCATCCGGCTTAAGCAGGATCCAGTTCCTTATGGCCTAGAGCAGCTAGGCGGTGCCCGTGCAGTGGCTTCAGAGCTTCCTCTCGCCGCCGCGCTTTCAGGAGGTCCCCGTGACTCTTGCTGAGCGTTGCAGTTTCTGGGGTTTGGGGATTTCGTGGTCGGGAAAACTACAGCAGCCGTAAAATAACGGTTGGGACCGAGAACAGGCTTAAGGGGTAGCTTTAACATTCGGGGGCGGCACATGAGTGATCACGGAGTGTTAAGGGAAGATGAGCCTTGGCATGCGAGATTGAGGCCCTCTGGTTGTCATGCTGCAGCTTTGTGCTCAACACAAGGGGGGGGGGAGCGCATGAAATGATGGGGGTATGCAGAGCTTTGCCTCCGGCTCTTTCCGGGGGCCCTCTGCCAATGGCCACGGCGCTTCCGAGAAGCCCGCCGACCCGCGAGACCGCGTCGGCTTGCGCAGCCAGGCCGGCGGCCAGTGGTATAGCCCAGAGGAGCCGAGGGTTGCGGGAGGTTGCAGGTACAGCACTTGAGCCACCATGCGGTCAGTTTTGTTAAGCCCATCGACCTAGAGCCGAGATTTCTGCAGCTCTCCCCCTTTGGAGGAGTTGAGCTCCTTTGAGGTTCCCCTGAACCCCGACCCTCCGGCCTCAGCCGCTGGGAGCTCTGGGCTTTCCTTCTATGGCAAGGGCCCACAGCTCGCAAGGTGGGATGTTTTAAACACAGGAGACCTTTGAAGTTATGATGTTCCCCCTTTTCCTATCAGTCCTTGATAGCGCCGATAGGGATTTACAGCATACCCCCTATTTAGAATCCCTATAACGGTTCGTTGCCCCCAAGAACACTTTGTCAGAGTGGGGTAACATGTTGAATTTCTAAGGGTACTTAAACTCAATAAGGAACAGTTTAGGGTTTAGGGTTTAGGGTTTGATACTATCCCCCAAGCATGGCCTAGAACAGGTTCAGCCCCCCGGAGCGGCCCATAAGGCCGCCACGGGAGCGTCCAGAAAGGCCCGAGCGGATGGTGGACGACTTGGCTCCTGGGCCTTTCGTAGGTTAGGGTTTAGGGTTTAGGGTTTAGGGTTTAGGGTTTAGGGTTTAGGGTTTAGGGTTCAGCTTCCAGGTTCCAAAAGGGTTTAGGGTTTAGGGTCCAGGGTTTTGGGTTTTGGGTTTAGGAGAGAGGTAGCAGGGCACACCCCCAGCAGGAGATGTAGCCGCATTGCTCTCAGACGTTCGTCCCGGCATAGTTCCAGGGGTCAAAAAGGAGAGAGCCATAGATGGGAGCCATGGGATGATACCCATGCATGCATGCCGGAAGGATGTGAAAGAGGGCCGCATGCACTAGCCACGGTCATGATCGCCACAGGTGCGTTTGTGAGGGCAATGTCGCAGAAGAGACGCTTGTAAGACTCAGGGGCCTTTGCTGCTGGCAGCTGAGGCAGAACAAGTGCAAGCAGGCCGGAACGTTTATGTGGCTTGGCAGGAGGGGCAAGGTTTGAGGTCTTCGGGTCCGAGAAACCGAGCCCTTGCAAAATCATCCTTGGGCCCCATTGAAGCCTTGTCCCCTGCTTGTTTAAATACTAAAACTACCAAGCACAACGCAGATATCCGTATGGGGGCTTAGAAACTAGACACTGTAAAGGGTGAAGGCGCGCTGCAACCCGATTCTTCGAGGTGATGCCTAAGAGGCCCCCCAGGGCGAACGAGTGCTACGCCTTGGACAAAGATCTCGCAGCAGCTGCGACCACCGGTGAGGCCTTCGACATTGCACAGCAGAGTGCTGACGTGATGGATGCCCCCAACTGGGCCAACTTGTTCTATGCGCTTGCCCACTTCAAGAAGAAAGGGGTCCGAACGGTTACTTTCGCAACGCTCCGCACCGACCCACGGTGGTCCAAAAGCTGTCAAAAGCTGAGGCCATGCTTGGCGGACCTTACTGCCCGCGATGCTGCAAATGTCATTTGGTCGCTGGCGACCCTAGACGCCAAGCAAGAAGCACTTTTCCTGGAAACTGCGGATGCCTTGTGCAACAGCGGGAAGCTGGCAGTTTGCGACCCGGTAAGTATCGCCAAAACTGCGTGGGCTTTGACCAGCATCCCGAACAGAGACAGACGGCTAGACCTCTTTGCGAAGCTGGCCGTGCCTGTCGTTCTGCGTGCGGATACCTTTCCGCTAGGCTCTCTGACAATGATCTGCTATGCTTTCGCAAAGGCAGATTTCCGTGAGGGGGATGCTTACGAGGCCTTATCTGCAGCCTTGACTTGCCACATGGATGAACAGCTTCGTCCAATCGATGTGTGCAATGTGGTCTGGTCCTTCTGCACAGTCGGCTATCGGGACGACGAGCTTTTCTCAAAGATTTGCGAGATGTACCTTGTCAAGGAAGCAGTTGTGTGCGAGTTCAATCCGCAGGATCTGACTAACACCACTTGGGGTTTCTGCAAGGTGGGCTTCGTGCATGGGCCCGCAATGGACGTGCTCGCACGAGTCAGCTACGACCAGCGCAACAGCTTTGAGCCGATCCATTTCGCGAATCTCCTTTACTCCTTCGCCATGCTCCGCATGCATGGTCCGGAGGGGGTCCTGCAAGCCATTGCCGACACGGCGTCCGAGCGCATCCAGAAGTTCGACGGTGGCAACTTGGCCATCGCATCCTGGGCACTGGCCACGCTGGGCATGGGCAACCACCCGCTGCTAGATCTGGCCCTGGACCGGGCGGCCCGGCCCGAGCTGTGCGCGACGCTGGGCAGCCGCGCCCTGTCGATGATGACCCTTGCGTGCTTCCGCACGCAGCGCCCGGAGAAGCTGGACAGGCTCTTGGATGCGACCCGAACGGCAGGGCTGGGTATCGGTGCCTCGGGGTACTCCGCAGCTGTGATGGCCGCGGAACAGAGCTCCGACTACACCCGGGAGATCCGAATTTTGGAGGCCATGGCCGCAGAGGCCGAGGACAGCCGCATGCGCACTGCCGTCGCCAACTCCTTGGCGCTTAGGCTTTGGAAGCGCGGTCTCTGCCAGGAAGCCTTTGCCGTCCTTCGCAGCCTCCACAACAGCCAGCCGCGTCGCTGGTCGGTGGTCTCCTCGGCTTTGGTGGCGCGGCTGGGGGCGGAGTGCGGTGCCCTCGAGGAAGCCGCCGAGATCCTATCGAGCACTGGCGGTTTCGACAGCCAGGAGTGGGAGGCCCCGGTCACCAGTGGCATCCATCCGATGGCAGCCACTCGTCAGAACGAGGGTAGCCACGCCTACACGCGGGAGTTCATGACCCTCCATGCCGTCCTCTGTGGTGCACCTCCTGGTGATCCGGATGCTTCCATGGCAGCCATCGAGCGCTTCGCGGAGTCCAGGTCGCTCTGGCTGAAGATCACGGCATGGGAGAAGGGCATCGTGGTGCATGAGGTGGCCCGGCTCTGGAAGCCCCGGCTTAGTGTGGAGATCGGGGCGTATGTGGGCTACTCTGCCATGAACATCGCCCGCACGGTGCGCCACCACGGGGGTAAGGTCGCCAGCCTGGAGGTGGACCCGCTTCATGTGACGCTGGTCAGGAACATGATCGAGTCTTGGTTGCGGGCAGCTCTCTTTTTATATGCTTTCACCACGTGTTGCGGATGTTTTCGCGTAAGACGGCTTTCACCTCAAAATGCCCAAAACCCAAGCTGACCAGCCCACAAGCCCTCTCCCAGGAGTACGCTGGCCTCTCTGAGACCGTGGACGTCTGGACCGGCTACTCTTATGACAGCATCCCACATCTTCTGGAGAAGTACGGGCCCCGGTCCGTCGACTTGGTCTTCATGGACCAGAAGGGCACCCGATTCCACAGTGACCTCGCGCTCATGGAGGCGCTCATGGAAAGTGTTCTGGCCCCCCGAAGAAAAGTAGCATACATGCGCATCCAAGTCTCAGTTGAGCTTATGTACGCATCCTACCTGACCCAAGACAGAGATAAGGGTTTAGGGTTTAAGGTTTAGGGTTTAAGTTCCAACATGGACTCACTTCTCCCCGCTTCAGGAGCTAAACTTGCTCTCCGACAGGGCCATTATCCTAGCAGACAACGTCCTGAAGCTGGCGCTCTTGAGAAGCCTCTGTGTAGTCTCTCTTGTAAAAAATGACCTGAACTGACATCCAGGAAACCTGGTGCCCTAAACCCTAAACCCTAAACCCTAAGCCCTAAGCCCTAAGCCCTAAGCCCTAAGCCCTAAGCCCTAAGCCCTAAGCCCTAAGCCCAATCCCAGGAAACCTGGTGCGCCGCTCTACATCTGGCACCTGGCCAAGGGCAGCTACCACCATTGCACGGCCGTCTCGGTTCGCGAGTTCTTGCTCCAAAGCGAGGACTGCCCACTGAATCGTAGGGTTTAAAGTTTGAGCTTAACATTGCTCTCAAGTGTCAAATGCATTGAAAAATGCGGAATCGAAGCTAAGTGGGCTGGCTGCCAGAAGACTCAAATGCTTCCGCGGCCTTGAAGTCTACGCCGTACCATTGTTCTGGAGATCACCCCGGCGCTCTAAGCCTTTCAGCTACAATGTCTTGTTACATCTTGTTACCAATTCGAGCCTTTCGGATGTTGGAAGACACCCGATAGCAAACAACTCACATCTATGAGGATTGATATTTCTACACAGCGTCATTCCGAGTAAGGCAAGAGTTGCGGTCGTTTCCTAAGATTGGACGCGACAGCGAGGTCCATGTCCCAAATGTAGGCACTGAAGCCCAAAAACCCGCTGGCGCCCGATACTTGCTCTTCGGAGATGGTGCTGCAGAAGCCCAAACCCCCGTATGGGTATTGCTCCCACCCCGTTTATAGTTTATACCCCAAAATAGAATTGAATCGACTCCCCCTTAAAGGGAACCCCAAAAAGGGCGCCCCTTTGTTCCCTAAACCCTATAAACCCTAAACCCTAAACCCTCGGCGGGGGGTGGTCAAGGAGGATGGCCCGACGGAGGGGCCGGCCTGCTGAGCACGCCTCCTTAGTCACGCACACACACATACAAGCGCACCCCCCACACGCGCGAGCGTGCACTCAGGTCCGCTTCAGTGTGTTAGACCCGTAGACGCCCCCTACCTGTCCCCCCCCTTACTTGTAACTACCCCGCGAGCAGTCTACGGCACCTCGGTGCACCCTGAGCCATGGCCTCTCGACACGATGTGACGCTGGCCTGAGCTGGGAGCCTTGGAGCTCGCGAGTTTGGTATGTGGGGCGGACTGCAAACGAGGCTGGCATCACCAATACAGCCGCGCGATGTTTGGGCTGCCAGGGGACGCAGCGAAATGTTCCAGTTTTGTTGGCATATGGGAGCCCGGTGCCTGCGTGCGGCCGGACCGCTTTGGCCGCCCGGCGACGTGGAGCGACTGCATGACGAATACCACTGCATGGAGTTTGGTCGCCGCGGAGTGTGGCGGATGGGAACCCTACGTCTGCATGATGCCTGCAACTGCCAGATGCATGACCGCTGGTACGAAGCAGAGAAGGGAATTCATGAATTCAGAATTTGTGAATTCATTAGTGAAGGCCCTGGAAACTGATGGTTGCAAGACTGCATGTTGAGTGAAGCTTGGGTCCTACACGAGTTCGGAAATGACAATCCCACGCACGTGCACTCTGCATGGACCGTGTGCACGGCCACCGCTTGCCATGTTGCGCCTCCTGACGCCCGGGGACGACAGACACAGATGTACGTTGTCGAGTGCGTATAGCCACAGACGGCAGTCACTGCCCGGGACATCGAATGCTGAGGATAGAGTGAAGTCTCACCCATATAGCCCTTGCCACATGTTGCTTTCTAGGAGGAAGGGCCGCTCGGGTTGTACTACTCTGGTAACAGTGTTCATACCTGATCTTTGGACGGCTTGCGGCAACCTCCACGTATCTTCACTAGGTCGCAGTGTGCCTAGGAATAGTCAGTCGGGTCTGATGGGGGAGGCTTGTTTTCAAGGTGGAAAGGTGATCGAGGTATACTGTTAGCTATCATGGTTTGAGCCCCTCTGTTGGACACGCCGATTGGGTCAAAGAACTTCTGTCGGCCAATGGACACGTACCAGTTCGTTTTCAGTTTATCTGGGATCGATCAGGGGTCAGCTCTTCAGTATTGTGGCTTGGCATTGAACATCTGTCGGTGGTAGGAAGTGGGTATGCTGACCCCGGTTGGTTCATTACTGGTGGTCAATGCACCCACTCTGGAGATCTCGACAGGACTTGCCTCGCCCGCTTATGCCAGTGTGAAAGTCGAAACCCTAAACCCCCTCTATCCCCCTCTTCAGGACTGGATGGTCATGGCTTTCCGTGACGCTTCGAGAGGCCCAGCGCCGACTCCGCCTCCCAGCCTCCACCGGTTGGCCTTCGAGTCGGACAATTTCCGGAAGCGCTCCATGCTCCTGGGCTTGTGAGGTTTGCGTAAGGCCTCCGGCCTGTGTGGAAAAACTGCTGTAGAAGGCAGAGGGGCTTAGTGGAGCATGTGCTTTCAGCTGTTGTTGAGTTTTGGGGTGTGCGTCTAGATCTGTTTCCGCTTTTGCATGGGTGCCCGGTACTCGTAGGGACCCAGTCGCTGCTGTGGACTGCAGCATTGAAGCATTTGGGAGGGTACGGGACCACAGAGGGGACACTGCAAACCAAGGTTTGACGGCGTGGCCCCCAGCAAGTCGGACTGGTGGAAGTTCTCACAAGGCTTTGTCAATGGACTGGCGCAGTGTGGTTGCAAGCCCGAGATTGTCGGCCTGCACGGGCGGGAGAACCCCAAGATTACAGCAGCCGACGTGGCGAGGATCTTCGAAACTGCGGGCGTTCTAGGCGAGCCAAGCAGCTCAGGGACCTGATGCGGCAAAAGCGTGGCATGCCTTCGAGATCCATTGGGGGTGGCCCAACTTTTTCCTAAGGTTTCTTTAGGTACCGCCCCCACTGGACGCTAGGAGAATTTAGCTTCGCGGGTTGCAGATGCAAAGTAGATGGAGGATTTTGGACTACGACTGACACAGTGGCCCGGTTTTTCTTCAAAGAGCGTGCCAGCATGGTTTCGAACGTCCAGGGTAAGAGGGCTCAGATTGCCAGACCCGTGCGGTGCATGCATGGCGCGCGCATTTAGGGTTTAGGGTTTCTCGGGACACTGGCTCTTGCCTGTAGGCGTGGCGCTCGTTTTGGGTGCACTGCGGGCATCCGCGCGGAGTTCAGATGTGTCCCCAACATCGCAGACCGCATGCGGGGATGCCAAATCAAATCCGCACGTGCCCCCGCCTAGGTCCCGTACACTTTTTGTGCCGCTTCGTGGCAGGTGGTGCAGCCAGTCTAGGGAGATTTGACCGTCGCGGTGTTGCAAATTTCTGGGCATAAATCGCGCTCTCGCCTCATCGCCTCAGTCCCGTGCTGCGTCTTTTGAAGTACAGAACTGCCTCGTCACTTTTGGGTCCTACCAAGGAGTGCTCTTGGAGTCGTTGAGGAGTGCTGTTTCAGCGTCAAGGTCATCCTAGGGGTGCTTTTTGGTATTATAGAGTCAAGGTGATCTTAGGGGGTGCTTCTTGGGGTCATGCGATCTTGGACTGTTATGGGGTCCAAGCGCAGACAGCTCAGACCTACAACTGGAGACCGGAGCTTCGGGCAGGACTGTTCTGAGGGCTTTGGGGTTTCCCCAAAGTCCCAAACAGGCTGATGGGTGGATTCCCAAACTCCAAAGTGCTCAACACCAACCTAAACTCCACGAGGGATGCTTGAGTGTCACCCCTTCCAGCGGGGTTCTCAGTATGAGTTCTCGTCTCCTAAACCATCTGTGCTGTCTCCTAAACTCATTGATTCCTGTGGGCCAGGCCTCAGCAGATTCCTTTGGTGCGGAATACGCGATGCCCGCGATGCCGGCTGTGATGCCCCAGACTGAGGGTTTTTGCCTTGATTGTGAGGTGTGTTTGGGGCTGGCAGCTTGGCCGTCGTTCGGGCTTCGGGCGTCTACATCAGTAGAACTCAACGGTAAAGCCCTCCATGAAGTAGCTCAGGTTGCAGAGCAAAACAAAAGCCGTTTAGAGAGTAGAGCCGTTAAATCAAGCTTGGTTGTAGGTTTCATGTGTAGTGTTTGTGTCAGGACTAATCCGAGCTTCTGTTTAATTGGGGGGGCCCCCCCCCCCCCCCCACAATAAGAAAGGCAGGGTTCCGCAATAATTGGACCGTGGCCCTGCATTGATTCCCCATTAAAAACAATAGGCTGCAGATCCCTGAGGTGCTGTAGCTTCGCGTCTCCGCAAGCAAAACAAGAAGCCTGCCGACAGATTTTTGGACCCCCCGAAAACAATTCCTTTAAATGTGGGGGGTTTGTCCCATACGAAATCCAACCTAATGGAAAGTAGTTTTCCGGCGGGCTTCCGGCCAAAAAAAATTTCTTTAAATGTGGGGGTATTACTTAAACTGATGCTCGGATTAGCGCATTCCGGGCAAGGTTGGGACGGGGGGCACGTGCAAGGCCCAATCCCATGCTGCAGATGCCGCCCTTGACCTTCTCCAAGATTTGGAACGAGGCGCTCTCCTGTGACTGGGCGAATGCAGACCTTTCCCACCACACTTTCTGCTTCCCGGCTTTGGATCCAGCCAGGCCCAAGACAAGGCCGCCGAGGATCACGACTCAGAGGGCACCGAGAGTACCGCGGAGGAGTGCCAAGAGGCAGGGCAAATTTCTCGACCCTCCATTTTGTGGTTCCATCTCTTGAATGGTTTCGATTTATGAGAGATGCTTCCTCTTGACAGGGCATGCGCTTCGAGCAGTTGGCTTGCTTTAGATAATTACTTTGCGCCATGCCATCGCGCCCCGCACACCTCCATGCCACTAATCCCAAAGAAGCAGCGGTGAGATGCCTTGAAAGTAGACTAATGTTCCCCTCACAGTGCATGGACTGAGGGTTCAGTTTTTAAAAACTCCCAAAGGATCCTGAATGCTACGAATTCAAGAACCTCTCAACCCTGCCTAAAGACCTGTTGGACACGCTCGACTCGAGAAGCACGCAGCAACCCCAAAAAATCGCCTTAGACACAGACTTGCTGCAATCCCTCTTCGATCCCGAAGAAGGCATGTTGAAATTGTCCCGGATGCAAAAAGGGCTTAGGGTTTATAGGGTTTAGGGAAACGTTCCGTAAACAAAGGGCCCAAGACCCTTGAAAGCCTCGAGGACGCTGAAACATCGTCCAGCCAGGCTGGGCGGGTGTCGTGTTTTCTTGTGAGCACGCAGCTCTGAGCAGCTTCTGTACAAATGCCTATTCTTCCGAGGGGTTATGCCTTTGGACCCTTGAGGTTGTACCCTTGGGTTTTGGGGACCCTTTTTGAAGATCCCCCAGAGGAATAACCCCTTGATTCTTCTGCTCTTTTGAACTCGGCTACTGAGAGAGTCGCACCCGAAACCTTCGACCCTCAATCGGACGGACATGCGGACCTCCCTCACGGGGTATGCCTCTGCAGACACTATGCAGGCCTTCTCTTTGGCTACAGAGGCCGATGTAACTCCAAACCTAAGGATCCAGTTTGATTCAGTTTTGCCCAGCGGGGTTCTGAAACCTACCCCTGCGGCCCTGAACGCAGCTTCTGTGGAAACTGCCCAGGCGGCCACCCACGTGTCTCTATGCGGTGGGGATGCCAAGACCGCCTGGAACTGCAGGTTTACAACTTGGAGCTTGGGCTTTTTTGCTTCCTAAATCCTGCTCAAAGGCTCTCAAGACTCGGCCAGGAGCATTCATCCAGTGACCTTACAAACCCTGAGCACCTGTATCTTATATGGGTTGGTGGTCTCTTTAAGTAGGATTTCTCAGGTACAAGGGCCACAGATAAAAAGGCCGCCACCTGTTTCATAACCTGTACTACCTATAGAGAGAAAGGTCAAAGCATCCATCCAACAATATGACATACCACGCACTAACAGCTTTCACAGACGCTTACCCGAAACCCTAGAGCGTAACCCCTTGTACATACGCATTGTCAGGACAGCCAGGGAGAAACGAGCCTTCTCCAGTCACCACACTATGGCTTTGTGTTGGTGGTTGAATTTTGTTGTTAGGCTTGGTGGGATGCGTGGGAGAGGAGGTATAGATTGGGATGTTCCCCCTTATACTAACAGTCCTGAATAGGATTGTAGTAACTACCCCCAATTATAATCCCTATTAAGGACCCCTTGTTTCAGGGGGAACATCCCGAAGTCTAGACAAGTTAGACAACTAACGATCCTTGTCACCCGATCCTACGTCCTACCATTTGGCGAGCCCGCTCTGGGGCCCGCCAAGCCTTGAGAAGATTTTCCCTCAGCTCAAACCCTGCAGTGCGCCAGGCGAGACGGGCAAGAGCAGCCCTAAACCTTTCAACCCTGAACCCTGAAAAAATCCCGAAAAGCAACCCAAAACCCTAAACCCTAAACCCATGGGTTTCTTACTCGTTGTGGACCACCCCCTACTGGACTACGATGGGATGCGTCGATGAGCTGATGAGAGATTTGCCATCGATGTTTCCCTGCAGAGGTCAGCTAAGCGGGTGGCCAAAAAAGCCCTAAACCCTAAACGGCCCTAAACCCTAAACCCGAAACCCGAAACCCGAAACCCTAAACCCTAAACCCTAAACCCTAAACCCGAAACCCTAAACCCTAAACCCGAAACCCGAAACCCGAAACCCTAAACCCTAAACCCGAAACCCGAAACCCTAAACCCGAAACCCGAAACCCTAAACCCTAAACCCATTAAAATAGGCCTCGGCCTTGCTCCCGGCTTCGAAGATTGGGCCATGTTCTCCGGAGGCCGGGGGGGGGGGGGGGGGTTTAGGGTTTAGGGTTTAGGGTTTAGGGTTTAGGGTTTAGGGTTTAGGGTTTAGGGTTTAGGGTTTAGGGTTTAGGGTTTAGGGTTTAGGGTTTAGTAAGGGCAGTTCAGGGTTCAGGGTACAGGTTTACTACTGATTGCTTAAGGACCCCCAAAAAACCACAAAATATTCTTCCTTCTGAAGGGTAATATTGGGATGATTATTTCTTATTCTTTTGGGGTTCTTAAGTAAATAGTAGTTTAGGGCTCAGGGGCCAGTGGGGGGTCAGGCCCGGAGAGGCTGCAGTCGGGTTTCGGGATTCGGGTTTGGGGTGAAGAGAGCCTCACAGGGTTTAGGGTTTAGGGTTTAGGGTTTAGGGTTTAGGGTTTAGGGTTTAGGATGAAGGGAGCCCCTGGAGCGGAGTCTGGGTGCAAGAAAGGGTCGGCCGGGGTCAGCGGAGCTGCGTTGGGCGTGGCACGGTCCAGGTTCCAAAGCAGGCTACGGCTTAGGTTTCTTCAGGGATTACAGGATTTAGTTGTGAACATGTTGTCTTGAACTCAATACTCGTTTGGCAGATGACGAGCCAGAGATGGTATGCTTCAACTGCATCAAGCACCCGAATCTGCAAGCTCGGGGGAATCTCGGGGGGGTATCCTAAACCCCTAAACCATGCACATGAGAGTGTGAGAGTCGAAACCCAGGAACCCTAAATCCGCACGCTTTCAGGTAGCAAACCCGATGAGATCTGGGGAGAGGCTGCTCCAGGGTTCCAGGGTTTAGCCTTCTGGGGGGTAAGCCGAAACCCGGTCCAGGGTTTGGGGTGCAGGGAACAAGAGTTGCTGTAAGTCCTGCGCTACTGGGCACTGCATCGTGCTTGGTTTGAGTTGAATCAGAGCCTGGGCTCAAAAAGGGAAGAAGAGTCTGGGTTCAAAAAGGGTTTAAGGTTAAGGGACCCTAGGAGGGTTGAAGCAAAACAAAGGGTTTAGGCTTTAGGATTGCTGCCAAAAGGCTTAGGGACAGGTTGCAGGTTTGGGGTCAGAGGCTTTGCATTTGGGTCTTGGGAAATTAGCATGCCTGATATCGTGACCGCGTGCTTCGTCCTTGGCCGAGCAGGTGGTTGGTCTTGTCATGCCCCTGACAGACTCTAGAGCCCATTCCTGCTGTGCAGTCATAAGCAGCGCTTACGGAGTCCTCGCGTGGCTCTTCCGAGCTCCCTCCTTCCTCATTCCGCACTAGGGTGATAGGAGCCGCCCACCCAGTCCCGCACCCTGAAAGCAGAATCCCAAATGCGCCCCCACTTGAGCACGCTGGGCCCAGAACATGTCCTACTTCAGCCAGCCGTTTCCAGAGCTTGCAGGGGCCCGAGCCGGGGAGCTGAGGGTTTTTGGGACGCTTCGGGACCAGATTTCCTCAGGACACCAGGTATGGTTTGGGAGTTGAGGAGTTGAGGGGGCCCAGGATTTTGGTTTCATTTCCATTGTGCCTTGTCCTTGCCTCCACGCAGCTGGCTGTCGAAACCAAAGCCCCCCTCATAAAGCGCACGACGTCCAGTGACATCCACAGCTTTCCATGAGTTCGCTCGGGGCCTTGGGCCGCCATTCTGGTAGACTCTTAGAACGCGTGATCGCACGGGGCGAGACATCGAATGTACGAGGAGAGCTGGATAGGTTTCTGGAGTGAGAAGCTGCAGCCCTCGCCCTGTGTCATAGAGCACAAAGATGCCCTACTACCCCCCTGAAATTTCATGTAGAAGTGTATTTTTAAGTATCATAAAACCCAAGAAAATATGAACAATGCAGTTTTACTAAGGTTCCAAGGGGAGTATGGCCCGAAAGTCACCCCTGGCGCCCAGGCCCTGACTGGATGCCCCGAACTCTCAGTCCCTGGTGGCCTTGAGAGCATCGCCGGCCCAATTCTTGTGGATTGAGCAGTTGAGCTTCGGGAAGGGTGGAAAGGTTTAGGGTTTAGGGTTTGGTAAAAAAGGTTCAGGGGCGCGGCTATTCCCCAAGCCCGGAAACCCCACACCCAGCAAAGCTTTGGCATATCACGCGCTCAGCCCCAAATCCTGCAGCGGTCAGCACATGGCAATGTCAGCTTGTGCAGTCCGTCTCAATGTGGCCTCTCGCAACAGGCATGTATGCTGCAAGAGTACAGGCCGGCTTTCTGCTTCTGAGTGCCCGGGCCAGAGTCTTCAAAGTTCAGGGTTTTAGGGCTCCGTCCTCCGGGTTTTGGTGTTTTGATGGAGGGCTTCGGCGGCAGTGTTGCAAAGCCCTTCCGCCAAGTAAACACACACGTGCACTCTTGCACTTACACTTGGGCGCTTCTCAGGACCTTTGTCAGTCACTGCGTTGCCCCTTTGATTCTGCGGGCCTCGTGCACCTAGCCCAAGATGTCCTCGGCGCTTCCCTGCAACTGGAGGCGCACGCCCTTGACCACCAGAATCACCAGAAGCCAGGAGCCTGAAGAATCGCAACCAAAACCTTAGCTTCTCTTGCTGCGTCGCCCTGAGCACGAGAGGAGGCTGATGTGTGGGCTTGTGGGCTTGCAGTACTGTCCCACACCCTTACAAGCCCAACTGTAGCTTTAGGGCCCAGGTATAAGCTTTACCGCCCTAGGCCCAAACCGTTGGACGCAGGGGGCCAACCTCCCGGGGTTTCGGGTTTAAGGGCTAGGGTTCAAACAAGGGTTGGGTTTAGGGAGGTAGAGACGTACGGCGCCCTAAGCCCTCAACTCAATGGTGGATCCGATGTCCACCCGCTGAGGCATTTGAAGGCATCAACTGAGTCCCTCAATGTGTCTTGGGCCGCATTTCGGGTTTCGGGCTTGCGGTCTTTAGGGCCCCCAAGGCCGGGGCATTCAAGGGGTTTGCCGAAAAAAGTGGTACGTTTTTTGGGGGTTCTAAAAATAAGTAGTATTTTTTTTTGGGGGGGGGGAATGATAAGTAGTATTTTGGGGTGTATAGAAATGTCCGTTTAAGGCTGCCCAAGGATGTCCCCCCTGTCAAACAGCCCTGGGGTCCTCGATGTTTTTCTCGGAAGAAAGGAAGAAAGAGGGGAGGTAGCGATGCCAAGACCAGCGCTTCCCTTCGGTTTTCGGGTTTCGGGTTTAGGGTTTAGGGTTTAGGGATGGATGGATGCTGCCCCGGCCTCAGTTCCAGTCTTAAAGAAAGGGTTAGGGTTTAGGGTTTACGGTTTAGGGAAACAAGCCAAGCCCAAGCCCGAGGTGACGGCGAACGTGCTGTCACACTTGGGCTTCGGCGACGTGGCGGGGGCTTTTTGCTTGGAGACAGGGCATTGTCAAAGAGAAGCATGCGCAGGAGAGTGTTCAGCACCGGCAAGTAGGGCTAAGAGTGGGGTCGAGAACCATGCGCTCTGTGGTTCATGAGGTCAGTGTCCTTCCGGGATCTGCATGCAACTTGAGTCAATTTTGGCCACCGCATGCCTATGGCCAAGCACAGAAAGCCTCCCTGCGCAGGCAGTCCGCGAACTGTGCGGAAGTGGCCGCCGGGGACTCCAGCCTTCACAAGATTCGTTTCTGAGGTTTAGAGCTTCCTAGGGGGCCCCTTAAGGAAATAGAAGGGTGTGCTCCTGAAAGTGGAGGTCCACTACGGCACTTAAGGAGAGAAGCGTCAGTTGGGCCATCGAAAACGCTTGCACATTCATCGCAGACGTGGGACAAGAACCCTTCCGACTTCAGCACGGTTTTGTGTGACGTTCTGCTGTGGGCGAATACAGTACCTGCTGGGACCCAAGCTCAGAGCAAAGTCCAGAGCCAAATCAAGGCTTTAGGAATGAGACTTGCAACAGGGTGCCGGGCATTTTCAGGTTTGCAAGGGGTTTAGGACCGGCTGGCAATCGGTCCCCATGCCAAGGTAGTTTCGGGGTCACTTCAAGGATCAAGACGGACAGAGAACGAGAGGAAGCGAAACAGAGATCGAGCGATGGGAAAGAGGTTTGGGTGTAATGGGTTTGGGGTTTCGGAACACCGGCGCCGCCCGAAATCTGGACCAGCTCGCCAGGCGAAATCTGATCCCGAGTGTTGGAGGGCGGCGGCCGCGCGCTCAGATGGCTTGTTGACGGCAGGGCGCCAAGGACTCAAGCGTCCGATCAGTCGAAGGATCGTCTGGAAACTTGGTCCTCGAAGCCCACGCCTCTGTACCCATGCCCAAAAACTCGAAGGGAGAGGCCACGAGGCGCTATTCCTCAGCACTTGGTAGAGTGCATACGATGCCTAATTGAGATTCCGAGGTTTCCCTGGCTTAAGTGATCTTGCCCTTATGCAAAATCAGTCGCTCTAAAGTTTAGTATATCACTACCTTTTACGCGAAACTATTCTTTATAATGCCTTCTCGCACTTCTGTCTCACTGAAACATGCTGCTCAGCACGAGCTCTTGCAAAAATAGGAATGTCATGCATGGGGATCAAGCAAAGGAGTATCAAGTCCTTCATGTGTGCAGGGTGAAGGACATAGCAAGAACACCAAAAAAGTAAAACAACACTTGCCTGGGATTCTTGCTAAGGTTGGAGAGTCCCCACGTCTCATGCAATGTTAGTATAAGGTGCAGCACCCTTCAGTAGACTTCAACAGATCCTGCGGGCTCAAGCGAACTGAATTAGTGAAATCTGTTGTGTTTTGGGTTCTACGCGCGAAAAAATGAAAGTCGTAACCTTCGCAGAAAGTATCTCTGCAGAACCAAAAGAAACAATCAAATTCGGACTCCCAAGCGCATGTATGTCACTGTGAGTTGCGAAGACAAGAGCAGCTGGAGGGGGGGTGGGAGACTTGGATCGAATGACACATGGCGCACCCGCCCGGATTCAACATCAAGCCACCGTTATGCTCAAGCCTTTGAGTACTCATATGGGGCATCAAGCACTTGTTTCAAAGGGCTCCCTGCTCAGGAGACCAGTCGATTTCTGGCAACGCGCCCTCGATATCGGCCCTTGTCTTCCTGGAGGGAGTGAAAGACGCGCCGTAAGCTTCATCGGGCTGGAAGAAGCAAGTCGAGCCTCTTCGGTGCAAAACGTTAGGAAGAATGGCCCTGGGTTGAAGATACTGTACCATCTTCAGGGGGCTCTTTGGGTTAGGGGATGCTCCGATCTAAAGTGAAGGCTCTCTCTTACTCACTTCACTGCGTGTCTATGTGTGAGCCTGCTACCCTCCTTCGGAGTTCTTGCAACGGCACCCCTGAACCCCGCAGTCGCAGTCACGATTTCCGATCTGAGTCCCGGCTGCCAGATGGGCAGTCGTTAAGGCCTTACCAGGGTTTTTCATACTGCCACCCTCAGAAGTAGGCGGTCGGCGTTGGCTTGAGAGACTCTCGGTCAGTTTGCAAAGCATCTTAAGTTCTGATGGGCAAGCGTCTTTTGCGACTCTTCCTTGTGAGCTAGTTTTGAATGCGCCTGCACCATCACCCGTCGGTTCCGAGACTTCACGGCTTAGGGTTCAGGGTTTAGGGTTGAAATTAGGGTTATAGGGTTTAGGGTTCGGGGTTTTCAGGCACTTCATCACAAAGTTCTTCTCCCATAAGTTGGTGTGCTTTGATGTTGTTTCAGGCACCTTGGTGATGGGGGGTTCCCAAGTGGTACTTAGTCGTTTGCAATACTGACCACGGTGATCCTAAGTCCTACATCAGCCTACATCGGCACTCAGATCCACTCAACAAGGGTCATGCTGGGGGTAGTTGCACGATGGTGCGGAAGGGAGGCCATTGGACGGACAATGTGCCTAAATCTGCTCGACGGATGGCCACAGAGGCCACGATCGATTTCATGACATCGATTTACTTGCACAGTCGACTGTTTGGCCGTAGTCTTGCGCAGCGATCTCAGGACAAGAAGGACTTGTGAGGACTTAAATCATCCGCCACAAGACGTTCCCCAAGCTCTTGCATAAGTGATGCTCCCGATCCGGTCTTGTCCACGATCCCATTTCCACCCCCTACCGCACTTAAACTCGAGCCCTTAGATCTTCGCCCCCCCCCCTCCCCCCCCCCAAACCTCCGCGACCCTCTACGAGCTCGAACATGTTTTGCAAGGCCCCATGAGCCCGAAGCACATGAGCCATTCTGATCCATCAACTCACGGGGTCCCAGAGGATCTCAGCGTAAGCCTATGCGCGCGCGAGGGCGCCTCTCCGAAGAAACTTCAAGAGAATTTGCTGACGGAGAGCGCATGCCTACCTGCCGTCGCTTGTGGGAATTTTTTGGGGTTTTAGTAGCGGTCCATGAAACACTGGGGGGAGCTAAGCTTCTTGTGAGCACAGCGACAAAGAGAGAAGACTCTTGAGCTTGCAGTCTCATGCGAGATGGTGGATTTTGCCACCTGCACGCTCAACCGAAGTATTCATCCTTTGCAAGAGCTAGACCTAACCGAAACCACCAAGAGAGGCGCAGGGGCGAATACTTCACGGGGGGGCCAGTCCAATTTGGCCATCGATTGAAGTGCACTTTGCACTCCGACTTGCACCATGTGCCTCGGGTGACACTGAGGGTAGGGTTTAGGGTTTAGGGTTTAGGGTTTAGGGTTTAGGGTTTAGGGTTTAGGGTTTAGGGTTTAGGGTTTAGGGTTTAGGGTTTAGGGTTTAGGGTTTAGGGTTTAGGGTTGGAGGTAAGCTCATCGGAATCGATTGAAGTGTCAGTCCTGTACTCTTGACTTGACCAGCCCACTACCCAAAGCTGCCTCTCTCTGACCCCTAGAATTTTACCCACTCTTCGCCATTTGGGGTTCAAGACCGTGGCGCTTGTGCCACAGACGGCAATTGGGCTTGGATTGCTTGGGTTGGTTTAAGGGTTTCGGGCTACTGCTTGGGGGTGCAACTCCGAGATCTGCAGTTTGCTGGGAGCAGAGTGGGCAAGGGGGCCCGGGGGTGCACTGTCGGGTGTTGGGTCTAGCGCTTCCCGAGTTCACCACTTCAGGAATGACGCAACACAAACGGGCCTTGGCAAGTGACACGTGGATACTCGAGGCGACAGAAGTGCAAGGGTAGTAGAAGCCGCCGTGGCTGCGGGGATTTCAGCCCCTACAATGCTGGGGGCAACAACAGCGTGTGGCTTGGCTTGCAGAGAGTTTTGGGTTTCCGCGCGTGCGTAGGGGGGAGGACGCATAGCGCCTGAGCGAATAACCCCATCCCGACCCCATGTTTCTGCATGCAGACGAGTGGAGGAATACCGGGAGACTTAGCCCCCAACAGAATGTTTTTCTGGGTCCCTTCTTTAAAAAGGGTTAGGGCATAAGCCCATGCGTCCTGGGTAATGTGTAAGAGTCTTGGGTATCATGTGCACCTCGCCCACGTACCCTGAACTAGTGCTCGTGTCTTTGTTTGTTGCGGACAAGTGAGGAGGAAGGTGCAGATCTTCATGGTAGACAGCCCCAAACCCGAGCGGCTTACGCGCTGGCGTGTTTCATGTCACTGCCTTGAAACGAAAGTAGCTTGAGCTCAAACCCCGTCATCTCTCGGCAGGTCCCTTAAACCCCCAAATCCCAAAACCCCAACAAATCCTTTCCTGCTTGAGCGAATGAGAGTCGAAGCCCCCCAAGAACCCTAAACCCCAAACCCCAAACCCTAAACCCCAAGCCCTAAACCCCAAGCCCCAAAATGCAATCCTAAGCAGTGCCAAAGAGTGGTCTAAGGCCCGGCATGCAGAGACGTGGACAGGGCGGCCAGTGTTTGACGCCTCCTGAGATGCGTGGGCCAATCATGGACTCCTTTCAAGGGTTGATGTAAAGATATATATATATACACAAGTATAGAGGTATATGTATATAGGTATGTATGTATATATATATATACATATATATAGGTATATGTATATATGTATATTTGTGTGTTTTTTTGTGTTTTCAGGTTTTGGGGTGTGGCTAGGTTTAGGAGATTCTGGAATGCCCGAGCCGTGTTGGCGGGGTTTCAGGGCCGATCTGGGCGTCGTTCGGGCCTCCAGGGTTCCAGGCATGAGCCTACATGGCACTTAAGTTACAGGCCCTAAGCCCTAAGCCCTACAAACCCTACAAACCCTACAAACCCTACAAACCCTATAAACCCTATAAACCCTATAAACCCTATAAACCCTATAAACCCTATAAACCCTATAAACCCTATAAACCCTATAAACCCTATAAACCCTATAAACCCTATAAACCCTAAGCCCTAACCGTGGCTCACTGTCTTTAGGCCTTTGGGGTTTTAGGGTTGTTTTCGGGGGTGTTGTAGCCAACACGAGTTCGTGGATGTATCTCGCAAGCAGCGAGTTTGTTTTTGTGTCGACACTTGGGGTCGCGGCCAGGCCAGTTGCTCTATGGATAGAAGCCTATTTGCTATTTCATATTTCGCGCTCTTCACTCATCTTTCTAGCTCGACCTCGTCTTCTTCAAAAAGCATGATGTGCCATACGGTTGTGGAGCTCTTGTGGTCATGGCTTTCATGGCAGGATGGTACCAAGCGTAGTCGGCAAGTCTGAAAAGAGGGATGATCTGCCCATGCTGCATCGGGAGCAAAGTCGGGGTCAGAACTGTAAGCTGATCTGGCCAGCGACTGGCAGCGCGCGACGGCGACTGTTGGTTTAGGTTTCCCCTAGTACTTTGCCTGGTGTAGTAGTGCTTCGGTGTTCTGGGGGGCTGGGCAATGTGAAAAAGGGGGATGCTCTCCACCAAGTTTGTCTCGGATCCTTTTCTGACAGAGGAAGTCTAAACATAGGGGGCCACTGACTTTCAGTGCAAAGTGGTCAAGCTTTGGGGGGAGCTCTGACTAAACCATGCTGCCTCACTCAAATTTCCCAGCTGAGTTTGAACTTCCTGAGTTCAAAGAGTCGGCGTCCCAAGAACCCCACAGAAGTTGAAACCCAGAACAATGGAGATGCCGCCGTTATTAATGCAGTCCCCTGCGCCCCAGAGCACTCACATCCCTAAAACAGTAACCAACCAAAAAAAGGGTGCCCTTGTTATAATATGGTTACTGGGCTACTAAGCCAAAGTATAGGAATGAGGCAACTCGGAATGAGGGGCTTTCGTCGGCGCGCGGCTGCCCGCTTTGCGAAACGGTGTTTGCTTGGTTCCAAAGAGGCAGTGGCTGCAATGGAGCTTGGGTTATCTGTAAGCAGCCCTAAACCCTAAACCCTAAAGCTGTATAAGGTTGCAGCATCCCCGCACCAGAGAACTGGGAGTCTGAACCCTACAGGCTAAGCTCTAAGATCCTTCGGTGTTTCCAGCGTATTGCCCCGCAGTGCATCGTGAAGGTCAGGTAGGGAGATGGCAGAAGCCGAAATCCTGCGAAACTCTGCAAACTGTGACCATATCTCCGAGCACGAAAGCTTGCCAAGTCCCACAATCTGCTCCGCAGTTAAACCGGCCTCCGACCCAGAACCCACTGTTTCAGATCTACAGGCGAGTCAGTGTGCTGGGGAAATAGGAGCGGCCCAGTCTAGCCACGGAGGCAAGGAGAAGGTATGGGTGTGGCTTGTTAAAGTATTGTGGCTTCAATGCTGCCAGTTCCTTTATTAGGAAGAGAGCGCTGGCCAAGCGCTGCACCCGTATGTCTGCAGAGACTGGCTTGAAAGGGGAGCTTGAAGGTGACTTGGGGTTTGATTTTGTTTCCATTATATGGTTTAGAGCCTCATCGTTCATGATGTGGCCGCAGACGCCAGGTGCAGTGCCCAGGAGGCATGTCTCTAGGTAATCTTTGTTTGCAAGGCGCCCTGAGGCTTGAATGGCCTGCCCAAAATGTGTTAGGGTTTCGGGTTTAGGGTTTCGGGTTTAGGCTTTGCAAGCCTGTTGCAAAAAAGGGTTTGCAGACAGTGTTGTGGTTTGGTGCGGGGGTTCATGACAAGAAGGTTCTGGGAACATGAATCTGCGGCCGCCATCCTTGCCTGGCGAGGTAAGTTTGCAAAATTCGTGGAAGTCCCGAAGAGGATTCATGCTCCTGAGGGGCGTGGCAATTTCAAATGCCGGTAAGTCCCCCCCAAGAATGGCGAAAGTGGCCGCAGTCTTGGAGTGGAGGGGGCGACCAAGCACCGCCGGACAGATCCGTGTTGCTCCAGGTGCCTGGGAGTTTCGAGTCCTTCGTCGCCTCGGTAGGGGACCACTGAGCCATGGATAGTTCAGAAGTATATGAGGAGGCTGGGACTCGATTTCGGGATGAGTTTGGCTTTGCCGCCAATGCACAGAAGGAGCATTGCGGGGCTAAATCATGTGCGCTGGACATGTTTCTGACGGGCTGTTTCCGTGGCAGGGCCTTTGCAGGCAGTCGAATTTTTTTTTGCGTTTGCTACTCGGGTGTAGGAACACTACGCCTCGGAACACGCGTGATGACTGTTGGGGGCCATGTTAGAGCGGTCGGGGACTTGGGCTGAGATTTTTGCGTGGTGAGACCAGAAGGTTTCAGGGCCTCTAAGGGTTTTCAGAGGGTTCAGATGTCGTCAGCCTAGATGCAACAAATGAAAATGAGGCTCTACTCCACTCCACTTCCGCTACCATGACCCTCATTTTGCCACATTCCCCAAATCAACTAATCCCGGAAGCCCCGAAATCCGAAGCCCCGCCTAAACCCCTAAATTCGTCGGAGCTGGCGCCGTTCTTCCATTTGCTTCCTGAAAAGGCAAACGACCCTCAGCAACAAACCCTTCTGCCCTAAACCCCTTGCTGTTGCAGAGAGTGCTTGCAAAACTTCTGAACCTCCTGACTCTGCTGTCCTTCGCGGCCCAACCCGCCGGGGGGCAAGCGCAGCCGCCCGCGCGCCGCGCAGATGCGGGGTGCCTCAAGTGTATGCCTCTTTCGGTGTGTGGACGGAGCTTCAAAATGTAGCTTGTAAAGGGTTACAGGAGATGTTTCTGAGGGTTGAGTGGCTGAAGGCTTGAAGGGGATGAAGGGCTTGGGGGAAATTATGCACCTAGGCCTGAAAGAAGCCTGCGAGCTCTTTAATGTAAGGCCCCTGCCCCAGAAGTCTCTGCCTCACCTGCATGGGTCGGATTGTGGGTTCGCTTGCGCCAACGCTCCGTGCTCAAACCTGCGCAAAACCGCGAGATGAGTTCACATTCACATGGCAATCCTCGGCCGTGGACCGGGCTACGTAGTACGTCATCCCGAAGTCTGCGAGCAGAAGGCCTGATCCGATGCAGCACCAGTTCCTCCAAGCCGGCCCCGAAGCCCAAGTTCGACCGGTGATACTCCGAAACCAAACAGGGTTTAGGGTTTAGGGTGTAGGGTTTAGGGTTTAGGGTTTCGGGCTGTAGACGCAAGGGCCAAGTAGCTCTACCACCAGACTCATGGCGACTGTGCTGCTGCCGAAGCGGCTTTGTGCTTCCACCACCGCCGGCCTGCTGAGGACCCCGAAAGTATAGACCAGAGCTTGCCTTTCAACTTCGTAGCCTCAACCCTAAACCCTAAACCCTAAACCCTAAACCCTATAATAGCCGAGAGTGAGTGGTAAAAAGGGCTCCATTGGAGTAGTTGGTGAAAGTTGAGGAGGGTGGGGGGTTTTTTGCGGCATAGAGTTGCCGGAGTTAGAGCGCCGGGGCGGGCCCTGGGCTTCAAGGCTCCAAGCCCTTTTAGGGTTGTAGGGTTTAGGGTTTAGGGTTTAGGGTTTAGGGTTTAGTGTAAATCTGTGAAGGTGTATAGTTTCTCCCCGATCCCTCCCGTAGTTTCCTTCGCTCGCCGCAGGCACAAGGGTTTTGTTTGCGCGATGAAAACGCGCTACTGCTGCCTACTTTAGGCGTCTTAGATTGGTAGCGGAGCCTGTCCGTTCTAGAGCCATGTCTTCTGGTTTGACCAGCTTCTATGCGCGCCAGGGGCGCCCACCGGCGGAGGTTTTCGCTACGATCGATGAGACAGCGCCGAGAGGCGCATCTGGTGCAGAAGAACCAGACGCACAGTCTGAGAGGGTTGGCAACAATGCAGAACGTGATGGACATGAACGTCATCAAGGACGTCGAGAGCAAGACGACGAAGATCCATGGTCTCGGGGCGATGATCCATGGACGCAAGGTGGCAGTCGGCCACAGGACTGGTCCTGGGGGAGCAATTGGTGGGATGGGTCCTACCAATGGGGCTCATGGCAGGATTGGCGACGTGGCCCAGGACGACATGCGGCGGCACCGTGGCAGCGCTGGACGAGCCAAGATGACACGTGGGGTTCCACCTCGGCACATACAGGTGGATCCGATGAACGCGATGAACGTGGCGGCACAGCGGCAGCGGACGACGAGGAGCATGACTACCCGAAGGCTACTGGCGGCGCGTCGGCGAACAGGGACAGCATCGACTACACGAAGGCTTCGGGCGGCGCGTCGGCGTTCAGGGAGATCGAAGGCTACACGAAGGCTTCGGGCGGCGATGGCGCCGTCATGACGAGAGAACAGGGAGCTCACGGAGATCTACGAGGACACACTCGTGAAGGTGATGGTGTCGGACATGGACGACGTGAAGGTGGAGGCCCAAGCGAAAAGCTCACCGTGCCGGGCTTCAACGGCAAACCTGGGGACGCCGACGGAGACGATGTGGGCGTCTCTGCCCGTTCGTACCTACGCCAGGTTGCCGCCTGGATGCGCATGACGAAGATCTCGAAGGATAGACAAGGGTTAGTGCTTTACCAACACCTGACTGGTAGAGCATGGGTCGAGGCGGAGGGCCTCGACCTGGATCGTCTCGCGGCGGCCACCGGGGCAGAGTACTTCGTTGATTGGGTGCGTGAGCGGTACCTTGATGTGCAGGTGACGCAGGTTGGAAGGAGCTTGAGCGCTTTCTTCAGACAGCTCAGGAAGCGACCTGGACAGAGTATCCGGGACTACGTGGGCGAGTTCGACCGGGCGCATGCTCGATTAATCGAGTGCGGGTGCTCTCTGCCTGACTTGGCGGCGGCCTGGGTTTTCGTGGACAGGATGGGATTGGAAGAAGCCTCCGAACTCAACTTGTTGGCCTCGGTAGGGAACCAGTACAACTTGCGTCAGCTCCAGAAGGCGGCCATCGTTCAGGACAGGGCGCTCAGGAAACCTTGGGAGAATGGCAACAAGGGCGGTGGCAACGATCGTGGTCGTGGCGAATGGTGGAGGCAGAAGAAAGGGCTTCAGTCTGCCCTCATGGCGGATGACGTCTTTGCCCAGGACCAACACGACGAGGACGTGGAGTACCAGGAGTCGGAGACGATGCCGGAGGAGGTTGCCGCCGAGATGTACCACACGTACATGGCGTCTGCGAAGGAGAAATACCGTGACAACGCCAAACAGCGCGGAGTTGAGGGAGAAGCGCTCAAGGCACTCTCGGCCGAGAAGCTCAGGACGGCGAAGGCCCGTTCGTTCTGCGCAGGGTGCCGTCGCCGAGGGCACTGGCACCGTGATGCAGAGTGTCCCCTGAATCAGGGAAAGGGGGATCGACCTGTCGGCGCAAAGGAGGGCCGAAATCATGATGAGGCTGTCAAGACCACCTTCCAGACCCAGATTGTCTACGTCACATGGGACCTCGATGCGGAGACGGGATCGAAGGCCACCTTGTCAGGGATCACCGATACAGCTTGTTCGAGGACCGTAGCGGGCTCCGGATGGCTTGAGATGTACATGGACCAGGTCGGGAAGATTGGCCAAAAACCAAGGATCCTGAGCAACGACGAGCACTTCAGGTTCGGTGCCTCACGAATCTTCCACTCGAACTATGCCGTAGTGATCTCCTTCAAGCTTGGCAACGCAACGGTGCAGGTGAAGGTCGCCATCGTCAATGGGGAGCTTCCGTTGCTCCTAAGCCGGACCGTCTTGGGAGGCCTCGGGATGATCATGGACATCGCAAAGAACAGGGCAAGCTTTTCCGCGGTCGGTGTCACCGACCTTCCTCTTTTGATCACAGAGACCGGACATCCTGCGGTCCCTCTCACACCGGTAAGCATGCCCATGTCTGAACAGGACATGAAGGTATGGTCCGGAAAGGAGCTGTTGATCCACTCGAAGAGCGCGGAATACATGGTCCACATGACACAGCAGCTGTCAAGCCACACCGGGGGTTACGGGTTAGAACAGGAAGCAGCTTGGGATGTTTCGGTTGCACCTACGGGATCTCCTACCTCTCCAATGCCAGTTCTCTTTTACCCTAAGAAGATTGGAGCGGCTGCACGAAACATGTTCCTTGCGGACACCCTTAATGTCGACGCTTTCATTGCTTGGTGGAAGGCCACGAACATAACCACTGATTTCTGGATAGAAGGAGAGACAGTACTTGTACGTGTTCACGTGGTCCCTCGGCGCACTTTCTTCAATCCAGGAGGTTGGGCTACAAAGAATCACGAACACAAGGAGGCCCTCATGCAACAACTCGGGAGTGTACGTAGTACCAGTGGGATCTCATGTAAGACCTATCGTGACTTGGTGCCTGTGCATGGTCTGTGGCAAGGACATGATGATGATGGACAATATCCCGTGTTGTGGGTTGGCCGAAGCATGTTTTGTAGACGCAAACCACAAGTGCGCACGCCCCTACCTGACCCCGCCTCGCTGAGTCATGTCGTCTCCGAAGGGGCCAGCGTTGAGCGTGATGAAGAAGGAGGACCTGGTGAACGAGTGTCACCGGTTGAGCATCACGGTCCAACCCCAGTGGACAGTCCCGGAACTGCGAAGCATCATCCAGGAGGAACGGAATCGTGCCCAGCCCTCGCAGACGGTGCCAAAGGGTCTGAGCTCTATGTCGTTGGAGGAGCTGAAGTCCATGGCGAACACCTTCAACATCCAGCTTCCGGAGAGGCCAAATCGTGGACTCATCATGCGGCTGATCCGCGACACGACGCAGGATGTGGGGGACAGGGTGATGTGCTTCGGGAGGTACAAGGGGTATGCCTTTCGAGATGTTCCATTGGGATATCGCCAGTGGGCACAGCGGGAGATGGCGGTCAACGACAACTGCTCCGAGGACCTGAGGATGTTCGCCAGCTGGGCCAGTCGGGAGGAAGAGAGCGAGGGCAGAGCCACCTACGACCCGGAGGCCCATGCGGTGATTCCCTACAACCCGAGCGAGGAGAGTTGGTCGATGGTCCGCACGGCGCCGGGTTCTTCCACGACACACCGGACGACGACCATGATGACGGCGGCCTTGCAAACACCGCAGACCCCGACTCGAGGCGGAGGACAGCATCGGAAGGGCAACTCAAAGGGGCGAGACCTCCACCGCTGGAGCACAACATCGGAGCCGGGTGTGGGAGTCCACGACTATGTCCCCAAGGCCAAAGCGAAGACGAGGACACGATCGGATGCGGGAAGCATTTCGTCGATGGACCAGGAGGTGGACCCGGAGACCCTCGACGAGATACAGTTCCTGGAGACCAGGTTGGCTGTCCTCAAGGATCGTCACGGCTTACCCCCGTCGCGGAGGTGATTGAGCAGGAAAGTGGTCGAACTGGGCAAGGGGCCACGGCGCGGTTCGACGACATGGCAGTGGTCCGTGGTGATGGCGATGCTCACGCAGAAGAGACCTGTCGAGACATCGTGTACTACGATTGCGAAGAGGAGGCAGACCCACCACAACACCCGAACAAGACCATCGACCCGGCTCATGAGGAGGAGGTGGTCCTCGTCGAGGATGATGAAAACTTGCCTGAGACCCTCGAGAACACCATCGCCGATGAGATTGCGGGGTACCATTTCGATGAGGAGTACAAGGATGTCCTGATGACGAAGGTTAATCAGGGGCCGAGCTTCCAAGGACGAGATGAAAGACCTCTCTTCATGGAGATCTACGCCGCAAGGGTGGATTGAGCGCTGCATTTGAAAGTCTGGGGTACCAGGTCATTTCGGTGGATTTCCCCGATTGGGATCTGGATGTGCCCAGCCAACGGCGCGATCTTCTACGACTTGTCCAAGATCTAGAACCTGATGTTCTTTGGTGTGCCCCGGAATGTACCCTCTGGAGCGTGATACAGAATTTGGTCACGAAGGACGACGCCGACAAGGAATCTCTGGAAAGAAGAAGGGCAGCGCATCACAGGTCACACCTTCACCTCGTCCGAACCTTGTACCTTGAGCAGGAGCGACGAGGAAGAATTGCTGTCGTGGAGCACCCCCGGGGCTCAGTGGCATGGAAGACACGAGCTCTACGGGATCTTCCTGGTGCTGCACTACATGTTGACCACTGTGCGTATGGTTCATGCTTGCCGAACGTCAAGGGAGAGCTGAAGCCCATCAAGAAACCCACGCGTCTCCAGGTGACACATCCCGAGCTGGAAGGGTTGATTCAACGACGCTGCTCCGGAGATCACGATCATCTGACCCTTCTCGGTGGTGGAAGGGGGTGTCGATCACTTGCAAGGGCGGCGGCGGCGTACCAAGAAGGCTTCTGTCGAGCAATGGCCACAGGCATCTCTTGCATTGTGAAGAGTATGAGAGCGAGAGCACGGGTTGCGCCAGAGGGACAGGACGACAATGGATGGGCCGATCGGTGTCCTCATGCTGACGGAGAACGGTTGGCAAAGGAGGCGATGCGCGCCAAGGACTTCTCCTACGCCAAGTTGGAAGAGATTGCCGAGTCCCTCCCTGAGCGCATCCATATCACGCACCGAACCACAGCTGGAGGACAAGGACGACGCGTGCCAGGACTGGTGGGTGGTTTGTGGACCCACGGGAAGTGGATGAACATATCTTCGGCAACCAAGGAGGTGCCGTGGACCTGCAAGTACATCAACATGTGGGGACGCGCCCATAACCAAGGGACATGGACGTCTTTCGCCTTGGCGAAGAACCTCAAGCACGAGATGCACGCTGACAACCACAACCTTCGAGGCTTTCCCAACACGACAACCTCTTTCGGACCATTCCGAGGCGGGGAACTCTGGCTACAGAACCTTGACGGTGATGACATCGCTGAGAACGAGGGTGGAACAGTTTGGAAACAGGACAAGCATGGAAAGTGGTTTCCCGGAAGGTGTGTGTCCTCCCGAGAAAAGCTCCTTCGGTTTGATCCCAAAAGGCTACACCAGACTGAAGAATGGGAAGGTGATCGCTGGTGCCTCACTTTCTATACTACTCGTGGTGCCCCGAACACCACCCTCGAGATCCGTGATCGACTTCGGAGTCTGCGTTTCCCCCTTGGTAAGCTAAGCGGCTTGCCCCCTTACAACCACGATGTCGAATGGAAGGAGGAGAACAGGCCTAAGAAGAGCATCCGAAAGGGGCTACATCGGATGGCCCGAAAGCTTGGCGCCTTGGCGACTTGGTCGGCGATGGTGGCATCTACGCTCCTACCACAAGGCCTTGACCTATCCAATCTTGGATGTCGTGGCCAGGAGGTGTCGCTTTTTGAGCTTGGGGGCACCAACAAAACTTTGGAGGCGATGGACAGCGACTACATCTTTGCTGAACCCATCTTTGGCGATGAGCTCCTCGATCCGGAAATGATCAGTTATGGCATCAAGTTGATCACCGAGTTGAGACCGAGGACCCTATGGATTCATGGCGAACCACTCCTGCGGAATGGGGTTGCTCTCGAAGAATTCATCAAGGTGCAGCTCGCTGGAGGTGGAAGGATCGTCGTACAGGCAGCGTCGGAGAGTCCTTTCTGGCTGTCCGAGACTGGAGTCGCCCTCTTGGAGCACGACCGAATGAGGGAGACCGACAACAAGGATGATGTGATCTGCACCTATGATGGTCGTGTACGTGATGAGTGGCAGCAGGCGCATGAGACACAGGCTAAGGACCTCCTCACTTCCTTCATGACGACCGGAGGTTCTCGAGAGAAAGAGACAACGGAGGACCCTCTACGAGGAAGTCGTGCGATCACGTTTCCGGGAGAACCCCGAGTGAAGCCAGAGGTTGCTGGAGCACTTCGTCGACTACACCAGAATTTGGGTCATCCCTCGGTTGCCGAGCTCACGAGGCACCTCAGATTGGCTGGCGCTGGCACTGATGTAACTCAAGCAGCAAAGAGACTTCGGTGTGAAACGTGTGCCCGTTGTGTCGGAGGAGGATCGCCACGTCCCGCCTCGTTGCCTACGCTTTTGTCCTTCAACCAGGTGGTCGGAGTAGACGCTTTCTCTGTGGTCGACTCGCACGGCAAGAAGTACGACATGCTTTCGGTGTACGACCACGGGACCTCCTATCACTTGGTGGGGCTTCTAAGGGGACACAGCACTGAGGCGATGGAGGAGACCTTCTTCGAGATCTGGGGAAGGACTTTTGGGGCACCGAACACCTTGGCCATTGACCTTGAAACTGGTCTACAAGCGGGTCTAGCTCGTTTTGGTAGCTGGCACGGATGCAAACTACGCAACGCTGCTGGGCAGGCACATTGGCAGCTTGGAGCAACTGAGCGCCATGGAGGAGTGTGGAAGGCCATGTGGAAACGAGTCTGCGACGAGAACAGCCTGGAAGAGAAAGACCTTTACCTTGGCATCATGGCAGTGAATGGGGCCAAGAACGAATTGAGACGCCAGAGTGGATTCTCACCGGCCCAGGCCGTATTTGGCAAGGACCCTTATGTCCCGGGCGAACTACTTGATGATCGGGATGCTGGGCAACAAGAACATATCCTCTCGGTAGACATGCAGCGAGCAAGGGAACAAGCGATCCGCATGTCAGCTCGCTGTGCTTACTTCCGATGTCAAGGTGACTCAAAGCCGCCGTGCTCTCCTTCAGCGAAGTCGTGTGGCGATTGAGGAACTGAACCCCGGTGACATTGTCTTCTACCATCGCAAGCCCAAGAACTCCAAGGACTGGCAGTGGAAGGGGCCTGCAACCGTCGTCGGAAAGGAGCACCAGAGTCTCTGGGTTTCGCATGCGGGAAGGTGCCACCTTGTCGCTCCTGAACATATACGGCGAGCCACGAACGAAGAGGTCGGTAGCGCCTTTGTGCTCCGTGCGACAAAAGACGATTTGGAAAAGCTGATTGAGTACGACGAGAACGACCCCGACATGTTCAACGGTGAAGACGAACACCCACTTGAAGAAGGAGAACAACAGCAAGATGATGAGGAAGGGGAAGAAGACATCACCCTAGAGGAGATTGAGAAGGGGGAAGGGCTCCTTGACGGTGATGACGCTCCCCAAGTGCTCCGGTTGTCTGAGGACAACGATTACGGCCCAGTTCCTCGGCGACTACGGACCAAGCAGGCCCCCGGGAAGGGAAGTGCACCCTATCAAGCGAACATGGTACGCCGGGCAACGACGGAACGTGGTCGGCAAAAACAGCTCGAAAAGGAGCTTCCATGGAGCTACATCCCCGATGACCAGAAGGAGGCCTTCCGCAGTGCAGAACAAAAGCAGTGGCGCGAACATGTGGACCACAACGCAGTCGAACCGATGAGCGTCGAGGAAAGCAGGCGCATCATGAAGCAGCTTCCTGACCGAGTCCTTCCTAGCCGGTTTGCCTACCGTGACAAAAATTGGGCCAAGCGTAAGGGGAACAAGGAGATCCCGTGGAAGCACAAGGCGCGCCTTGTGATTGGGGGGCACGTTGACCCCGACCTTCATCTCGGCCTCAACACCAGCGCCCCGACGGTTTCAAGACAAGGAATCCTGTTGCTGCTTCAGATACTGGCTTCCAATCTTCAGAACAACTGGACGGCGAGCGCTGGCGACATCACTGCCGCTTTTCTCAACGGAGAGTTGCTCAGCAGGGAGCTTTATATCAAACAGCCCAAGTCTGGTTTGGGAAATCTGCATCCGGAACAAATCGTGAAGCTGACCAAAGGAGTCTTTGGTCTTGTAGACAGTCCACATGCTTGGTGGGCCAAGCTTCGAGGCTCCATGTTGGACCTACGTGTAGAGCTTGGGAATGGGCGCGTGGCACGCTTCACTCAGTGTCCATTGGACCCGTGCATATTTCAGCTCCGAGAGATAACGAACCCCGAGGATGACCATGACGAAGATCTCGGACCACCCCTCTGCTACGTGGCCGTTCACGTCGATGACTTGCTGGTTATCGGGCAAAGGGAAGTCAGCGCAAAGGTGAAAGAAGGGTTGTCGCGGGTTTTTCCGGTTGAGGATTGGGAGCAAGATGCCTTCGAGTACATTGGGTCCTACATCGAGGTTAAGGAGAATGAGGTCACGATCACGCAAGGACACTATGCGGAAACTCGGCTCTTCGAGATCGAGATCAAACCTGGGCAAAGGGACGAGGATGCGGCTACACCAGAACAATGCGCAGACAACCGCTCGTGGGTTGGCGCCCTATCATGGATGGCGGGCCAGACAAGACCAGACCTTCAGACTGGGGTCTCCATGGCCCAGCAACTTCAGAAGGCCCCACTGGTTGAGGACCTGCGGTTCAGCAACCAACTTGCAAGGCGAGCTCGTGAGCATTGCCAACGTGGGGTGAGCTTACGCCCCATCGACTTCCAGAAGGCGGTCCTCTTGGTGTACCACGACGCCGCGTGGTCAAACGCACCACAAGATCCGGAAGATCCCTTCTACATGTTGACGCCGGAAGAGGAAGATCTCGGACGGATCCGAGACGGACCTTTTGCGACTCGGGAACGCAAGGCTAAGAGGAACACGTCGAGAATATCCTCGCAACTTGGCGGCCTCTACTTGCTCACGGACGAGGAGGTGCTCCATGGAGGAAGTCACAAAGCAAGCTTGTTGGATTGGAAAAGTGCAGCATGCGCGAGGGTGTGCAGATCAACTTTCGCCGCGGAGACGATGTCATGCGCTGGGGCGATCGAGAATGCCGAGTACATCATGCTCTTCCTGGAGACGCTGCTCAAAGGAAACCTTCAACGACGTGGAGCCCGACTACGACTACGACTCATGACGGACTGCCGTAGTTTATACGACTGCCTCCATAAAGAAGGCATACCTAGAGTACCAGCGGATCATCGCCTTGCGATAGACCTTGCTGCCATTAGGCAAGACGTTGGCCGATTGAAGGCCAAGCTCTTTTGGGTCCCCACCACCCTGCAGTACAGCGACATCTTGACCAAGCCTCTTAAGGCACACGGGTGGTGGGAGGCAATCTGCAACGAAATCACGTTGCCTTTCACAGAGAAGAGGTAGAGGGGAGTTTTGAGCAGTGTAAATCTGTGAAGGTGTATAGTTTCTCCCCGATCCCTCCCGTAGTTTCCTTCGCTCGCCGCAGGCACAAGGGTTTTGTTTGCGCGATGAAAACGCGCTACTGCTGCCTACTTTAGGCGTCTTAGATTTAGGGTTTAGGGTTTAGGCAAGTTTAGGGTTTAGGCTACCTTCAGCCACGGCCTCTTTGCAACTTCACCCGAGTGCAATGCCCCGCACACTCCCGTTTTGGAGCCCTAGAAGCGTGCCCAAAAGCAGCGACGGCAGCTAGGATCCCCGTCCCCCCCCCCCCCCCCCCCCCCCTAAACCCTAAACCCTAAACCCTAAACCCTAAACCCTAAACCCTAAACCCTAAAAACCTAAACCCTAAAAATAAAAACCCTAAACCCTAAACCCCCCACCCCCCAGGAGCCGCGTGCTGGGCCCGCAGAAGCGCCGGGCGGACTGGTCCGACTCAGAGGGCACGCAGAGATCCGAGGCTTGGGCTCGGGCTTCGATGGTTTAAGGGACAGTTTAGGGGTTTAGGGGTTTAGGGGTTTAGGGTTTAGAGGTTTAGGGCATAGGAGTTTAGGGGTTTAGAGGTTTAGGGGTTTAGGGGTTTAGGGGTTTAGGGTATAGGAGTTTAGGGGTTTCGGGTTTAGAGGTTATAGGGGTTTAGGGTGCCGCGGTCTAAGGAGAGGGGGGGACGCCCCCGAAAGACCTGAAGCAAAAAGTTGGGTGTAGGGGTTTAAGGGTAGCTGTGGGGAATTGTGGGATCCAGGGGTCTCAGAAGGGCCCTGAGGTTGACCTGGGCTTAGGGCTGGAAATTTTGCCGGCAGGAGGACTCGGACAGCGACAGCGCCGGCAGCGAGGCGAACGAGCAGCTGCCTAAGAGCCGATTTGTTTCTTGAAGAGCTCAGGGTTTTTGGGTTTGTTTGGGTTTGCGCCCGAGTCCAGGTCAGGGTTTAGGATCGGGCGCGTACGCGGGTTCACCATGGTTCACCGCACATTCCTCGCATTCGATACGAGCCATGCGTCTCGCGGCACGAAGAGGCGAAGCGAACCTTGGACAAGTGCTGTCGAATTCGTGCAATGATGCACGAAACTGCAGAACAGCACCACAGTACCATCACTTTAGTTCTACAGCAGATGGCCACATTGACGTAGATACTCTGAGACATCAGAAGGCTGCTGACATGTCCGGGCAACTGCGGCTGCAGGTACGCAGAAGGTCTGGGCGTCGCAGATCGGAAGCGATGCTGCCAGCAAAGTGCCAGCCAGTTCGAGTTTGATCACCATCCGAGGGAGGACGCGGGCTCTACAAGAATGAGTACAACAAGCTTTGGGAGGTTGGGGCGTCAGACTCACTTACAAAGTATCAGGGTCTGTGCTGGACCTTCAGTTTCATGGGCACCAGCATCAGCGCAACGCAGGCTCCTAGACGTGCTGGAGCACGACTTCCAAGTTGTTCAATGGGTCGGATGTACTATTTTGTTTGCGCTGCGGTGTGCAGGAGTATTTCGAGGAGCCAAAGTCCTATCAGGGAGACGCCAGCAGGTGGCTGCTCATCGTTTTTGCAGTGGAGGGTGCTTAATTCGTGACCCCCAGCCCTTAGCCCGATATACACAAGAAACCCACTCACCCACCCACCCCCAAACATGGAAGACCCTCAATTTCCGAAGCCCAACTCCCCCCAAAACTGCTTAGCAGCCGAGCCTCAGACCCCCCTATAAACCCTCTCAGCCCGAAGGTGCCTTGAGGTAGCTGCACTGCATAGTGCGGACGGTAGCCAGCGGACCTTGTCGGGGGTTCTCCAAGAACTGGAGGCCATGATTGGGGGGTTGGAGTGGAGTTTCGAGGGCCTTCCGTCCAGGTTGGGTGTACCGACTCTTGGGGTTTAGGGTTCTGCTCCTGTGACAGAGGCAAGTTTTGTGGCCGAGTCGGGCTACGTGGGCATGAGGGGCTGGAAGCTTCGGAGTGCAGAATGTTTGGGAAAGAGCCGATGGGTTTGGAGGCTTTACGTCAACCCCCAAAATATGTAAAATAATAGCCTCTTAAGGGTTTTTTGGGCTGTTTTTTTTACATACTTTTGGGGGTCCAGGTAGTGGTTCCGGGTCATGCTGCAGCAGGTGCGCGAGGCCATCAAGGACGCGTTTTCTGGCGTGTCTTCACATGAAGCAGGGTTTATATTTCCTAGGTAGGCCTTTGGGACATGTTATATTTTCCCTTCTTGGGTTTAAGAGGATCATATTCAGGAATATTTTTCAGAGGGTTTTAAGGGCCATCCTAGTCTCTGTTCTTGGTGAGTGTATATAAGGTTCCTTTTTAATATTGGTGAGTGTATGTGTTGGGTGTCCTTTTGGGGGTACAAGAAATATATACCCTACTTCACATCATCCCTAAGCCTCTCAATGGTCGGATGGCTTGTTGCGAACATCAGGACCTCGCTTCACGGAACTGCCCACTTTTCCTTTTTGCGTTCCCTGGATGAGTCTGGAAGCTTTGCAGGTGGAGTCTCACTCTTCCAGTCACTAGTCTCGTACCCGCGCGCTCAGCAGGCACTGGGGGTTTAGGTTTTAGGAGGAAATTCAGAAGTTCTCCTAAACCCTAAACCCTAAACATAAACCCGAAACCCTAAACCCTAAACCCTAATTACACCCTAGTCAAACCCTAAACCCTAAACCCTCGAGCAGAGTCAGGAGGGCCTCCCAGGCCTTGGCTCAAGCCTCTGGCACTTTTTTTTTTGTTTCGCAGCTTTCCGAAGCTGCTCTTGAGTCTCGTATCACAGCTTTTTCCGTATCTTTACAAGCCCATGATGCAGAGAGTTTGTAGCAAAGACTTCAGTCCCGAAAGCCTTCAAACCATAAAGGACCCCCAATACACCCCAATATTGTCGGATACATAAGCCTTCGACAGCCCTCTCAATTCCATGTGGCGGTGTCTCAGTATCAAGCATAAACCCCTGTAAACCCCATGGGCAGTGCGGGGTGGCAAGAAACCCGAAAACTAGATTAGAGCCCCCTTATGTGTTTTTTTCATACAAAACCCATGGGAATAACAGGAATATTATGTTTCTTAAGGTTCTCTACACTAGTACACTAGAAGACGAGTAGAGCAAAGCCTGAATACGAGAGTCGAGGAGCGCTGCGCGAAGCGCCGCCGGCTCCGGGCCCAGCGCGGGCAATCCGCGCCAGGCGCCACGGGCTGGGAAGCAATTTTGGGGTTTTCGGGTTTGGGGTTTTTTGGGTTTAGGGTTTTAGGGCTTCAGGGCTTCAGGGCTGATTCCTGAGTCGTGGGTTAACACTATTTGTGGTCTGCAGTTAGATTGCACTGCTTAACATGGGCGGTGGGGCGTTGCTCGGAGAGCATTGCCTATCGGGCAGCAGACGGCAGCTGACTCCCGAGTCTGCGAGAGAGAGAGACAGAGGGCTCTAGGGCTTTGTGCGCGGGAGAGCAGCCCTGAACGGCCCCGAAGTTTCCGTGACAAACGCCGACCCTTGCGCCACTGCAGATATGCCAAACCCAAGGCCTTAACCCCAATCTGGACGTACTGTTCAGCTAGGCGGGCTGCAAAGAAAACCCCCAATCTGCCCTTGAAACCTGCGGATGCTTGTTCTCCCAAAGCTGCCCCAGGCCAACCTGAACAGGCGCAGGCTGTGGGTGCGATGCTCGGCTGCAGAGGCAAACGATCGTTTGGCGTTTCAGAGCGTCTGACAGCATCTGGCGCGGTGTTTTGTGGCTCTGCACCCGCGCTCATTATGGAGTTCCTGCCGAACCACACTGGATTCAACCGAAACGACCACACCCCCTTGCCCCAAGTGAGCAGTGCGTCCGAGGCAAGCCCGTAGCCTACGGCCAATCAAGGCACCAGAGGCCATCGTGGGGCTGTTAACAAGGGCCCTTGAGGATGAATCAAGCTTACGGGGTTGAGGCTATGGAAAAAAACAATCCGACCATGGGATGGTAGCAATCGTACAGGCTCATCGTGTTTTCCACAGGTTTTGATGCTTTCAACTTTTCGAATCCTGTGCAGCTTTGCAGGCGGGGCTCACGCAGATCCGCGCGTATGCGGAAGCTTGGCTGCACAGTGTGTCAACCCCAAAGGCCCAAACTCGACACTGCCCGCAATGCTGCGAAACTACCCTGGGTCAAACGAAGCACCGGTGGAGGGTGATCAGCCTCTTTTTGCAGCTCATGTGAGGTTCTAGATCACGGCCCGCGGTTGTGTGGCTCATGTCAATGGTCGTTCTCCGTTGGCGTCCATCCAGTGAATTACTGATCCATTCTTCTATGGCCTCATCCGTACCTATCCCGGTTACATATACATTGAAACCATTCTCGGCCATCAACCAGGACTACTCCTCCATGGTCAACGTAGCTATGGGTCATACTGGCAAGGCATGAGCAAGCGCGCACACATGAGTCACACGAGTGACTTGTTTAAATAGGTTTAACTAGTTTAGGTATCGGGCTGCAGACGGCAGCTGACGGATTCCCGAGTCTGCGAGAGAGAGAGAGGTATGGAAGCGTAAGGGGTACCGAGTTCAGTCAAGCACAGTTCCATTCGCTCTTTTTCCAGCTTCTGTTGAATACCAGAGGCCAGAGAATAGCCATCACGTATGAACATGTTACCTCCATAGTCTCAGTCGCCGTAAGCGAAGTACACGAAAAGCATTGCGGGATGGCCTCAGAAATCATCCCTGTGGAAACTTGTTAGGCGTGCATGGCCGTGCTGCGCCAGTCACCGCAGAATGCGCCCGACGAAGAGGCTGCCCACGAGGTCTGCTGCAAATGACGGCACCACCATGTTGTGCAGCACAGGGTTGTCTCCCAAACCTGTTTTTTTTTGTGCAGCCCCCCGTGCCCTCGAATCCTCAACCCTGAGCTGTGTCTTTGAAAAGGCGCTGGGTGTCCTGAACGCTTTGAGCGGCCCGGCTTACGAATGCTTTGGGAGTCCTGCAGGTTGCTTTGGGGAAGATTGGGGTTCCGTCGGTGTCACCGCGTGTTGTTAGCAAATGTAGGATGTGGGAGGCCCCCCCGGTCGTTGGACAACCAAGCTCATCTGCCTTGGAAGCGTCTCTTCTGCGATGATGATCACGTCGTAGCAACCACCAGCCACCTCTTAGGCATCCTTGTTGGCCCCCAGCCCGGCCGGCACCTCCCCAAACCCTGAGGAACCAAATCGATAAATCTTGAGATCCATCCCGAGCTCCTGGGGAGATTCGTAGGACCCGTAGGACTCCGATGCTTCAGGCTGCCAAGAGATTGGCAAAGCGGAGCTGAAGGCCACGGGCATTGGCCACTTGGTCTGGGCAAGGCTGAGATTGGCTGACTCTGGGGCTTAGCTACGCTTCCCCGTCGCGGCGGAGCAGGGTTCGAGGTTAGAAAATGAAGCAAATGTTGTTGAACTATGTTTTTTAGTAACCGTGTTTTTTTGAATGACAGTAGATTGGGGCATGCGATTTTTTAGCCCCCGGAGTCTTCACGCCTTAGGCCTTAGGAGGCTGAGTCCCGAAGGCCCTGGGGTTGAGCAGCTCCTTGGTTCCGGGTTTGGGGCCTTCAGGGGTTGTTCTGAAGGGAGGGGGGTTCAGCACGTAACCCAAGGTTCCCTACTACTCCCTAGGACTCCCAACTACTCCATCTACTCCCTAAGGCTCATTAAGCTTCCCTAAGGCTTTCTAGGTCCTAGGTCCCTGCCCCCCATAAACGCCCCTCACCCAAAACCCTAAACCCTAAACCCGAAACCCTAAGAACCCTGCGTCACTGAGGCCGGGAGCTAGCGAAGGCATTCTGGCAACAGCACCGACTTTCGGCGTGGATAGCATGGGGAGCCAGGATTTCGGATTTCGAGTCTAGAGGCTTGGGGAGTCAGGTGCTTGTTGCCGGTGTCTGATTCTGGGAGGGTTCGAGGATCATGACTTTTTCAGACTTTGCACAGGGACGTGCCCTCACGCGAGAGTTCAATCGCAATCTTCAACGCTTGGGCAGGTTGCGGCTCACGGCTTCCTTTTTGCTGTTCAACGTGGTAGCCAGTTTGTCTGTCAGTGGCCGCGCATGTGCATCCGAGCTGTGGGGGAGTATATGCCCAAAGCCTCGGCCTATGCACTGGAACCAACAACCCTAAACCCTAAACCCTAAACCCTAAATCCCCAAGAGCCCTAAACCCTGGTCCCAGAGTGCCCATCCAAGGCTCAGAAGCGATTGCCAGGTGGGGGGTCTTGTTCACGTGAGATGGTGTGCTGTTGTGGCAGGAGGATTCCAAAGCCTTCCACCAGGGATTTTTCTACCTCAGTCGCAAGACACCGCACGCACCAAACGGCAACCCCAACCCCCCCCCCCCCCCCTGACACGCCGAAAGGCCGACAGCAGGCCAGCAGCAGAATCTTAAGGGTGTTCGGGTCGTAGGGTTCAGGGCCTAGATTTCAGGCTGGCCCGTGGCCTGGTGGATGGCTGGCGGCAGAATTTGCGCGCGCGCGGGTGAGTGGCTAGAAAGCATGAGGTTTGAGCCTTTCCTCAAAAATGTTAGGGCGTCTCCTGCATGGGCTCTGGGATTGTTGGGATGGGTCTCACGGTCCGAGCAAGCCGGGATTTAATTATTTAACAGTTTATATGGATCTTGTACCGAAAAGCATCTAGACTTCAGAGGCGACCCCATCAGCTCTGAAGTGCAGTTCATTCAGTACGGTATCGCAAGCCACAGCAATAGAATAGCATCTGCTACCGGATTACACTGCTATCCGTACTTGGGTGCAGCCTCTGCTGAGCAGAGCCAGCGTAGATGGTAACGTTTTGTTTTTTAAAGTTTATTTAGTTTTTTGCGGTTGTTTGCAAGAAAGGAGGATCTGCGCAAACCGGAGAATACCTGCGCATGAAGGCTCTGGGGACAATTCGCGTCTCGCGGCTGTTTCTGCTGGCCTTGCTCGGGCTTACTGGGATGGCTGGGCGAGGGTTGGCATTTGACTCTCCATGGTCGTGAGGGCTTAGGGTTTTTTTTCAGGTTGAGGGCAAGTTGTTCCTTCAGTGTTCCCTCATGCAGAAGTACATGTGGGTAGTTGTTGAGGGAGCCTTCGGCAGCGGTGGTTTGAGTTCATCCTTACCACTTGAATGGCCAAAGCCTCAACTGTACAGCGCGAGGCACGCGGGTCCACTGTACAGGTGCTGGGAGAGTCAGGGAAAAAGCGCAGAAGTTCGGCCGGGTGCTTTTCAGGAATTGAGTTAATTTTGGTTCATCTCGACAGTTGAAGTTTTTGGGTCGGGTCAGCTAGACTCAAGGCCGAGTCTGGTATAGTTTCCATCGTGTCGTCCAGCACGATGGCCATCTTCCTCTTCATCGTGGAGAGGTTGCAGGTTGCAGGCTTGTCTATGCCCGACAAGACTGGAAGGGTTGCTGACGACGTTGCCCTTGTAAGCTCGGAGTCTTGCCGGTTGCACGTTCTTGGGTTGAAGGACTCGAGCAGATGACGACGAGCACTGTTGATTCGGCTGATGGCCCAGGTAATATATAAAACCGAAAGCCTACTAAACTCTAAAACCTAGTATGCCCGTAACACCCCTCGGAAGCAAGCAGTCCTGCATGGTTTGTCGATGAGGATGGCGCGACCCATGGGACTTTTTGGTTTCGCCGTGTTGGCCCAGGCCTCAGCAGCATCTTTCGCGTTCGAGGGCTGAGCTCAGTCGTTGGCTCGTGCTGCCAGTAGGGCCGATTTTTCTACATTCTAAGGGGCACGTTGTTCCGAGCTATGGGGGTAAGGCAAAGAAGGATATCCTTGCCCCCTTGTTATTGGCCGCCTCGACACCAACGCCTGATTCCTGCAGGGCGGGTTCCCGAGTCCTGAAACACGGTGTCCCAGCTAACCCAGGCGGCGTGGCATCATGTAGCTGAAGGAGGCAGCTGCCAGAGCGAGGGGGGAGGGGAACGGATTCCGAGTTTGTGTCTTACGAGGGAGGTTCAGTCAATTCACCAGCGGAGGGAGGAGTGGAGCCTTTTTCAGAACCTTTCCCTGAAACCCTAAACCCAAAACCCCACCACCCCAACCCGAGGAAATGGGCGGTACTCTGAACCCCAAACATCTTAAAGGGGGGATGTCGGTGGGGAGAGGGGGGGGGGGGCGCTATAGTACTTGGAGGTTCACGGTACTTATGAACCAATTATAACTGTACTTAACCCACTTATAAGCCCAATAAGTACCATGAACCCCTAAACTTTTTAAACCCTGAACCCTAACCCAAAACCCTAAATAGGAAGCCCCTTCTTCACTGTTGCCAGCTGCCATTGTCAGGTGCACATGGCAACCTCCGAAGGCTGCAAGGACCGCGGTTGCTAAGAAGGAACGAGGGCCTTGGGTTTCCGAAAATAGGTACCCTTCAAGGGATTCTATTCTATTCGGGGTTAAAAGGGGTGCCCTTAAAGTTTGGGAAACGCCCATATGAGAAACAGCCTTGCCTGCACATATTCTGAAGGCTTTGAGAAGTTGTGCCTCCATGAGTCTGAAGAGCCGAGACAAAAAAAGCAAAAGCTACACGTTGCCCAGTGCATAGGGTTTAGGGTTTAGGGTGCAGATGAATCCTTGACCACGAAGGTCACAGCGAGGGAGGAAGGCCCAAGAACCGCCCCCGAACGTTTGTTCACTCCTTTTGCTTCCTCAGTGCCCGGACGTTTGCCGCGATGTTGGGAACAGGAACCCTCAACCCTATTCTCCAGTCGTACTCCGGTGCATGGTACGAGACTCCTACTGTGCTAGCTAAACCCTGAGATGAGATCTGGAGCAGGCGCTGAAAACGGCCACACGGGCCATAAGCCCATGAGCCCATGAAAACCGCGGGCGGGGCGGCTTGCCTTCGGGGTGGCCATCATGCGAGCAGAGAGAGGGAGAGGGGGAGAGAGGAGAGGGAGAGGGGAGACCGTAGCCCGTAGACACATCTTGGCTCAAGTTTTTTTGACTCACTTCAAGCCCACTGAGACTGTTAACAGATTCTTTGTTCAAACTCAACCGCTCATGAGCTTTGCAAGCAGGAAGCGCGGACCAGCCGCGGCGCTGAGACTGCTGTGTTTCTCCTTTGCGGGGCTTTAAGCGTACAGATTTACTATGCTTTCGGGCGAAAAAGCCCTTCTTGCAATCTTCTTGAAAGTTGGATTGGGGGGGGGCAATTCGAACGGTGCGTGGGAGCGTGGGGCAAACAATCAGACGCGACTCTTCGGCATGCTTTGAGTTTCACACGGTGGCAAGAGGGAGCCTGCACCAGTGTATCATCTACGAGCGCATATCGCAAACGGTAAGCCCGGGAAGGCAGATCCTAAACCCAGCTTCGTGCAGAGACCAGGAAGCAAATGAATTTCTTGAGGGCTCCTTGCTTAAAGAGTTGGAAGGGATTCCAGCATTGAGCATTGGGCGCGGATCATGTTTCCTCACAAGGTGCGAACTCCGTGCTGTGCGAATTCTTCCGACGCCCTCGCTGACCGAATACGACAGGCCACTGACACATCCCGAGTAAAATGGCGATTCCACGTCTTGCGTGCTTGAAAGTCTTGCCGCGGGACGGGTTGTGGTCCGGTGCAACCTGTGCAAGTTAGAGTGTGCTCCTCGAGCTGTGTAGCTGCCGAAGACTCCCACAGCCCCACGGCCCCACATGTTCACCCAAAAGAAGGTATGTGCCAAGTGTTGCTTCGTCGTCCGCCTGCTTCATCCGAGTGGTGAATCGAACCCTATGTGTTCTTGATATTCTTTGATGCCGTCCTGCAGGTGTTTGCGGAAGAAGATGGCTTCAAACACCACACACGCCCGATCCTCATCCGAGTTCCTGACCTTTCCGCTCGGCAGTGGCCGTGAAGTTTGCCAACCTGTAGTCCAGCTGCCAGCCTGAGAGCTCCCAGTTCGAGTAGAGACTTCTTGGCTTCTTCGAAAGCCTTCCCCGCCCCCGCAGCCTGGAAATCGGACAGTTGAACCTCGATTCCTTATTCCTTGAATCCTGGGTTGGAGCATCCTGATGGCTATTTCCAGCCGCGTGCTTGACGCGTCCCAGGACTGGAGCATCCCCGCTGCAGAGCTAGATGCATGGCTTGACTGCTGGCTCCGTTCTCAAAGAATGCCATGGTCACTCTTTAAGGAGTAGCTAGAACGGCGAACGATGTTCGTCAGTGAAGCCATGTTCCACCGTGGCTCTTCTGTGATCTTTGTGGTACTTTACTGTAACTTTAGATCCTTACCCTTTTGGGTTAATTGGGTTTCTTAATGAAGCAGCTAAATGTTTAATGTTTAGCTACCCTCCTGAGTGCAGCCAAGTGATCGCGCAAAGTTCCAAGGTGCGCCGGGAACATGACCGAGGCACGAAATGCTGCGCAGCTTGAGTTTGAGCCAGCAAGGCGGCCCCCTCCTCACAGTGCATCTGAACCCCCTCTCCCTCAAAACAGCACGAAAATTGGGGTCATCTACCCTGCCCTATTAAGATAGAAACCCTTCTAGGGTTCATGTGCCCAAGGCATCGTTTTTTGTATCCGCCTTTTTTTGCCTTTCCCAAACTTGGGCTGTTGAGGAATCGGCGCGGACGTGGTGGGAAAGGTTGCTGAAGCACGTGGGCTCTAGGCAAACCAAGCTCAAGTTCTCTCACAGCGGGGGGGCCTTGCAGCGCGGGAAAAGAAGCCCAATATAGAGAAACCCCGGGGCCGGCAGCTCCTCGCCACGTGCACAAAGGAGAGAGTGCCTGGAGCTTCGACACGGCACAGATGCACGACATGGCCTTGCTAAGAAAACACCTTAAGTCCTGTTGCTTCTCCTACATCTGGCGGAAGGCTATCACGGACATTGGTTGCTGCTCGCATCGGAGTTTCAAGCAGTGGTGCACCGTGGTCCGGGACTTAGCAAAGTCACGATTGTTCAAATCATATATATATATATAGATATATGTATATATATATATATATATATCCGTTATAGGACCCTTTGCACACTTTGCATGGCTGCTTTGGAAGACAGGGTTGCAGGCATTCATGGATTCTGGGCAACCCATAGCCAGATGGCATTGCAGCATCTAAACGGTGCCAGACTGGGTTAAGCTGGGGATGCCCGCACGCAGGGTTTGGGCAGTTCATACCTTGCGACCCCCAATCACAGGAGCCAAGCCCCTAGCCCAACCCCGCCCCCCCACCCAGAAAGGGGCCGAAATAAGCCCAGGACCTGAACCACAAGTACGAGCACTGGAAGCTGTAACACTAGACATGAAAGGTTTGGCACCACCAGCATTTTGGATCCTAAGCCTAAGCGCTTACCTCTTCGAGCTTTCCCTGGGGCTGCCTTACATAGCCCCTAACGTCGACATGAATTAGGCCTCAAGGCTGACCTGAAGATGCAAAAACTCGAACTCGCCGCGGGGTTCTTGATCCTTTGCCGAAGCTCGTGAAACCCAGGCCCTTGACCAAGCTCCAGTGAATCTGAATTCACACGTTCTTGTGTTCGAGCAGGGTTGTGCCTCACATGCTTGCCTAACTTCTACGACGCCCAAAAGTTCTCGCCTCAGCCGGAAAACCTAGCTCCGGAGGACTGCAACCCAGACTGCAGCGCCACCCTGGCTACGCAGTGTATCGAGGAGCTGCGTGGCGTAGCTGGAGCCGAAGTCAATTTAGGATTGTGAGAGTGAGTTGAGTTTTGCGGGAGGGGCGGGGGGATTCAGATTGGGAGCTTAATTTTAACGCTACGCGACCCGCCTCGACCTGGGCGTCTGTAACGAGGCAACCCAAACCAGGGCGCCCATGCAGCTCGCCGGATTTGGGTTTAGGGACTTGAGCTTTCAGCGAGTGCCCGGGAGTCGTGATGCGGGCACGAGAGTGGGCCGAAGGCTCACAGCTTCGGCTACTCTGCTTCAAAACAAGACTGAGGGGAGCTTTAGGTGCTAAGGGCGTTGAGTTTGCTGTGTGATGAGGGTGTTCATGTTTCGGGGTTTGCTGAGGAGATGTTGAGGGGCCGCAATCTTCGACACACGTTTCCCTCGTAAGCAGACCTAAACCCTAAACCCTAAACATCCCTAAACCCTAAATAGAACTGTGCCTCAGCCGGCATGCAAGGAGTGCCCAGCCATGTGTTTCGAGGCACGTCCGCGTCAGACTTCTAAGTCGGAGAGTGCGCTTGATTTACCAAAGCTAGCTTTCTAGCGACAACCAGATGCCCTCGCGTGTTCTTTGTAATGTGGTGCGTGTTGTGTCATGGAATGCCCTTCAGGGGGACCCTGGTAGGTCTAGAGTCATGCCTTGACCCACGTTGGCACTCAATTAAGCCGAATCTCTTTGCACGCCGCCATCTGAATAGACCCTATGCTGCCGTGAGGGTTTTCATTAGGGCCGGGCTGGCTGATCCTGATGTACAGGCGCAGGAGTACATCGTAGATAGAGACTTGTGCACGCGCCAGGCGCTCATCTCGTGTGATTTTGAAAGTCTGTTGCTTTGGGATGCTTTGGCCTGAACGACTTTACGATCCAGAGGCAACATGGTACTCTCTCTGTGTCTGTCTGTGTGTGTGTGTGTGTGTGTGTGTGTGTGTGTGTCTGTGTGTGTGTGTGTGTGTGTGTGTGTCTGTGTGTGTCTGTGTGTGACAGAGACGGTGAAGCTCCGCTAGAGACGTGGCATGCGTGTGTCATGCCTGTGGGCACGGGAATGTCGAGCACTTATGAGGCCATTGCTCTCATCAACCGGTCAATCCCTAGCCAATTGGATCTACGAGCCCGAATGCAGGCAAAGATCACTAAAGCCCGTGGCCTGCCAAGAACATTTAGCCCTGTGATATCGAACGGTCTTCCACTAGGCTTCCGGGGATTGTTGTTGTCATTAGTGATGCTACTCACTAGATTAAGACTGCTACCAGCATTGTTGATGTTGGTTCCTATTTATATTTTTCATTTTGCTTCTTTTCTCGCGGGAAGAACCACGGTTCAGCGGCGTGCAGAAACCCAAACCCGACCTTGCCTGCCTTGTGCGAGAGTGAGCGACTAAACCCTATAAGGCCCCTATTCCGGGCCAGTTTTGCGAAGTCCGCGAACCCCTCCCGAGGCTGCAACAGCACCAAGTGCTTTCCTGTGATGCGCTGCCGGCGGCCTGGGAGAGATCACGGGCGGTTTAGGGTGTAGGGTTTAGGGTTTAGTTTTTAGGGTTTAGGGTTAGGGTTTTTTAGGGTTTAACTGCCACCCCTTGAGATTATCGATGATTCGCAGACTTCACTTATACGTAAACTCAGTGCTCCCATAGTGTATACGTCCCAGTGATAGATACCCTCAGTTTCGCCTGTTGATGCAACCCTTGCTAAAGGCAAGAAGGCCCTGCTTTCAGGTGTTGCCGGCAGCCTCCTCAGTCCGTGCTTAAAAGGGTTTAGGGTTTAGGGTTACGGTTTAGGGTTTAGGGTGGCTATGGCTCAAGGTTTGGCTACGAGGCTCTAGTGAGCACAATCCTGAAATTCAATCTGCTTTGCTTGCAATGGAAATTAAGATCAACAAGCGGCTTACTTCATGTGTGGCGTACTCCAAACGACTCTCCTCGAAGCTTGGCTACAACGAGATTTCCTGCAGTCTGACACGTGTCCTTCATGACCTTGCAACGCCAAAATGGTGTGATGACAGGAGGCGCATCAATTTGTTTCAGTCTCTGGGGTTTGAGGATGAGAGCAATTGTTGGATCCCAACGCCATCAGTGACGACGGACGACAACTCGACCCAAGGAGTTGCTCCAAACAAGGCCCAAAGCTCACAGACTGATGAAAAGAGTTATACGGAGACGGAGATTCGTGCATGGACGGACTCCATCGTGAAGTCTGCTCACGCATCTATCGCTGACTTAACAGGAAAGTTGATGGCCCTGGAGCAGCAACTGGAAGCACCGACTCTTTCTGCCAAGCAGTCCATCGCATATCTGGAAGAGAAACAGAGAGGGATGGAGCAGGCATGGGCAAGTACTTTTTCGGTGGGACCTTCTCTGCATGCAAGGGAAACCAATTTCAGGGAGGAGGAAATATCTTTGCCACCCCAGCCACGGTCCGAGCATGTGGATGTGCCCAGAACAGCAGGATCTTCTTTGCAGGACTTGAAGGCGGCTCATGCTGCCCGCAGGCGGATGCAGAAACAACAACGAAGAGATGATCGCATCACAGCGAGTCTTGCAGAGACGCAGGAGACGCTGTAGCTAGTAGTCGCACGTATGAGACATTGTGTACAGTGTAAAGATTCGTGTGTTCCAAAATCCGGAGCATCAAGGTTCCCCATGCTACAAGTGATGTGGGAGCAGACCCCAGGTGAAGTATGAAGCCTGTTGCAAAGGGTCACTGGGAAGGGCCTGGGTGGGCGTACAAAGCATGTCGTACCAAGCCGAGCTCTCCACCTCAGGCCAAAAAAGGGCCAAATAGCCCCCTGAAGACCCCGAGTGCGCGTTTCCAGCGTCTCAGGCATTACTCGCCATGCAGAGGGCCAGGTGATATCTGGCGAGCCTGGAGACCCAGAAGCTTCACCGGCTCAGTGTTTATTCGTTTTCAATCATTGCAGGGGGGTTTAGAGTTCGAACCTGCGCCTGTCTTATCGGGACTGCCCAGTGGAACCCGGAAGCCCTATGTAAACCCTATAATTATCCTTAAGAGTAGCCCTGAACCCTAAACTCCAAAAATGCTTCGAAGCCCCAAATCCAACTTTGAGGACTGAGTTGAGTTGTCGTGCTTGTTCCGTCAGTTCTGGGAACCCTAAACCCTAAACCCTAAACCCTAAACCCTAAACCCTAAACCCTAAACCCTAAACCCTAAACCCTACTAGCAGATTGGGCGCATGCATCATTGCAATGCCCTCCTGCTCTCCTGAGGCTGGATCGGACCTGCGCCGACCCGAGTCTTACTGCTGGTTAGTAGGGAATGGGGGAATGAGATGCCCTTTATGATCCCTTAAAGGGTATATATAATCCCTTGAAGAATCCCTTAAAGGGTACATATATATATATATATAGATATGGGGCCCTAAGTCCCTCATTCCCACGTTCTAGAGACTCTTCGTTCAGCCTTCAGCTGTAGCCTCTGGCCTCGCTGGCCCGGGATGCATGTCCAAGTGGGGGTTTAGGGTTTTAGGGTTTTAGGGTGTAGGGTTTAGGGTAGTCTGGGTTCTGGCTAGCCTTTTAGTCCAGTGGCAAAAGGGGTAGTGCCATTTCTGCCGTCCTTTACTGAGACACTACCATGCATCGTCGACACAGTTCACCCTGGATCCTAAACCCCAAACCCATGGCTCAAGCGTGTCCCCGCTTAAGCGTGCATCCACCACCATCACCAGTGCTCCATGACCTGGTCCAATCACAGCCTTCCGAACGCAATCTACACTTGCGAGAAAGCCCGAAAATTGAACAGCGACTAGCATCGTCGTTGGTAGTGGTAGGTGATGACGGAACCTCAAGCCAACGAGGCGCGGGGCTGAGCATCGGCATGGCTATCATGGGAGACTCGGAGACACCCATGTGCTGTGAGCCGGCTTTCAAGACGAAGCGCCTGCCAGGCAGAGGACGCTCTGTGATCGCATCTCGCGCATTGGCTGCTGGTGAGGTGGTTCTGATTGAGCAACCCTGGGCTTTGGTCCTGCTGCCGGAAGAGCAGCACCAGCGCTGTGATTTTGACCTCAGCACTGATGGCAAGCTACTGCACTGTCGGGCAACAGGATTGCGTTTTGCGTCCAAGGAGAATCAGAGGGCTGCCAAGGACTTGTACTACGAGGCGGAGGTGAAGGCCGCAGCCGCGGCAGCTGGTTCGGGGCATGCAGACACCTTCCCGTTGCGGGGGTGGCCAACCACCCTCCGCTTGGCTGTGCGAGCTCTGCAGCGAGGAGCTGCTCATGGAGAGCAACCGTGGCAGCAGCTCGAAAGCCACTGGGATGAGCTGACCGAACCTCGCCACAGAGAGCTGGAGCAGCATGCTGCGCGGTGCTTGGACATGCTTGCTGCAGGCCTCGGGCTGCTTCAGAATCAGGCGAACCCTGGTGCGACCGAAGTGCAGCAGTTTCAGGCCATAGCGAACATCAGCGATGTTGCCCATTTCCTTGCTGCCTTAGATGTCAACGCCATGACCGTGACTGATGAGGAGCAGAGGGACCTTGGTCTGGGGCTTTACCTTCAAGGCGCTGTCTTCAATCACGATGAGGAGCCCAACTGTATCCAGAGCTTTGTTGGGCGTCAGCTCAAGGTTCGCACATGCAAAGCGGTGAATGCGGGCGACGAGCTGTGCATCACGTATGCAGAGCTCGCAGAGATGAGCAAGACCCGACACGACTTCCTGTCTCAGCACTATCACTTCCGACCGCACCTGCAGCCTCAGGCGGAGCAGCGTGATGCTGTGCTCAGCGCCATCCTTGTGCCACCGGAATGGTCTCCGGCAGAGCGTGGGGTGGGGTGGGATGCAGAGTCTGGAGTCCAGGATCTTGGCAGTGCAGCGACGGCCTTGGTTCGGAAGGTGAGCGATCTTCGATCACAGGCAAGAGCCAACGGTGAAGACGTTCAACTTCTGCTGTCAGCCTGGCAGGAGGCTACATCAGGTCAGCACTTTCGCCTGGGCGAAGGACACATCCTGCGATGGACTTTAGCCCGCGAACTGATGGATGCGTTTGTTGCATCCGAGCGATGGCAAGAAGCCCTGGTCTTCGCAAGAGCTGTCTCTTCCACGGCCCGCCACATCTTCCCGGTCAACTGGCCGGTTGTTTCCCTGAGCCTCGCAAGACTGGCGAAGCTGGAGCTCTATTTTGGCAACTTTGCCAATGCTTCGTGCTGTTGTGAGGAGGCTCTCTTTGCAGGAGGCCTCCAGCCTTCGCCCTCCCTCCTTTGCTGGGAGGACCGTCCCATCCTCGCGCGAGAAATACGACAGGTCCTGGCCCAGGCGAGCGCCGAGGCTCAGGCGATGGGGAGAGGCTTGGCTGCGAAGCAGGCGCTTCAACAGGAGGCGCTTGCGAACACCGGCGCGCCGAAGGTGGATCTGGATGGCATGGACTGAGAAGGTGGCGATCGCCTGGCAACGCGTATGTGCAGAAAGCAGTGAGACGCGTGTGGCGAGGGGTCAAAAATATTCCTAAGCCCCTCCACGGCTCTCGTTACTGAACTTTCATGCATCCTGCGGGGTTTGTCCAAGCCACCCGCAAAGCCAAAACACTTCGCAGGGCCCAACTGTAAGGTGGGCCACGCGGAACCTACAGAGCACAAAACAGTTAAAGCGAAACTTCCGGCCTTGCGGACAAGCTACAGAAGCTTGAGCCAGCTCCCGCTGCTTCCGCTGCTTCAGAAGCAGAATATACGTCCGTAGGTAGCTTAGGGTGAACTCGCATTTTGCGGTTGTGGTTACGCTTGTACATGGCAATGCGGGCGGGATGTCAGAGGGTCTGGTGTGCTCTTCAGATCTCAACTAAGCATTCTACCAATTTGGTGAGTATTGCTTCCAGGTGTAGAGTACACGATTATCCTGATCTGTCCATTTGATATTGCCGACGAGGGAAACGCAGGGAGGGGCAGAGGGATGAGAAGAGGCAGACAGACGAAGCGGTAGAGGAGATTGGGCAAAGGGCGCAGAAAGAAGGAAACACAACCCTGGAGGTAGGTAGAAGGGCCGGGAGCAGGGATGCTGGGGGTTATAATCTGCCCCAAAATAGTAGAATCCTTGTTCTAAGAACCCCCAAAAAGGGGTTGGCCTTAGGCCACGAGACCGACTTCTACTCCCAGAAAAACACGCTGGCCAACTACAAGCCGCCTGGCACGAGACGAGAGCCTCTACTTCGGAAGGTACATCGCGGGCATATAAGACCCACAACAGGTCAGATTGTCAGATTGTGGGTTCCGAGAATCGATCCTCAAGTTTCGAAGCCCCTAAACTCCTAAACCTGGCTCCGACGGGTGCCTTTGTGCGATGGAGCTACCACCCTGGAGTCTCGCGCGCTTGTGCCAGTGTGGGAGTCGAAGCCCCATACGTGCGAGCGCGAGAGTCGAAGTCATACCCCCCCGCCCTTCCCCCGCCTAAACGTGTCATTGCAACAACCCAAAACCCAGCTGAGGCATTGCTGGCCAGAGCCTGAGCAGCGGCTACTGTAGGGGTCTTTCGGGTAGTTAGGGCTCAAGGTTGTTCAAGGTTTGTCTTGTGAAGGCCTTGAATGGTTTCAACCCTAAACCCTAAACCATGTACTGATGTACTGCATGCGAAATGGAGTGTGGTGCTGCGAGGCAAGATCTGCCGAAGCATTCAAGCCATTGGAACGTGCCAGGCTCAGGAATCGGGGAGTACTGGTAGGTCTCACGCGCCTGGTGTATGTAGAGTTGTCGCAGTTCTGAAGTCATATTGAGTTAGGCCTTCTAAGGACCGATGAATTGGGGTGTTATGGGTGTGTTCCCTGCTACATAGGACAGAGGTCCGCTCCCCCACCTCACCCGCTCGGCAGGTGCGCGAATGTCCAAGTTCCGACATGATTTGGAAAGGGACATAGAATCTCGCATCCACTCCCCTAACACCATCTAAGGCAACTGAGGGTTTCTTAGCTACAGTAGAGCTTACATAGGAATCCCCGTGTCTCCTCACGTTCCTGGTTTCCAAAGCATTTGTTCTGTATCGTCCACTCTTCTCACGCATCAACGTCTTCCGAGCCTTCTTGCAAAACGCACGCATTATTCTTTCGGCAGCGCGACCTCAGTTCATCTGGGTTATCTGAGAGATTCCCAGCTTCGGAGATTTCCCGAAACAGCACCACCTAATGGCCAGGATGGCAAGAACGCCCAGGAAGACCTCCATCCCCTTCCGCCTTCCACCTTAAGGTGCCACCCCAATCCCCTCCCACCTTCAGGTGCTGAGCGCCTTTGTGCACTGCGCTTGCCGGGAAGGCTTTGGCCAGAATTTTTTTGTTGAGTCGTTCGGGGGGGGGATCCGAGGCCCAAGGTTTTCTGGGCTCACTGCACGTCTGGGGGCGATGTCTCGCGGGTCCTTGGAACGGCCCAGGAAGCCATCGCCACTCAACCCCTCCCAAACAAGAAGCGCAAAGGCAGAAAAAGACCCCAAGTCCAGGCATGGTGGAAATGATGCTACACGACAACATAGGAATCACCATCATTTTTTAGCCATAAGGCAAGAACCGAGTAAGCACCAGCCTCGACCTAAAGAGGGCCAGCTTCTTTTCAAGTCGTCCCAGCATGGGACCTTTCCTTAGTTGCCTGGCTTGATGGGTCGAGGAATGTTTGGGATGCCTCAAAATCTCAAGATGGGGGATTACGATAGTAGGGGGTACCCTATTGGGGTCCTTATTACAAGGGGATCCTACTACTTTGGGGACTATCTTAGGGGTCCCTTATGAATTATCGTAACACCCCCCAAATCGCTTGGAAGCCCGTCTAGCATCGGTTGCCCCCATTCTGCGAGGCATGATCAACCTGACCCGATCGACGCACTGCTGCGAGTGGGCGGACCTGGCAATCTCAACTCTTACAAGCATGGGCCATTAGGGCTTATAATCCCCTAACCAACCCCATAAAGGGTCTTTATAAGGGGGTTATAGGGTATCATAGCTCATGTAGGTAAGCCTGTTGCTTTTCACGCACTTTTTTCCCAGGTGCCAGGGCAAGATTTTTGAATCCCATGCCCGCTTGACTTGTGTTGACCTTTTGATGTATCAACTGATTTGGGCAGGGGCAGGGGGCCCCTAGGATCAAGCCCAACTCCTTGCTTTGGGGCGAACTGGTCTGCAGGATTGGAAGGAAGGTTAGGCCACCGGGTTTAGGGTTTAGGGTTTAGGGCCAAATTTGGTATTTAGCATTCCATCTTGCACGTGAGCACAGCTTGCGGGTGCGAGGTCCGGACCCTACCAAAAAAGTCAGGGGCGTGTATCAAGAATCACCAGCCTGCGCAAACCTTCTCAGATGCTAGCTGCTCCAAAACGACGGTTCACAGTGAACCCCCAACTCTCTGGAACTCAACTTCGACACCCAAAAAACTTCAGCTGGACCATGCTGTCAGGTCTCTCACTTACGGCGGTGGCATATGCGCCGCTCGGCGGCCTTTTTGGGTTCTTGGGGCTGTCCAGGCTTCGGGAACATTCCCTTGGGGCCACAGGGCAGGCCCAGTCATCCTGCCCGAGGCGTGTCCCATACTCTAGGGGCCTTCATGCGCCCATGAGCCCAGTCGCTGTGTCAGACCTCATGGTTTGGCTTGCAATCCTGCGAAGAGCTAGCTTCTAAGCCCTGGCAGAGGCCGACACAGACAGTGACAGGGACAGAGAGAGAGAGAGAGAGAGAGAGTAGCCATTTTGGCTCAAGCCGCGAGTGCTCAAGGAGGCACCCCGTCGGCCGAGCCTCCTCAACCAAAATCAAAACAAGAGAGAGTGAGAAAGAGAGCAGCGGGAGGGATTCCGCTTCCCCTGCACCGGTGCAGCGATCGTCCACATCTACCTGTTTGCTGAACTTTGCGTGTACCTGCCCGACGCCGTCCTCGGGGGATACGGTGAGATCGGACCTGCAGGGCAACCGCAGCTGGCCTCCATCACCCGCGTGAACCGCTGAGGTGTGCGGAGGACACTGTCACCACCAACCTGAAGGATATCGGCGAGCCTACACCCTGAGAACCGAGGGAGTGCGAGCCAGCCCTTTGCCTTCCCCGCCAGGGAGAAGACCTACTACTTGATCGAGTCTTGGCAAGCAGCCCATTGCAGCGAACTTCCTGGTGGAATATGGAGGCAGCCACCCCAAAAAGGAAACTGGCGGGGGACGGGGAGCTGACGATTGAGGCCATCCGTGAGGTGATCAAGGGGGAGCTCCGGGATGAGAGAAGAGAGCTCAAGCAAGAATTCCTGGGAGAAGTCCGCACCGAAGTCCAAGCCACTATCGACCGAGTGGAGAAAGTCGAACACAGCGTCACCTCTCAGTTGGAACACACACTCCAGTTGCTCCACAACCTCACCGACAAGTATGCCGCCCACGGGGACTCCCTACGACGCTTGGAGGAAAACCAATCGAAACAAGAAAGCACCATGATGACCATTACCAACGACTACCTCACCATCTCTACCCGGCTCAGCTTACTGGAGGGGCGCTTCGGAAGATGGCAAGGGAGTGGATCCGGAAGTGGAACATCGTCCCTCTCCACCACGGATACAACGGAAGCTGGCAAACGACCAGCTCTGATTCTGGGAGGGTGGGCAGAAGACACACCCGCGAGTACCACATTGGAAAAAGCGCAACAAGCCGCAGCTACCCTCCAACTAGAAATCAACATGCAGGAGGCGTTCGTCCCGGGAATACGTAGGGGCTATGTCATCATACCACTGCCGTCGCAATACAGCAAGGATCCGGAACTACAAGCAGGAGTTCGTCGCGCCCTTAAGAAGGTCAAAGACTCCAACATCACCCTCGGGGAAAGGGAGAATGGCACACCGCAAAAAATGTGGATGGCGATGTCCCAAAGCCCACAACGCAGGGCCAAGGCGAAGTTGGCTGGAAAGGTCAAACGTTTCGCACTTGAGTTGGGAGCGGCCCTGAACACAGTGGAAGCAGAGTTTGCCTCGGGAACAGTGTGGCTGCAAGGCACCAAAATAGCCTCGGCGTCAACACCCCAGAAGACAGGAGCCACTACAGCTGGAATTGGATGGGTGGACGTCCCCACCATCGCCAACCTCCTACGTAAAGATGGACAGGAAGCTGAAACCCACTGGAACAACATCAAGAAGGAACTGTGAGCGGGGGAGGAGGAGAAGTCTCACCACAAGCGGCTTTTACCCAACTACAAAGTTATGAGTTGGAATGTGGGAGGGCTCACACCTGTGCAAATCCTTGAGCTCGCCGACACCCTCAGTGAGATGGATTCTTTAAAAGACATCCGGATCCTGATGGTGCAAGAAGTTGTTTGTGCAGCTGGAATTCATATGGATGAGGTCAAACAATGGAAAATTCTTTATGGGAAAGGGGAGCATGAATGGAGAGGTACAGCCATTGTATACAAGCTTTCACTCGGTACACACCACCACACCGAGCTCCACACAGGTGGAATCACCACCATCCTTCACCTCGCAGGCCAACCCACCAACCAACTAGGAGTCCTGTCAGGGCACATCCCGTGGAATGCTACAATCGCTGCCACTGAGGCCCTACTCTCCGAGTGGGAAAGCAGCCGAGCGTGCCATCAAAGCAAGTGCATACTGGGATTGGATGCCAATGAAACCTTCAAGAATGGCCCCCACACAATCACAGCTACCACAGCCAGGGGGAATACCATCCTGGACTGGTTTACCACCCAAAATTTGAGACTGCCACCCCAACAGATGGAAGCACCATCACACTTCCCCTACAACCCGACGATGATGCCACGGAGATTGGACTATCTGGGGCTGAAAGGCTACCACATGTCCGCGGCATATGTAGGAGAGATCAGGGATGTTGCCAGATCGGATCATGAACCCATCGTAGCGGATATTCCCCCCTCTGGCAAAAAACCCAAAACGAAACACACCTGGGGGCCCAGAGTGCTAAAAGACCCTGACCAAATTGGCACCGCCCTCCAGGAAACGCCGGAGGGGAACACATATTATGCCCAGGTGAAAAACATCTGCCTTGCAATCACGAAGCCCCATTCGGACAGCATAACCTTCCATGAAAGCGAGACACTCCAACTACTACGACGAGAAGCTCACCGCACACCACCGGGGCAGGCCAGGAAACAAGCATGGAAACAAGTCCAAAAACTCCGGAAACAAGAGCACAAGCTTTGGGAAAAAGAGCTCATCGACCAGGCAAGCCAGATGAATTGGAAAGCCATGCGAGCCATCGACCACCTCAACCAACCTCGGCATTGGGAACATCGACTACTGGATCCACCAGATTGGCCCGATCACCTTCAACAACATTTCAAGAAGATCTTCAACAAAGCCGACTTAGAGATGACGGAGCGGAAGCTGGAGAGTAGTATCGCTCAAATGGGAACCACGGAAGTCTACGGGGCCGGACAGCATATCCCATGAAGCACTTCACCACCTGCTCGCAGACAAAGTATGGACGAGCAAGCTCCGAGAGATGCTCAATGATATGTTTTACATAGGCAGACTGCACCCAGGCATAGCCGAGGGAGTCACCGTCCTTTTACCTAAGACCCACGCCCCGACCAGCTGGGGAGAGACCAGACCGATCACGTTGAGCAGTACAATCTTGAAGTGGCTGGCCCAACTTCTCCTGCATAGATGCGGGGAAGCATTGTGCCAAACACCACAACAATATGCTTCGCCGCGCCGGCAATCAGCGGAACTGGTCTTCATCCTCCGTCGAGTCACCAGGATGTCTAAGGACTGGGGAGATCAAATGTACGTCGTCAAGCTATGGCAGACCTAGTTCGCAGGAAAGTAGCAGATGCAGGAAAGCCGTGGGAAGCCCAACTGTGGATTGACGTGATTAGCGCGAGGGAGATCAACGTGGCCATTGCAGACCGCACCACCCCGGTTCCGCAAACGAATGGAGTGCGTCAGGGCTCTCCGGACAGTCCCCGACTGTTCGCAGAACTCATTGGAGAATGCCTCCAAGAAACCTTGGTGGAAGACGTCCACAGCACCACACCTACCCCGCCACACCCGGCCCAACCACGGGAGCTTCCACCATGTCCGACCTCAGGTGGCGCTTTCATGGATGACACATACCTATGGGGAGGGTGCCCCGCCCGACTACAACGCCTAATCACCACCCTGGAAGCCCATCTCAAACGGCAGGGCTTGGACATACACCCCAAGAAAACAGGCATCATCTCCAGCCATTCCCAGGGAAAGGGCACACCCTTCCGAATTGGCGGGGAAACGGTGCTAGCACAAGGCCCGGATGTCATCCTGCACGCCCTGGGATCGCCTCTGACCTTCGACAACGTCACTACAGCCCTGGCAGCAGAAATGCAAGGGCGAGCAAGACGTACCTTCCACTTAAGGAAACGCATCCTCTGCGCATCCACACCCCTCGGGCCCCGCCTCAAGTTGCACAACACCTACGTGCGTAGCTCGGCCCTGTGGGCGTGTAACACTTGGCCAATACAGGAGAGTCTCCTCAAGCAAGCGAACTCGCAACAACTACATCAAGTCCGAGCCATGCTCGGGAGATCACGTCAACCAACCGAGCAATGGGCAGAATGGAACACCCGCACCCTGCGGGAGGCGAGAATGATCGCGCAACGAGAGCAGCTACAGCGCTGGTCCACATTTGTTTTATGGCAAGTGTGGGGGTTAGTGGGCCATCTCGCCCGTGGGCATCCCACCACTCAAGCAGTTCTCCAATGGCGCAATATCAAGTGGTGGAGAGGCCAACAATCGCTACGCCATGGCGCACGTCATGCGCATCGTTTCAATCCGCACCTCGACATCGAAAGACACATAGTGGCGGTTGCAGGAGAAGATTGGCTCACAATAGCACAAAATCGACAACGATGGCAAGAACTGGGCAGCGACTTTGTGCGCAAACACGACCCCCCCTGGGCAACGGGGAGACAACAAGCCATCCATAACCTCACCCCCAATCGATCCCACCCGACCCCACCACCATTCTCACAACCACCGCTACCAATCACGGGCCCACTGCCCGAACAGACGACGAATGAACCTTGAACAATTAGGGGCAGGTGAACACTCGCCTGCAAAGGCTAGGGCCTTCGTTTCCATTCCCCACTCTCAACTCTCGAAGCTGCGAGAACAGCCCAAGAACATAACGACCTCCCCCCCCACCTTAGTCCAATTTGTCCTGCCAAGCACGTGCTCGGAAACACAACGACATGGAGATGCAGGTTGCAGCAATGTGCAGTTCAGCAATGTCAGTGTTGTCTGTGCCGGGAAGTTGCAGTGATGAGAAGCTTTTGTTCAAGCCCTTGTCTATCTTGAGCTGCCTCCTTGCGTAAGTCAACTGATGGCAGCCGTGGACATGTGCAGCTACCACACAAGCTACCGGCTCGTGACAACGATGCTGGTGTGGAGCACCTTGGGGGCTTGCGTGTGGAGCAGAACAACACGATATGGAAATCCAGCGACAACCACCTCCTACGACGACACAGACAACGGGGGAAATTACCAACCATCAACCTCGAGTACCGCAACTATATGGACACCACTTGGTGAACAACCGGAAACTACCACTGTGGCCTCCCCTTCGTCACCGACCTCGACCACAATACCTTCCTCTCCAACCTCGACAGGACCGACGACTACCGGAACCACCATGTGGACCACCGATGCCTCGAGCACCAACACCAACACCCACACCAGTGCCTCGACAACCACCACGACCCCCATGGTTCCCACGACCTCCAGGAGTACCACCCGCACGGCTCCGACGACCACCTCGACCCCCTCGACCCCCACAAGCACCGCGACCTCGATGACGACCACCTCGACTGCCGCGACGGTGCCCACAACCCCAACGGGGACTACCACCACGGCCTCTACCACCACCACGACCCCTATGACTCCCACGACCTCTACGAGTACTGCCTGCGCAACCACTACGACGATGACTACAACGGCTCCGACAACCTCATCGGCCTCCTCGACCTCGACGGGCACTACGACCTCGATGACGACCGCCTTGACTACCACGACGACTACCACCACCACGACCCCTATGACCTCCACGACCTCTACGAGTACTGCCTGCGCAACCACTACGACTACGACTACAGCGGCTCCGACAACCTCATCGGCCTCCTCGACCTCTACGGGCACTACGACCTCGATGACGACCACCTTGACTACCACGACGGTGCCCACAACCCCAACGGGGACTACCACCACGGCCCCTACCACCACCACGACCCCTATGACTTCCACGACCTCTACGAGTACTGCCTGCGCAACCACTACGACTATGACTACAACGGCTCCGACAACCTCAACGGCCTCCTCGACCTCGACGGGCGCTACGACCTCGATGACGACCGCCTTGACTACCACGACGACTACCACCACCACGACCCCTATGACCTCCACGACCTCTACGAGTACTGCCTGCGCAACCACTACGACTACGACTACAGCGGCTCCGACAACCTCATCGGCCTCCTCGACCTCTACGGGCACTACGACCTCGATGACGACCACCTTGACTACCACGACGGTGCCCACACCCCCAACGAGAACTACCACCACGGCTCCCACGATCACCACGACCCCTTTGACTTCCACGACCTTTACGAGTACGGCCTGTGCAACGACTACGACGACTACCACAACTACAACGGAAGCTACCAATACCCAAACGGCAAGAACGCCTACACCAACATCTACGACTACGACCACCATGACCACTACGATTTCTGTGGCTTCTACGTCCTCCTCGACCTCCCCCTCGACCTCGTCCTTGACCTTGACCACTACGACCACCACGACCTCCATAGCAACCAGCCCGACTACCACGACGATGCCCACACCTTGGAGGGGAACCGATACCCAGACATCAACGAAACCAACAACAACTTCTACGACCACCCCGACCTCCATGGATTCCACGACCTCCATGACCAACGACACCCCGATGACAACCACCCGGCTGACAACGACGGTGTCCACGCCCACACCAATGCCGACCACCACCTCCACTACACCGGACGACCCCACCTACGTCGCCACAAACGCTGCTGCCGAAGAAGGACCACCACCGGCCACGACCAGGCCACACCCCTATAACCTAAACCCACACTCCCCACCGCACTCGAACAGAGCACCCAGACGAAGCAGGCCCATCCCTACCAGTCTGGAAATGGATGCAGTCGAAGCCATACACCCGCACCTCCAAAGAGGGGCATTGCTCCGATTCCACATACAACCAGCGGCGCTACAAGCAACACATGTCACCGTTTACATTGTGGCCACCAACCCGACACCGGCTCAGACACCACCCATCTCAGAGCACCGAGAGCGTTCAACTCACCAAACCGCCAGCGCTAGCTCCAGTGGAACAACAACGAGACAGCACCCACCATCGCACCACCACCCCCCGAGGGGAAACACACCAACCACCACCACCACCGCAACAGCCACCACCACCATGGCGGTCGATGGCACCAACACTTCCACCACTACCACCACTACCACCGCCACGAGACCGACTCCCACCACTGACTATGACCAAGATGGAGTCCCCAGAAGATGGGGGCACCCATCGGGAACACCCAACCCGCCAGCCAACCCAACACCACCCACCATACACACGCCGACCACGGCATTAGCGCAATACCAAGCAGCCCTGATGGATGCCTGGGCTGAAGCACAGCAAAGAATCGCTGAAGGACCACCACTACCGGAACACGCAGAATGGCCAGACAACACCTTTTCCTTCCCCATGGACTACGCGGACGACTACATCATCACAACGGCTCCACCGCCTGACATCCCCCCAGTCCCTGGCATGACAGCTGACCAACACAGGGACTGGATCAGACGAGGAAGACTACCGCTCCAATTCCTCACCCAAGTAGCGGCCGAAGCCCAAAGAAGATACACGGCGGCAGCCCTGCACAAGCACCTGACTCAGCACACCGGGGCGACAACACTCACGCCCACGCTACCGACAGCACAAAGAACCGCAAGGGACACAGCCACAGCCTCGCATGCACCACCAACACGACCCGAGGCAGACGGACCAACAGCGCGCGAGGGGAACCACCCACCGCAAGACATGGCGAGGCGAGAACAGCGGCTTAGGCAACCCACCAGAATACCCCAGCACGAAGCACAGCCCGCCACGCCAACCACACCAGTGCAGCCAGCGTCGCACCCCACCGCAGCAGAGGGAAGGGCGACCGCAGCGCCACCGCCAGAACGATCCGATCACCAGCAGTGGACAGCGGCTTACCACACCCCACAGTACTGGACATGGTCATCGACCTGGCAACCATGGCAGGACGGCTGGCAAGCAAACTACCACTGGCAATGGCATGCAGGGGCGCCACAACACAACACATGGCAGCCGCACCACAACCAATACGGGTGGGCGTTGCACCCCATCGGGTCCGAGCCAATGGCCGACCACCCACCAACCACCCACCAGTCGACCCGGGAAATGACCGGTGAACCGGACTACTCCGCACCAACAGCCATGAATGGAGGCGCGCACCCGGGCCACCCTATCAGCGCGACGAACAACCAGCACCCCCCCAATATGGCAACACCCAGACCCCCACCCAGACCTCCAACCCATGCCACAATGACCACGCAACCCAACCGGATTCATGCCAGGGGGTACAATCAGGACCCCAACACCACCATCACCACCACCCGCACCACGACCACCAAGCTACCCCCGACCAACACCACCACCAGGACCACGACACACCAGATCACAGGTCACCCCCCACCCGACCAGACCAACAAGCATACACCCAGCGGCAGCGTAACAAAGACGACAAGTATGAGATGAAGAAAGCACTGCAGCGAGCCCACATCTACCAACCACCCCGGGAAGATGGCCCGCACCGCTTAACCATCAAACAACAGTACCAAGACTTCCTCTACACTCAGTCCGGTCGTATCCATCCAGCAGGGGGGAGACCCGGCGAAAGATGGATCCAACACCCAATACAACCCGCCAGACCACAAGACAGCAACACAGATGGGCGGAGATGCTCAACAGACACAAGCAACCGCGGCCAGAGCAGACACCTGACACCAGCCACACACCGACCAGCAGCACACAGCCCAACCAAGAAGCAGATGAACCGAACACACCAACTGAACGACGAGCCGACCGCACGGATGGAGCACCAGCATACACGGGCCCGTTGCCACCGAGCATGCCACAGGACCCACTCACCAAAATCCATTTCCAACCGCACCAGGGAGGATGGTGGCTGGAAGTCGTCGCCCTCAACCACGCAACGAACACCCCAATGCAACCACAACCCAACCAGCAACCTGCTCTACCACCGGGCACAACAGGCTTCCTGTATCAGGAGGCCGAAGACACGAACCAGTGGACACTCCACATCCACGACGCCCCCGAGCAACACACGCAGCTCCCAGGAGGACCGCACCTCCAAGTACGCCCATGGACATGGATCCAGCTCACCATGGAGGACCTCAATCCGACCCATGCCAATACCCCAGCTCAACAGGCCTCGCAACCTCCCCCGAGCCCGCAAGACCACCTTGAGCACACCCTGCCCGCAGCAGCAGAAGAACAAGCCTACCCCCAACCACACAACCCGCCTACGCTGGGCCACACGCCTGCAGTGGTCCAAAGCTTCTACCAACGACCGAGACCGCCACCACCTTCGACAACAACAAGCACGACGACCCCAGAAGAACCGGAAGCAACCACCATGGTCCAGACCCACCGAAGCCAGCCCGGGCAACACCAAAACCCCAGGCCAAATCCCAACCCGGAAACAGCAACTGCCACAACACATGAACCACCGATGACAATAGTGACAGAAAACACGAGCACAAGCACCAACACGAGAGCCAAACGCGCCAGGACCCAAAACCAACCGAACCCCCCTGACCGGTGCACAAGCCACACACCAGCCAGCAGCAGCACAGATGGGCCTGCCACTGCCACTGCCACATCCAACAACGCCCCCGCGACCACCATGGAAGCAGCGTTTGAAGAAGCAGAAGGACAAACCCACAGCCTCATAGCCAACTTCCAGGACATCGACCGAGCAGCACAAATCGAACAGGGAGAGGTGATCAGAGCACTATTGACCATGGGCCTGGAGCAAATGGAGGGAGTACAAGCAGTAAGCGACTGGCAAGCGTGGGGAGAAGCAGAGGGAGCAGCAGCACACGGCCACCACCTCATCACCCAACTCCTCCGTCAACTACGGGGTGAACAAAACAAGCAAAACACGGATGACACAGACGACCCGCCACCCGCCACCGCACCAGAACACCTACAACACATAGCAGAGCTGATTCACACGGCGACAACGGCCCACCACCTAGTCGTCCGAGCGCCAGCGTGGAGCCAGCCACCTCCAGCACCACAACCGCTGCCAACGCCGACGAGCCGCAACACCTCCCGCGATGGAGGAATAGCGCACCCCGCAGACGTGATTGGCTTAGCTGGTGGAGCCGTGGAATCCACCGAATGCACCGACAATGTTGGGGCACCAGCCGGCCCACTGCTCCAAGCAATCACAACTATCCAGGGGGTCATGCCGTTTGTGGAGCAGCAGATCGCCACCCAGCTCACCGATGCCATTAACCACATACAGCGCTGGATTGGGGAGCACTGGGGCATGGACGACGCCATCGTCATAGACAGCCAACCGCCCGCGGCACCAGGAGCCAACCACAACACATCGCACCCCATCAACGAGCCACCACCACCAGTGGGCCCCACAGAGGGAGGAGAGCACGAGACCGCATGGGACACACCAGAGTTGGAAGAAGGCATTCGCCTTACCCAACTCCTAGCAGACCCAGTTCCTGAACAACCACAAGCAACCAGGGAGGCCATGCGACAAGACATCTACACCATCGCCAACCTCTTCAAGACCGCCATTCGCCGCGCCAAGGAACAGCGCAACAGGCTGGGAGACCGAACCCCCACCAAAGAAGAAGCAGAAGCCATGGAACGGAGCACCAGAGCATGCAGGGAGGGCGTGGAAATGCTGGAGGAACTAGCAGACCAAGTACGAGCAGGCCTCCGCAGGGAGCACATGCAGGGGCTTCTGGAACAGGTCATCAGCCGAGCACATTCGGCACGGGCAGCGCAAGAAGAACTACATGAAAGATGGCAAACCCCGAGCACTCCGTCCACAATGCCATGGCCACCCGCGCGAACGGGGGAACCACCAGCGACAGTCGAGGACGAGGACGGGACGAATCACCACCCTGGAGCAGGCTCGGACCACAGCCACTACCACCACTACACCAACGAAGTCGAGCAGGAGCCACTACCACGACGCCCCCCACGGCTACCAGAACACAGACGACGAAGGGAGCATGATGGCAACAGTGAAAGCGACTGAATCAGCCAAAATCTTCTGAGGTGGTAAGGGGAATAAACATGCATGATAGGGCCCGCCAAACTGTAGTACAAGCTGTGGACCACCATTACCCCGAAGTCGCTGTGCCCCTCAACCACCCTGGTGAAAGTAGCAAAGCCAACCCCACATCACCGGGCAATCATAACTAGTACCTGTGCTTGTGAATAGTCGCCCGAAACACTGCAAGCTGTGGACCACAATTACCCCACAAATGACCCGGGAACGAAACCTGTACAGAAGTAGCATCCCTGCCAGGGGGATGGCAAAATTGTCTGAGTGCCACCTCACAACCCCGACCCGTTACAACCCCTTATGGGACTGTTCAACCCGCCCATAACAATGATGGCCCGAAGTGAGAAGCAGGCACCACACTGACTGGGAAGGGGAACACCAGAACCACCCTAAGCCTTAACTAGGGGGACGCTAAAGTATGGCAGGCTGTGGACAATCGTTACCCTGAACAACATAGTGGTGACCCCAAGTCAGTTGTAACATACATTGGGGTATTCCTGGGAAGAAACTTCCACAGGGGATACCGTGCAACAACCGAGCTGAGTGGGAGGATCGAGGGACTGCTTCGAGTATAAGCCTTAACCAATAGGGATGTTTGGGGGTCACAGTTGTCATGTGGGTGTCCGAATAACCCTCCACCACCACACCCATAGCACAGGGTACAGTGGAGGGCATTCTAATACGAAGTAACTCCAGCCTGTGCGGGCAGTTTCACAACCGACTGGATCGCTTGAGCACGTCCCTTGGGACGACCCCCTTGGGGGTTAAGTGCTGTGGAAGGAAGGAAGGAAGAGAGAGAGAGAGTACAGCCACATGAAGGAAAGAAAGGAAGGAAGGAAGAAAAGAAAGAAAGAAAGGAAGGAGCCAGGTAGAGCCTCCAGAAGAAGACAGTGTGGCCTCAGTGGGGCAGCGTCCGCGACGTGCATTCCTCGAAAGGGACCGACCCACCACTAAAATCCTAAGCTCGGCAGGCGGCCTTTTGGCAAGACTTCCCGAACACAGCACCCTGACAAACCCCAACATTTTTGCAACTGCGTACCTACCCAAATTGTTTCCTTCTTCTTGCCCCAAGCAACCCAAGTGCTGCTTCAGGAAGTCGGATGCCCAAGCGAGGGGCAGTCCCTGCCTCAGACCACTGCTGGCACGGACTTGCTTTGATTCGGGTGGTTTTTACGGCCTTGTGGGGTTTTCAGATTTCAGGTTGCGCAAGCAGACTTCAGAGGGGATTCTGCGAGTCGGCTCTGGGGCTGCAGCGCTCTTGAAGCCTCATCAGCCTGAAGCCCCAACACCCTTGTGGGACTTGTGTGGCTTCGTAAGGGGGCTTCAGGCTTTGCAACAACGTGGAGCTTGAAAGGCTGCGGAGGGCGTGCGGGATGCTTGGAATGCGTGCATGCACTGCCTGAAGAAGCACTCAGGTGTGCCGGCCAGGACGCCCAGACCTGTATCCACAGCTGCCGCTGCCTTGGGGCATCGTGATGCTTCGGAGCCTCACTAGGTAGACCCTTAGGACATACTTTATCGTCCCTTTGGGGTTTCAGAGGACCATAATGTTTTTCAGGGGGTTTCAGAGGGCCATCCTAGTTAAGTGTTTCGGGGCCGGTTGTGGTCTCAGCGGATCTTGCCGGTAGCTTTATGGTATCGAACAAAATTCAAGCATCCGGTGCATGGCAGCGTGCAGCAACGGCAAGTCGTGTTGAACAGTTGCTGGTGTTTTGTCGCCGGTGAGAAATGCCCAGAGTCCGATTGACATCAGACACTCCGTGCTTTCGCTCCAGGCAATGAGCTTTGCCCAAGCTTCGATCCGACGCCCAGCCAGGAGTGTAAGGCTCGCGGCAGTGAAGGGGCTTCGTGCAGCTCCAAACTCTTCTGATGCAGACAGCAGCTGACATACTCAGGTTGTGCGACACACAGCAACCCCCAGCCTTATGGGATAAGTAGGTATTGGCAACTACGAATCAACCTTGTTTGGACTGGAGGAACAATGCCTGCTTTCGTCACGATCTCAGCTGCTCCTTTATCCTTCCGCGTCCGAAAGTTGAGGTTCCATGAATGGATCATGAATGGTGCGCGTATGTTTTCGGGTCACATGGTTTACGGGCTTCTGGCCGCTAATGGGCTTTGCAATGAAGTAGCACAATCAAATGCTCAGTTTTTTCGCGGCCTGTCCGCAGCATGTACTTTGAAGAGACATACTGAATCGGCCCCTGCATGGGCCCAGTAGCCCGAAACTTTCAACCCTGTATAGTGTAGATATGGTTTTACAGTTGAGGTCTGATTCAGGCGTGGCATGTCCGCGTTCATCAGTGTTGTGTTGAGGGAATCAGTTGGGACAATTTCTTTTTGCAACCAGCCCTTGTTATAGCAGGTACCTTTCAGGGTCATTTCCGGGTAGCCTTATTGCAAAGGTAAAGTTATCCTTCGAGGCCTTTTGTCAATTGAATGGGCCATGAGCTTCTTTGTCGTTGAGGGGCCATTGAGGGGCCTCCGCACAACTCCCACCCACACCTAAGGAACGCACCGTGCCGAAAGTTTCTTGGCTGCCGCACACCCATGCTCACGATGAGCAACTACGCCCGAGCACCCGGTGGGCTCTGCTGTGGGGCTTGAGTTTGGGAAGGTCGGACAGGTGATGTCAATACACAACATGCTGTATCTCTGCACATGGGGGGGGGGGGGGGGGGGCGTTCTAATAGGCATGTGCCCCCAAGAAAAAAGCTACAGTTTCGAAGCGGGCCACAGACAATTGAGGGTTTGGGCCTTTGGGATGCTTAGGAAACAAGATGCTTCGGGCTTACAGGGTTGAGGAGTTGAGGGTTCTCACTCTTTGTTCTTTGGAGATGTGGCGAAAGGCATCAGCCAAAAAGCTCGGAAGGTGGATGCACAGGCTTTCCGCAGCGCCAAGGGCTCGGGACGATCCTTCGGATGGTGCCCAAGCCCCCCGAGCCGGCGGCACTCCCGGCTGTGGCCGAGGACAGCGAGCGCGTGGAGTGCCAAGGCTTCGATGAGACTGCGTCTCTGGCATCGGAAGTCGACAGTCATCTCGTCAGGGGCGTGGCGCTGGACATCTGTCTTCGCGGTTGGGGGAGTACCTTTAGGTCTAGTGGATCCGACCGAGGGGACAGCTACAGTCTGAGCAAGGTCACACCTCGAATCTCTGCTTTCCTGAGCCATGACTGGCAGACGGGAAGACTCTCAAAGACCTTGGCCCTTCTCCTGGTCTTCAACAGCATGCCGGCAGCATCGGTGTCCCTCTTCACAGTGCTTCTGTCGAGTGGGCTGCTGGCTTTGGGTTGGCTCCCGGGAGGCTGGCCCACGGGCTGCGCAGCCGCCTATGGCACGTTCTACTTGGTGCTCTTTTTCTGGCAACGGCTGCAGCGCCTGTGGTGCTCCGAGACCCTGGTCTTTCTGGATAAGCTCTGCATCGCGCAGCATAACGACGAGCTCAAGCGGCGCCTGGGCCTAGGGATATGTTTTTGCCCAGCTTGTGGGAGCCCGAAATGCCCAGCTTTTGGGAGCTCGAAATGCAGAGCGTCATACTAGTACGAGCAGTGGATTTCCCCAAGTGTTCGGAGGCTCCACCGAAGAGAGACAGTCGGGGTCGCCTTGCTTCCCGAGCTTTTAAATACTTCCAAGCAACAGCGTTGCCCCTGCTACCCATAGCGCCTTAGGATTTCGTTGCTTTCAATATCAACCCCAAGGGGAATATGAAAACTAGCATTTGCATTAAAAGCCTCTAAGGGGAGCATAGCTACCTTGACACCCAGGCATGGAATTCTCAGCCTTGGCGGGTTCCTTGCCAGATCCAACAGGCTGGTCGCACCTCGGCTCGATGATCTGGGCCCTGAGCGTTTCCTCGTGAACCTTGGGATGTTCCCCCCTTATACTAACATTCCTTAGTAGGGATTGTGGTAACCCCCCCCATTATACTCCCCTATGCAGGACTGTTCGTATAAGGTAGAACATCCCAATCGTAAACCCCCTCTGCCCGACCTTTTGAAAAGAAAGAGAGCAAAACACCTCTGGCCGAATTAAGCTGTGAATTCAGGTGTTTTGCATGTGGCCGGTCGGGGGGCAAGCTTCTCAGGTCTTGTGGTCGCCGCGCTTCTTTACCAGGGCTTGGTGCGCCTTCGAGTTAGCCTGCTGGCTGAAGCAGGAGCAAGAAGTTCAACGCCTCAATCCCAAACCCGAAGCCAGCACCTGATCTTGGGTTTAGGGTTTAGGGAGCTACTGCTCCTGGCTTCTCTCGGTTCTGTCACCAGTGCAGCAACCTGAGCGACATCAGGGGTGGGTTCCTGGCGTGACTTAGCCAGTTGCAAAAAAGGGTTTGCAAAAAAAGGGTTTGGGTTTAAGGTTTAAGGTTTAAGGTTTATAGGGTTTAGGGTCAGGCCTCCTACTCACGCTTCCCTTCATTGGCATTAAGTGGAGTTTGGGGCCGAGGGTGGCGGAACAACCTCCCTGGAATCGACGCGCCATTCGCTCCAACGCCGCCGCATCCCACAGCCTGCCAAACTTCAAACCCCCTAAACAACCCTAACTTGGGATGTTCTCCCTTATACTAGCAGTCCTTCATAGAGATTTGTACTAGGGGGTACTATAATCCCTTCTAAGGATTGTCAGTATAAGGGGGAACATTCCAAACCCGAAGCCCCAAAGGCAACAACGCCACCAGGAAGCACAGCCTAAGGGTTTAGGGTTTAGGGTTTAGGGTTTAGGGTTTAGGGTTTAGGGTTTAGGGTTTTTGAAAGTCTCTCCCTTGGCATCCGCTTGAGATCCCCCAATCCTTCACCCACCAGCTTTCCCGCACCCAAGGAGTCCCTCGCGAACTCGACTAGGAGCCCCTAAACCCTAAACCCTAAACCCTAAATCCTAAACCCTAAACCCTAAACCCTAAACCCTAAACCGCTGAGAAAGGAGGAGCGCATCGATTCATTTGAGCTGGTACCAGTCGCAGCCGCGCTTCTGCCCCTTGGGTCCGTGGGTGAGAAGGGCCTGGAAGGATGGCCTACCTCTAACCCCAATTACGTGCAGTTTTATGGGTTGTACCCAAGAATTGAGGGGTAAGTGCTACTGAACCGTAGGTATTTGGGGTTGCAGGTCGTTGGTAAGGGCTTCCCAGAAGCTCAGACCCAGTGAGGCTTTGCTCCGCACACCTCTTTCTGACGATTACCTGCTTCGGGTGGCAGGCATGGGACTTCTGACGGCCTTAACCCGACTATATACACCCCTCACATGTGTTCCTGGTGGGTATGGGCTTGCAGTTAGAATCACGTGCAAGGCATGGGTGTATCTGTCGAACGACGTGGGCAGCTTCGGCGAGGTCAAATTTGGGCAGGCCATACTTACAGGCTTCCTCTTCATTCTTCCGGCCTGGCTCTTCGTGTGGCCAGTGCAGACGTACTTCGGGATTGCGCACACGCAGGACTTGCTAAAGCTTCCCTACCAGATGCGGAGCTTCAGCATCTCCGCATCGCAGTGTGCCTGCTGCACCCTGAGCCTGGGCTGCGCTCGTAGAGGCTTCGCAAGATAAACGAGTTGCTTTTTTGCCATCTTCGGAAAGGGTTTCAAGAGCCTAAGCCCCAAACCCCAAACCCCAACCCCTAAACCCTAAACCCTGAACCAAATAGAACCAAGGAATCACGTGAATCCGGAGACAGGCCAGCCTCTGATCTGCGACCGGCAGCTTGTTTTCCGGACCCTGCGGCGGTGGTACGCGAAGGATCCCCACTCGGAGTCCTCTGGCGACCCTGGGAGGCATAACAAAGGATGCTCCCTTAAGTCCCTTACTTAAGCCTTAGCGTGTTAGAAAACCTCACCTTAAAGAAGCAGGAACAGGAGCTCAAAAGCAAATACCTTCTCTATTTTACAATATACCGATAATGCGGTAGTAGCAGACCTAATGTAAGAGTATGACAGTAGTGCAAAATTTTCGAGACATGCGGACAAGTCCAATGTCCAGGACGAGGAGCACCTGAGATGCTTCGACACGCTCGTGCGCGAGCGCTTGAGTGTCCACGTTCTCCGAAGCCTTGGATCGGGCAGCCCTGGTTCAACCTGGGGTTAAGCCCTAAACCCTAAACCCTAAACCCTCAACCCTAAACCAACAGTGACTCAAGTCGGGCAGACCTTCCGCATGCCTCTGATCCCTCGGTCGAGGTACTCCGCCTTTCAAGTATATCTTTGCCATGGTCGCATCCACCGCGTTCCCAGTTCTGCCACTCTACGTCCATCTCTCAGTCCGCAACCGTGGTGTTCATTGGGTGTTCATAGTGGATTACTTCAAGGTGCCCGCGCTGACACTCTTCTTCTTTTGGTCGGCGATGTTCGCCTGGAGAATGGGCGCCCGGCTGCCAGCGACAGTTCCTCGATGGATTGCTGCGATTCTTGTTCAGTTCATGAGCCTGTTGCTGATCGGATGCTTCTGGCTTCCCTACGAGTCCGTGGTGAATTCTTCCTATCGGCCATGGGCCTTCTGCGTTTCACTGTCTGTTTTGTGGGTGGAGGTTGTCATTCTCTATGTTCCTCTCCGCTGCAGATGTCGAAGACAGGGTGGGAGCTGACACGTCAGGAGGTGCACGAAGAATGTACCCTGCTCATCAGGGCTCGTTGAGCCTCTTTCGCGGACAGCTAGCGAGAGCCATAAAACAAGCCTATAACAGCCTGAGAGTCCGAGCTTGAGAAGTGGTGCGCAGCATGTCGGCAGAGTCTCTTGTGGGTTCCTCGCTTCTCACCCGGATCTCTTGCATGTGCGAGGGGTGTCTAGGGGCTTCTAACGGGGTTCCGACGAGATCTCGAGGGGGAAAAGGGGTGCGAAGTATCAAGTAACCGACAGAAGCAGTGACGGATGTGCTCCTCAGGCAGGGAGTTCGCGTTCAGGTCCTGCTCCTCGTCTTCTACACGAGCCCTCGTTGCAACTCCCAGTCCAAACGAACAGGGCCGGCCGCTGCCAATTATTTCGATGACGAGGTAGGGTCGGTGGGCACTGACAAAGTGCTGTGGGTGGGCCCTTGCAGGAGGCAGTGGCTGGGGACACTTCGTAGCCGACACTTGGGGCCAGTAAATAGATGAGCGGATGGGTGCCCCGGGGTGCCTGGACCTCGTGATCCTTGGGGTCCCTCAAGCGAGCAGCAGAAGAAGGCGAAGAAGAACAGCGAGACACCCACCCCATCATCCCCCGGCTGCCGAACCTTCCCGCCAAAGGTCTGCGAGGATGGCCGCTGGCCCGAATCCAACACGGGATGCTGCGCCGGGGGACTCGGAGCCAAGGGCTAATAATAGGGGGCCGGAATAATTGCCAATAGTATGCCCTTATATGGTCTAAAGCACCCCCAGCTGCTTTCTGAAAGAAGGTGCGGTGCTCCGTTGCAACACTGAAGCCCTTGTAGGAGTGTGAAACCCTTAGAGTTTACGGAATGAGCGTCCTCAACGCTGCCCAGGCCACCACCGACATGAATGGCATCGGCAACACTGTGCCCCCCCCTGGATGGACAATCACAGGACGAATGGTAAAGACGAAGGTTTTGGCAGACTTTGGGTTGGTGGATTCGTTCAGCCTACTGCTTTGGTGACTGGGTAAAAGGGGGCACAGGCATAGCATGCGATGGATACTGGGATAATGACATGACGGCTCAGTGTTACGTCCCCCCCTGCCTCCATCTGAGCATTGACCCTTTATTAGCTGATATCAAGAGAGGCCACTCGTGACTCTTCGGTGCGTAAGTTGTGCGTTGACACACTTGTTTTCAGGGAGGATGGCAGCATTCCCAAGGTCCGATCTTCTGGGGCATACAAGGGCTGGAGTGCTACAAGGCTACTAGGTGGGTGGCAAACACAAAATCGGGCCCTTCCATCACGACTGCCTTTATTTATATATATATATATATATCTATCTATCTCTGTCTGTGTGTGTATGTACGTATATATATATATATATAGAGATCTGTGTGTATGTATTTTTAAGGCTATAGGGACCTTGAAGAGATGTGTGGCAAAAAGAAGGCAGGAGTGTCCTCGGGTCCTTGTTCTTCCTGGTTTGGTTTTGGGGCCTGCGGAAGCTGAATTGAGCGGCCCGAGCGCGGCGACCCTCCGAGGCAAACTGCCCCGCCCTGTGCGAAACAAAGTTCGTTTGGCGCCTCGATGGCCCAGGTGGGGGGGGGGGGGCTGCCTCCGTCTTTTCTCAGCAATTCGGCTGAGGGGTTCCTGAACCTTGCAAGCTTCAAAACCCGCAAACCCGAGCAGGTTTGCCTTGGTGGGCAGGGGCCTCAGCTGGCAGAGGTCATGATACAAGGTTTTCAAGAGAGAGTCCGAATTCTACAAAGGGATTTCTACTTGGGCTTCTAGCGGGCGGTCTCGAGAAAGATGCCGTGGATGTGATAGATCGTTGCGGGGGCAGCCTGTTGCCGAAGCCTCGGTTGGTCCAGGTGGCGTATGGTTTTCTTTTGATGGGCCGTGAAGTGCTTGTGGACCATCGTCTACGCCGAGTTTCATGGAAAGAGTCGGGTTTCGGAGCAGGGATGCTAGTGCTAGACTCATGCATTGGCTTGCTAGCCAAGCACTCGCAAGAAGGTTGATTGTTTTTTTGTTTCTTTGCGTCCTGCCGCAACCACTTTTTGGAAGGCCAGATACAGCAACACCACAGTCTACCAATGTACTTGTGGCACCCCCGGCCAGTTTGAAGCAGCGAGATCATGGGAGCTGCTTGTGTCAAGGGTGGCAGCTGCAGTAGGCGAATGATCGACCGTCAGTCCCTCCCCCTCCTCCCCAACATCGGTCTCACTGAGCCGTGCAAAAGGACAACACCCAAAAAGGGTTAGGGTTTAGAGTTTAGGGTTTAGAGTTTAGGGTAGCAGGTGCCACTTCATGAATGCGTCTTTGTGTTGCATCCTTCCACCAGCCTTGTCGCAAATCCCGAGCTCAAGAATCCCAGCAGAGCCTGTGGCCCTTGTGAACCATGATGAACCCTAAACAAACCCTATACCCTATATCCTATATCCTATACCCTATACCCTACACCATGCCAGATGGCTGTCCAGAGTCGGGCGACTCCGGCGTGGAGCAGGCGGCGCCACTACGGTCTCACTACAGCCAGGTATGTACCTGTAACCCCAATGGCATGCAGTTTAGTAGTACTTGCACCGTCTAACCCATAAAACTGCAGGTAATTGGGGTTACAGGTATCTGCAACATCTCTGAGGTTCCCGCTGTGGGCGTAGCTGTTGTGCTCCGTGCGTCGGTCAAAATCCCGTTTTCTGACGACATGTGATTAGGAAGGCAGGGGAAATGTTCCCGTTGGAAGGGGGACGAGACTGAGATCAGGAGATATGCCCTTTAGGCCAAATAGATGATAAAAGCCACTTCTCAGTTCATGGTTTTCTGGCCCATGCGAGTGTGAGCCTACTGCGCAGGTCAAGAGGACCTTGGAAGAAAGCATTTGGGACAATGGGCAGGCGCGGGGGCCTTCTCGTTTCTGGCTGGCTTGCAAGAGGCCTAGGGTTCTCGGTTTTGGACTTTAAGCCTCTCTAGTGTGAGTATGCAGGTGGCTTCTCGGGGAAGCCCAACACTTTTTGAGTCCCAGAGAGGCAGCCGAGGCAGCCTTCTCCAGCAATCCTCCTAGCGGAAGTAGAGTTTTTTTCACCCTATTTACACAACATTGCCCCGAAGCGCTGGGAAGTGTGCGGAGCAAGGCCGAAGATCTACAGAGGAGTCATGGCTCGCAAGTTGTAGGACCCTGTAAAGGCCTGAAGCCCCCTCACGCGTGGCTTGCGAGGGTGCGAAGGAATGGAGCCCAAACCCAGATGCTGCCATGCAGAGCAGCTCTGAAAACCACAAACTCGGTTTAGGGTTTAGGGTTTAGCTTTCAAAACGGCCCAGGGTTGTACAGGGATGATACAATCTTACACCTGGCCTACAGCATCTGAAAAACTGCGGAGGTTCTCCTGGTGGACATCGCTCGCCGAGAGGGCCTGCAGCTAGGGCCCAACCGAAAGATGCAGGCGCCCGCCATAGGGGTTTCTTGTGACAGTCGTGTGGCCGTCTGGGGTTTTAGCTATGAACCCAAGCTTGGATGCCCACAAAACAGCAGAGAGGCGCCCAAAAGCACGGAATGACAGCAGTGCTGCACGGTCACAGTACGACTGGATGTCGGGCCTGGGGTCACCAGGCTATTAGGTCAGCTGCGGGTAGCCCTCATGGAGGCTTTGGGCATGTAAAAGGGGCACCAACATCTGCCGCCGTATCCTTCAAACCGGGACTTTGAAGTGACTCTCTACAGCACATCCCCTTGGAGGAGCTGATGATGGAGCGCAATGACCTCGTCTTGCTGCTTGACCGCAGCAGGTTTTTCGGGCAGAAGGCCGCCAAAACGGACATTATTTGAACCACTAGGCGTTTCCTGAGTTTGGGGTAGATTTGAGGTGGAAGCCGGCTTTTCTTTGGGCAGAGAGGGTGTTTATGTAAAGCTTGGCCGTGCCTCTGGAAGGCAGTCTAGCTTTCGGGCTGGAAAGCATCCTGGCGGGTTAAGAAGTTATGCTTGTATAGGGCTTGGAGCCACGAGACCCCAACTCCCTGCCTTTTAGGGGGTTGGTGCCGAAGCCCTCAAGGCACCGCGCCCGTGCTGAGCAGCTTACAAGCCCAGACCATCAGCTCGAAAACCTCAAGCCTCAACAACACCTAGTGGCGCAGCTAAAGGTTTTTGGGGTGCCTGTGCATGTGCATGTTAGATGGGTGTAGGTGTGTCGAGGTGTAGGGTGTAGAGGCGCGTGTGTGCGCACAGCTGTCTCTCTCTCTCTCTCTCTCTGTGTTGGTGTGTAGGTGTGGGTGTGTAGGTGTGTGTGTGTGTAGGTGTGTGTGTGTGTAGGTGTGTAGGTGTGTAGGTGTGTAGGTGTGTAGGTGTGTAGGTGTGTGGGTGTGTGGGTGTGTAGGTATGTGGGTGTGTAGGTGTGTAGGTATTGTGTAGGTATGTAGGTGTGTAGGTGCGTAGGTGTGTGTATGTGTGTGTAGGTGTGTAGGTGTCGTGTGCATGTGGGTGTGTACATGCGCGCGCGCGCTCTGGCGCGCTGGTAATCATTGGCAACTATCTACTCTCAGCCTTCATCGCCTGCACTTTTGACCGTACGGTGGCTCTGACAAAACCATCTGTGTCCTGCCCAGGCCAGCCCACATGCAGAGACACGGGAAACTGAACACATTTCCGACATGTTGAACTGAGCTCCTTGCGCAGAGCTCGAGCTAGCTAGCTGGCAAGCAAATATGCATGCATGATTTTGACCAGGACCAGCCTAAGCGAAGGAAAAAGGCATCCCACATCCCATCGGCCTTCAGAGGAAAGCGTCGTCCTCCTTGACGACGTCGAATCGAGCAGAGGCGGCTTCTATAAGGGTACATCCCGGCCTTTAGAGGGGCTGAGGAACTCAGCTCCAATCTTCACGTTGGGGCTTTTGATCACGAGGCCCTAAACCGCTATAAAGCTTAAATCGTGGGTGAGTCAGCTCCTTGTAGGCGGGTGGCAAACCCACCCTAGTCCCAGCATGGAGTGCAGGACAGGGCCCTTCTTATAAAGACGGGTGGAGCACGCATGTGCCAAGCCCGCATCCCCCTGCCTCCTCAACAGGGTCATGGTGCCAGCTGACGCAAAGAGTCTGGCTCCAAAAAGGGGAGGGGGCGGTGCTTGTGTCAGTGTCGCCGGCGTAACATCGTGGGCCTATAACCCAGATCATCATTCACCGCCAGCAGGTGGAGACCAGGATCCAGGACATCAACGCGTACTATTCGAAGATGATCGAGGAGGCAGCGAGAATGCTTCTGCCATGCCAGCCCCTGAACACTAAACCCTGCCTCCTAGGTAGGATTACGGGGGCCTGGCAACCCATCTCAACCCTCTTCTGGCTCTCTTAAACAGGGACCTTGTTGAGAGGGTCTTTCTCCCCGGGGGTCCCCCTAACCCTATCCCCTGCCTTGGATCTTCTCCAGACTTGCACTCCAGAGCTAGACGTGGTGGTTGCCACAGGCCGCACGGACCTTTCCCGACACCGGACTCGGCGACGGGCCTGAAGCCCAGAGCCAGCGCAGTACGTAGAGCACAGAGAATTTCTGTGTTCGCGGATGTTACAGTTGTTCGCTGGGGGTGTTTCAGTATCTTGGGTGCGGGTCTTTAGGAGCTCTGGCAAAGATGTTTCTCAAGGGTCAGGATGGGCTTCAAAGTTTGGCGCCTAGCTGGGGTGTTTGGGTTTGCAGCCACAGTTCGGCAACCCGAAAGCCTAAAGCTCTCCCGAACACGCTTGAACCTTGGCTCCCCTTGTGCACGCCTCCCAGGCCGGATGGAAAAGATGGCGTGGCCCTCGTTCGCTTTGTGGGCGGGTCCAAAACACTTTCTGTGGTGCGGTGCTCGTTTGGTTCAAGGAGTCCCAATGCGCTCCACGAATTCGCAGTTGCCTAGCTGTTTCAGGGTGGAAAGTCTAAGTTTGATCATGCAGCAGCACTTTGCCACCTTCATCGATTCATCAGGAGGTCTTCCGTCAAAGAAACTTGGAGGAGTTCGGGTGAAGGGTGGTGAATTGTCCACGTAGGCCCATACTGAAGAGCCGATTGAATCTGAAATCCTTCATTAGAACAGATCCCTGCTTGAACTCCCTTTTCCCAACATCTTGACCAGTAGACCGACCTAAGCCCGAACCTGCTTTTTCCATCCGCAAGTCACCTCAGTCCCTTCCGCTGAGGCGAGGCCGGCGGACTTTCTCGACTTCTGGTGTCGGCCCCAGTGCCACGAATCCATTTTCATATAGATGTGCCGCTCGGGCACGGGCACAGTATGCACGGTTTCTGATGCTGGGCCTCAGTGGCTTCAGGTGATTTTCGTGTCCATGCCAGTGCGTTCTTGCCTTGACTCTGACTCTTGTTTTTTGTTTTTTTTTTTTTCTCTCTCTCTCTCTCTCTCTCTCTCTCTCTCTCTCTCCCTCTCTCCCTCTCTCTCATTCTTCCTTTCCCTGCTCGCGCGCGCGCGCACTCTCTGTTCCGAGCACCCACAATCCCAACCTTTACATATGTAAGTTTGTACTTATGTGTCGTTTAGGCCCTCAAGGCTTTGCGGGCGTTCACGACTGGACTGTTTGCCCCATGGACAACTGAACCACAAATTAGTCCCTAAACCCTAAACCCTAAACCCTAAACCCTAAACCCAATGTGCTGGGCTGGTCCCTTGCATGGATCGCGCGCGGCCCTCCATGCAGCAGAAACCCTTTTGCCCTACTGCACTCTGGGCGAGGCCATTCTCCTGACCTTGACTGCACTTCTGGTGGTCGCGCTGACCTTGGATGCACCCCGGAGCCCTCAGGGCGCTTTGGGCTTGCGGGTTTAGGGTTTAGGGGTTTGGGGGTTTAGGGTTTAGGGTTTAGGGGTTTAGGGGTTTAGGGTTCAGGGTTTAGGTTTAGGGGTTTAGGGTTTAGGGGTCGAGTTGCTCTCTGCCTTTTGCTTTATCGATGGTGTCGCGGCTAATCTCGCGACCCCCTACGTATATTTGTGGCTGATAGGCGGCCTTATAGGCCCTGTACACCATGCTACACCCTGGGCATTGGCCCCGTGCAGCGTGGCCAATCTCGCTTCAGCTGCAAGAAAGAATCAGATCAGCCCTGTTGGAGTAAAAGCATCAAGTACGTACTTCCCTCCCTCGTCAACCCTCCTCCAACCCTCCGAGGTCCTCATCGTCATCATCCTGCACCTGACCTGGGTGTGCTTTCACCAGCTTGACTTGGATTTTACCTGCTTTTTGTGGTGGGACTGGGGCTTTGCGATTAGAGGCTGGAGGGTTTGCGCGCATCGATGCTGGCCCCGAGCGACATACGCCCTCTCAATCTCTTTGACATTAGTGCAGGTATGTAGGTGCTTCCCCTAAACCCTAAACCCTCAACCCATAACCCTAAACCCAACCAAGCGTGCTCTCGCATGGATGTGCGTGGAAAGTCGTGGTCTGGTAGGTTCTTGTGTGCGATTTTCCGACAGGCATCCGGCATGCTGCCCACAGACAATAGATTGGGGGGACCCGAAAGCCCAACCTCCACACCGGTCCCAAGAGCACCATTGCAGCACCACCCCCGAGGTTTTTAATGAGGCGCCGGAACACCAAGCACGAGACGTCAGGAACTAAGAGTGCCACAACACCGAAGTGGTCTGGACCTTGGCAGCCACCACACATGTTCAGATTCCTGAATTAAACACCCCTGAAAGCTTGGTCCTACGGGCCCCGGATGAAACCCAATGGACCCCGGTAGCCGCGAACCAACTCCAACATATTTACTTGTTTGCTTGGCCGCTGCCTGCTGGGGCTAAGCTCAGCGCAGATGGTATGATGGCCGAGACTCGGCTTTTCTAGGGCCTAGGGCTAAGAGGGTTTAGGGTTTATGAAACATGGGCAGACTGTCTTGGGTTGACTTTTCCCGAAATGCCTTTCCAGAGCGCCCAGGATCTACGACGAATCTACGAGGTTTCGGAAGTTTTCGAAATGTAGGGCTTGGGAGCAGGAAACAAGCTGCCCTGTCTGAGGCCGGTAACGGCCTTCACCGGGAATGAGCAGATTGTGATTGGCAGCCGCTTGATCCTGCTGTCAGAGTACAGTCGAGGGCAGCATACTTTCGGTTGCTTAAGCTATGCCCGTGCGAAGCTTGCAAGTATGTATAAGTCACTGGCAAGGCATTTGGGGAGGGAGCAACAGAGAGGCTTTGTCAAGGTTGAGTGCGCCGGAATTCTCTTGTGATGTGCCTTGAAGCCTTTAGAATTGCACGTGACGATGCAACTCACCATTACGTCGGTCAAGGGGTTCGGACCATGAGAGAGAAGCGAGCTAAGTGAGGGACCACCCAGGTCCAGTGCCAGCGAACCAGAACGCGGGCAAAGAGCAGGCCGGCGTCAGGCATTGCAAACGAACCTGAATTGTTTTATCAGTAAGCGGCTATTCGGGAAAACCCTCCTGCAAACCCGAAACATGCAAAGCTTAGTGCCGTAGTATTGCCATATGAGAACGAATAACGAAATGCTCGGCTACAGGGCGTGATTGGCGGGGCCGCCGTCACTGTGCTGGCTCCCGAGCTGTCCGTCGGGTTTGGCATCGATGCTTAGGATGTTTCGAGGGCGTTAAGGTCCTTTAAGCTGTTGTCTGGGCAGCGCTATAAGGCTATAAGCCTCTGAGATGACCAGCGTCACTCACGTGAGTTGAGTTGCGTTGTTGTTTCGACTTCATCATGTGCCCTGAAGTTAAAGCTGTTTTGCGAGTCCTCACGGCCCCCGAGAGAGTCGAAAGTGTTCTTAAACCGGGTACCCTAAACCCTACACCCTAAACACTGAACCCTAAACCCTAAACCCTAAACCCTAAACCCTAAACCCTAAACCCTAAACCCTAAACCCTAAACCCTAAACCCTAATACCCTAAACCCTAAACCCTAAACCCTAAACCCTAAACCCTAAACCCTAAACCCTAAACCCTAAACCCTAAACCCTAAACCCTAAACCCTAAACCGAAAGCTTCTGTCCTAAGGGCCGCGCCGACGAAAGCACGCTCTGAGGTGGCGACCTCCTGAAGGGAGCCGCTCCCTCCACCCTCCCAATGCTGGGGGGCTGTAAGTCATAGGTGGTTGGGGTTTAGGGTTTGGGGTTTAGGGTTTAGGGTTTAGGGTTTAGGGTTTTAGGGTTTTAGGGTTTTAGGGTTTTAGGGTTTTAGGGTTTTAGGGTTTTAGGGTTTTAGGGTTTTAGGGTTTTAGGGTTTTAGGGTTTTAGGGTTTAAGGTTTTAGGGTTTTAGGGTTTTAGGGTTTACCAAACGTAAATAGGCTGAGAAGGAGAAGGAGAAGGAGAAGGAGCAGGAGAAAGAAGTAGAAGGAGAAGAAGCAGGAGAAGAGGAAGATCAAGAAGAAGAAGAAGAAGAAGAAGAAGAAGAAGAAGAAGAATAAGAAGAAGAAGAAGAAGAAGAACAAGAAGAGAGAGAACCGTGAGACTAGCGACTGAGTGATCATGAGAAGACTGAAGTACAAGTGACTCTAAGTCACGTTGTCCTTGTACTACGCCGCCTAAACCTCGAACATCTGCATAGGCTTCGGGATCGTTTGTAATTCCGCACATACTCCACCGGAGAGCATTCAGGTTAGGGTTTGCAGGGCACTGTTGTCTCCCGGCATGGTTCTGGGGACTTTGGCGCTGTGATCTCGGGGTCTGTGGTAGCATATACAGACCCAGTGTGCGCCTTCGCCCTCTAGGACAGCTAAGCCCGCCCTCGGTCCTGATGCGGATTGCGGGCTGGGGGTGATGATACAGATCCCTACGAAGGCCCCACCAGCCGACCCTGCTAGCTCGAAAGGCGTACAGATTCAGGGTTTGCAGGGCTTTCAGGGTTGGAGGGTTGACTGATTCAGGGTCTAGCATGCTAGAGGGCTCGGATGTAAGTACGAAGTACGAAGGCTTGGGGGGTTCGCTGTAGCTCGAGGAGTAGCGCTTTGGGCCGCGGTTTGCCGTCAAACTGTGGTGGGCTCCGAGGGTTGAGTTAGTGTGGGGCATTGTCTACACTGAAACACAGGGATTTGGAGCGAGGGCGAACCTGAGTGCAGCGGGCACGTCAGGAACATGGGCTCGATTTCTACCAGGTGCTTACAAGCAGACACCTCGGCGAGCCACCACCGCCAAGCGGTGGCATTCTTATCGATGTGGGCAACCGCTCCTCCGTCCCCAGATCGCTGCCTCAGAGAAACCTGAACGATGTAAGCTCTGTTGAAACGCGGACCTGTATGGTTGGGGGTCCCATAGTCACATCACCTCCAGTCATCATAATGATCACATCTCAGCCCACAGGCCTTCAGGATTGCGCACGGGTTAGTCGGTTAGTGGTTGCCAAAGGCTCCCGGAATAGGCTATGGGAAGTGTGCAGCCGGCACTCGCCTCATAAAACGCACTTTGTTGTCGTAAGGAAGTCCAGGAGAAAAGAGTTCGGGTTGTTCGATAGTGGCGAGCGGAATCTGGGGTGCAGAGCCAGCGGTCACTGACACGAACTCCATGTCGTGGAGATTTTCGCGTGCGCCTCCCCTTGGGTCCACAAAACCTCAGCCCTCAAGGGTCCCCAAGGACTCCCGGGACTACGATGAATTCCCAAAAGCCCCCAAAGCAAGCGCCTAAAGGGTCCATCTCCTCTACAATACAGGGGCTGCGAAGCATGCTGGCACCCTAACGCCCCCCCCACCATCGTTCTTGAGACATCTCCTGAAACAAAAATCCCTGGCGGGAGTGGCGCACTCTTGCCGCCTTCGCAGATGCGAGGCGAGGGTTAACTTTAGGTTCCAGGTTTATGTCTTACGTCTTACGTGGCCACAGAGACCATGATTCATGCAGTCTGTAAGCAGCGAGCTTGCAGCAACTGCGGGACGTGGGTGCCACAGGAGGTTTCTGAACGAGGGGGGGTGACGCTTGGTGTTCTGGGGGAGCATGTATTTAACCTTTGCGGTCTTCAGTCTACGTCAGAGTTTTGGCGGACATGGCCTGACTAAAGGCTCTTCAACGCTGCTGCTGATACACCTGTGGGGCCTACAGGATGTAGGAGGACATACATAGAATATCTTTCAGAAAGGCATGCCATTCTGTTGGAAACCTCTTTGTGGCTGTGCTTGACGGCAAGTGCGCCGCAAGTGCGCACAGCCACGGCACCGAGTTAGGTGCTTCCCAGAAGTCCCGACAACGCGATCTTCGGGTGCACGGTCTCTGGGTTGGACCTAGTCAAAACATGTCAAAACACCTGTCTGTCGACATAGACAAACTCCACCGTCTGAGACAACCAACAGACATTGCACCTCTCCCTGGCTGCAAAGCCATGTCTATGTCTATAAAATATTCTATGGGACTTCCGAGAGCATCGCAAAAAATGTCAATGCATGCAGAGTTGGTTTTTTGAGGAGCTATGGTTGGCTTCCTTACGCCTTAGGTCCTTTGCATGTCCTTGCCTGTACTGGCGGGGCGGTTGAGAACTTCATGGCGTGGCTTAGGGCTCGTGTTCTGTTTGGTTGAGTCTCTCCTGTTAGTGTCCTCTTACGCATGTCGGCTTCTGCCCAGGACCAGATGGCATCCACAAGGGGAGTTTACAGAGCTCCTAAGCCCTCAATAGAACCCCGCAGGCATCATTCTCCGATGGAGCTTTTCTGACAACCCAGGCGAAGCACCTCGAGTGAACCCGGGCACCCCTGTGCATGTCAGCCCTCGGATCATGATCTCCTGGCAGCCCATCCACCCTAAACCCTAAACCCTAAACCCTAAACCCTTAACCCTAAACCCTAAACCCTAAACCCTAAACCCTAAACCCCCCTGAGCTCAACCCGGATCCTTCGACCCGACCGGAACCTCCGTGCCCATGCTGGGCCTAGAGTGCGCGGCGTGCAGATGGCGGAGGAGGCATTTCACTTCTGTGATTCACTTCTGTGAGTTACGTCTGACTCATAGGCCCATGATCTATGTTTTTGGAACAGTTCTCGTCAATTGCTTTCAAGGTGTGGTCGTTGAGCACATGAGAGTATAGATGTAATGAATGCAATGAGTAAGGTCAGGAAATGCGACTGAATGTCAGTGCATGCGCATTCAGGAGCTGCTTCATGCCAATGTGGTGCTGGCCTCGATGGGCACGACCTCTCTTGCCTCATGTGGTCCTCGTACTGCAAAAATCGCAATGACATGGGGCATCGTGGAGGCTGCTGTTGCCCCACAGAAGGTTGGCTTCTGATAGACGGAGGGCCAATCGTGAATCGGGTGAGGAACCGGGTTGTGGGATTCAGCTCACGGATCATTTCGGGCATGTGACACGTCAGCCTCTAGATCGGACTCTGACTGCTGCTGGTCGCACCTTGGCCTAATTAGCCCTTGTGACAGCCCTGCAGCAGCCCCCCATTCTCAAACTGCAGCAATGGCTACTTCAGGCCGCCTCCTCGGCTGCGAAGCCCAAGATGCAGGCAAAACAACATATCCGGCACTCTTCAGTTTGGGTACCAATCCGGAGTTGATGGCTTTTGGAGTGGTGTCGACGAACTTTATGATCTCATGTCTTACGCAGCAAACGCACCATCATGCGCTGGCGTTCGTCCCCCTTCATGCACTTGCATACACACATCCTCATGCACGCACACGTGCACGGAGAAGAGCTGCAGCAGAGGAGGCAGCACGGGTGCTTCTCCTCTGCACACATACAATCGCATCGACCAGTCTCATCCGACCAAAGCAACGCCTACCCTGAGCAGCGTACATGCATACGAGTACACATGCGCAGTTAAATTTAGACATGCTCATGTGCGCAGACACGCACCCCTGCACAACCCCCACTCGCACACGATTGAGTATTTATACTCCGGAGGCATGACACACATCATCACACCGGATCAGTCCGGTTTGCTCTTTCGCAACACTAGGACCCAATTGTGTCCACCTTTTTTTGCTCGATGGGTGGGCGCTCATGCTTGACGATCTGGTGGGTTTTCTTCTCGTCCAGTGCCCTAGATTCAAGACGGCCTTTGGTTCTATCGTTGTTGGGATTTAGGGTGCGCTCGTCCGCTCCGCGAACTCTCTGGGCTTAGGAGCCCGAGGCACGTATTCAGGGCGTAGGCTTGTGAGCTTCCGGAGCACCGAAGATGCTCACGCGCTTCTTCCTTTCAATAGCCTGAACCTTGATTGAATCCCAACGTCAAAATCCCGTAATTCGTTCCTTCGCTTCCTTCGCCCTGCACTCCACTGAGAGCTCTGTCTGCTCGAGGCTGCCTCTGCAGTCGCGAAGCTCAAGGCGGGGCTGCGAAGGGTTCTGCCGCTGGCGATTCTGAGTGCAAGCTTGGAGACTTCCGGGTTCAAGGCAAGACTTTTCAATCTTATCAATGGTGTATGTATCATTTAAATCTACTATTTCAACTATATTTATCAGTTTAAGTAGGGACCGTGCGAAGTGAGGGTTCCTTTCTCTAGCAGTCAGCCAAGTCCCCCAGTTGCAAAAGGGACCTACTTCCTGACCCCTTAATGTGTGCTTGGGGAGGCCGGTCCGTCAACGGCAGCCCGCGCCAAGGTGTGGTTTTTGGTTTCGATTCCGGGCGCAGGGCCGTGTAGGGCCTAGGGTCGGTGGTGCGTAGTTTTTGGGAAGGGGTCCTGGCAGGCTTCAGCACCGAGTCGTCATGTTGCCTCCATAGCGACAAAGGGGCCAGTATCGTGGGGCGGGAGGGGGGAGCCTCCTGCCAAGTTTTCCGGAGGTCGCAGACAAGCTTCGGGGCAAGTGACAAGATGTTCTAGGGTCGTCGCAGGCCCCACGCCGTTGAGTAGGCAGGGAGTGGGTGGTGAGCATATCGGCTTTGACAGCCCCTTACTCTAAATTGTCAGCACCAGCCTGTGCAAGTGCATCGGCCTTTTTTTGGCCCTCCAAGAGGAAGGCCCATGCTGGAAGGGTGCAGGAAATTTGCGGAAACCGCATGCTAGACTTAGATAGACCAATCCCCTAGCCTATATAAAGCGTAATCTGAGAAGTGTTGATGTGACTCCTAGATGTGGGTCTTAACCTTTAGAGCTTTAGAGTTGTGAACAGTGATGCAGGCCCTCCTCGGTTTCACGCTCGGTTTGCCAAAAACACTGCCGACACGTGGGCTTACGAACTAGCGTAAGTAGAGATTCCCTTATGGTAAGGAGCCCCCGCCCCCCCCGCCCTAATTCGGAAACCCCCACATGTGAGGGCTTCGGGACATGAAGGGGACGCCAGGTCCAGCCGAAGGCCAAAGCAGCAGAGGCTGTCAAGGACCTTCTTGGTCGCTCGAAGGGCAACGAGAAGATTGGAGTAACCCTAAACCCTAAACCCTAAACCCTAAACCCTTGCGACACGGAAAAAAAACCCTAAACCCTAAACCCTAAACCCTAGGCGGGTGGCAAAAAAAACCCTAAACCCTAAACCCTAAACCGTCCTAAACCCAAATTGGGAGGCATGGGGGGAGGTCCTTCGCCTTAAATCTCTCCTTCAATTCCCTTCCCTTTCGGAGGGTTTTTGGGGGTTAGGGTTTTGGGTTTGGGGGTTTAGGCCTCCCATGTGATGCCCGGCGTGAGACCTGGATGCAAAAGGGTCTTCTGGAGAGCTTTACAACCCTAAACCCTAAACCCTAAACCCTCTGACCATATGAAGATCCCACTAGCAAGGCCAGGAACCCTAGAAACCCTAAACCGTCCATGCCAAACTTGTGCCAGGAGTCTCCACGGAGCCTCACCCTCGGCGCATTCTGAAATGACATGGGCTTTTTTTTTGTTATTCTTGGGCACGCCCTTTCCAGGAACTCAAGCCTCAATAGTCGGATTCTCTAGGCCCGATGTGGAAAACCTCAGAATGGAACGCGCGGGTTCAAGTTCGGGAAGTCGTCATGTAGGGCTCGGGATCTCGGATGGAGGGGGCCCCTTCCATGACAAAGGGGCATGCTGTAACATGACCACAAGTTCCAATTAAAGCCCCTGTTCTGCGGAGCCTAAAAAAGTTTGTATTTGCAATATGAAGTACCAGGACATAAAGGGAGAGTGTAGCAGCGTCTCGGACAGAGAGGGAGCTCCCCAGCCTTACGAGGCGTCGCTCACCGGCGACTCCTTGCAGCTCTCATGGACCTGGATGCGGACGCCCTCCGCAAGGCCAAATACCTCAGGGGGGGAAGGAGCCTTCGGAAAGCCCCCAAGCCTTCGACCCCTCAGTCTGAACCCTGACTGAGCCCTGAACCCTAAACCCACAGCCAAAAGAACCCGGCAAAGCCCTAACCCCGACCAGGCAGTCCAGGAAGCTTCCGCCGGAGCCTCGGGAGCGCGCTGTGGGTAGAGGGGCGAGGGGGTGGGCACTTGCACACAGAGCACTCCAGGAGGTTGCACGAGCCAAAATTGTGGGCCCTTTGGTACGAGTACCCTGAAACTACGAGTGACTGCGCGGAGGACTAGAGCAGAGCCAGTGAAAGAGCGCATGACTTAGATGATCTGAATCAATCCCCCAACTCAGCTTGACTTCGTTGTGATTCGGGCTTGAGGCTTTCGGCTCGAAGAGACAGGTCATAGAAAGGCACTATGGGAAAATGACGCCGAGCATCGCGAACGTAGTGGTTTCTGCTGGGATCCAGCTGCAAGCCTGAAAAATCGCTGCTTTGCCATGGTTGCCTGCAAGCTCTACTTGCAACACCCAGGTCAGACCTTACACTTGTAGATCCGAACGCCTGAGCCCTAACATCTTCACGGCTGGCACCCCACGAAACACTGAAACCTGAGCCCGATAAGCACGCCTGATATATCAGGCATCAGCGACACAGCTTTCGGATGCAGGATCCTGTCTGGCATGATGGGGGGCTCATAGGAGTTCAGGGTTTGGGGGGGGGGGGAGGGGTTGGGCTTCTCGCATCTATGGCTGCAAGGTTGCCGGCGTGGATGCAGAGGCCGCCACAGCTCTTGCCGGAGTCCTTCCATTTCCTTGTGGGATGGCTTATCAGGTTGTGAGATGTGGGGGCGATGTGGTTCCTGGTTTGTATAACCCTCCATCGAGGCTTTTAAATCCCTTCGAATCGGTTTGGGGTGCAAGAGTCCCTTTGCTTCGCAGAAAAATGGGCTTGATCTTGGACTCTGGCCAGGGATTGGCGGCAGTTCAAGTAGCGCTGCAAGAGCCCGGATCCAAGCTGCGGACTTTCAGGGTCTATTGAGAGCCCCCTCGCAGCGTAGGGTTTAGGTGTTAGGGTTAAGTTTAGGTGACTCAAAAGCCCCTTGCAAAAAGGGCTAAGCTTGGGGTTGAGGGAAGCATTGTCGATCGGAGGCCTTTACCAGCTGACTTGAGGAGTCTGGGTTCCCAAAAAGGGGATGCATTGCAGACGGGATTGTGCGAAGAAGGGTGTTCCTTGTCCGTATGCAGGTGACTTTTCAAGTCTCAAAGTGCTGAGTTTTATTCTTTCTGGCTCCAAACAGAAAACTTTGACTAACAATAACCACCGCGACTAAGGCCCTCAGTTCTCAATTCCCATAGAAGTAGTGATAGTACAACAATAGTCAGAGACAGAAATAGAGAGAAAGACACAACACAAGTCTCTCAGTATATACATACATGGGTATGTATCTTCATCAGTGTATCTGCTGAATAGCAAGTGATATATTGATAATAAAAATAACTATTTTTACTTATTACCACTATTATTTTTATAATAATAATTAATATCACGGCGGCCAAGGCTTCAAGCGCCAGGGTCCATCGGCACGCTGCAGGAGCGGCAGAAGGCCGGCGAAAGGTTCGGTGATTGAAACATTAGCATTTGGGGTTTAGGGTTTAGGGTTTATAGGGTTTAGGGATTAGGGTTTAGGGTTTATAGGGTTTAGGGATGCATGGGCCTTGTGCCGTATCGGGGTTAGGGGTTTCGGTCTCAACGTTCAGAGGGTTTCAGAGTGCGAGCCACGGAAATCGGGCTTGAGGCGTGCGGCTTGTGCGCTTGCGGGAGCGAGCTCGGGCTTCCCGACGCACTGGGACCACCAAGCCTCAAGACCCATTTAAGTGGAGCTCTACAGCGCAAGAAGAAAGGTTTTCCCCCCCAAGCATGTGAGTGTCGTTTCAGGCTGCCGCGAAGATGGAGGTTGTTGCCAGGGACGGCACCGAGGCCCTTCGAAGCCTCTTGCAGTCTTTACTTGAGATGTTTTCCCTTGTTCTAACAGTCCTGAATAGGGATTATGGTACCCCCTATCCCTATGAAGGACTGTTCATATAGGGGGGAACATCCCAAGTCGTTACGACTGCAAGTCGACGACCCCAAGGGTTCAACATGCCTAAAGTGTGGGAGCCTCCTTCTGCGGCGTCGGTGAAGACCCCCAGGCAGAGATCCAGGAAGCGATCCTGGAAGCTGCTGCGGCCTTAAGACCTTTCTGTGGGCAGAATGGAGGATGTCGGTCTATGGGGCCCCAGGGTTGTGCCTCTCCTTCCCCAAAAACTCCTGCCTCCCCCGACAGATTGACGTCGGCCTCGAAGACGGCTTTGTCGTGGCGGAGACGGCGCTCGCCAAACGGCGCGCCTGCCCACGTCATCTCTAGTTGGAAAGGGTCGCCTTGTGGCTAAGTGTCAGTCCTGCTTTCCTCACGGCTACGGGTACAAACCAACCCAAAACCATGATCCAATGCCTCCAGCGCTGGGCGTAGTTCAGGCGCGCTGAGCGGCATGCCGTCATGGATGCTCTGGCCATCGCCTCGGATAGATTTCGCAGGATGCCGGTATCTTCGATGTTGAGGTACGGTGCGTTCCTGGGGCTTCAACAAGGACGAGTTTTATCATTTCAACCCCTATGTTTCAGGTTCGGTTGTTTCGATCACCAAAGCTTTGGCCATTAGCGAGGTGTCGCAAGCCGTTTGTGTTAATTGCTGAGGTGGCCGCGATGGAGGCGGGCTGTCGATTGCATTGTGCAGAGAGAGAGAGAGAGAGAGAGAGAGAGAGAGAGAGAGAGAGAGAGAGAGACTGTAGCCATTTTGGCTCAAGCCGCGAGTGCTCAAGGGGCAGCCCGTGGCCGAGCCTCTCAACCTGAGATAAAAGAGGGAGGGGAGAAGGGGAAGAGAGAGAAAGGGGCCGCCGTGAGAGAGGGGACAACTGCCCCCGCCCCTGCGACCGCGCAGCCATACACCGTCCAGGGCAAGTTTGGACACCCTTCGCGTCTTCTTCGTGAGAGTCCTGCCGGGCGAGACAGTCGAGGACGGACCAGGAGGGGAACCGCGCTGGCCTTGACCCACGGCTACCAGAGGCGAGAGGGGGAGCCTGACACCAACTTTGTCACCGATATCGGCGGCACTACAGGAGGGTTACTTGCCGGGCACGCTGTGCCACTACCTGAGTCTCGCCAGGGACAACTAGCACGTCGAGTCCGTGATAGTGGCAGGGACATCAAGAATGCACTCTTCCTTGGTGGGAGAAAATACCTCCCCAGCAGGGGGAAAGAGGAAAGCGGAAGATGAGATGAGCTTGTCGGCCTTGGACACAGTGGCGCTGATCAAGGAAACCATTAAAGGAGAGCTCCGGGTGGTGTCTGAAGTCAAGACAGCGGTGGAGCAGGTCAAACAACGTATCGAAAGTGTGGAGCTCGAAGTCACGAAGCAAGTGGGGGGTACCATGCAACTCCTCACGCAGCTGCACGACAAACAGGATGTGCAAAGCGGGCATATTGCGGGGCTCCGTGAGGACCACGAGAACCTGGTGATGAGGATGGAACTCCTAGAGGGGAAAATGGCCACCTTTTCCCCCGCGGGGTCCACGGCGAGTACAGAACAGGACAAAAAGCCCGCGATAATCCTGGGAGGCTGGGCAGAAGACCAACAAGCGGGGGAAACACTGGATAAGGCGAAGGACATGGTCAGGCAGCTCAGGCTCAACTTGGACATGGATGAAGCCTTCGTGCCGGGAGTCCGCAGAGGATATGTCATCATCCCGTACGGCCCTCGGGGCGGGGAAACCCCAGAACAGCTCCGGGGAAGAATCCGGGACAGCATCCTCAAAGTCAAGGACGCAACGGTCAAGTTGGGGACAAGGGACAACGGAGACCCACAGTACCTATGGCTCAGCATCTCGCAGACGCCGGAGCGCAGGCGACGAGTGGCATTTGCAGGGAAGGTGAAGCGACTTATCCTGGAGAAAGGCGGCCATAAGAAGGACCTCGAAGTGGAATGGCAGTCGGGAACTGTTTGGTACTCGGACAAGAGGGTGGCATCAGCCATGTCGCTCAAGCCGACGGGGGCAGACGAACACAAGTCGGGCTGGGTGATGCTGCGCACCCTGTGCCACCAACTGGCCATTCCGGAGAACAATATGAGGGAACGCTGGGAAGAACTCAGCGCTACGCTCCGATGAGAGACAGAGGAGGAGGGAGAGCAGTTTCACCACCACCACCACCCTGCCCAAGGCAAGGGGGAACCGTCAAGCAAGCCCGAGCAGGCCTTGCTGATGACATGGAATGTGGGAGGACTGTCGCCACCTAAGGTGGCGGGGGTACTCAAAGCTGTTGCACACAGTACTGGTACAGACCTCAACGAGATGTACAACCTTTGCATTGTTTTCCTCCAGGAAATCACCGTGGGGGAAGACGAAATCCAACACAGGGAAGAAGATGGATGGCACATTATCAGCGGCAAAACAGCAGGGGAATGGAGAGGACGTGGGATTGCATATCGCCAAAATATGGGCGTGCATAGTGCCACGAAAGTTCGCAAAGGGTGCCTGAGCACGACACTGAGTACCCAAGATGGGAAACTCAAGGTGGGCCTGGCTTCTATTCATGTTCCACATCACGCAACAATAGCTGAAACAGAGGTATTGCTGGCCGACATTGATCTCGGGACGACAAAGCTAGTGCTGGGGATGGACGCAAATGAAACCTTTGACCAGTCGGCCAGAGGGGAAACCGCCAGAACAGGCAGGGGAGAGTGTTTGCTGCAATGGCTGGCAAACTTGGGAGTGGACTATCTAGCCGCCAGGGGCATGCAAGGGGCGGGGCGAGGGAGAGTAGTGCCCGCAAGAGACATCGCAGCATCAGACCATGAACCGGTAGTGGCCCAAATACCGTGGAGGGGGATGAAGAGCCAAGCCCGAGAAACCTTCGGGCCCAGAAAGCTCAAGCAGGCGGACAAGGTGGAAGAAGCTCTCCGCTCCACTCCGGCGGGGGACTTGGAAAGAGCAATTGCAGAGAAGGCAGAAGAGATCACGGTGCCGGGCCGAGCCTGCATACATTTCAGGGAAAGCCAAGACCTCAAGCACAAGAGGCGACGAGCTATGGACATGCCGCCAGGGCAGGACCGGCGCCATGCGTGGAAACAAATTGCCAAGCAAAGGAAAAAGGAACACAGACAATGGCAGGAGGAAATGTGCTGTGAGGCAGCCAAAGGCAATTGGTTAGCGGCAAAATCACTGCAACACCAACCTCAAGCCAAGAAATGGGAGCACGGCCTCCTTGATGACCCAAACTGGCGAGACAAACTGCAAGCGCACTTCGAGGGAATTTTCTGCAAAGGAGACCAGGCCCGGGTAGACCGCGAAATAGAGGAGATTAGAGGACGTCTGGCACGCAAGTGCAAGGAGACACGGTGGGTGGCCTTCCGAAAGGAAGAATTAATAGCAGCCTCGGCAGCGTGGTGCAAAGGGAAAAGTACAGGACCAGACGGCATCAGCCACGAAGCACTGCTTAGCATGATGAGCAGCCCCCAGTGGGAAGCCGCCATAATTTGGTCTCTCAATGACTACCTGTACAAGGCCTACGTCCCGCCTAATACAGGAGAAGGAGCCACCATCCTCTTGCCAAAAGTCCCGTTGCCACTCGCATGGGGAGAAACGAGACCAATCACCCTCAGCTCGTCTATGTTGAAGTGGTTGTCACAGCTGCTCCTCCAGAGGGTCGGAGATGGATTGGACACCGACATCCCATACCAGTGGGCGAGAAAAGGACGCCAGGCAACGGAACTACTCTTCCTAATAAGAAGAATCGTACAGATGACCAAAGATTGGGGCTTGGAAATGTGGATAGCCAAGATTGATGTCAAAAAGGCCTTCGATTCAGTCTGGCAAGAATCGCTCGCCAGATTGGTTGAAAGAAGAGTGGAGAACCAATGCAACCAACCGTGGGAAGCAAGAGCCTGGCTGGCGCTGCTACAAGCACGGGAGCTCCATGTCCACACGGACGGGGGGAAGCACACTATAAAGCAAACCAATGGAGTGCGACAAGGCTCGCCGGACAGCCCCAAACTTTTCTCGGCCCTGGTGGGAGAAGCCCTGAACGAAGCCTTCGAGCAGGCTGCCGATGATGAACAGCCGGAAGAATGCCAACCTATCCCGCATCCGGGGGCATCCTTCATGGACGATACGTACCTGTGGGCACAGAGTCCCGACCAGCTACAGCGCTACCTCCGGGCCACAGAAGAGACTCTCAAAAAAGATGGTCTGGAAATCAACACCAAAACGGTGATCCTCTGCTCGAAACCCACGGACAAGAAGTTCCACATCGGGGGTGGAGACATCCAAGCAAAAGGCCCAGAAGCCTATATGAGAGTTCTGGGAGCACCCGTGGGCTTTGAAATAGGACCCGCAGCGCTAGCAGCGGAAATGGCTAATCGAGCCAGACGGGCCTTCTACAGCCGCCGGAAAATACTGGTCGCGAAGGGGCCCGTCAAAGTCAAACTGCAGCTGCACAACAGTTACGTGCGGGGCGCAGCGCTGTGGGGGTGCCAAGCTTGGCCCGCCCATCGCACTGTGCTCATGGCGTGCAATTCCACGCAGTTGCATCAGGTGAGACTGATGCTCAATATCCACCGGGCCCCCGGGGAAGCCTGGGTAGAGGAACAGCAGGTCATTGCGCGCAGCAAGAATACAGCTCCACCAGAACGGAATCCCAAGATGGAGCACTCACGCTCTCCAGCTTATCTGGGGAATGATAGGCCATCTCTCCAGAGGAGGAGGAGTGGGAGGAGACATCCTAGAATGGAGGGGGTTGGAATGGTGGAGAAGCCAACAAAGGCGCAAAGGAGGCGCCAGACATGCAGGGCGCTTCAACCCCCAGATGGACATCGAAAGAGCGGTGGAAAGCATTGCCGGCACGAACTGGAGAGCAGTGGCTGATGACAGAGAGCGATGGAGCGGACTCCTGGGGAATTTCATCGCCAAGTTCGACCCGCCCTGGGCGTCAGGGAAGCAACAAAAGCTCCAAAACCTCTCGCCCAATGCCTGCGGGGGATGCCGGGAAGCACAACAACCAGCCATCAAGGATGCCTAAGAACAATTCCTTTGGAAGTGCAAAGGAGAAACATACACTGCGTGCTGAATGAAGGAGGATCCTCCTGACAATCACGTGGGAAACCGCTTTCCGAGCGCAACCGAGGAAATCGATGCTGTTTACCAGCTGGAAGTCCCGCAGATCTACCATGGGGAACGCCAGTAAAGTGAGGATGGGGAAGCACTGCGTTTGTTTTCACCTGAGACCTTGCGTTTAGTGGTTTTTGTATAAGACAACCTGACGGCCGTCAATGCAAGTCCGAGGTACCAAGACAGCCGCATGTTCGACCGTGCAGCGCTTCAAGCAAGAACGTACACAGCAGTAGAGTAGCAGAGCAACTTCAACGGTAGCAGAGTCCCCGCAATGCTTGCGATGGCCCCGGGAGCGCATTCGAGAGGAAGGTGGACTTTCAGGCAGCTGTTGGCGGGGAGCGCGGTCTACCTCTACCTCCACCTCATGACCGGGAAGGGCAGCCACGTCGCGGCCGCTTACGCCCACGTCCTCCGCAATCCAGAGGGCCTGAAGAAGCAACGCCGAGCCGGGAACAAGGACCGCGAAGAAAACACCCTCGCTGGCTCGAAAGACGGGGAAGAACACCTCACGGGGGAGGCCTTCGTCAACCTCGCCGGCTTCGCCGACACCACCGACACCGCCGACATCAACAACCTCCTCGACTACGTCGCCGACTACCAAGACAGCCCGAGGAGCCCAGGGGGAAGAAGCACAAGCCACAGGAACGACGAAAAAGGTGGAAAGAAACAGAAGCCAGATGGGAAGAACACCTACCCCACGGAGAAGACCTTCGCCAACCTCGCCGACCTCGCCGACACCACCGACAACACCGGCATTAACAACCTCCTCGACCATGGCACCGACTACGACAGCGAGTACCAAGACAGTTCGAGGAGCCCAGAGGAAAAAGCCACAGGCCACCAGAACGACACAAAAGGTGGAAAGAAGAGACAAGATGGGAAGCACACCTACCTCAAGAAGAACGACAGCGCCGAAGTCAACCCTGGTCAGAGCCCAGGGAAACCGCAGCGAGCTCAAAATGGAGGTCGCTCTGGGAACGACATCGAGGACAAGGACCAGGGGGAGAACTTTGACATCCACGCCGACCTCACCGACGCCGCCAACCTCGCTGGCGTCACCGAGGACATCCAGGACGCCAACTACGAGTACGACAAAACAGGGGGGACAAAACAGGAACAAGACAAGAAGGACAACCGCATCGGGGAGGCCACCTCCCACGACATCCTCACAGGAGACAAACCAGACAGGAACGACCACGGCGAAGTCCACCCGGGCCAAGAGGATCCAGGGGAACCACCGAAAGCACGAACTGAGGGCCGCGCTGTGACGGACATCAAGGACCCAAACAACGAGGAGGACGACCTTGACATCCACATCGACCTCGCCGACACCGTCAACCTCGTGGACATCGTCAACGGCATCCAACATCACAACCAGACAGATAAGGCAAGCCAGAGAGGAGGAGCCGGAGACCTTCGAGAAAGCACAGACGACGACGACGACCTCAGCGTGCACTACCAGAAAGAGGACCAAGAAGAAGGGGAAGTGACGAGTATGGCCCAACGGCCAAGAAAGCCGGAGGCAGAAGAGCGACCGAACCAGTCGTCAGGCCCGCCCAATCGCCCGGCGGGAACGCAAAGCAACACAGCAACGCGATTGGGGCTGCCTACTTGGGTGGTGCAGGCGCTGGCAGAGGGGCAGCAGATGCAAGGACCGACCCAACCACAAGCAGTGCAATCAGTACAAGACCAGACGTCAGCAACAGCTGACACCGCGACGTCACCGTCATACGCGCCATATGCACAAGAAGTACCACAGCATCAAGTACCACCACGAGGGAACCAAGTGAGCTCCTTGCCCAACCGGTGGACGAGAACTCGACCAAGTGGACCCGGGCCGCAGTCGGGGCAAGGCATCGAGAGAGCGGACCTCACGACAATCCCGGGGACAAACATACAAGGGGTGTTTGGCGTCCTGGTCAACCAGCTGCCGTTACAAGATTACCGCTACGTCATCTACCTGCTCTACGCAGCACGGCAATCCAACAAGAGCAACAACAACCGACGCACCAGGAACCACCCCAAGATGAAGGGGGAAATGATTGGCTAGCCTGGGATAGCACCTACCAGCCAACGCAGGGGGAACCCAGCACGTCGAGATTTCACCCCCTTGCCCCAGCACATCGCTGGGAAACACTGCGACCCCAAGGAGTGGCACTCACCCACACGCCACCGACAGGGTTCCCCAAGCCGAACACCATGACGATGGAAGAGTACGAGATATGGGCAACGTCAGGAGTGATAGCGAGAAGACACTTTCTGCAGCTAGCCGTCCTGGCTGACAGACTGGGGAGGGCCCTGAGGGTCGAAGCCAGGGCGGTAGGAGTCATCCCGCCACTGCCGGTCCAGAGGAGCCAAGCTTTTTCGGGGAAGCCTCCCGGACAGAAAGCAAGCAGAAGTCCACCGAATTGCCAAGCAGAAGAAGAACAAGAAGATGAGGATGAGGATGGACGAGACCCAGAAGCCAGAGCCAGCACAGACGTCGGGGGAAGCCTCCCTCAGACCGGCCCAGCACCAGCCACAACACCACCACAAAGCCAGGGAAGCCCACCAGGGCAACAGCCACACAGCGAATCAGCAGAGGACCGATGTCAGCCCGGTGGGGAAGGAAACGCAGGTGAAGAAGATGAGGACGCTTGGGATGTGGAACAGTATAGAATAGAGAGGTACCAGCGACAACAGTACAGGGACATCCTGCGAATGGTTGGCTTCTACCGACCCCCCCCGCACCCCAGCCACCCGAACTGGGCGACACACCCATCGGTGTACGATCAGTGGGAGCAATATCAGCTGTACCTTGCATACCAGCAAGCAGCTGGGGAACCACCGCCGCACCAACAAATCCCCGAGCAAGCACCAGAGAGGGACGAGCAACAAGGCCAACAGGAACCACGAGGCAGCCAAGGACAGCCAACAGCGAATACACCTCAGGATGATCGCCAACAAGTGGAGCCAAGCGCAGCGGAAGAGCAAACCACAGACGATGAGAGCACACAGGCCTCAGCAAGCTCGGACCCAGCAACGGACCGAGAGCACCAAGCTTACACCCCGGCCCACGACCATCATGCGGGGGAGGGAGATGCACGCATGAGAAACAAGCAGGAAAAGCTGCGAAGAAAGCGAGAGCTGCAGAGGCTGGGCATCTACAGACCCCCCCCTCCACCAGGGAGCCCGGATGCGCACCTCCACCCATCCATCCACCAGCAATGGAAAAAGCACCAAGAAAACATGGCGCGAAAGATGGCAGAACAGCCGGACTTCGCGCAACTACTCAACAAGCATAAAGAAGGGAGGACCCCCGCGGCAAGGGAAGCGGACCACGCGCCAGCAGACCCTGGACAACAAAGCAGTCACAGCAGCCCAGCAGCGGGGAGCGGAGACAGCCAACAGACAGACGAGCACGCGCAAGCAGGCAACAATGCCGCTGTACCCACACGTACAGAGACAATAGCGAGACCGTGGCCCGTTGGAGAAACAACCAACCCACGGGAACCAGCCCCTAGCACCTACAGACCGCCCACGATACCACTAGCACCGCGAAGTGCGGTGGAAATGCGCCAGACCGAAGTACCCCACCAATGGAGGTTCCGCGTGTTCCACGTGCCACCAGAAGACACCAGCAAAGCAGGGCAAGCAGCTCTAGCCGCCCGCAGGGAAACCCTCCAAGCAGGCATGCCGCCGGGAACGACGGGCACCATCACGTTGACCCCGGGCCAGACCTGGGAAATGCACATACACACCACACCAAACGCAGCAGAAGTGGCACGACTGGCGGGGGGACCATACAGAACCTTGAGAGTGGGACAAACACTTACCCTCCGAGACACACAAGCACCAAACCTCAGAAGAGGAGGACCCCACCAGCCCAATGGACCAGCTGCAGGACCACAAACACAATCCCAAGTCCCCACCGTGCCACAAGCACAGCCCACTGCCAAAGCCCCCACACAGCAGAAGACGCAGCAGCAGCAACAGCCGGGACCGAACCAGCCAAAAAGACCAACAGTAGGATCGCAAACACAACCCCAGGGCCCGACTGCTCCCAGCGCGCAACCCGAAGCCGGAGCTCCACCACAACAACCAGCGCGGCAGCAGCAGCAGCCGCCACCAAAGGCTAAAACTCCGCCACAACAACCACCGAAGCCGTCCAAACCAGCTGACAGACCACAGCCACCTCCGCAACAACAGCAACCCCAGCCCCAGGTCAAGCAACCGCCGCAGGGGAAAAAACCACCGCCAAAACCCCCGTCACAGCCGAGCGATGCAGAAGACACGGACAGCGATGATGGGGAGTACCCGCCACCAGAGTCTGACCAAGAACCAGATGCCACAGGACTGTGGCAAATCTCCAGACCAACACACCGGGGAACGGCAGAACCCACAGCAACAGGGCCACAGCGGAGAGCCCAAGCACACGAAATAGCCACAGCAGCAGCTCACATCCAAGAAGCAATATATATGCTGGACGCAACGACACAGGGGGAAGTGGTGACGCACCTGCTCACAGGACTACTAACGCTGGGGTATGATGACCAGAACCCAGCCCCCCCACTGCCGAGTGAACCAGACGAAGACTCAGCCAACGCGAATGGCGAAGAAGCAGGAGAGAACGCAGACGAGCTGGACCCGGAGGAGGAAGCATTACAAGAATGGAGGACGCAGCTGGATGAAGAAGAAGAAGAAAGACAGCAGGAGTGGTTACAAGGGGTCATCACCGACTACTTCAAGCACAAGGAAAAAGAAGAAGAAGAGGAAGAAGAAGAAGAACGAAGGAGAGGGGAGCCAGCGTCGTCCTCCTCTACCACAGTGGCCAGGGCTATAGCGACGGCGCCGTGGAGAAGGCACACAAGGGAGGAAAGAACCCCAGAGGGGGGAATGAGAGAGGCCAATGAGAACGGACAAGAAGATGGGCCACGAAACAAGCAGCCACCGCACAAAAAACAGAAGATCTGCAACCCAGAACTGGAAGAAGCGCAACGAGTGGGAGAAATGCTGGCCAACCCAGAACCAGGGCAGCCTACCCTCTCGGCAGAAGACATGCGGCAGGATCTCAGTGTGCTCCTGCAACTCTTCCAGATGGCCCAAAGAAGGATAGCGGGAGAAGAAGTGCTCTCAGAAAAGGAACGAAACAGGGGGAAACAGGCATGCGCGGAAGCCATGGAGATGATAACGGAGCTCATGGACATGGTGAACGAAGGCCTGGACAAGGAGCACTACAGACAGCTCCTATGGCAGATTCGAGCCAGAGGGAACACATGCCGAGAAACCTACCGCGCGGCGCAGCATCAGTATCGGGGAGGTCCAGAAGAAGAAGAACAAGAAGAAGAAGGAAACGACCGGAGCAGAAGGGCAACAAGAAGCCCCAATGGGAGAAAGGAAGACCAGCAGGGAAATACGGCAGTGCACCCCGCCGACGTCATCGCCCTCCAGAACTACGAGGTCGAGGAAAGAAGACAGACTGGACAAGTGAGTCCCGGGGAACTACTAGAAGCCAGGGGAAGGTTATGCAACCTCGCCGCCTTCATGGAGGAGCCGATCGCAACAGAACTCAGGGAGGCCATCCGAGCAATCGACCGATGGATGTCAGAGTGGTGGGGAACGGAGGAGACCATCCAGATCATCGAAGACAGTCAAGATGGGCGTGGAACTGAGGGACGACCAGCCGAGAGAGAAGGTCGACCAACCGGCCGAAGAGATGGACAGCGAGGAGAAGATCAGGAAGAAGAGGAAATTCCAGACGAAGGAGGACCAGAAGAAGAAGACCAAGAACGGGGAGAAGGACAAGAAGGAACAGAGCTGTCCCCCGCAATCGTTGGCCCGGATGAGAACCCCCAAACAAAGAAGCCGGCCGGGGAAATGGACAACTGTGAGGATGAGGGGAACGAGGACCCTGACGAAGACACAAAGCAAGATGACACCGATGAGGGCGAGGAGCACTGGCGAGACGGGGAGTGAACTCAACCACGACAACAACTGAGAGGGATAGTGCAGACCACCGAAGTAGCATGCTCGATATGGTTTTGGGGTAAGCTTATGTCCAATGCTAAACTAAGTGGGGCCCCCTGCCGGGGAAACAAGCAAGCAGAGTTAAAGCCGACTGGGAAAAACCCGGTGGCAGAAAACCAAAGTTTCACTGAAGACCGGATCTCGGGCGCGCCTGTGCGCGAGGGCCCCTGGGCCCTTAAGCCCAGCAGAAGAAGAAGAAGACTGAGAGAGAGAGAAAGAAAGAGAAAGAAAGAAATAGCGAAAAAAAAACAAGACAGAAAGAAAAACATCAAGAGAACAAAAGAATACTTAAACAGAGAAAAACCAAAGAAAAACAAATGGACAAAATAACAAAGTTAGTGCAGAAAGACATATAGTTGCGGACTCCCCAAGCCCAGCAGGGACCTTGAGATGAGGGAGGGGGAGCATCGACATGACAAAACATCCCATGATGTCAGTTCTTGGAGAGCCTCGAACCATCAGGTGGTGGTCGTGAGTGCCGAGCAGGACGGTTTAAACGGGCTCGGTGCTGAGGTCTAGGAAATTGAAATGCGTCAGCATCAGTTGCACACTCCTCCGAGGGTCCCAAGGTGCTCTGAGGACTCGTCAGGATTCTCCAAAAAGCCGCCCAAGCCCATTTCCAAAAGCCCCCTTTGAAAGCTCCTGTAACTAGTTGCGATCTCGACACTCCATGCTTCGACCAAAGCGAAGACTCCTTCTCGGATTCCTTCTTTTAAGCCCAACACCCATCCCCCCACCGAGCGTTGATGGCCGTTCCGAGGCCGGGTTGCTGTGCGTCGGGCCCCTATGTATCGAGTTCTTCGTAGGCTTCTTGCGCTGAAGAGCTTCTTGTGCCTAAGAGAACTTAGGGCCATCAGGGCTCCGGTACCTGAGCTTCAGGGCTTCACCAGTCTGTTCCAGAGGTGTGGGGTGGTTGGGGCTGCACAGGTCTGAGAGTTTTGGAGGCTTTCTGCTTGCGTTCGTGCGGTGGTTGCTTGGGACCCATATGCTTTGAGAATGAGGCGCTTCTGAGCTGCAGCATATGGTCGCATCCCGATGTCACGATGTTGGTTTCCACTGAGGCCGGAGCAGCTCGAGGCACTATGGGCACAAGCTTAGCCGATATCCCAAGTACTTGCTGGCAACCCATGTAGGCAGCGGCCTGCATCTTTTTGGGGTGTCGGGGGGGCGGGCGGGTCAACTGAAAGCCTCCTTCACTCATACTCAAACTTACCAAACTCTGAACCCGAAGCTCCCCCCCCTCAATCATCCAAATCGAACCCGCACGTGAAGGGTGTGGAGGCGAGGCTGTTTGCCGAAAGTATGCAGATAAGGCGGGACTATGACGTCTGCTGCGTTTAGGGCTACAAAGGTCCCCAGCCCCCTAACCCTACAAACCCTTAGGCCCTACTCACCCTTTCGACCCTAACACATAAACCTATACAGATATGTACAGATATGTATAATATATATCGATGTAGATATTCAGTTATCGCTCCTAGACATCCCAGCCTTCATACATGCTCTCTAAAGCCCAGAAGGCCCAAACCCCAAACGCCAAAAAAATGCTGCAAACCCTAGATGCACCCAAGAGCCCTTTAATCAGCCCCAATGCCCCACTCAACCCTCCAAGCCCCAAACTTCCATGCTCCCAAACCCGAAATCCCGAGAGAGGCGCTGGCGGATGCGCTCGTGGAAGCACGAAGCCGGTAGCTCAGCGCGGCCCGCTTCCTTCGGACTGGGTCAACCACCGGGGGACATCCTGGGACAGCTTTATGGGTGTGTTCTCATGTTTCATTATTGTACTTATACCCACCTGAATTTATAACCCGCCTAGAACCCCCGGCCATGAGCCCGCAGCCATCATGGGCTGACGCTCTTTCATGTGGACACCACCGCGTAGGCTTGTGGTACCACTCTGACAGCAGCCTCCTGGTCACCTGAGAATGCCCCCATGTCTCCTGCGGCCCCATGCCTCGGCGGATTAAGGAGTAGTTTGCTACCAAGCTGTTGGGAAAGCGACCACTATACCTGCCATGGTTTCGACCGCTTTCCACGAGTCCACCAATGTGTATCCTCTTGAAGCCACATGCCAAATGCAGAATTGCCGTAGAACGTCCTGAGGCGTCGCCGTGCCCGGTGAGGAGGAGCTCCTCAATTGTGCTTCTCGGCGTGTAATCGGGCCTTGTAGGTTTTGCGGAATGCCTTCCCCAGTCACGAAAGCTTGTGGAGAGTTATTTCTGAATTAGGGGGTTTCTGGTGTGGGAACGCAGCCCGACACTCAATGCAGCAGTTTTCAGACTATAGCTTTGGATTGCTCACCGGATGATTTTGAATGAGTTTTGGTCTGATTTTTAGGACTTGGAAACCGCTCAAACCCACCCTCTGTTGAGCTTGAAGGGCCTCGCCCCGGTTTTGAGGGGCACTCCGGCCAATAGTTTCTTACATCAGGGAGGGGTCTTTCATGATCGTATCAAGGGATGGATGACTTAGCCTTCCATTTCCAGCCTCCTAAAATTTCGTGGGTTTTTGCCTGCGGCTTGTGCCTTTTTTTGTTGGGTTCAGCTCTAAGGTTTTTCTGGGTGGCTGAACAGACTGAAGGTGTCTAGTGAAATCTGAAGCTCGCAGCCTGCCCGTCTCATCGCCTGCTACTCCAGGACCTTCCCCATGCTCAAATCTCAGCCCCCGTTACGCCGATCACAAGACCCAACGGGACCTAAGAGAAAGGTAAACACGGAACAAAAACCGGCAGATGCACACCCTAAACCCTAAACCCTAAACCTCCCACTCTGTGGCACTCTCAGGCCAGCCGCCTTTTAGAGCGGGGAGTCCCGGCACTGAAGCTTCGGGCGGCTTAGGGCCGAAGGGGTTTAGGGTTTAGGGTTTAGGGTTTAGGGTTTAGGGTTTAGGGTTTAGGTAGGGTTTAGGGTTTAGGGTGTTGTGGCCATGGTCCAGAAACCTGCGTTGGCGTTGTTGGTCGCAGCATCATTCTGTGCAAGTGCCTTTATGGAAATAAGACCCAAACTGCAAAGCTCCCCATGACACATGCTGTTAATGTGAAGCTTGCTCACCAAAATGGAACGTGACAGAATCACTGCAACGCGACGGGTCGCGTGGCAGAGCCACGGCTCCATGCAAGCAGGGCCGTGGCTGCTTGCAACAAATGGAAGACACGCTAACGACAGCGACAACGACTACTGCAATGTCCTGCGTGCCGTAAGCACACACCACTGCTACTGTAGCGAGGGCGACTAGCTGTCGCCCCTCACCACCCCCACCACCACCCCCACCACCACCCCCACACCACCCCCACACCACCCCCCCCCCCCCGCATCCCCCCCACCACCCCCACCACCCCCCCCACCACTACCCCCACCATCCCCCCCACCCCCACCCACCCCTACCATCCCCCCCCACCCTCACCACCCCCCACACACCAGCGGCAGCAGCAGTGACCACGTGCGCGGAGGATGCAACTATGCAGCACTGACAACCTTGCGTGTGGCGCAAGAGCGGCTACTTCTAACTTCAAAGTGTTCCCGCCCAGGTTCGAGCTGAAACGTTCGGAGGCCGTGGGGGTAGAGAGGGTCTATAAAATCCAGGGCCGGGGGTTTTGTTTGGTTTAGAGTTCGGTCAGCGTGCAGCGGGTTTTGGATCCACGTTTAGCCTCACAATTCAGCCCTCCACCCTAACCCTAAACCCTAAACCCTAAACACGGACACACGAAGGCCACCTCGGAACAGGCTCAAGCGGCGAGCTTGACCACTACGGGAGACCCGTAGCAATGCAGGCATCCTTACATGTTTTGCAGCAGACTTCGTCTCCTCATGCCGACATGGACTCATGCGAAACATCCTAATTACCATCGTCCTGTTGAGCCTCCGTTTTTCTTAGCCACCTGTAAACAGCCCCAGCGAGATTCAGAGGCCGTAACCCTTGCCCACGCCACTCTGCAGACAAAGCATCTCAAAATGTCCGAAGCAACCGGCACCCTGGATAGACACCTGTGAGAGAGCTGACCAATTGGGTAATGTCGAGCCTAGCATGAGCCAGCGTCGCTGGCGAGCCCGGCCGGATCCGATGCTGTGCTAGGCGGGTAAGCATGAATATCTTGGGATGTTGCCCCTTATACCAACAGTCCTTATCGGGATTTTTTAAGCGGGGTACTTTAATCCGTATAAAGGATTGTCAGTATTAGGGGGATCATCCCAAAACATATCACTAAACCCTAAAGCCCTGTTTAGCTAGTCCTGCAGAAGTCCCGAAGCCCGAGAATCCCCAGAACCCCTATGCAACTCCCCAACGCCCGAACAACAACAGAGGGAGGGTCAGAGATCAAACGGACTAGTGACTAGTGGGTGTTGGAGTCCTACCGTGCATGCTTTTCCCAGGCTTGTATTGTAGTCTCACACGATCTGAAGCCTGTCCCTCTCTGACTCTGTGCCTTTTGCTTGCGTCAGGTTCCATCAACCATGGCCGAACAGCGAGGGGGTGTGCCCTTCGTCGTATTCTGCACAACCCTAAACGATGAAATGTCGCGAAAGCCAGAGACCCGAAACTATATGTCCCACCAACCGATGCCTTGCCGGCCTTGTGCGAGAGTCTTTTGCTGTAAGGGTGGGGGTTGTGTGTACAAGGTTCAATCAATGGGTGTGAACGCATACATGGGCTCTTGATGGGCAGCAATAGGTGTACGCCATCCCAGACCTCGACATAGACGGTCGCAAGCCTACGCTGCAGCTCTCTCAACCTCGGGACATCGCCGATGTCCGGCCCAAAAAGTACGACCCATACAGGGTGCCCTTTCTCTAGGTTCGAAATTAGGGAGCCAGGCTCCCTTCAAGTCCCTCAAAAGGGATAAGTCACCCAAGTCCGTAATTCCCTGTTGCGAAGTATAGGCAGACACGCCGCACAAGCCCTCAACCAGAGGAAGCCCAATGCTTGCACCCAGGCTTCCATACAACAACAAGAAGCGCTGGCACGTAAGGTTTCCCTCCCAGCACAGCAAGGCTTGGGCGGTCTGTGTCAAAAAGGGGGGTTTAGGGTTTAGGGTTTAGGGTTTAGGGTTTAGGGTTAGGGTTTAGGGTTTAGGGTTTAGGGTTTAGGGTTTAGGGTTTAGGGTTTAGGGTTTAGGGTTTAGGGTTTAGGGTTTAGGGGCTCTCGTAATTCAGGAAGGGTGTCGGTGCAAGCTTGTGAGGGCACCTGTCGGCTAACCGCGAATTTCTGTTTTAGGGGGTGACACTCCCGGAAACAAAGGCAGAGATCTCCTGTCAAAGATGTCAGTTGGTCAACTGGCTTTGGGCTTGGTTAGCGTAGCTTCGTCTTTGCGACGTACTGTACCAGGAGCATTGTGAGAAGTTTTTGCTAGCTGGCACGTCAGAGAGCCCAAAGTACAAACTTCAATGCGCCCCCTTTGTAGACCTTTGCGGAAGTCACCTGTTGTTGCAGCACCAGCGTTCATGAACCAGCAGCCTTCTTGAAACCTTCAACTCGCAAAGTGCCGGCTCCTTGCACTTGCAGGACTTCGTCTGCTCCTTGGAGCACGATGAGGAGGCTCTGGCGCAGGAGCTCCTCACGTGGCTGAGGCGCGGTGCAGGACAAAAGAGGCGAATCTGGTTTATCTATGGTATATGTATATGTATATGTGTATATGTATATTTATATTTATATTTTGTAGCATATAGATATCCTGGTATGAATATGCAACAAAACAAAAAACAATATATATATATATACATACATACATACATATGCAGGGAATTGGGACAGCCTCAGTCAAGAAGGGGTCCAGGAGACGCACATGCACGGACCCACGACCTCCATTTGCTCCCCCCCCCCAGTAAACCCCAAACCCTAAACCCTACACCCTAAACCCAATTGTAGCATAAGCTCTGAACCTAGCTGAAAAGGCAAAGCGCGGAGCCCGATCTCAGCAACGCCGAGCTCCGCAAAGCGTGCAAGGCGGCTTGCAACTTCCCACCCCCCCCACCCCCCCTTCCGGGTGCTTTTCCGGGTTTGGAGGTTTCTTCTGTTCAGGGCTGTTCGTCCGAAAGCCCTTTCCCTTGCTTGACTTCAAGCCTCTGGCCCCGTCAGAAAAAACCCCTGATCGGTATGAATGGTTCGGGGTAAACCCTATACCCTAAACCCTAAACCCACGTTTGTTTCAGGCCCAGCTGGTGAGGCTACGGTCGGCGGCACAACCTGCTGAGGAGGCTCACAATGGGTGAGGGATGAATGGGATCCAGTCTTATTTGGCACTAAGAGACGTTGGCCAGTGCTGCTGAAGCCATATTCTTCGGATAGAGTGGGCAGGAGAAGCACCAGGGTCGGGTCAAGTCCTTTCTCTTTTCAGTCTCTACACCAACCCCCCAAACCGAGGCAAACCCTCAAGCCTACAAGCCCCGAACCATCCGAAGCGCAACTGCCATGAGAAGCCTGCGGAGGAGCCTACGGGTTCCTCAGCGAACCAGGCACAAAGTCTGCAGGACGTGACCGGCTACCGCTTAGCAGTCGACCTAAGTATCCCTTAGGCCATTTTGTAGCGGTTTCCAAGCTCAGAGGTTTCAGATTTGGTTCTACCGGGGTCCCATTTTGGTTCATGTCCCTTCTGAGTACATGGCCTTTGGTCTTGGCGCGCATTCTGCAGGGGATTTAAAGTGGGCGTGTGGGGCTCAGTGGCGTAGGACCAAGCCGGGCTTATCACCATCCAAACCCCCTAAGAATCCATGTACCCATGTAGTATGTACTTAGGCCTTAAGGGGGTTCCTATATAGTAGCTTTAGGGCTCAGGTATATACTATATAGGTACATGGATCCTTTGGGAACCCTACCGGCGGTGTTGCACCAGGATGCGTCAGGCACTCCACTGCAGCTTGCCGGAGAGTCTTTTGCTTCTGGTCGCAGGCTGAACGTAACTAAACCCTCAAGTGCGACCGCGCTCATCACACTTATCTGAGGCACGCCCTACAGGGATATCCCGAGCAGCGAGGGATATCTGCTTTAGGGATCTGGCCACCGAGGATCGATGAAGGTTGCCAAAGAGGAGGCCAAGAGGCTCGGGTGCACCCGAAACCCTAAACCCGAAACCCTAAACCCTAAACCCTAAACCCTAAACCCTAAACATTGCTCCAGGCACTTGAGGGTGTAGAGCTACAGAGTGCAGAAATGCCTTGGGGTTGCCGGGGTACGGCTTGGCTTCGTAAGGATTGTCATTGCTCTCCGAGCTTCCCAGGCCTTACTCGGGAATGCCCTGAACCCTAAACCCTAAACCCTAAACCCTAAACCCTAAACCCTAAACCCTAAACCCTAAACCCTAAACCCTAAACCCTAAACCCTAAACCCTAAACCCTAAATCTTGTCGAGGCGGAGGAGAGGGCGCCCCAGCCGGCAGGCGTCCGCAGGGATGGTTTGTGGGGTTCTTGGGCTGCTAAGGGCTCCAACCCTCAGCTTGGGTCATCAGTCATTGCCAGTCAGAACCTCAAGCCTGCAACCACAAAGCAAAAAAGCTTTCTTATGATAGCATAAACCCCAATCACGAGCACGAAGCACGGCAAGAAACCACTGGGTTTTAGGGTTTAGGGTTTTCGGGTTTCAGGGTTTCAGGGTTTTAGGGCACTCGTCCTTTCAGGGAATCGCAGCCACGCCCGTGTAGCAGGTGAGGCAGATCCTGATGCGCGCCTGCTGGGTGATTTTCTACAAGCAGGTGAGGCAAATCCTGATGATCGAGTGCTGGGTGATCTTCTACAAGCAGGTGAGGCAAATCCTGATGAACGCCTGCTGTGTGATCTTCTACAAGAACATCAGCGCAGAGTACCTGCGGTCCCTTCAGTCGTCGAGAAGCTTGTCCGACACAGGTTTGCCTTTTTGACTGAGGACATGCATGCCGATCTGCAAACGAAAGCGAATTGGGCATTTCCCAGAATAGCGGTACCCCTTCTATACCCAAAATAGACAGTCCAGTCTGGGTTCAAAAATACCCAAAATGGAATAGAATCCCCGTAAAGAGACCCCCGAAAGGGTACCGCCAGCCGGTGAGGTCCTCCAGCGAGAGCAGCAGTGAAGAGGAGCAGCCGCCTGCTGCGGAGAGCCAAGAGCCGCATGTCTTGAGATGGGCATGCCTTGAATGAAAACTACTCTGACTCTGTTCTAGTGTTGAAGTTTCCTTACCCCTAAGCCCTAAACGAGCGCGAGAGCCGAAGCCCTAAACTCCGGCACACTTTTGTTATGCAGGGGTCCCAAGATTCCACGAAGCCTACGGGCTTCAGCTCTCGGGCCAGCTGGACTTGTGGACCCCTGAAGGTACATACATAGTATCAGTAGTAATGTATATATATATATATACACTCTAGAATATATACATGTATGTTAGTGTATGATGTTCAATTTTGTGTTGCTATGGGCTCTTCTTGGGCCACCACTTGCCGGTGGTGGGGGAGGATTCGCGGGTTCCTCAAAGTTCCGGGTTTCAGCCTTGTTTTGGGCAACAAAGACTAGGCGCTAGATGGATTTGCGACACCTCCTTGCGCTAGTTTGGGGTTCAGAGGGGTCGGGTATCAACTACGCGTTGACATTTGACGTGTGCACTTTCACGTTTGATGTTAAACCGTTGAGCCTTAAATTACATGTGGTTCGCGGCGTTCGGGCTGTCCTGACAAGGACGAGTGTTTCAGGCTTTCGGATCTAGTTTGGGGTGCTTCAGCCGTTCGTCTTGTGTGTGCAGTCAAGATGACCACTCCTCCACCTCGTGCATTGCCACAGGTTAGCTTACTCGTGCGCTGATCGTCGGGGTTCACGTGTGATCCGAGTTTCTATGTCGGCGTTCCTCGCCCTGCAAGACCCGATGGCAGGAACACTTCAAGCGGCATCACCCTGCCATGGCTTTGTGTCATGCTTGGCCCCATGTGCCCTCAACACAACCGCTCCGCAAGCTTCAACTGCGATTTATGTGGAGGTCCTGAAGACGCACCAGCTCCTCGTATAGTTGTGATATGTTGTGATATAAAGCTTCCTTACAGGGAATATTCTGATTTTGTATAATCAAAGGGGTGGTTGTCAAAATTATGCTAGTATAATAGGGATCCAAAAAGGGACCATAATTTTGACAACCACCCACAGAGCTGCACTAACAGACGTCGCGCGGAGGCCTTCCGAGGGCATCTCAGCAGAAGAGGTGGCGCCTCAGCTACCTGGGCCTCGGTCCACCAGCAGCAGGCCCCTCCGCGGCAAAGGGTTTGGGGTTTAGGGTTTGGGGTTTACAAGGGTTTAGGGTTTATAAGGGTTAAGGGTTTAGGGTTTAGGGTTTAGGGTTGGATTGGCCGCAAGTTTTGCATCTCCTTTGTGGAGGCTTGTCCTCGCGCCGCCCTCAGAAGTAGGGAAGGTGGAGGGGGGATTCCCTTGTTCACGGACTCTGGCATGGGTTTAGGGTTAGGGGTTTTAGGGCTTGGCGTTTAGGGTTTGGGGTTTAGGGTTTAGGGTTTAGGGCCCCGTCGTCAAGAACGACCTTGATTCTGCAACTTTTTTTTTGGCCAGCTGGGGAGCTTTTTGGCCATTGCTTGGGCACTGTGGAGTTGATTCATTTATTGTCTTTTATGTATTTGGCCTCCGCTGGCGATGCCAAGAGATGGATCCAATCGGGTGCATGGGATGGAGAGCTGTTGGCAGAGAGTCCTTAAGCCTTAGTGCCTTAGTGCCTTAGAGCTGAAACAAAAAAGCTCTCCAATCCTACTGTGGAACAAGGCTTGCACTGATGGTGGAATCGTATACTGAAGGGAAGGGAGGGGGTCGGATCATAATTCGGCAGAGTTTGGAGCTTCAGAAAGCTGACAAGGCTGGATGTCGAGTCTGGAAATCTAATGTGGCGGGGCCGGGGGTGGTGGTGGTGGGGGGGTTTGGGGCGCCACCACATGCGCATCCATCTTTCAGTAGAAGCAGACGGCTGCGCTTGACCCTCGTCATGATTCAGCCACACCTTCGTACCTTGCAACTGTTTTGACTCTTGCAAACTCCCAGGCCTTCCCAGGACGACGTGGCAGCTGATCGGCCGCCCGTGCCTCAAAGGCTCCTTGGACTATCGCAGTGACTCTGCCATGGTCGGCAGGCTAGCAGCTTGAAATTAGGCCTACACTGAGTATTCAATCTACAGTGGCTGAGCAGAATCAGTTGGACATCGCGATCTTGGAGTCTTCAGCCCTCCTTTCGCCGAGGCAAACAGACGAGACTGGAGGGGACCCCATGCCCCCCGGCATGAAGCTGCAGCAGGAGAAGGAGCAACAGGCAAGAGGGTTGGTGGATCTGAAGCTCTGCTTGGAGGTGCATGGCACTTACTTACTACTGTACTATACTGTACCTATAACCCACTTATAAGCCCCTTGAGTGCCCTAATAAGGTTCTAAGTACAGTTATAAGTACAGTTATACTCGGTTAAGAAGTACCATGAACCTCCAAGTGTCTGCTGAAGCTTAGTACTAAAGATGGGCGCCCGGCCCAGCATTGGGGGTTCAAGGGGTAGGCATGGGGCAACGCAGACCCCGGTAGAAACACAGGCCCCCTTAAGGACATGCAATAGAAAAACTGGAATGCGTGACGGAGGCCCTACCAAAACAGGATCAGAAGGATGTGCGACCTGGAAGCAAGTACAGCTGTGACCTCTGCCAGTTCCTTGAATCCGACGCACTGCATCATTTCGGTCTTGAGGCTCCAACCCAAAAATAGTGGTTTCCGAAATTGGGGTACCTTTTTTTGGGGTCCTCAGTATCAAGGAATCCTACTATTTGGGGTGCTTTTCGGGGGTCCCCCAGCGGTGGCAAGCCAACCTTTGCAGGTAAGACACGCGCCAGCCAAGGTACATCCAACACTTCCGCAGCAAGTACGGCAGCTTATGTGGCGCCACAGTTTCTGCTTTTCCGGGCACCTTGCCGGGCAAGGTATTCCCTAAACCAGAAGCCCCTCAATCGAACAGTTGTTCAAGGGCTCGATCTGCTACAGCCTGAGGATGCAAGACGTCAAGCTTTCATAAACTTTCTTTGTGGGCGGTCCGCATGTGTTCACCTCGGCCCGTAGCCATCAGCCTCCGCTCATCAGCTCTGATGACATAGCCATGCTCGACAAGCAACTGTTCCATGCCTGCTTTAAAGGCTCGAACCACTCCACCTCCAACATTAGTTGCAAAAACGGTTCCGAGCCATTTCGTGAACCCCAGACCCAACAGTCCCCGCGGTGTGCGTGAGTGCTGGGTGGGTGGCAAAAAACACGAAAAGTTTTTCCCCCCCCCCCCCCCCCCCCCCCCCCCCCCCTAAAGCCCGAAACCCCGGGTGTGTGAGGGCCCCGCGCTGTGAAGGCTGGACAGGAGAAGCGAAGTACCTGGAAAGCTGCAAGCAGCATACTGCGACCTACTGCGAGCCTCGGCTTCGCATGAAGTCCAGATTCGAGGTTTAGCATCTTCCCTATGTTGGGGGACGGACGGATGTACCATCAATTGACTTCCCTGCTTGGAACAGCAGGATATGTGTGTGTGTGTGTGCAAGTGCTTGCTTTTTGGCTCAGGACGCCAGCGGCAAGCGCTGGAAGCTTCTGAAGCATATCGAGGCCCAATGTGACCATGCGGAGTGAGCGGAGAGCATGTTAGGACACATGGGTTTAATATATAAGGGGTCGGAAGATTTACTAATCAATGTCTAATCCCCCGGCTCAGGCGCATTTCGGGAAGCTGATGATGGACGGGAGGGAGGCCGCACGTTGGAGAAAAAACTTGGAGGGCTCTGGCGAATGAAGGGTTCACGTGGGGTAAGGGGGGTAGCGGGGTGGAAATCATGATTTCGGAAGGGGAAGGGTGGTAGAGGGGGTAGGCGAGGTGGTGAAAGAGTAGGGCAGGTCAAAATAGCCGCCCAGAATGCCTGGGCCCAGAAGATCCCCCCCCCTGATCCCGGCACGTCGTCCGCAGCTGGACACCGGTCAGCTAGGGGTACCCATTTCGGGTCAAAACAAACCCGGTCCTAGACCGGGATCTAAACGCTTCAGTCCTCCGGCCTCGGCGGATATAGGGGAATCTAAATCCTAAACCCTAAACCCCAAACCCCAAACCCCAAACCCTAAACCCTAAACCCGAAACCCTAAACAACCCTCCATTGTCAGCCCATGGAGGGATCACAAACATTGATGTGCTGGGCCCTGCCAGGATGAGATCCCTGACATCAACGCAGCACGACGCCAATCTGAGAAGCCTGTCTGAATCGTAACTTTTTCAAAATAAATTACCTGAGAGGTAGGCTTATGTGGGGAGTTTGCGAAAATCAGGGATGCCGAGAATGGACCCAAAAATTGTAGGACTCCCTTGTAGTAAGGACCCCAAGAAGGTACCCTAATGTCGGAAACCCCCATACTCACAGTGAAGGCTTTGGACCACTCGCCCCCCATTTGTTTAGGCAGCTGTTGCTCCAATTTTGCGGGCGCTTGAACCATGTCTAGAGGCATGAGGCCTTGGACAGTCCTGAGCTCCCTTCTTCGGGTTTGGGGTTTAGGGTTTAGGGTTTAGGGTTTAGGCCACCATCTCGGCAGCCACCTGCGGCAGAGCAGCCTCGGATGCTTGGCACTTTGTTTTTCAGTGGTCCGGAAAGTGTTGGTGATTGACTTTAGGGTTTAGGGTTTAGGGTTTGGTGTACCACCAGGGAAATCAACGATTTGCCGCAGCATGAGCCAGGCGGCATGCAGGCGAAGTGAAGATACCTTCAAGTTTTCAAGTCCCGAAGCCCAGCTTGTCCAAACATCCCTGAAGTCTAAAACATCCCCAAGCACTCAACACTTGAACAGCTCTCCAAAATCAGGGTTTGGAGCACACGCGAGAATTGTGATGGGAAAGCTGCTTGGGTTGCAGGACCTGTGGTTCCATGTTGGTTTCCTCGATCCCGAGGATCGATGTCGAGTGCGAGATCTGCTTCGAGGAGTACAACGCGTCGAGCCGCGCACCCTTCCTGTCCAAGTGCGGGCACACGTTCTGTCAGGCCTGTGCAGCTGAGCCGCAGCTCATCCTGAAGGGTTTGAAACCAGTGGCTTATGACTTCTGTGTATTGTGAAGTTTTTGGGCTGTTTACCATAGCCATGTACATGTACGAGAGATCCAGCATGAGATTGGCAACGAAAGGGTCGTGCCTGCTAAGATGAAGAAGCTTCTCGCTGGCCAGCGGACGTACGTCTGCCCCAAGTGCCGCAAGACGTTCACCGCGGACGATTGCATGAAGAATGTTTGTCGGCTCCTCAGTTTCGGGCGCTTTTTTCACGCGCGACTTGACCATCATGTGACCATGTGGCTTAGGGCCTGGAGTGCGCAATGTCTATCAGACGATCAACGTTTGTGGTAGTCAGTATAGGACCATGGGGAACAGCTTGGGCGGGAACATAGCCCACGGTAAAAGGACTGTGCAACTTCAGCCTGTGTGCAACAAGTACAAGCCTGACCAGCCGCGACTGTACTTTCAGGCAGGGGAATGAACTTGTCTTGTCATGGCTTGCATGTTCCTAAGGGATCATCCAGAATCTCGACGCGCTGCTTCAGCGAAAAGGAAAGAGGAAGAGGCCGGAAGCATCTGCCTCGGAGGCGATGCCGGCCGAGGCCTTGGGAGAGGTTTTGGGGGCTCGGGCTCCGCGGCGAGCTAAGCGGAAACTCAGCTGTGGCTATACACACCCAACACCCATCACCACTTGCGCATATTTGGGTATGGTATTGTTTTTATTTTGATTGGCATCGGCTCCCGTAGCTACGTTGATGAAGCACCCAGGAGACGGGTCAATGAGCCGGGTTTCGCGGACCCTGCATCGTCGCAGTCGCGCCGGCCACGTGCCGCGGCGGCGAAGCCTGCGGCGAAGCCTGCAGCGAAGCCTGCGGCGAAGCCTGCGGCGAAGCCTGCAGCGAAGCCTGCAGCGAAGCCTTCCCCAAAGCCGGCAGCGAAGGCCTTGCGGCTTAGGGCAGGCTCACGCCTGTATGCACAAACTGGCATCCAACCGCCCAGCGAGACATTGGTAGTGGTGCCAGCAGCCGGGCAGCAACTTTAAAGCGTTTGCATGGCAGGGCCAAGCTGACAGAGCTGAGTCCCGTCCACCATAGATTCCCCTGTACTGTCCAGTCGAGAAGACCAGATCAGGAAGTTGCATGGATGTATGGTCTGAGTCTGCTTCTCCGCTAGATTCTTCCTCTTGTTGTAGAGAAAGCAGTCTAGATGTCATTGTTCCCCCGCTATCATGGCAGGGTCTCGATCTAAGCAAGTTGTAGACTCCACTACTACTACAACTCTCTCAGGGTTAAAGTCTGCCGAGGCCAGCCTCATGGGCCGAATCATTGGCACCGCTGGAACAGTGATCCAGGAGACTACAAGAATTCGGGGGTGCAGGTGTATGGTATTTGCTGCTAGAAGTTCTAAGGGTCTAAGGTTGATATGAATGGCTGAGGCAGGCTGGAGCCGCTCCCGCAGTCATGAGTGGCTGGAGGTTTTTGTTGCCTTTAGGGTTTCGGGTTGAGGGTTTAGGGTTGCCTAGGGACTCTCAAGAAGTTGGGGGGAGCAAGTTACAGCGTACTCTTTGGGCTGACAAGGCTCTTGAAAGCCCACGCCTCCCCCCAACTCTCCCTGTGCGTGCTGGTTGGGTGGCACAAAACAATTTTAGGGCAACCCTCCAGGTTCCCCAATACTCCCCCCCACGACTCCCTAAGGCTCCCTAAGCTTCCCTAAGCTTCCCTGGGAACCCCCCCCCCCCCCCCGCCCCGGCCTTCAGCAGGCCTTTTAAACAAGAGCCCCTACGACCACCTCCCCCTCACCGCCAGTGACAGGCGGTCGAGCGAGCCTTCAGTGTGAAATTGAGCGCCAGCAACGGCGCGCTGAAGATTTCCGGGCAACGGTGCGGGGCTGAGGAGGGTTTAGGGTTTAGGGTTTAGGGCGTGGCAATGAGGGCTACATTTGGACTGGAAGGGCTTTGAGATGGGGATTGTGCTACACTGGGTTTCAACAGCGGTTCTCTTCGAAGACATGCATACCTGTCAGGGGACCCCGTGGAGAGCACCTCCCGAATTGGGTTTAGCGCATTTAACGTAGGGGTAGCCGCACAGCAGGTGAGGAACAGTTTTTTGCCGGCAGTGGGCAGAGCTCTTCTAGGGTGTGCGCGGAATGTCCTCGTGACTTCGTATTCATCCCGAGACCCTGCAACTTTAAGAAGTATGGGCTTTCCGTGACCTGCGAATGTTCAGGGCAGCTGGGGGTTTAGGGTTGCGGACAGGCGCCAAGTGGGTGGCATGGGGATTACCGGGTTAACAGCAGGGCATTAATTTCGGCTAGAATCCAAATATTCCTGCAAACAAACCTGTAAAAAGGAGCACCTACCCTAAACCCTAAACCCGAAACCCACATCTAGACGGTCCGTACATCCTGAAACGAGCTTCTCTGGGCAAAGTGATATTCTACTTCCAGGAGTACAAGACCCTCACCAACCCTGCTGCAATATTTATGTGGTTTGACTGCATACTCAGATCCTACAAACCCTGGGCGGTTGAGGGTTTAGGGTTTAGGGTTTCGGGTTTAGGGTTTGGGGTTCGTGCAGAGTCTGGGTTCAAAAAAGGGAACCAACCCTGAAAACCCCTTTCCAAGCAGGCCGAAGGTTGATGCTTGCGCGACAGCACTCCGCGATTACGTGGAGAGGCGGCATTAGGGTGACATCCCCTCCCTACGATGCAGAAATCCCAAAGGCGTTCCGAGTTTGGGCCTTACATATTTATCGGGCACAGCTTGGATACACACATCTGGAGCTGTTCGGAGGATTGGAAGAGTAGAGAGCTATGCGCTGTAGATACAGGTCTGACATAGACTGAGCGCCTGTGTGAGAGAGAGAGAGAGAGAGACAGATCAAAACAGGCAGATCTTGCATTGTACCGCCGCATGCCGCTAAGAATGTAGGGCCACCGCCAAGGCACTGAAGCTCACCCCCAAGTCCTCAACCTTGACAAGACTTTTCGTGGCAGGAACACCGAAACCACCCAAGAGATCGAGGTTTCGAAGGTGGTGGCAGGCCCCTCGCAGCATGTAAATCCGACAAATACCTGCGCCCAGCGCGGGAACTTGAAACAATCGCTTGATGAACGCTCCAATTATATATATAATATATATATATATATATTTATTTATTTATATTTAAATTTATTTATATTTATATTATTCTTTGATTTATTTATTGATTTATTTATTTACTGATTTATTGTTTTTTCTTTCTTCCCCACCCTCGGTGTGGGGTTTGTTAGATTGTAAGCTCAACTCTTCTCCTCGCCCGGAACTCGTCTCCTCGCCCGGTCTACTCCTCGCTCATCCCTGGAGTGCCCAACCCCAAAGTGTCCCTGGAGTACCCAACTCTAGAGTGTCCCTGGAGTGCCCAACCCCAGCGTCTTTCTGGAGTGCCCAACCCCAGAGTCCCAACCCCAGAGTCTGCCTGGATTGCCCAACCCCAGAGTGTCCCCGATGCCCAGCCTCAGAGTCTCCCTGGAGTGCCCAACCCGAAAGGAGAGGGTGGGGATGTTCGAAGTAAACTATTTTGTTTTTTTGTTCATTCATAATGTGTATGCAATTATCGAAGTCCCGAACGGTTGTGGCAAGATACTACAACCCTGTTGGAATAAAGGTTCAGGGCTTGGAGGGACTGGAGAGAGACCTTGGTGCAAAAATGGCTTCGAGAGTGGCTCCATTGTCATTGTTCATGTTGACCTAAGGGGTTTAAGGAAAAGCGGGGGGCTTGTCGGCGAAAATCGATCGACTCCAATCAGCCGATAAAGTATCCACAAACCGGCCTAGAATTTTCAGAACGCGACCTGGGGATGGAATCACCTGCTGCGGCTCCCATCATTGCGTCAAGCGCCCCCTTGAGATGGATCAAAGCGGCCGTCGGAATTGGCCGTGGGACAAATCCAGCAGCAACAGTACAAGGATCAGGAATGATCAGGATCCATAGTGCAGCGCAAGTCAATGGAAGTCGGCCAGCCGGAGCAATGCAAGGGCTTGCAATAAGCTAACACCCCAGTCGAGCGTCTCCTTGGGGATTCGCTGCCAACAGGGTTTAGGGTTTATGGTACGCCAGGCTAATATAGACATGGCGATTGACAGGTTGATCACAAAATGTCCGTCGCGGGCTTCGGACCCGGAAATCAGTATCCCGCACTGATGTAACTCAAGGCCCCTGACCTCGAGTAGAAGAAGCAAGGGTCAAGCATATCCGGCGCCCTCGATTCACTCCTGCCTGCCCCGATCCTTGGAGCTTCCGGCAGTGCCAGGATGGGCTGTTATACCCTCTTAAAGGGCCCTCTTATAGGGTTCCTTAGGGTTTTAAGGCTTAGTAGCCCATCCTGGTACATAGATCACCCCACCCCCCCCCCCCCCTCCCACCTTCGAAGCCCTCGGATGTCTGCGAAGCCCATGAAGCATCACCCTGGCAGCTGACACAAAATCCGCACCCTACACCGAGAGACCCCCTAAACCCTAAACCCTAAACCCTAAACCCTAAACCCTAAACCCTAAACCCTAAACCCTAAACCCTAAACCCTAAACCCTAAACCCTAAACCCTAAACCCTAAACCCTAAACCCTTGAAAAAATCCTAAACCCTAAACCCTAAACCCTATACCTCCAAGCAGATTCAGGAACCTTCTGGCCTGTCGACCTTCGTTCCGTGGAGCAGCAGGCGTGTGCAGAGGTGGCCGTGGAGGCGGAGATCTTCCTGGAAAGGAGGCCGTGCTCTTAAAGCTGGATGTGGGCTTCGGACGTTTAGGGTTTAGGGTTGAGGGTTTAGGGTTTAGGGTTTAGGGTGGAACTTTGACTCCATTGTAGGCCAGCGCAGGCAGGGCAGGTTCGCAGGCTCTGGATGAGTCCGTCAAGCGTTGGTCTCTGAACATGCGCCCGCAAATAGCCTGAACCCGAAAATGCAGGAGCCAGATTTCAATATTCGTAAACCCTAAACCCTAAACCCTTCTACTCCCCCCAGTATAGATGTATGTAATACAAACAATTCGACCAAAACGATCCCCTACAGGGCCCGAGCCCGGATTGAAGTGCCAGGCCGCAGCTACACGTCGACCTTAACAAGGCCCGAGGAGAATGAGCTGAAGGGTTTAGGGTTTGGGTTGAGGGGTCGTGAAGCTCAACACTCAATTGCATGATCAAGAGGGGTGTCAGATGTGCTTGCAATGAGATGGAGAGCTGCCTCCTCTACCTTCGCAAGTGTGGTTGGCCTAAGCCATGGCTGTGGGTCCGTCCATTCTGCACTCTGATGCTTGCTTGAACCGTTTGCTGTGCCAAAGCGCAATTTCTTGCGGCAGGCTGTAGTGCCGCGCCGCTTTCGTCTCAGCGGTACGTGCGCGGCTGTCAAAGCCGGCGCCAAGATGCTGAAGGACCACGAAAGATTGGGTTTAGAGGTTCCCGAAGTTTGAATCTCCCACCGCCTTCATACCATCTTTCGCCCAGACTTAGGGGGGGACCGAGGCTTTGTGAAACTTTTGGAAAGGTGTCCACTTGGGGTCTTAGTTTTAAAATTTTAAGGGGGACACGATGGCCTGCGATCTGCGGCGCTCGGGTGCTAAGTGTAGCCTGAAGCCCTGGCGGCCAGCGGGGCATCTTGTGCAGTGACATCAGTTGCACGTAATGCCAAGGTTTAGAGCTTAGTTTTAGGGTTTAGGGTTTACCTTGTGAAAAAGAAGGGTTTAGGGTTTAAGGTGGGGTTAACATCACCCAACGGTTGCGGGACTGGGCGTCGGACAGAGACGCTTGGCGTGTGATGTCTTGCCGAGTGTTTGAGTGGATGTTGCATCACACGTTTGCGTATGAGTTGGCCTGGAGCAATTGGCGAGAGCCCCTGCTCCTAGAAGACCCTTGGTTGCTGAGCTTGTATATCGTGCAACGTGAGACAGTGGCAGATGGAGAATGACCGGCGATCTGTTGGAGAGACGCATTCGCATTTCTTTCACCACGTCCACTGTCATCATCTTCGCGATCTCGTGGTTGTATGTTTGAGTCCGTCCCAGTCGAGTATGTAGCGCGTGTATGGCGTGGCAGCCGGCGGAGCTTATCAAACGGCAGTTGCTTGTTTCCGGCATTCCCCACCCAGCCCAGATGGAAAAAAAGGGTTCAGGGTTAGGGTCTGTGTTTTCGCATGCCACCCGAATTGCCCCAAACTCGGAAGGATCGAGTGGCCGCCATAGCTGTGAAGGAGGTTGAAGTCCCCGTCAATGAGGCCAAGAGGGTTTGGCTTCTTTCGCTCATTAGGTTGCCGCCAGGGGCTTCGCCGATTTTTGCCCACTGCAGCCTTCAGGGTTTTGATTCAACAAGCCTGAATGTGAGGTCGTCAATATGAGGGACATCGTGGTTTGACCGCAAAGCATCCCACTTCATTTGTTGCCTGCCTATAGTTCTATAGAAAATAATGGTCTCCGTGAGTTGTAGCCGGAACAGGACTTCGAGCTCAGACATTCAGAGGTCATGAGAAGTCAGGGCGAAGGCTCCACCAACCTCGCGGGATGCCGCCCTTTGCGTTGCCCCCGCCAAACATCCTACAACCTCCAACACGGACCTCCAAACTCCGGCCCCGAAAGTTCAAAAATGGACAGGGCCAGCTTCTCGGCTTGAACGGGATCCAGGGGCTTAGGGCCAAGTTGGGGATCCTGTGAAGAGATCTGCCACCTGCTCATGTGCACAGGTCTTGTTGGTCGGAGATTATCCCGACATCACTGTTTCCTTGGAGCAACTGCCGTGCAGGTTGCGAATGTCGACGGGCTGGTCCGCATGCTTCGCTACCTGAGCGGCAAGCGCGGCATTGTCGTGGAACCGGACCCAAAGGCACCCTGCAGTCAGTTCAGGACTTGAGGCATTTCAGGGGAACGGACACGGCCTACTTCAGGAAGTGCACAGGTCGTGCAGGTACTGCAGGTGATTAGGCAGCAGACTGTGCAGGAGACAGAGCCAGGACAGCCAGTCTCTGCCCCCTGCAAAGCTTGTTTCCTTGCCCTGGCAGGCGAAAGCCGAGGTTTAACAAACAAAGGACACGCCCCTAAACCCTAAACCCTAAACCCTAAACCCTAAACCCCTAAACCCTAAAGCCTAAACGCTTTTCAAAGTGCGGGCTTCAGTCGGCATCCCTTAGGGGCTTTGGCTTCGCATCTCCCAAAGTACCGCGCAAGCGCAGAAGCCTCTCTTGTGTTTCACATCCTGGGTTGCCCAACCAGCACATTCACAGTAATAATAATGGTAATAAATAGTAATAAATAGTAAAAAAAAGTAATAATTAATAAAATAATAATAATAGCCATAAATAGTAATAAATAGAAATAAATAGCAATAAATAGGAATAATAGTAACAAGGAGTAACAATAGTACCTATAACATTGAAAATCCCAACCTCTCGGCTCCACGACTCGAAAGGTGCGCGTCATGTCGGACTCCTGGAGGGAAGCCAATGAGCTCGTCAGCGCTAACGCGCTTAAGGCTGGGCCGGTGTAGGGTTTAGGGTTTAGGGTTTGGGGTTTGGGGTTTAGGGTTTAGGGTTTGGGGTCCAGGGTTTAACCCCCCCCAAAAAAAAAAAGTGACAAACAAAAAAAGTGCACCCTTGATGACTCATGACATAATGGGGCTGTGCTCATCTTCATGAGGTAGTCGCAGCCAGCCAAAGCGAATCCTGGCTCAGGTCACCCTGGCGGGCCTCGAGCCGGAGTGTTCCCACCGAGGACGCCCTACCCCAGAAAGCACACAAGGGTTTAGGGTTTAGGGTTCCTAAACCCTCTAAACCCTTCACCCTGAAGCCTAAACCCTAAACTTTGTTTAGGGTGCCTAAAACCCTGAACCCTACACCCTAGAATCAACCCGAGCATGCCCCCGAAAGCGAAGGACGCGAAGTTTTCCAGGCTGCCCGGCACTTCAAGCCCAACTTCCGGCCGGCGGAGGTGTCTCAGATGCCTCAGTGGGGCATGGAAAGCCTAAACCCTAAACCCTTAACCCTTAAGCTTTAACCCTAAACCCTAAACCCTAAACCCCAAGCCCAGTGCTCCGACTTCGGAGCTGTCTTGGAGTACATTTCGATGTCCCAGGCTCCCCCGCCAGGACCGCCGGCGCAGCCACCCAGACCGCAGGCGCTGAAAGCCCAGGGCCACATAGGGTGGTTGATCCCTAAACCCTAGACCCTAAACCCTAATATTAAACCCCCCCCCCCTACCCCCTAATTATAACAAAAAAACCCAAGATAACTGTAATAGAACTACAATGGGGAGGTATACCCCCCCTGCCCCCCAATATTAAATAATTTTAAATACCCCGCCATTGTAGTTGCATTATAGTTATAGTCAAATTGGGGGTTTTTAATACTAGGGGGGTTGGGGTTTCATGGTAGGGGGAGGGGATTATAGGGGCTCCTGGAGTGATCCGATGCTCTCCTTGTATAAAGTTGGGCAGTTGGTTGCGTTAGTACTTCGCTTTCGCATGTGGCGAAAAGGGGGCTTGCGAGGTGGCTTCAGGCATAGGCTGCACAGTGGTGAGCACAGGATATGGGTTTCTTTTTCAGTAGTTTATGAGCAGTTTCGGTGATTTTCGGCCACTGCCCTTGCGGAAGCTTTTTGGTTTGTTTTGGAAGAATTGAAAAGAGGCGCGTCGACGGCTTGAGAGGATGCTCTGCGGGATTGCTCAGCTTCAGTTCTTGGACTTGTGTGTTCCTGTTGTTTGTCTCAGAGGTCAACTGTCTTGATGAGATTTCAGGCTGGCAGCCGGGGCTACGTTTTCAGAATGTTGCAGAGCTTAACAGTAGTGCTGGGCTTGTGGGCATGAAGAGGGCCTGAGTTGGAAAGGCTTTCTGGCACGGCGGCTGCTGGACACAACACTGGCCGCAACAGTGGCCGCAGCAGTGGCCACAGCAGTGGCACCAGTGGAGTTAGCCGCTTAGCCTTTCTTTCTGTACAGCTGGCCATTTGTTGTCGGTCTACAAAGGGCAAAGTTCATGCTGATTCCAAGGCCTCCCGGACCCGAAATGACGACGACTAGCAAGCAGAAGTTGAAAACAATCTTGAGACAAAGCTTCCCACCGGCTCAGTAGACATATGGGTGGATACTGGGAACGTCGCTCTTCTCGGAGATGCTGGCGGGATGCGCCGGAACGTGTGTAGTGCGGAATGATGACACTGTATCTGTTGTTGTTAATGGCCGGAGCGGTTGTCCTAAGGCCCTTGGGCTGATAAACATCAAAGAAGACACATCAATCCTGTAATGGATGTCGGCATATATATCTATATACATGTTTTGAAATAATATTCATACTACTCAATGTAAATATTCTTGAAATAGACACACCCACACACACCCACACACGCACATATATAGTATAAGTTATATACTATAATATATATATATATGTATATTATAGTATAAGTTCTATACTATAAAAAAATATATATATATATATATTCTCACATAAACCAAGTTTTCAAAGCCAGGCCTCAGGACGCGCAGGCGTGCTTCCCCAGACAATCGGAGCCTGAAGCCGCCGGCAACCGGCTGCTTCCGCTGCCCAGAAGCCAGCTGTCCTGCGCCGCGCGCCGAAAACGCGACCCTCAGCCTTTAGGGTTTAGGGTTTAGGGTTTAGGGTTGATTGAGGCCCTAACCTGGGTTGCCCAGCACATGCTGGGGCATGGCCATTGTTCAGCTCAGTGCTGGCATCATCCAGCCCTCGATACAATCAAGCAAGAAGTCGTAACTACTCATAGCGAGTCAGAAACCATTGTGAAGTTGATCTCTGAGGAGCCAAGTGAAATTGCGTGCAGGGGGGTTTGTTGACCTTTGTGTGGCTGTCTTGGACTTGTTTGCAACATGTTGCGACTGGTGGCTGCGCGAGGTCGTCACAAATGGCCCGTTTAGTCACATGTCATATTTCGGTGCATTGGTCTGCAACCCATGGACTCAATGAAATGCCTCCTACAAAGGTCCAACAAGCAGCCGTGTAACCATGGCGAGCAACTTGTGACGTTTTGCAGCAGCTGTCTTTTGTGGCGACTAAAGAATGCGGAGCCCCAAGCCCACAAATCGAGAAGATTGGGTATCCATGCACCAGCCTCCGCCCCAAACTCCATGATGTAGAGCTTACTTCGAGATGTAGGGAGCCGCCTGCTAGGCGGTTCGATCTCTCAACGTGCGGCTTCGGCAGCATGCGTGGGCCCCAAAAAGTCGGAGCTCGCATGATCTGCTTGAGAGTCTAGATTGAATTGTATTCTTGGGGGGGGGGGTGTTTTGGGATGTTCCCCCTTTTTACTTTCCAACTTATGCTAACAGTCCTTAATAGGGATTATGATTGGGAGTAGAAGGATCCCAGGGGCTGTTAAAAGTGTTAGGATGCTGCAGGGTGTAGTTAGTGTAGTTCTTACCCTGGCCAACCCCTTTTGAGACTCAACCTATAAGAGGCCCCCAGAAAACAATCCCCATATGGATTGTGGGCAGGAGCTGCGTTGGTTTCAAACACCACCCCCGTGGGTTTCGAAGCTTGGGCAGCACCTTTTTCAAGTCCCGGCAGTGCCCGCTTCAGCCGATTCGGGCCGTGCTGAACCCGTCTCGGCTTCCTGGCATATCAACCCGCTTCAGGACCCAATGCCTTACTCGCCGAGGCACAGCAGATGGAAAAGATTGTGGACGACTTCCACAGGTCCATAGGCAAGCTGCCGCACTCTCAGCCGGGAAGGACGTGTTGGATACGAGCCTAACATGGCGGAAGTGTGGGGCCCGGGCAGCTGTCCCGTCAGGGCCTCTTCGCCATTTAAAATTATTTAAATTATTTAGATGATTTAAATTCTGCAAATTCCCCGAATTTATATAATTTAAATAATTTTCATGTCGGGGGGCCCCTAGACATTTAAATTATCTTTAAATTATTTAAATTGACCGAACTTTGAAATGTTGGAGTGCCCCTGGACATTTGAATTATTTAAATTATTTAAATTCACCGAATTTCTAAAATTTAAATAATTTAAATGTTGGGGGGCCCCTGGACATTTGGATTATTTAACTTGTTTAAATTCACCGAAGTTACATAATTTAAATAAATTCAATAATGTACATAATTTGAATAATTTGGATAATTTAAATAAATAAATAATTTAAACAGGTTTAAATAATTTAAATGAAAAGGAGGGGGGCTGGCCGGCTTCCAGGGGAGGCCCGGGCTCGCCATTTAGTATTGGGGGGAGGCCCGGGCTCGTAATTTAGTGTTGGAGGGAGGCCCGGGCTCGTAATTCAGTGTTCGTTATTATTATTATTATTATTATTATGTTTTTAATTACTTTTGTTACTACTATTATTATTATTGTTATTATTATGATTGTTATTAGCATTATAATTATGATTATTAAGGCCCCTATTCAAAAGCTCCAGCCCAGCTTGCGGGACACCTCAGACGCGCCTGCAGCAGCAGCAGGGACCCACAGCCAAGTCGGGCCGGCAAAGTATTCAAACCCTAAACCCTAAACCCTAAACCCTAAAGTTGTTTTTTCTTCCCATGCCCTGAACGAACCGTCGCCAATTCTTGCATTATCTCCCGAGATCAAATGTCGAAGGCCGGAACCCCCAACCCCGCACTCCCCCCCCCCCCCCCCCCCCCCCAAAACAAAAAAGAAACCATGGTCGGGACATGTTTTTAGAGTGGTCCCCCCAACGCGCAGCCCTGAGCCCAGAAGCCGTCGGTTCCAGAGAATGCCTTTGACAACTTGGAAGGCTACAAAGAGCAAGTGTGAATTAGGGTTTAGGGTTTAGGGTTTAGGGTTTATCCAGAATATGTTATTTAAGCCCAAGGAAGCCTGAAGTTATTATGTTCGACCTCGGTTCTCAGGGTGCTGCAAGCAAAAGGTGCACGGAGCTCTTGGAAACTTAATGCTCCTGTTCGTGAGGGTTTTCCAACTTGGAGCCTATTGCAACCGATCGGTGGTGCGCAAACACAAGCCGATGCACAACCTTAGTCCAATAACCCAAATGCCGGTGCAGCAGATTCCCGATGTCTGGTCGCACACGTGCGAATGCCCCAAACCCTAAACCCCAAACCCTAAACCCTAAACTTGCCTGCCTTGTGCGAGAGCGAGCGACTAAACCCTAAACCCCGAAGCCCCTCAACCCACCTCAAAGCACTGGCCTTCCTTAGGCCTGGCTCAGGCAGGGGCCCAGAGAGGGCCAGCGTGGGGCTTCAAGTTTTGGGGAGCTTGGCGGGGTTCAGGAAGAGCTTTCTAAGGCCCAGGAGTTTGGGAGGGTTTGGGGCAGTTTGGGGTGGCTGTTTTTACAGCCTGAGAATGCGAAGGGAAAGCAATGAAAGCAAGGCCCGAAAGCCTCGAGTCCCCAAACCCCGACTCACCCTCCCAATCTGCAACTCAGAGAACCGACGTCGAGGCATCGACAGGAGCGAGCGTGCGGTCGGGAAGCTGGAGCCAAGCTCAGGGGCGCCTCTGGGGTTCCATTACACCTGGCTCCCTCTCTTTTTTCTTGAGCAAGAAGTTCCTTCTCAAGTCTCAGCGGGTTATTGGCAGGGATCGCGAGCATATGCTACAAAGTACGAAAGTATCTGAAAAATCGATGATGTACGAGAATATGCAAGAATTGCAGAATAGAGTAGCAGTGTTCAAACGGGACAGCAGGGTTTTGTTGTGTTTACGAAGCCCGAGTGTAAAGTGGGAGCAAATGGTCTCCAAGCTTTGGCGTGGCTTGCGGGGAGGGGGGAGGCTCAGGGTCTAACGTTTCTTCAAGCTTCGGCTGAATGCGATGTTTGTGTGTTTGTGCGTGCGTGAGTGCGTGCGTGCGTGTGTGCGCGTGCGCGTGCGCGTGCGCGTGCGCGTGCGTGTGCGTGTGCGTGCGCGTGCGCGTGCGCGTGCGCGTGCGCGTGCGCGTGCGCGTGCGCGTGCGCGTGCGCGTGCGCGTGCGCGTGCGCGTGCGCGTGCGCGTGCGCGTGCGCGTGCGCGTGCGCGTGCGTGTGTGTGTGTGTGTGTGCGCGCGCTTTTTTCTTTTGTGTGTGCATTTGCGTTGGTTTGAGACTCAAAGTTGGCTGAATCCAAGCCCTGAGCCCTGACCTCCTCCTCGCCTGAGGGACGGATCACAGGTTCATGTATCACCAGATGCTTGAGGACCAGATCCTTAGAGTACCACATTCTCGATAGCACTTACAAAGCCAGTTTGCTTGAACTGCTCAGCGGCTTGCTTCATAAACCATGGCTTTTCTGAAGGTGTTTAGGGGTTCTGACTCCCGGGTTGCCGTTTAGGGTTTAGGGTTTAGGGTTTAGGGTTTAGGGTTTAGGGTTTAGGGTGCTTGGGGATGAATTTGCCTTATAGGATCCTATCAAGCCTATACTTCTCTTCGTAGCCGCCGCGGCTCAACCGCCTCACCGCCCGGGCCTGCCGGGACGATGATGCGAATAGCGCCTTGGCCAGCAAGCTTTCGGTTGGTTTCTTAGTAGGGAATGAGTACCCTAATATGATCCCCGAATTCCCGCAGTCCCTACTAAGAACCAGGGGTGCTTTAGGCAGTGAGGTCGGAGTATCTCGGAGTTGCGGCTTTGGGCTAAGCACAGAGTTCTGCGTTCGCAAGCGCAACAATAGTCTCTGAGGAAGGCGATTGCTTTTGGACCTTAAGGGCTTGGCGAGTTCTTGCATGTTCTTGGTTGAATCTAACATCCTACATGTCTGCAGTGTTTTTATGAGTGAGAGAACACCAAGGGCGCCAGGCCTTACGTTGCTTACACCTCCGGGCGCAGCAAACCCCAAGACCCGAAGCAGATTGTGAGGTGCGGCGCATCACAGGCAAACGGCCCTACAAGGAGTGCGGGTGTTGGCGGCCTTGAGGTATACTTGGGGTATACCTGGGATTTTATTTTCTTACCGTTTAGTAGTACCTGCCCTTAATTAGTAGGTATAACCCATAAAACTGTAGGTAAAGAGGGTCCCAGGAAAAGAGGGCTCAAGCCTGCTCAAGCCATGGTACTTGTAACTGCCAAACCTCAAGTCTCAAAAAGGTTTAGGGTTTAGTCGGGTGTATATTGGGTACCATAAAAGGGGGGGGGGGATACCATGGGGTGGGGGGGAAGGCGGACTTGGGGCACTGCCGGGCTTGCAAGAAGGGCTGATATTTTTCGAAGGCAACGCCCCCGATCCTGTTGGAGGCATCACATGGTTCCCCTCGGCCCTTCCTCCGAAAGCAAAGAAGCCTGAAACCCTTCTGAATGTTCAGCCAGTAAGCTTGCTGACGTTGCAACAACCTTGCCAGTATCTTGTGCTGAGCTTCAGGAAATGCTGAAGCTTACCCTGAATTTGTTAAGATTTGAGGCTTGAGGGCTACATGCCTACTTACCTGGGTAGTCAGGCACTGGATTGTTGCTTGACGCCCGGACGCTGGGAAGACCTGAAGCCTAAAAGTTCCTTAAAAGCTCCCTGTCACAAACTGTGAGGAGGCGCCCAAAGAGGATCCTTCTCAGGCTGCTGCGGCGCCGTGTACCTTGGCATATGAGTTCTTGGATCCGAAGTTTTGGAATCAGGGCTTTCAGGAACGCATGGGAAGAAGCCTTACACCTTTAAACGCTTGGGTGCTGAGCAGGCAGATTTGGGAAGAAGCCTTACACCTTTAAACCCTTCTTTTTTGAGGCAGATTTGCCCAGCAGGCAGATTTGGGAAGAAGCCTTACACCTTCAAACCCTTCTTGTTTGGGCGACGAGCAGGCAGAGTTGGAACCTTCTTTTTTTGAACTGGCCTTTCAGCTGCCAAAGATTTCCAAGATCCTTCAAAATACGCCTGCAACATGCCTGAATCTCAAAGGCCCTGAAACAGAGCTTCACACACCAAGCTTTCTTCCACCATCTGCATCAAACACCCTGGAGCTCTGTTTCAAAGTGCCGGCGGCAAGAAAAGGTACGCCGCCAAGTGCTCCTGCGCCGAGGCGCGGTCCTCAGTTTTGATACCAGACCGCTTCGTGGATAGCCCGAGGAAACAGAAAGGGAATAGAAACAAAACAACTAGAATGTTGTGTCTTCGTCATGCTCCCAATGTGCGTCCATCATCTCCGTTGAACCATACGCGTAGCGCCTTTTCACTGACCTTTGAAATTAGTGAATGCCAACCTCAGGCTCTATAAACCTTCACCTGCGGCTGGTGGCGAGACAAACCGTCAGCCCCTCTGTAAGAAAGCAAGGGTCGGGAACTGCTGCAGGTCCAGGTCGCGGTCTCCGCTGCCTGCAAGGCACTGGTCACGGGAGCAGACAAGCCTAGACTCGAGAGTTGTTTCACCTCTAAACTCCCAAAGTCACCGAGTTGCCTACCACGACTTGACTTCAAGCACCAAAGCAGGCAACTGCGCCGAAGCTCCCAGTCGGGCCAGGCGCGCATGAGTAGCCCATAGCTTCTTGAGCCAAAAGCCCTCTATTTCTCGGGCTCAGAGTGGCACCCCTTCTGTTCTTAAAACCTTTGAGGACGACATGACTGTAGCATCCATGAGTATCGCCCTTTTTTGGGGGGCAGAAGAAGGCTGATCATCTAGAGCCTCTTCTTCAACCCTTACCCAAAGACACACTTCAACCCTGTAGCATCCTACAGCAGGCACCGCCGCAGCTTCGACGTGCCAGTGGCCTCAGCCTGGCCAGCTTGGCAGCATGTCGAGCTGAGGGCAGTTAGGGTTTAGGGTTTAGGGTTTAGGGTTTAGGGTTTAGGGTTTAGGGTTTAGGGTTTATTGTGTGACGTCTTCGTCCATATCCTTGGGAACACGCTCGGCTTTTTGGATGGATCGATTTTCTCGGCGCGTTTAGAATGCCAGCATAGTTTCGAACCAGCGCCAAGTCAAGCTGATTCACTGTTGCTCGCGATCAGGGACGGAATTGTGTTATGTGATTCCAATCAGAAACTGAACTGCATGTGTGAAGAAGTCTCCTTGCCCCACTCTGTGCGGAAGGGCACCTCGGAATCGATTGGAATGCGATTTCGTTCTGGCCCCTGCTCGACAGATGGGGGCTGTGCTGTTTGAGAGGCAGCGAGACGGCTGCAGTCTCGGTCGCCGCGATGCACACATATAAAACTCGCTTTATATTCTAGACCTGCAGCGCCGATTCCGCATCACAGAGAGAGCGAGAGCGACAACCACTTGGCCATCGTGGCCGGGTCTTCCGAAGAAGCCCCCTAACGAGCTGCAAGCCCCTGACATGTGGAGCCAGGCAGGCTGCCCCTCGGGCATTCGCCGCTCCCTGGCACACAGGCCCTGAAGGGCTCAAAGTTTGTCTCTTTCGACAGATTTGGGGTCTTGCAGGCTTTAGCTCGGTTCTTTGAATGCAGGACGCTAGGCAGTTGCTCACATGTAATGTTTGGGGTGCCCCGGGGATAAAACGAACCCCAACATCGGGATCATCAACCCTGTACAACCTTCATTCCTGAGGTTTCATGTAGTTTTCTGGGGGAGCAATATTCGATGAGGGAGCGTCTAGAGCCCATAAGGACCACATTCCGGGGTGTTACAGCAGGGGTACCCCTGCTTTGGGAAACGCCCCTGAAGGCGTTGGGACGGTTGACCCTGCCTCGCAAAGCAGTTAGATCACCACGGGGCATAGGACAGTCTTATGGAGGGCTTGCGTTCTTCGCGCTGCGCGCCAGGGCATCATTCCTACACCGTGACATGGCTGCTACAGATTTTGGTCGGCAAGGGGTCTGCTCGAACGTTCTGTTGCTGCTCGCTGCCCTGTTCTCCTAGTCGTAACTACGTTCTCCAAAACCGTTCAAAACCCGACCTCGGCACCACCAGAACATACTAGTATAAGGAGCTTGGCCTCAGCCGTTGTAAACTTTTCAGGGGGTATGTCTCCCGTAGACGCGGAGAGATGTCGATGGTTGCCGATGGCATTTTGGGTGCGACGATTCTTGGTGCATATGTCTTCGTAGTGGGAAAACACAGGTTCAGTCCCAAATGTTGCACAATAAGCTGAACTCATGGATTAGCGCGACTTGTGGGTAGGTTGGACAACGCAGCCGCGCATGAAATTCGCAAGTTTTACTATACAGATATCATTGCAATACGAGTATGGCGGAATGAGATTCGTTTCCTGCTTATCGCAGCTGAAGCTAGAAAGCGGTATCTTGCACAGACAGGTCCTCCATGATGCTAAGCCCGCACCACCCTCCCCCTACGTCAGCCCTTGAAGATCGGAAGCCTCTGCAAAAAACACAAGCCATAAGCCTCTGCAACCGAAACCCGAAGCCGCAGCAGCCAGAAGAAGGCGCCACCCTCAACCATCAAACGTAACCCAACACAACCTCAACCCCCTGCATACCCCCTAAACCCTAAACCCTAACCCCTAAACCCTAAACCCTAAACACTCCCGGGATTTCTAGAGACAGTGTGGTCTAGAGAAGAGGCCTGAAGCGAATCCCCCTTTGGCCAACGGGCAGAGCCATGAGATGTGGCGCCGACTGCTCTTCAACCTTTGGGTCCCTGCTCCACGGCTCACATCTTCTTCAGTGCTTCTTAGGGGTTAGGGTTTAGGGTTTAGGGGTTAGGGTTTAGGGTTTAGGGGTTTAGGGTGGTTTCCGGTTTAGTCGGCCTGGGGCTTTAAAATTTATTTTGCTTCGAACATCCCCACCCTCTCTTGGTAGAGATACTCTGGGGTTGCTCCAGGGACACACTGGGGCTGGGCACTCTGGGACGCTCTTGGGTTGGTTAGGGAGACACTCGGGGTTGGGCACTCCAGGGAGACTCTGCGGTTGGGGGCTCCAGGGATACTCGGGGGCTTGGCACTCCGGGATTGAGGGAGACTCTGGGTTTGGGCACTCAGGGACACGCAGTCGACCGGGCAAGGAGAAGAGTTCCGGGCGAGGCGAAGAGTTCCGGGCGAGTTGAGTTTAAAATCTAGCACCCCACACCGAGGGTGGGGAAAAAAGGGTGTAGGGTTTAGATTTACCGGCCGGCTCCTCAAGACCGGATGCAAGACAATAATTGTGCTGAGCTTTGTTTCATGTTGCTGCAATCCTTGCGGTTCATTTTCCGGCATGCTGTGACAAGAGGCCTGGAGAAAGAAGGTTTCGGGTTTTTAGGGTATTTTGGGTGGAAGGAACCAGAACCCACTCGGAAAAGGGTTGAGGGCGTTCGTCGTGGAAGTCCCGGAGGCAGACTCGGAGGAGTTGCTTACCAGTTCCTTTGCAAGGGTTCTGTTCGGGAGGATTCAGGGAGTGCGGCTTGCTTGCTACAACAGAGGCTACAGTCTGAGTTCAGTTTCCCTGCATGAGGTCTAGCTGAGGGCTTAGGGCCCTTTACTGAAGACTAGGTTGGAACCCTAAACCCTAAACTCTAAACCCTAAACCCTAAACCCTAAACAGGCTGGCTTAAGTTGACCCAAATCTCGCTACAACCCGCACTTTAACGTGAACAACCTTTCAGTTCATAGATGCCCAGGTGACTGTCGCCTCGAACTTCCTCGGGCAGCACAGGGACGAGGCCCTCATCCTAAACTAAACGGTCCTAAGCTCATCATAATAATAATAGTAATAATAATAATAATAATCAGAGTAGCATAAGACTATGCACCTCCCTTGTCTATGTCGCTGACCTAAGTACTTGGGGCCACTCCTGTGCGGCTGTCAATGCGTTTTCATCCAACTCTCAATTGTTATATAATCTGTTGCAAGCTAAATCCAAACCCAACAAGTTTTGTGCCCTAGGTTGTGAGAATGTATGGGTTTTTCGGGGCTTGTGCCCTTCATATGCTTGACTCGTTTAGAACTCGCCAACAACTCAGATCCGAAACTCTAACACTCGCCCTCGACCCCAAACACACGAGCCCCGAGCTGAAACCCATCCGCAGCTTTCGCCGCTCACTAGAGCATGACAGAGCCACTACGGAGCCACTAGTGCGCCCATCATCCCAGCAGTCACACCCTCTGAGCCCAAAATCTCGGCCTCAGACTCAAGAATCGTAGAACCCCCAACCCCGAACACGAAATAGATTTAGCCCACAACCCTGTAGTGTGGTGCAAGGGTGCGGGGCGAGGCCGCGGGTGGCCAAAGCAAGTTTGCCCCGGCACGATAGAATGGTATGAGGTTCCCGACTACCGGCCCTGCACCCTGGCGGACGACTGTAGGGGTGATGCCCCGCGCTGCCGCTCCGCGCCATTGGGGCTTGGGGGCTACTTTCCGGTACTTGCAGCTGAGGACAATTCCTGTTTTGACATACCAAGCAATACCAAGCAACACCAAAAAAGCATGCAGCGACAGCAAGGAAAGCTCGATACCAGCCGCATACACCTCTGAATCTCCAAACTCTTAATAGAACCTTCCCGAAGCCAGCAAACCTGGTGCTGCAACCCCGGATTCGTGTATGTATGTCCATACAAATGAATAATAAATAAACATATATATATACAAATATATATATATATATATATATATATATATATTAAAAAAAACAATCATTCATTTATTTCGTTATTTCCCTTGAACATATATCCATCAATAGCCTTGTTGCAATATTGCAGCCGAGTTATCGGACCCATCGTTATCATGAGAGCTTCTGCTTCCGAATGGGATTCAGGGCGATAGCGGAGCTTCCCAAAGATTAGGACGGGCCTGCCGGTTGCGTGCGCAAGCCCTATCCTTCACTCCTTTTCTGGTTTTGTCTTGAGGTCGTAGATTGGAGGCTGTGTTCGGGCCACCTGAAATCAGGGGTGGGTGACGATGCGCCGCCTCGCGATGCTTGCATGCCTAGGGTACACAATCCCCTCAGGTCGCGCGGGCCGCTGCGCCTCCCTGGACCCTTCGCTGCGCAGCGCGGTCGGCCGCTGTGTCGTGCGACGCCGGGGCCGGCGCCGCACGTCCTCCATGTTGTAAGAAGAACATTGAAGACCATTAGTCTAATACATATACTTACAGGGAGAGAGAGATACATACAGAGATAGATATAGATATAGATATAGATATATGTATGCATAGTATACATATGTATACGCCTGATAAAACGTTTGCATCTATCTATCTATATATATATATATGTATGCAATGCATATATATATATATGTATATATTTCTTTGTTTATTTACACATAGTGCGCGGCGAACATCCAACTTTCAGCCTGGACACGGCTCCGGCTGGCTTGCAATAAGGGTCGATGCTGGAAGCAGAGCTTGTCGAAGCACTGCGTAAGAAGCTTTAGGGCTCTCCTGCCGTCTCCAGGCAGGATTCGAAGCCCCCTGAGTTGCGACCAATCTTTAAGTTTCAACGCTACATGGGGTAATTAATGAGCAAGCAAGGCAACGTGGAGCAGTTGTGGGATGTGTGTTCTGTCGTTGTCTTTGAACCGTTCCGGTCCCGAAGATTCATGAATATTGAACAACTTGACAGGGAGGCGAAGCTTTGGTGTCAAACCCGAAGCATGCAAAGAATACAGCCGGAGACGTGGCTTCTCGTGCTCTCGGCAGGAGAATGGCCCTAAACCCTAAAAACCTAAACCCTAAAACCCCAAACCCTAAAACCCTAAAATCGCGTTTTTGGTAGTACGTGAAGCCCAAGGTCTGCGACCACGGCCTTTGTTTCTGCGAAGAGTGGCAGACCCCCGAGACTGCTACAGCCGCTACTCGGGAGCTTGTGCAGTTGTGCGGCACCCGTTGCCGTAGAGCTATTGCTGGTTCATTGTTTGAGGCTTTAGGTGGGGTTTCAGGGTTGGAGGGTTGGAGTTAGAGTGTCGAAGGCTGCAATAAGGATCTGTCTTAATGTCTGTCTTACAGGCCGCTTTGCTTCTCTCATTTTATCTTTGCGTTGCAGGACCAGAAGTTCAGCCAACCACAGTAAAAGCAGCCGTATAAAACGCCCTTTTGAAGCCTTTCCGGCCTCTTGTGCCTCTTTTTTAAAGAGCTTCTGGCGCTACTCCCTTAAACCCTCAGCTCCATGGTGGTTTACGTGGGAAGCCGGACCCCCCCAAGCAAGCCTCCGAGGCTGCGAGCGCGCAAACTGCACGGCCCTGCAGCTGCAGAAGCTGCGGCCAAGGGGATGGTGCCCTGGCAACTGCTATTTGCCTAAGAACCCCCCCCCCCCCCCCAAAAAAAAAAAAAAAAAAAAAAAAAAAATATATATATATATATATATAAACAGTTAAAGACCTAGATTACCCTTATAAAGGAAGAGTCTTTTGATTGTTTAGGTTAAGCAATTAGTGGGCAAAGAAGGAGGAGGTGCACTTTGATGGATATCGGTTGGGATGTTCCCCCTTTTACTAGCAGTTCCTGTGGATTGCGATGCGACACGAGTGCTCGCTGACAGCTGCATGCCGCAGACTGCACCGGCATGAAGCTCAGTTCCGGGTTCAAAAGGGCCTGGGATGGTTTTGGTTTTGGTGTAGGGTTCACTGGTTGACTTTTTCTTTTGTTGGGGGGGAGCGGGAGGGGGTTTGGGTGGGCTGGTTCAGGGTTGAGGAGGTTAAGGCATCAGGCGCGATGATCTAAGGCTTATCTAAGGCTTGTTGTTTGATTGCATGCCCATCCAGGAACCCTGGGCTTTGTCAACCGAAGCCTGAGACAACAACATGCCCCGTCCCAAACACATGAGCAAAGTTGAGAAACTATGTGCCAGGCCAGGGAAACCTCAGCAAATCAACAGAAAATCACGAGAAATCCGCCTACAGCCCTGAACATCCCCCCGCCCTCCAATCCTTTCAGGCGTTGCACACTGCTGGCCACACCGGGCTCTGGGTCTGTCAGGCACCGGAGGGCGGAAGGGGCGGGGGAAGGGGAGGGGGTTCCTTTCTGTTTTTAAGGGGTGAGCACACAGTTTCTTGAAGGGGTCCGGATTTTGAACATTTCCCCCCATGTGGAGGGGTCTTATGGCAAGACTTCAGGTGGGCTTCGGTTGGGAGGTTTGCATGAAGAGGGGGCATAGAATTGATGGCCCGAGATTCTTCAAGACAATTTCAAGCCGATAATTGTTGCCGAGGATGCTGTGCTTCACAAGTTTTGTCGTTCCAGGACCTATCGATCCTTCGTTACGAGAAGGGTGCAGGACATAGGCTGTGAGTTCTAAGAGTTTGACAGCTGCTTCCACCGAACTTTCCCGTGGCTCTCTCATGTGGCCCGGCAATTCAGTTTGCCTTCATCAAGACTTGGTCTGCGCACCCACCCAGGCATCCTAAGCCGAAACTCTAGCAAACATGCGTGGCTTCGAGTTGCATGAGGCGCCCTACCGAATACTTGAAGAGCTGTTGAGGCCCTCCTATTGCGGCCATGACTTACTGCGCTGCACCCAATCAGGGTACCTGCACCAAGATGTTCCGCATGACGCCCTATAAACCATCCCTTGGACAGCACAACTTGCGGAGGATCAGCTTGGCACAGGACATGGCATCGCGGGTCGTTGTTGGCGACCCGTATTGCCATCCAGCAAGTACGTCTTCCTATGACTGTTCCTGTTGTTGACTACTCGTCCCCGGTCTCGTCGTATCAGTATGATCCGTGATCTACCTAGTCTGCTGACGAGGCGAGCCACCTGAACCATACAAAATCAACAGCGCACACCACCTTATCCATTCTTGGTGCTTGTTTTCATGAGCACTGTTGCACATGCAGGTGGTCAGCGGATGGATATCGATCTGCTGGGCGCTGCCACTACCGCACCCTGCCCGGCGAGGGCTGTTTCTTCCACACAGATCCTCAGCGCCAAAGTTGCTTGCGCTGACTGCAATGAATCATTCAGGGAGCTTCCATCAACTACATGGAACCTCAGAATCCCGTTCTCTGAAGACCATTGAAACCCTAACGGCGCAATGCCTAGGCCAGAGCACACTCAATTCCCCAAGTGTCGCAAGGCGTGTCAGGAGATGGATGGACTCTGCTGCCCCGACGAGTTCGGCATCCACCCCGAGTGCAACGAGCTTGCAGACTGAGCGTGCAGGGTGGCAGTTGGGGTTTTGTGTCCAGTTCAGTTGGCGGTGCACCGCGTTAGGGGTTCCTGGTATTCAGGGTCTAGAGGTTTCGAGCCTGCAGCCGCGCTTTGTCACAGGCTGCTCCGAGCAGGCTGCTCCACTGCTGGTTGCCCTGCTTGCAGACAACGAGTCGCAGTCAGGCTGGAATGATGCTGGAGACTTAAGGGGCCATACGGAAAGATGCTGGAAACAAGAAGCATGAGGTCTGTAACTCGTACCCTCTGGCGATCAGATCTGAAACAATAAACGGCACGACCTCTTGCACGTCCGCTGTGATCAGAGCAGGACGCGAGCACGAGGAGGAGGTGGAGGAGGAGAACAAATCTTTGCTGCTGGGCTGCGTGTGCTGGACATAGTAACTTAACAATGCATGTAGCATAATGCAACCATCGTAATATTGTATCGCATAGTAAAGTACTGATGCATGGTATTCATACTGAGTTATATTATATACACTAATCTACACTACATGAAGAGATGTGCATGTACATTATATCTGTATACACACACCTACAATACATACACATAATATAGAAGAACAAGCATGCCACCACCTCGCTTGCAGACAGTGCGGCGCCTGAGGTCTCAGCCGCCTCAGAAGAATCCCAGATCAAACCGAAGCCCTAAACCGGGTTCAGCGTTCAGTATATAGGGTTATAGGACCCTAGTCGACAAGGATGCGACCACCAACACCTCAACTACTTCGTACGGGCATGGTAAGATCATGTTCAGTTTGCTGAATATCTCTCTCAAGCTATCGACCCTGTGAGTGATCCCAACAGAAGCCCGATGAACTCCCTTTCCTCCACCTCCCTCCCCTGCAAATGCAGGCTAGTCCGTCTGCACGAAGACGAGCGCACGATCTGGCTCCTGCTAGCCCCTGGGACTTTGAACTATGTTGGAATCTTTTCGGGCCTCCTTCGAACAACAAAAGATCCTTCACAATCCTTGGCTTTGAATGCTGTCCGGTCTCTGTTGCACCCGTGCCCAATGAAGCCCTCCTTGGCTCAACCTGAAGCCGGGTTTCTAGACGTTGAATAAGAGCGCTTATGGGAAGACTTCCGTTGCGAACTCGCCCGAACCCTATGGCGAAATGTTGAACATAATACCCTCCACAGCTTTGCTACCCAGGGGATCCTCGTGCTCCTGCTGCTGAGAATGGTGCCTCTTCTTCAAAAGACCGGCGTTCAAGCTAGTCAGGAAACGGAGATTCTTGGCAGTGGAGCCAGTTGGTGAAGATCCAGTTCGTGATTGCGTGTTCCGTGTTTGATTTCGGGCGCGAGGGCGAGGAGGGGGGTGGGTGGGGGGTTGTGTTGGGTACTTCGTGCCAAGGTGCTCAGCTTAGCAATCGCAATGATGTCGGAGGAATGGCCCCCCCTTTCAAGCCTCCTGACTTAGAGGGCCTGACACGTGCCTGCGACAAACGCCCTGCAGCCCTGTTTTCAGGTGTTCACTTGCTCTCAGCCGCAAGATCTGATGGTCACTGTGGCCTGGCAAGAAGCTCTACAACTTGCGGCTCTAAGGGTTTGGGTTGTGGATTGAGGTTGTAGGGCCAGGTCTGTCTGTCTACATGACAAGCAGGGTTCAAGACAGCTCCTGCTAGCATGTCTCCTCAGCCCTGAACCCTAAATCGCAAACCGGCCACGTTTTGCTCAAGTACTAGCTTTCAGTGTATACCTCTGGCGACTTCTGGTCCCAGTGAGTTCTCAGATTCTTGCAGGACTCGGATCTCGCGTCCATACCTGCCACTGGCGCAGCGCCGCACGCCTCCACATGGCTGGAAGCAACTCGGGCGTTTCCAATCGAGGACTTCGGCTGTGCTTCCGTGTGGCAGCAGTTTTGGGGCTCCTGGCCGTGTTCAACGGCTTCTTGGCGTTCATTGCTGGAGCAGGCTTCCGCTCATTGGCCCAGCGCCACGTGGCGCTCTCGGCCGAGGGTGGGACAACACTGGAGAAGAAGCCCAAGGCACAGAATGAGTACCGCCTCAATGTCGGTCGCGCCATCGACGTCCTGCGTCGTGACATGGTGGGCCTGTTCGGTCGAGAGCAGCATGTCCCGGATTTCTCCATCTACAGCCCGGACATTGAGGTGATTGACGCCCACCTCCCCAGCTTTCAGCTACGTGGCCTGGCCACCTATCAGCAGGTCCTGTCGACAATGCAGTGGTCCATCAAAACGACCTGCGACCGAACAAAAATGGAAATTACGTCCCTGACACCGCCAGTCAACGACCAGATGTACGTTAGGTGGCGCCTCCATTTGTGGTTCAAAGATGTTCGCTCGCTGCTGCCTCCAGCGTTTGGCGGTTCACCCATGATGAATATGCAGGGGCCGCTCATTGTGGAGGGCTATTCTCGCTACCAGTTCGATCCATGGTCCGCAGAGATTGTGAAGCACACCATTGAGATCACGAATCCACCCATGCACCTCTCAGACCTGGTGGGCCAGTATGCCCGCACACCCTCATGGGCGATGCCAGTCAGCACAGGCCTGGGCGTCCCCAGCCTCACACGTGCGTGGCCCATGCACGAGGCGTCAGCGCTGACGGGAGCTACCACAGCCCGCGCCCGCAGCTCCACGTCCCGCGCTGCCACGGCTCGAAGCTCAGGTTGGCTGCCTGGCTTGCCACAAGGCTGGGTCATTGCGAAAAATCATTTTTTACATCTTTATGAAACATGAAAATAGTAACAATAGTACCCCAAAACAATGGTGCAAAAAGGCTGCGAGGATGATTTTGAGTGCAACGATGGCAAGGCCAACTTCCCCCTCCAATGCTGTGAGATGCCACTGCTGGGCAAGTTTTGCTGCGAGCCTCCAGACGACTTCGCCACGGGCGTGCCGGACATCCCTGCATATCTCCCATTGCCAGTTCCCATCGAGCCAGAAAGTCAAGGCGGTAGCAACTACTAGGCAGCCTAAGCGCCGCCTAGGCCATTCCCTCTTGCCTGCAGTGATCCCAGGAGGAACAGCTCCGAAGACAGCTGGGGGAGGCGGAGAGGGGGGGGGGGGGAAGGGGGACTTCTCAGGTGCTGGGAAACGTGCTGGGAATTTTCAGTCCAGCAGCCCAAGATGGGAACTGCCGAGGGCAGTTCTTGCTGTGTCAATGCAAGGCTAGCCCAGGCTATGTACAGACATGTTTTTCGATGATGCTGTGCATCGTCCCTTTGCCTACAACTTTTTGATTGGGCCTGGAGCCTGACAGACTCTGTAGGGCTGTTGCGCGAAAGCCGTGCTTTAAGGCTTCATGTCCAGGGCCAGTCCCTTTGCCATGCACGCACAGGATGCACAGGATATAGCGATGTTCGAGTACATCGAGATAGACCGAGTCAGTTTCACGGCAGAGGGGAGAAAAGATGTCGTCCATGCTTTGCAACAATTCCTCGAGTACCGGGGGGGTCAGCAGCATAGCCGTAGCCTCCTCTGACACTTGCCGAACGACGTTGTGGCGCTGTGGGCTTGAGCATCTCCGGAATGAGTGCCTGCCAACCTCTCATTGTTGCTCCATGTTCCTGGTGACTACGTGGCGGTCAGGTACGGTCAGTGGTAGGAGGAACCTGACGTGTTTTTTGCGGGACTCTGGGCTATTGCCTGGCCATCAGCGTCGAAGTTCCAAATCGGCAATGCTCAGGAGCACCCCGGCGAAAACGACTATGCTGGCCTCGACGCTAGGTGGTGATGGTTTCAGGGAAGAAATAATCAGAGGAGTTGCTCTTGGATGACATTGCCAAAGTTCGTAAGGCGACAGAGTGCTGGCAGTCAGGAAGTCGGGTTTTGGACTTCGGTTTCAAGGCCGAGTTTTTGCTGCTTGGGACTAGCCAGGATCGCATGTCACAAAACAAAGACGCTTTAACATCTTCAAAGCGTCCACTCAAGGCCACTACCACGCGCTGCGGGCAGCCCGAAAGGGACAGCACCACCAGAGCGCTGAGGCATTCAGGCGCCTTCAGGAAGTTTAGATGGGGTCATGGGACTGTGGGGCGGTCGTTGGCGAGTTTGTTTTTGTCCGTTTATGTGTGTAGGTGGGTTGTTTCTCTGTCTCTCTCGATCTTTTGTTTTCTGGGTGCGGGGTGCGAAGGTGGAGGTTTGACAGTTCAGACCTCACGGCGCATGCGTCTGGGACTGGGCTTGTTAGGGTTTGGAGTTGGTGGGCCGTACAGGAGCCCTTTGGTTACTGGGTGTGTTGCTCAGACGGGCTTACAATCATGGGCTTATCTTGGGCCGAATGGCTGCAGTCGCAAAGCCAGCCGCATGTGGATTGCTCCCCCGTGCTTCCAGTCCTCTGGTGTCAGCCGGTGCAGGCACTCCTCTATCGCTGAGCTTCAGCATGAGTCGCTTTCCCTGAATGCTACGTACCCTCCTAATACTTGCAATTTTACTACGTACTTGTTGCTGCTGGAACATGTGTTTCCTGTAGAGGGGGGTTTAGTCGTCGGGTGGAAGGAACCGCAGCAAGTAGACAAGACCGGCAAAAAGTTCGGCCTTTCGGGTCCTTCAGTTTCTCGCAATCATCCTCCAGGCAAGTACATCATCGCCTTTGTGAACAAGGGCTCGGGGGATCAGAAGAGTGCTCTGCTCCATGATGCCTTTGCAAGCCTCCTCGATGAGTATGGCCACTTGGAGGAAAATCTTGGGTCCTTTGTTGGTTGGGTTCAAGCTGTTCAGGCTGTGCAGGGTCCCAGCCACGGAGAAAACTTGCTGTCTGAGGCCCAGTTATGCGAAGTCTGTTTGTTGACGTTTCTGTGTTGGGATCTTCCCCCTTTTACTAACAGTCCTTAATGGGGATTATGATAGGGGGCACCATCATCCCGATTAGCATAAGGGACTATCCCAATGTACATGGGCCGAAATGGCCGAAAGGTGCCCAGCCGAGGTTGCGTCTGCGTCCTGCCAAACGACCTGGATCGGGGCATGCGAAACTTCGAGCTGCCAGAGTTCTAGTTTCAGGATTAGATTTAGGGCCTTTACCGGATTTAGGGTTAAGGGTTCAAGTTCTGAAGTGGCTTGTGAGGAGGGCGGGAGGTTTGGGGGGGAGGGGGGGGGGTGTGCGAGTGTTAACATCACGCGCACCCGACTTGCCCCCTGCGGCCTTGAGCGCCGCAGGTACTTGGGACAGTTTTGGGCTTTGGGCTCTAGAGAATGCATGGTTGTTATCTTAGCATATCATTCTCGTCTGCTATTATCTCATTCTACGATTACTCTTCCCGGGGTTTGTTTAACGCAGGGTGGCTGTCCTGTCGATTCCTGGTTTCAAGAACCGTGACAGTAGTCTCAAGACATTCGGTCCTTCGAACTTTGAGGCCGACATTAGCTAGGCACGTTAAAATGGTTCCGACGGTTCGGCAGAGTTCCCAACTGTTCGGGGCTGCTTCTAGGCTCTTGAGAATGCTCTGACAGTTCCTGAGAGTTGCTTGATGGTTCCAGAGCCCTTGCTTGGTGCTGACACGCAAACAAGCCAACGGGCCTTCCAAGACTAGAAATTGTCATTGTTATGTTTGGATTTCCTTGTAATGTTACAGTATGTGTAGTACTATAATGTTACAGTATGTTTCTTGTGCGTCGGCTCCTGCAAGCGAGACCAAGAACTGGCTGCTTCGAAGCAGAAGTCCGATCAGAATGTCTATGTCCTGGCATGCCCTTCTGGCGGCAAGTCTTCGGCACGGCACCCGTAAGTTTGCAGCTTGCACCACTTTGCAAAACGGTATCCAAGCATTGGCAACGCGGAAGCTGCCAGGCACTGTGTAAGCTGGGGGAAGCATTTTCGGAGGCCGTCATGCGCATTCTACCGTCGTTCAACGTGTTATCGTGGAGTGTTGAACACCTGAAGAACGAAGAAGCTGACCCGACCACTGACATGTTCCATCGCGTGCTCGCTGCCCTCATGCACAAGCTTGCTTCTAAGTCACCGCAGCACATCCCAGGCGGCGGGGATGGAACAGTCACCTGGGTTCTGCCCCTTGGCTCAGTGAGGACTTTCGCCTCAACCCCATCCCCCGCAGCTGTCGGGCTGGTGGCACGCCGACTTGCATAAACACCCAAAAGCCTTCGAAGCAAAGTGCGGCTCCCTTTTTTTAGGGGATCATCCAGCAAGAGTGGAACGATACAGAGGAAGATGACACACTTTACAGTAGCCAGAACTAGAAGCACCACCCAGCACCGGCCGTCCATCAGCCACACTCAGCGGAAATCCCTGTGGGGAGGTCAGAGCTGCAAGCGCGCCGAAGGATGTTCGAAGACGGGACGCTCCTCAGACGGCATGTGCAGTTAAGTTGACATGGCATGGCACAAGAGCTGTATGCCATTGTGAAAGCCTCGAAGCCTCGGGGGAGCATCTCTGGATGGCCAGGCGACTAAAGCTCAACCCTTCCCATACCCCAAACGTGCCTTGCAGTGGTGGTTCGTTGGAACAAAGACTCGCAGCCTGGCAGACCAAGGCCTCCGGTCGGCTACTTTGCTTGAAGTGAGGGGATTTAGTGGGCTGCTGTGCTTTTAAGGTCTTCGAATCTCTTGGGCTAAACTCCTCTTGAGACATCAAAGGCATCAAAGGTTCGCCCTGAATGCTGGAAACCGAGGTAAGAGGTTGAAAACACATGCCTCAACCACCCACCCTGCACGTAGCACAGCACAAAGCTGCAACTTGAGAGCCATCACAAACCTCTCTTCTTTTTGGTGACAAGATCGTTCTCGTGCAGGGCGCCTTGTGACTCCTTGGTAGTCTACGCAAACGTGACTGCCCCGTTCAGCATATTCACCATGTAGGAGCAGTGCAGGTGGCATGTCAGCAGTTCAAGGCTCGTAGAAGTCCTCCCAAGGCATCATTCCGATGGGCACGGGCAATGACCTGGCAAGGTCTCTGGGCTGGGGCCCGGCGCTGGCAGAACTTAGCCAACTGGAGACTCGGGTGGGAAAGGCTTCGGGCTGTACAGGCTAGAGAGGAGCGGAAAATAGTTGGCATTTTTTTTTGTGCAATCTGGGGGCGGGGGGGGCGGGGGGAGTGAGCGATTTGAGAAGTCGGGGGTGCAGGGAATTGGGCTGGGGGGTAGGCAAATTTAACGGGTTTTGTCTTGTAGTTTTTAGCTTTGGACTGCACGAGTTTGGGGAGTTTGAGGGTTGAGGGCTTAAGCAGGATAGATTTGGCATGGGCGGTTCTAGGACGCTGGGGGTGTGCACAAGTTGAGGATTTAGGTTTGAGGAGGTAGAGGCAGGCTGTGCTGGGACTTGGTTTGAAAGGAGCTGGCCCACTCATCGTGTGTGTGTGTGTGTGTGTGTGTGTGTGTGTTTATTCTGAGCAAACCCTAAACCAAAAACCCCAGTCCTAGACATCTGGACCTCCAGGAGAGTTATGTGATGAGAACTATCCACGCGGAGGTTGTGCTTCTCGACCAGTGGCACCATGACCTTGTTGAAGATGGGGGGGGAGGCTCTAGGAAGTTGTACTACATTAACGTGATGATGTGAGAATACAATGGTTTTGTACATAGGTAATATAATGACGCAATGGCAGTCTGCTATTCACTTTGTATTCTGATGGTGTAGCCCTTGCTTGTCTGGCAGCAGGTCGGATGCGTGGGGTGATAGGCCACAAGTTTCCAGGTCGCTTCTTCGTGAGCGCTTCGCACTTTTAGTGCCCTTTATCGCTGAGACTGCCCTAGCTTCGGTCTAGGGAAGGGTGATGAAACGCAGACCGAAACCTAAACCCTAAACCCCAAACCCTAAACCCTAAAACCTATGCTGAAGGAAGCTCACTCTTCGACCTCACAGCATGCTGCCGCCTTCACTGCGGCCAAAGGAAGAGCACAGGGCTGTGCTTTGTCCGGAATGGCCTGGTTGCTCTTTGGTGTTATATATATATATATGTATATCTATATATATATATATATATATGTATATGTGTATATATGTATATGTCTATATGTATATCTGTATATATGTATGTGTATATATATATATATATATATACATATGTATACATACATTCTTTCTTTGCGAGCATATACCCTGTTGTGCCTGTCGCGCAGCAGAGATCATGGAGCCATCAGCCAAGGAGTATGTTGGGTACTTCACCAATTACTTTTCAGTCGGCATGGATGCCAGAACGACGTGGCTTGCCATTGATGGAAGGTATCGAACTTACATACCCCAACTCCACAGCCCAACTGCAAAACCCTTTCGATCAAGCTCGGCAGAAGTAGCAGCACAGGCCATGGGGTGCTGGCAACGGAGTAGAATTGAAGCCGGGTTCCATGCAGGGAGTGCAGCCTGACCTGGTTGAAGAACGTTCTTTCTCAATCTGGCGGATAGGGCTGCTCGCCTTTTTGGCTTGAAATTCTTGACTTGCGAGTTTACGAGTGTTGCATGTTAGATGATGAAACTCACGTCCGATAAAGCTTGCCTGCCATGTGCAAGTCCAAATGGAAAGCCGAGAGCCCTTCCAGTCATGGGGCATGCAAGGTACGAGGTGGGCAAGGCACGCCAAGGGCGACTAGGCGCGTCGGTGCTGGGATGCGAGAGGTTGATCAACCTGTACTTAGATCTGGCAAGTTGGAGCGACGTCTCGATTGTTGACTATAGTGCTTAATTAGTGCATCCGAAGACTACTGGGACACCCATTGTGCACCGGGCGCGAAATGCCTGCGTACAATTCTATTCTGATCCGTGCGCAACACGTTTCAGTCAGGCCGTTGCTGTTTCCAGCTTCGCTGCCTCTGGCCATTCAGCCGCGCGGGTGGCAGTCTGACCTTCTGAGTGCAAATTTAAAACGTGCCAGAGGACTACCAGGGGAAGGCGTAAGGCAGTTGGGCTGTTCACGGTGTGCTCTCTGGCCCTTGGGAACCTAAATGTTCCGTTGACATCCATCGTCGGTTGAATTCAGGGCCCCGACATTCTACGCATGTTGGGAATGAAGCGTGGCACCTTTGCTCAACAACTTGGTCAGTGATGTGATTCCCTGGCTCTCTAGCCAGGGACCTAGTGGGAGCCGAGCTGAGGCTTCATCCATGGCGGTTTTCTGTGTTACGCCTGCAAGGCGCCCAACATGCTGCGAGCCTTGGCGTCGAGTGACTTGCAGATGGGAATGCGCACGTTCATCTTGGCCGAAAAAGAGATGTCAAGCAAAGACATTCTTGTGGTTGTGTGACCTGCTGACCTGTAACTGACACTCGGGTGTTCTTGTCCTACAGGGGCCGTTGCGCGGCTTTGGTGCGAGAGTGTTGAAATCCGCTCAACTGCCCTCAAGGAATCTGCTGCTGTCGCAAGAAGGCCTTGAACAAGGATCTTTCGCTGTGGTTTGACGGATCTGAGCAGGCGTGCTGTGGCTGCATCTTCTGTTCAAGTGACATCGCAAGACGGGATCATTGTGCACCGGCGAAATCCGGCGAAGTTGATTTCTTAGGGCAGAGAAGAGCTCCGCTTCCTAGCTGCTGCAAACTCCACGAGCTCCCCCTGACTGAGCACCCAAAAAACCCCCAAAGCGCCAAAACCAAGGCATTCTTTCCGCCAGGACGAGTTTCGCCCGGGACTCAGCTTCACGAGCCAAGACTGCCCCGATCCGACCAAAGTCTGCGAACCCCGGGATTTCTCAGGTCTTCGGTCTTTGTGACTATTTGGCATTCGGTTTTGCATCTAAGCTTTAAAAAGGCATGGGTTTGCCTACCCGTGCCGCGCCTGGCCACGGCAGGACAGTTTACGCTCACGAACATCAACTCCTACGGAGCAGGCGGGCGTTGTTTCTCACTGCTCCCTGCTAGTCCCAATTCTCCCGCAAAAAGGGACTTTCCGGGAGCCCCTCTTCATCTGCAGGAATGGCGCTCTATGGGAAGCAGCATTTCCGCCACACCGTCAGCCCAACAGACTGGCGATTGGAGGCGCCCGCGCCCCAGCCACTGACAGTCGCCTTGGAGGTTGCTGCGACAGCTTTCGCCGAACCGCCTCAATCCTGAAACCATCTGCAACCCAGTTTGGAGTCCGCAAACATTGGCTGACAACCCCAAGCTTGGCATTGTTGGTTCGTTGACTGGTATACCTCAAGGGCGATGATTGTCACAGATGCCCCAGACTCAGGTTTACGCTCCATGGTCCAGTGTCTGTGGCCGGTGGCTTGGTTGCATTGCCGAGCTTATGTATAGCAGCCGTGATTGAAGCAGGCTCTGTCGATAAGTTGCTGCATGCTAGCTCAGAATGCCTGTCGCTGGGGCCGAAGGCCAGACTGCCCCATGAATAACCACCAGTCGTTGCAGCCTTTCCACGTCATCATAGACACAATGCCATGGACAGATCGGAGATCCCAATTTCTTTCACATTGCCTCAAAGCAGTCCCAGTGAAGGGGGCCCGAAAAAAGGGAAGAATTGTTGATCTAGTTGGAACCTTTACGGCTTAGCAGGGCGAAGGGTCTAGATCATTTAGGATTCCTCATCAGGGGTTTCAGTTGTGGTATTTAGGGTTCAGAGGAGGAGCCTCAGCATCAGGGGTTTCAGTTGTGGTATCTAGGGTTTAGAGGAGGAGCCTCAACAGTCCTGGGTTCAGAAGAGTTGGACGCTTTTGCGTAGAATCCAGATGCAAAAAGAGTTGGACGGTTTCACCCCAGTTCTCAGGAATGACCACGGCAAAGAAGTTTCTGGGTCTGCCGTGCCAAAGCTGCAGTGCCTCTCGGCTGCTGAGATTTTGTGCCTCAACGCCTAGAGAAGCCTTGGTTTCAGTTTTTGGTTTGCTGGGGAAGAGGAGGCGGGCGATAGCGGCCGAGAGTTGCTAGAGTTGCACGGTTCTAGTTTGTTTTCTTGGTGAGGGATTTCTCACTTGGGTTGGGTTTGGGCAAGGCTGCCGCGAAAGCAAGACACAGCTTATGCAGTTCTGCCGGCACCAGGCTTGTATAGCTGGAAGACGCACATGTGCAATCCCTAAACCCGAAAAACCCAATGCCAAGAAGGACAAGCCTGAACCCGTCGTCAACCCCTGGACCCCGAAAAAGCCAGAGCTCCAAGCGCCACACGCTGTTGTATCTTGCGCCGGAGGGGGAGGGGGGGCGGGGGTCGGAAATTAGAGAGTCTACTGATCTGAGTCTGAGAGTATCGTGGCCCCACGCGCGTAGCACGGGCCCACAGGGTTACCTGAGACCTTGCCTGCTGCGAGCGTGACAGTCGAAACACTAAAGCCCTCAAACATGTCCACGTTTGGAAGCCTCAGATTCGCATCGACCACCAGCCCGCGCGCGTGGACTCCTTGGGGATTGAATCTCAGGGGTTAAAGCGTTCAGGGGGCTTCGGATTTCGGAGGGTATGTTAAGCCCCAGAAACCCTTCAACCCTCAGAAACGCCAATAAGCCTCGCATCTGAAGTTGCACACGAAAGCCACCCACACACATGGAACTCAGATTTCGAAGCCGGGAGGCCTTCTTTCGAGAACTTTTTTCTAGGTCCCCTCCCCCCAAGAAGGTTTGGCAAGTTCTCCTAGGACAAGGGGGGAGCCCTTAAAAGGGAGCCGTTCTGAACCCTCTTCTGGCACCCTTGTTGAGGGTCTATATCCCCAAGGGTCCCCCTAAACCTATCCCTTAAGTTTGCAGGATCTGGAGCTCAAGCGGGGCCAGTACTTCCAAATGGACGGCGAGCCCTGGTACCTTTCGGCAGCCTGTCCGGGCCCTGGGCACGGACCTGGAAAACTTGTAGTTTAGACTACGAGTCGAGGATTGGTGCCAAGGCATCATGTAGAGTTTCCGGTCATCGGTTACAGTTCATGGCTTAGGGGTAGGGTTACTGGGTAGGGTTCACTCGGCTTTTCTTGCCAGCATCCCCCTTTATAAGCCCTCGAAGACTCTAAGCCCTCAAGCAGTGGGTGCTTGTGGTTCCCGTCCGATGCATTCGGGATCTCTGCCAAAGGTTGGTTGGGTTCCCCAGCGAAGTACACTTCAACGACTCAAGACACATCAACCCGCGGAAGCAGGGAGCTTGTCATGTCGAGAGGCGTCGTCGAGACTCTTCCTGTGGGCTCAGCGGAAACACCCTAAACCCTAAACCCTTTTTTTGCCACCCTCTCACGAACATGAAACTTTCGAGGAACGCGTCGCTCTCCTCAGGTACAGCAACCATCGAGCCCAACACGCAGGTCGGCCTAGGAGCCTCAAAAAGCCCAAAAGCCCCCAATGATAGGGTTTAGCGTTTAGGGTTTAGGGTTTAGGGCTTAGGTTGAAACAAGGCCTCCGCAATCCCTGAAGCCATGAACCCACCCCCACATCAAGAGCCCGAGTGCGCATCGATCCCGTGCCTGGGGCATATGCCTCCAGAATGTCCCAGTATTTCCCAGTACGAAAGTCAAAGTTGGTGCCCCCCACCACTTCCAAGAGTGTTAAGAGGATGTGGAGCAGGGCATCCGATGCATGTCAAAACAGGCAATTTCCCAAGATCCAGAACCTCTGGCTTGGTGATTTCTGTAGTGTTTAGGAATCATTACGGGTTTAGGGTTTAGGGTTTAGGGCAGTTTAGGGCAGTTTAGGGCAGTTTAGGGTTTAGGGTTCTGACTTGCAGAGTGTAAAAAGTCGCCCTCCCATGAACTCCTGGGCGCAGGTCAAGATGCTTTGCCCACCCTTGAATGGTGTGGGTGCTGGGGTTTGGGGCAGCCGCCAAGAGAGGACGCACGCAGAGTCCATGATCCCCGCTCATATGAAGCCACGCTGCCTCACTTACAGGCATAGGTAACTTGCAAGGTGAATAAGAATTTTGGGTCCTTGAGAACAGGTCGACACTTCCAGGGTCGGGCAACCTTGTGACTAGAAGCCCTGCTCACACGAGTGTCTCGAACGCATAACGACATAATCTGCTGCTGCTCCGCAAGAAACAGATCGTTCGAGAGATTACTGGTGCGGGGTGGCGACTACCTCAATGAGCTTTAGGAGCAGATTAGGTCTTTGGTAGTTGTGTTTTGCAGCTTGGCGAAGGACGTTCTGGACACCCATTCAGCCAGCATCCAGGCCCAGGGCAAAAGAGCTGCTTATATGACAGTTGTTATTTGGGCTTCAGGTTTACCGCGCTCCTGGGTCTTCGGGGGTGCTACAGATCTGCAAGCCACACAGACCCGACCCGGACCTACAAGACACGCAAAAGTTTTTCCGGATGCAGCCAGCTGTACAGTAGAACCCTCCCCGTGCTTCTGCGTTGTCCCTGAGTTGAGCGCGGCTTCGGAGATGTCTGACCCTTGCGACATTTGCGTGCTATTCCCTCCATGCCGGCGCAGGTCTCCCTCCCCCCCGGTAGCCTCGGCTCCACACATAGGCTTGGCTACGTGTGTGTCTTGACACTTGTTGGTCAGATGCCCAAGCCTTTCAGGGTGCTTAGGTGGGGTGAGGTGGTTGAGGGGTTTGGACTTAGGGCCTTTTGGAAGGTAGCTTATGAGACAGGCCTGCAGACCTGCACCGAGCCTTGTTTTCCAGGCACTGATGTGCTGTTGTCCAGCCCGGCACGACAATGCACACTGCAACCGCCACAAAACTTCCCAACCCCCAAGTGTGAACCCCGCGGGGGTCCACAACGCAGCGAAAACTGAGTATTGCTGAATCTCCTCAAGAGTGTCCGAGGTGCATGGACAACAGCACAGAGGGTGCAAGGCATCTCAATGCCCGTTGGAGCCCGACAGCTGTGCTCGAGACCCTTTAACAGCGACTCAGTGAGTGAACCCAAAACACGAACACTTCGCATCCAACACTATACTTAAATTTCGCTGCACATAAAGCACCCAACGTCCCTGCGCTCAAAGTTTGTTTTTTGAAGCCCAAGGCCCGTGACAGTTCGAGCTACAGTGTCCCACAACCTCTATTTTCTGCATTCCCAGCTTTCTGGCTGTTCGGGATCCCGCTAATGCCAACGCCGCTGCTTCGGAGTTAGCCCGTCTTGCAGCGAACAACGCTGCCTCATCGATTCGAGCAGCGTTCGGTGGGCTGCAGCTGAGACGCATAGACACATCAGACACCTTAGCTGTTGGCCGCGGGTGTGAAGGTCTTGTTGTTCACCTCTATGTGAGTTTAACAGTCTTGGACTTAGAGATGAGCCATGGTGAGAATCGGTTTCCACGAGATTCAGGACTCAATAGTCATTTTCGGGGTTCTTAAGCAATTAGTAGATAAGGGTTTCCAGAGTTTCGAATCACGTGCCAAGCATACACATGCTGCTGGTGCCTCAAAGGGCCTCCTCCCAGTCTCAACCTTACGACCTATGGTCTCCAAATGCCTCCAGAAAACTAGTAATATTCTTCCTTAGAAGGGAAATATAGGGTTTATTATTTTGATTCCTTTGGGGTTCTTAAGCAAATAGTAGAAAATAGGTAGCGCGTGATTCCTGTGCTGCTCTCAAGTGGCGAGCCGCCTGCTCATGCAACGTAGACACGTCGGATCCGGCACAAGGCACATCGAATGCAAAAATCTCGCCTGAGCTTACCGATCGGTTTCGGGTTTAGGGTTTAGGGTTTAGGGTTTAGGGTTTAGGGTTTAGGGTTTAGGGTTTAGGGTCACAGTGAAGAGAGGTCCAAGAGTCTATTGAAGGCTTTTCGGGGTAAACCCTGTGCCCTCCAAATTTCGAGTCGAAGAACAGCGCCATTCAGGTGTGAGGTAGTTGGCTTTGCGGGCGGTTTCAGTGCTGGCTCCATAAAGGCCAGCCTCCCTAGCCCGTCTAAACCCATACTAACCACCAATTTGCGGCACGGGTGCGACGGTTAGTCGATGCAACTCTAGACCGTTAAGGCCCCCAACCTGTCAGTGCCATGAGGTCCTTTAACCCCTGACAGCAATTTAAACAGCTCCCACTACCAAGCAGTGAACAGTGCAACGCAAGAGCCTCTTGTCGGCTCCGAAACAGGCATTCTGAGCAGCGCAAAGGTCCCTCAAGATTCTTCAAAATCCTTCAGAAGCCCGTTTGGAGACATTCATACAAATAAAGCAGGTCGTGCTGAAGTCTCTCGCTCCTTGGGCTCTTCAGTCAGTCTTCGCTCATGGCCCATCCCTGTCCGACTGGAAGTGGCGAAGTAGAGAACAGCATCGAAGGAGCTGATACTAAGGGCAAGGGCTACAAAGGCCCTGGAAAGTTCGCAGGCAAAGGGCCTGGACCAGTCAAGGGAGGAAAAGGCGCCAACCCAAGCTGGAAAGAGAAAGCTGCTGCTGCCGCAGCAGAGCCTAGGTCTCCCAATGGGCCCTTTTTTCCCGTTTTTGGGTCTTAGGTTCCTTATAAAAAACTACCCAGTACCATAAAATGGGAGCCCTTATTAGGGGCCCTTATTATTCCTAGGTTACTGGCGATCCTAGGAGCCCTTCCAGAAGCTGCGCGTGGCCTCGCTGCCCCCTGGAGCCATCACGTCGCCTCGATGGGAGACGACCTTCGCCGTGGACTTTCCTGCTGCAGGCCAGACTGAGAGTGTCTTGGTTGCCCTATAGGTTATAAACCCTAAGCCTGAACCCTGAACCCTGAACCCTGAACCCTGAACCCTGAACCCTGAACCCTGAACCCTAAACCCTAAACCTTAAACCCTAAACCCTAAACCCTAGCGCCGAGTAGGGTTGAGAGTATTGGGTCGAGTTCAGTCTGTCTTGGTGGTCCAGTGGACCCTTTTGCCCTGTTTGGGCTGTGGGACCCCAAAAGGGGTACAGATTTTACAGTTTGATTTCCGGGCTACCAAGGTGTTGTGTTTTTGGCTACGCTGGATGGGAGCTATGTGTTGAAGACTTCACAGGCCCCGGCTCAGGAGTATTTTGCCACGAGATTCATTCAGAAACTTGGTATTCCAACCCCGCAGATGCGAATCATCTTTGGAAAGGATGCAGAGCATAGTAAAATCCGAGAAGCTCTGATGACTGTTGCGGGACAGAACGACAGGAGGGGAAACTCGGAGAAGGCCCACCGATTATTGATGAGAGCTCATAGCTCTTTCATACCAACCATGCCTATCTTGCTCATGAGCCTCGTGCCTTCTCCGATTCCCCTAGGCTCTGCTTCCTCCTCAGAGGTGGAAGCCTTCCTGGAAGTCTCCAAAGACAGAGCTGCGATTCCGCGACTGCATGCTGCTGGACGCTGCTGGCTAGCTGATGCGGTCCTTGGTTTTCGCGATCGCTTTGCAAGTCCTGTCACCTGCAAAGACTATCACAAGTTGCGCGCGATGCTCAAGGAGCATGGCCCTGCAATCTTACAGGAAGGTCCGCCGCCGACGTTGTTTGACCAGTACGGGCTTCTACAAGGCAACGCAGACAACCTGGTGCTCAGTGACAACTGTTTAGTGGCCATTGACAACCACGTGCAGCACGTCAAGTCTGCATGCGAGGCAAGTTCTGGGATGGAGCCAAGGGCTATTGCTGGCACATTTGCCAAGGTCCTGGAAGAAGCAGCAGCGAATGGCTTGCTAGAACCACCTGCAGCCAGCGTCGAGTTCTTCCATCACATGGTGCGACAAAATACCGGCTACGAGCTTACCACCGCTGCCTTGTGTGAGTTTCGCTTGGGCGTCCTGCATGCGTTGCGGGATCTCGGCTCAGTTCTTGCTTGGGCCGAGTCCTTCCTGGCCGAGCTGCTGGAAGATGCAGAAGCCACCGAGAGCAAGTTTTGGATGGACAACGTGAATTCCATCAACGGCGAGGCTCTGCAGTCACTCGGCGCCGCTCTTTGTGAGACAGCTGCTCCTTACAAGGACTTCCTTGCGTCGTTACCAGATGTCCCGGCGCCATCCCCAGCCGTTGACACTAAAGCTGTAGATGCAAAGGCATCCGAGCCCCAAGCAAGTTCTGAAGCATTGGCTGCAGCACCAGAGCTCTGGGATGCTTTGCCACCAGATGTGCAGGCAGCTCTGCAACGGGAGCCTCCACGTCCTATTCCATATGCCCCAAGGTGAGGGTAAGAGCTTGGATGGTATGGTGCCGTGCAAGTGGTGGACGTCTGTACCAGTGTTCATGTAAGTTCGCATCAAACTGTCAAACGGCATGTGGCAGGTCAAGAGCCGAAAAAGGCTTGCGTTACTATTCTCCGTGGCTCGTAGAATGTAGCTCTGACTGCATGCCGACATTTGTTTTGTTTGAGGAAAGCCCTGACACCCTTTCCGAGCCCTGAAAAGCCTCAGAAGTCCTCGGGGCTTCAGGAACAACCCAAGTCTAGTGAGCGTTTTCTCGGACTTAAGTCGCAGAACTTTAGACCCCAAATCTTAAATCGTGTCATGGCCACTGTGGCTTGACTTTGCCTGGGTTGGACCAAATCCTAAACACAAGTAGGCCTGGGCCAATTCAGTTTCAAAGCCATAGGGAGTTTGGGACCATCATTGGGGTTCTACAATCAGAATCATCAGAATCAGGATTGGAGTATTTTAGGGGTGTAGAAGGGAGGCCCCATTTCGGTGGTTATACAGAGGCAGAAGAGAACATGTTTGTTTGCATAGCTTCCTTGTTGCTTTCTATAGGGAGCTCCTTAAACTTGTCGAAAAGGCAGACTTTGTGAACGTCACAGGTAGAGTGGTGGGGAGCTGTGCGAGATATTCTAGGTTGCTGCTTTTGAACAGGAGTGTCTCGTTTCTTTTTAGGGCCAATTGTCAATTAGGGCTTGAGTAAGTCTAGGACAAGCCTAGCCTAGTGAGTTCTGGACCCTTACAATGTCATCCGAGTGAGCGGCGACTTGATTGCCGGAAAATTCCACGCCCAAGTGCAACTACAAACTCTGCACGCTTTCACCCCCTCAAGCCCTCTGGAATCAGTGACTGGCGAACCGGGAAAGTACATCATCACCCAAACCTTATAAACTAAACCCTAAGGAGTGAAAGGCTCAGCCGTAAGGCATTCCGGAGGCTCGTGAGCCGCTGTGCAAAGGTCCTTGCATTAGGAACCCCGCAAAAAATTGAAGATAGTAGTCCCCATAATACCCTTTTAAGGAAGTTTTTTTTTTTGTTTTTTTTTTTGGGGGGGGGGGGTTCTGCCCACTGTACTCCTTGAGCCCTGTAATCCCGAAACACCCTTTTTCAATTGTTTGAGTTTCCCTAAACCCTTACCGTCCAAAGGTGACTTCGCTAACCCAGAGGCAGAAACCTGCTTCCAGACAGCACAGGACAGTAGGGCTTCGGGCATAGCCGGTAGCGTGCGGGCTACTAAACTATTTGACATGCAAACATATATACATGTATTCCTATAGATCGATACAGACAGAGAGAGAATTGTCATGATCATACAGGGTTATGAAGAGGTCATGCAGGGTTTGTGCTGTCAGTGGTGTATTGGGCTGAGGGCTTGCAAGGTACTACGGTGTATAGGGTGACAAAGGGTTGCGTAGGGTTTAGTTTGGGCTCTGTTGGGATTGTGAGCCCCCTAAACTCACAAGCCCCCCAAAGCCGCAAGAACCTTCATTCCCTTTCTTTCGCAAGTTCGGTTCCCTTGTAGAGTCAGTTTCAAGAAGCGGAAACACCCGAACCATAAGATTACAATGATACTGACATGAGACTCATGGCTGTGCAGCAGGATTCAGAGCTACAACTCTAAAACCGTTGAATCCGAAACCTGAAACCCGACTGTGGGCATTCGACGATTTTCTTTTCAGGGTTTGGGAACCGCGCCAGGCCGCTTGCCGAAAACCTCAGCACAGAACGCCTACGGCATCAAGTTCACCTTAAGATGCTGAAGCGCCGAAGACCGAACTCCCCAAACTCGGAACATTTGAGGTTGGCTGTCCTGCCTCTTCCAATCGCTCTGGCACTCGGTGGTATTTCACCAGGCAATGAGGGTCACAGGCTTAGGTTCACAGCTTTGGAGGATATCATGGCTTGGTTTAAGACGATGTTTAAGTCTCATGACTCTTGTCAGCACTGGGCCTCTGTTTCAACGGCGGGTGAAGGTGCTGGAAGATCCTTGAGTTTTGGTTGCGGAGAACCCTAAACCCTACACCCTAAACCCTAAACCCTAAACCCTAAACCCTAAACCCTAAACCCTAAACCCGGCCTCTGCCACGCCGGCAGGCTTTCGACCAGCACTTGCGCTTGTCGGACCAGAGACTAGGGCCCGAGGACCGGATTCCATGGACTGTTATGGTTTTTGAGTTTCGGGTATGGGTTTAGGGTTTAGGGTTTAGGGTTTAGGGTTTAGGGTTTAGGGTTTAGGGTTTAGGGTTTAGGGTTTAGGGTGCCAAAGTCAGAGCTGCAGAGTTTAGGGGTAGCAAAGCATCCCAAAAAACTCCAAGCCTCAATTTCGGCGAACTCGGTCTGTTGTGAATTTGCATCTGCAGGAGCACGTCCTGGCCGCACTACAGGCATGACCCTCCCTTCATCCGAACGGAATGACAAGGATTCTGTGTCATTCGGGATGAAGCCATTTGCGGGGACCCTGCACCTAGAACCCTTCAGTCATAATTAAAAATCTGCCATTGCCTAAGGCTTAGAGGGGGTCATCCCCAAGATCGCCACACGGAAGGTCTGAGGCAGTTGTTTGGCAACATGGTGCATGGCAACCCCTGCAAAAGATCCAGACTTTCATGGGGAACAGGAGGGGTGGCGGGAGCTTCGGGAGACGTAAACCCTCCATCGTATCAAACTTTGGATGTTCGAGTATGCTGAAGCACTGAAGGCTTTGGGAGCAGGCGACAGTTGTATTGAGAGAGAGAGAGAGAGAGAGAGAGACCGAGACAGAGAGAGCGAGCCATAAGAGCTCTGAGCCTTTCCTGGCTCCCACGGTGGCTTCCATGAAGCTGGAATTACAGATCCCAAATCCCGAAGAAGCTACGGGCAGTTGCTCTTGGCCGCAAGGCCACCTGGGCCGAGTATGGAGCCGCTCCGGGCGTCTGGGTTTCGTTTACCAGGGCTCCCTTTTTCCATGTAACTCCAATTACCTGCAGTTTAATTTAGCAGTAATTACCCCTGAATGAACCCATAAAACTGTAGGTACTTGGGGTTTCAGTCAGCTGGGTGAGGATTTGACTTAGCTTTGAGACGACTCGTGGGGAGGCTTTGCTTTTGGTCCGACTGGGGACAGGGGTACTGGGATTTACTGGGTAGGGTACCAAAGCAAGGTCTTTGTTCCACAAAAATCTTCGGAGTTGTGCCACTGCCCAGAGCCTAACACCGCTGAACCACCAAAAGCACATTCTTTCAGCTGCTCTTCCCCCTGAAACGAAGTTTTCAGCATAGTTTCACACCACATACCAAAACTAATAATTCGAAAGCCCCACACGGCTCACAAGATATGAGGTGATGACAGTGGTGCCGAGCGGCCCGTGCCCGAGAGCCAGGTTCCCCTGGTGCCTGCAGCAGGCAGCGGCATTCTACGGGGTGTGGGAGATTCTCGTCATTTGGGAAGGTCGAGGGTTTAGGGTTTAGGGTTTATGGGTTTATGGGTTTATGGGTTTATGGGTTTATGGGTTTATGGGTTTATGGGTTTATGGGTTTATGGGTTTATGCAAGCAGTCTGCGGACACTTCGGACGAAAGATTCGGACGAAGAAAATAGCGAATTGAATTAATGAGATTGAAAGAAAGAGCGATGGAATATCCAGTGCAGGTGTCAGTGCCTGCCTTTCCTGTAATAAGCATTCCAAATTGCCTGGAGCGGTGCCTGCTGTATGGCACACGGCGCAGGCGTTACATGTGGGTCAAAGCGTTTCCTCAGGAAACTGCCAAGTGACAAACCATGAAGTTGTTTACTCAAACGCTGCCTGGACTGTACGAAACAGCGAGAAGGCATTGCAGACAGTGATGGAACATGCTGTGCATGGCCTACATGAGAGAGAGATTTGCATCTCAGAAAAGTAACTGGTATCTTGCAGCAACTCACAACTGTCTTGAGAGCATGAAGGAACGTTGTGATTTGTTTTGAGAGCACCTGTCTGGCAAAAGCCAACTCAGCATAATCAGTTTCATGTAGCCACGCGCTCGGTGCCGTGGAGCGCCATTTCAAGGGCAACTGGTCCTGTTTCCATGCTCCAACATTGATTGGAACCAGCCATCCACAATCTTCAACAAAAGCCATATAGAGCTCGCAAATACTAATGCCAGCAGGACATTCAGTCCACTCTCCATTTAGGAACCCAGCCAAAACATGCAAAAACCGCGGGCACATCAGTGACGCTCCGAAGTCAACATGGCTTGTTTGCACGACAAAAGTTGCCTGAGAACCCTGCTCATCCAACGGCTCTCGTGTTGCAGCTAGCTCCAGGGCCTGGTTATCGTTCTGGTTCGTTCCAGCAGCCTCCAGGACATTCTTTTGCAGCTGGAAAATGTTGGCTGATGTGTGCTGCAAACGCCGATACTCCTGCACTGCCCGTTTATATAACTTGACTTGCAATTCAGGCCTGTCAGCATTCGCCAGTTTTGCCCTCCTATCGACAGCGTCGTTGTGGAAAAAGCACCACGCCTCCAAATCATGCGACGCTGTCGTCAGCTCTTTGTGGGAATGCACATGTTTTATCACCCAGGTCGCTGGAGACTTTGTTCGCCAGCAGTTCCAAATGCGTCTCCAAACAGCCGCTTCTGCCTGATTTGACCACCAAACCTCATTCCAACCTTCAGACTGGAGTCGATGCAAACCTTGAACCACTGAAAGGTTATCGATGTAAAGGTACGCATGTGTTGCACGCTGAATGGCTGCCAGAACTGCAAACGCTTCTGCGCGATAATTCGTCTGCTCTTCAGGCACCAATCCACGGTCAACTTCAACGAACTCAAACGAACCTTGTTTGGCCCAAGTGACTGCCCATGCACTCTTAGGCAGCACGTCCAAACCATTTGTTGAACCATCAGTGAAAAGATGCACTGTTTCACGGAACATGGTTGCAAAAGCTGGCCACGGGATTTGTGCAACATGATCGTACCACTCCTGTATGGCTAAAGGCAACTTAAACAATCCTCGCTCATTTTGCAGAACAGGGCCTTGGCTCATCTCTGCGATTGGAAGACCATTGCGACAACTGACGAGGTGGTTGCACTCAAAAAGTCTATGTCGTTGAGAGTCCCATCCTCCACAGTGCCTGCATCTTTGTTCTTGCTCATTCAAGAAATGCTTTTTGCGCTCACTAAAAATAGCCGCGCCAGACGTGAAGCTTCCAAGGACCTGTGGGGCCTGCTTGGATTCTTTGCGCAATCTTTTGGTAAGGCACCAATCAACAGCACCTATCATATGTAGCCCATCCTTCTCAGATTGAGCCTGCGCAATGACCTGCAGCCACTCCTGGTGCAATCTTTCATCGATTTTAGCCCTGTCCTCAAAAGCCAACGAAAGTTCATCTTTGGCTGTCTGTACCTGAAAATCTGCAAGCGGCTGCCAACGAACCTGTCCCAAAAAATCAAAGAGATACTTTAGCGGTCCAGAAGCCTTTGGGTTGTTAATAGCCCGATTCCATCTGCGCAATGTGTTGTCTTGATCTCTGGCAACTGCCCTACGCAATGTCCTCACTCGACTCCAGAAAATGATGAAGAAAGGTTCATACTCTGTGGCTGTTCCGAACAGAGGCGCCAGATGGTGGCTTCTCTGAGACTGCTTTCCCCAGATCGCCACATTGAACTTTCCCCTGAGATTGGAAACAAAAGACTTCGAGGTAGAAGCGAAGGTAGATCCATACAAGACAGAAGGCACTACAACTCGCGTTAGAACCTGACTCTTTCTGCTGGCAGCCCACGGCATTAATCTCAGTCGATCAAGCTTGCTCAAATTGCCCTGCAACCGCTCATTCATCTTGCTTGCTGTGCATCGAAGGGTCGACGTAAAGACAACCCCCAAGTCTTGCGTAGCACTAACAACGTTGAGCGGCTCGTCCTGGAAAGAGCTTTGCCGGCAATTCTTTCTGGCACGAGCTGTCGTAGCAAGAACTTTTGTTTTGTCTGGGTTCAAAATCAGCGCCAATCCATCTGCTGCCTGCTTCATCCGGGAAAGGATAGCCACCACTGTTTGTGTCTCCGGGGTCAAGACTGTCCAATTGTCAACGAACGAAATCATGCGGTTTGGAGTCTCTGGCGGCGCAATGAAGTTTGTAATTCCCCAGGTGACCATTATCATGATTGGCACTGCCACTGGACAACCCTCTGGAACTCCAATCTGACTGTACGTTGGCGCCCAGAGCCCTCCATGGATCTTGAAATATCTGCGGAGCTTAGAGAGCGCATGCAAGTATAAATCCGTGAATTTTGTTGGCCAACCACAACGTTCTGCCAATAAACGAATCAAGTCTCTGGGAATTGTGTTGTAAGCTTTACTGAGGTCAAATGATATCGCGGCCAACGCACTTCCCTCTTCCAAAGCTTCTTCGATCGTCGCCTGCAATTCCCACGCGGCATCTTCTGTGCTTCGGCCTGGAACACTTCCGAAGAGGTCTTTTGGGAGTGCTCCAATAATGTTCTTGAAGATTTTTTGCGCCATCGTCTTGGCCCATACTCTGTAAATTGTAGGCAGAATTGTTATTGGTCGCCCATCTTTAGGGTGCGCAGGCTGTTCCACCTTCGCCAAAAGAGCAACTGATGCCTCTGCCAGAGCTGTGGGCCATTGAGTTGTATGCAACGCCTGGTTGAAAAGCGATCGTAGCATCTCAATCTCGTCCGCATGCAACAGACGCAGTTCCACATTGCTCCACCCATCCATACCTCTAGCTTTTTGAAGGGGAAGACGGCGTATGACATATTCAAGCTCATGGAACGAAATCTCTGCGTCAAAAATCTGCTGCTGTGGGATGCCCTGAGAGATCTGTCGCATCCACCTCTCCTCTGGCCGTCTCTGCGCGTTCCAGAAACTATTCCAGAAGTCCTGAACCTTTCCAGCAACGAAGCTTGAATCACAACACCAAGTTTTTTGAACAGCGGATTTCTTCGTCATCTCAATAGATGCTGGCTTGTTCAGCACCACCTTATTAGACCGGACTGACACAACCTTAGCTTCTACCTTTCCAAAAACCCAAGTTGCTCCAGGTCGCACAAGGTCTGGATTCGTGACTGTAAACGTAGCTGCCTCTTCCTTGCGTGCTCGACAAAGCCGAATGTCCAGCCTTTCTTCTTTTTGCAAACAATCTAATGTGCCGAAGTTGCTGTCCTTGATTGAAGCAGCATGAAGCTTGCCGCCTTTCTTCCAGTCTGCCAGGAAAGTCTGCATCTGTGTATGGCGCTTCTGTTTAGTAACTAACGCCTCCCACCTTCTCGCTTCTTGCTCCATGAGAGCAAGCATCAGGTCCAGAAAACCCACTTCAGGAACACTCAAAGGCACATGAACGCATATATCACTATCCATCAGCCAAGTTGCGAAATCTGGCGCAAATCCCGGGGCTTTGAGAATTTTGGTCCACAAGAGAATTTGTTTGGCAGTGTCTTTTTGGCGTTGTACCAGAAAGAAAAGCTCCCGACACCAATTCAACACTTGAATCCGATGACTGAACACAATGCGATCTGAAGCCAAATCACCCTTTGACGATTGTGTCACCGGCTGCACGCGCGTATTTTGAAGATGCCCTTGTCCTCTTCCAAAGAAACGGGCGTCAAGCTGGTTCGATGTAATTCGCTGAGAAACCATGTCCAACTTATTCTCAAAAGCCTCGTTGAAACACACGAAAGCCTGGTCGATGCCTTCTTGTTGTAAAGCTTGCAAAAATCGCTGCTGCATTGCGTCATCACAGGGAGTCTGCTTAAGGCTCTCATGAAGATGTGAGAGTTGCGCCACATCCAACGGCATAGTCCACGTTGGGACCTTCGTGGGGACTGCCTTCCAGTCGAAAGTTGCTGTAAGTACAGCATGGTCAGAATAGCCCTTTGGATTTACATGGAGGCTCTGGAATGCATGCGCTGCTGCCACATTGGCTACGATGTAATCCAATCGAGTTAGCCCTCGATATGTTGGTTCAGGAGAATCAGTAACCCCCAACGCCTGTCTGCAAGCCAGATCAACAAAGCCCAGTGTCCTAGCTTTGTCCCAAGCAGGCAACGCAGCTAAGTTGCAATTAAAGTCACCCAAGACTAAGGTGGGGATGTGAAACCGAGAGGCTTGACCGAAAGCATGCGCCAGTAATTTGTCGTTTTTGGGAACAGCATCAATAATACCAGCGTGAAATCCATACACTGCAATAAGTCTGACCTGCATGTTGCCGACAGAAATGACTGTGTCTGCAATACGTGCTGTCTGAAATACCGCCACCTCCCAGTTGGATGAAAGGTTCAGCATAGGACTTCGTGAAAACACCAGTGCTCCTGAGGCCTCCACTCTCCCACCCTTGTCCACACATTTTCTCATTGCCGGCGATGGAGCTGACAGAGCAACATGGCATCTCTTCGCCCGGGCATAGCGTAGAACACGTTCCTGTGTAAGTCTTGTAGCTGCCGTCTCAGTCCATACAATGCAATCTGCGTCAAAGAGCGCATCATCCAGATGTTTGCTTGCCGAAACTATATTCTGCAATTTGACTGTCCAAGGCCCTGGATTACTAGCCTGGCCCACACATATACCATTCAAAAAGTTGAAATCCTCACAAAGAATTCGCAGAAAATATAACCCATAGCTGATTGAAGAGACTGGCTTCAAGCAACCAAAATATCGTTTGCTCTTCTTTCTCTCGTCATGCCTGAAATCTTGGTGCGTGCAAATACTAAAATTAACGAAGGAGATCGGAAGCGATCTTGCCTGGGAATCTTTCAGACCACAACCACTCTGCACTGCAACAAAATACAAAAGCGATCCGGCAAAATGACCATCATTAACTTCTGTCTTGAGCAGTAGTGGCTTGGGCCCTGCTAGCTTCTGCCGACATCACGCCAGACGTGAAGCTTTTGATTCATGGTTCGGAGATGCATCTGGGGACCGCTTCGGGCACGCTAGCATGAGGCGGATATCCTTTGTCTGTGCCTCCATCGCTTGGCGAAGAGACTCTTGAAGGTCCAGCTTGGTGACCATCGTAGAGGACAAGCTTTGCATCGAGGATTCAATGCCCTGGAGCCTGTGCTCGTGCTGGAGGAAGTTCGACTGAAGTTCCATCGAAGTGGCGGCGGCTTGGCTTTCCACCTCCTCGACCCTTCTGTTCACTGTGTTGACCGCGCTCTGCATCTGTGACTGCAAATCCTGCAATCTCCCATTGATCTCCTCTTTGAGGTCCGAGAAGAAATTGGTTGTCGGCGTCCGCATGACAGCATTTCCTCCCATTGTAGCGTCTTGCGCAGAGAAAGGGACTGCTGTTTGCACCGGGAGTTTTCGAGCCACCCTCTCTTGGAAATGCTTTCGGAAAGACGACGAAGCAGCAACCACCACCTCCTGTTTCCCTGTTGGCCTTTTTTGGGCCTGTTCCGTGATGAGCACCGGCTGATTGGCAAACTCGAACGTATCTGTAGGCGGAGGATCACTAGGGCCGGAACCCACCAACCACGTGGACATTGCAACCTGCTTGAGCGGCACAGCTTTCCAGTTGAGCTTTGAAAGAATCTGCTGCACCAAGGCCTTGTCTGTCTCGTTAGGGAGTGGCGTCACGAGCCACCGCCTAGAAACAACGATGTCCGTGAGAATGCCATCTGGAGCCCAGTTCGGGTCGAGCTTTTTGCGTAAAAGGGAATAGTCCCCCGCTCGCGTTCTCAAGCCCAATGACTGCTTTCCTCGCACCACTCCAAGAAACTCTTGATGCAAACGAAGGATTTTTGACGCCTTGTCGAGGTCGGTGTGGTCGAGCCAGACCACTCTGTAGTTGCCTGACGGCACTCCGGAGTCCGCATCCTTGGGTGTGAAGAAGATTCCTGCCTTGCCTGACATAGCCAGGAAAATTTCCAAGTTGGCTGCATGGATTTTGATGAAGGCATGCCACGATGTAGCATGTTCAGGAGAAGATTCGCGTCTACCCTGGAAGAACTTGCGACTCCATGATGCCACTGTAGCCTTTTGAAGACCATCTATGGCTGCCCACACATACTTCATAGGATTCTTGGCCGCTTGCGTCCAATCCTGCACATACTCTTTTCGCAGCTCAACGGAAAGGATAGCCACGTCATTGACCTGAATGTTGATGGAGTGCTTGGGCGCTGCCACCACCACTTGTCGACTACCAAAGTCTATGAGAAAGCCCCTCAGGAGGACTTTGTTGTTCTCGGTGAGCGCAGGGAACGTGATCTGTCGGCAACTTAGAGATCCAACTGCCGGCTGGACAGTGCCAACCATGACCGCCCCAAGCTCATCTTCTGACAGCAAAGATTCCACTGCCGCCATGGACTCAATCTCCTCCTGATCCACCATTGCAACACCTTTGGCCTCCGCTGTGAGATGCTGCAATATCGGCAAGGATTCTCCATCCACATCCTGGAAGTGGCCTGGGACCAGCGTCACTGTCAGAGGCGAGGCCGCTGTAACTCCAGTCTCGGACTTGGATGAGGACGAGGCAGTTGAGGTGCTCCAAGGGTCTCCATGGATCCACGGGTCCTCTTTGACCTGCTTGGATGTTGTCCTTGCTTGTTTTAGTTCTTGCGGCAGAACCATTCGCACTCGGTTGCCAGCAGCTCCCTTCAGGGCCTTCCACGGATCCAAGGAAGCATAAGCTGCTTCCACAGCTGGGTGTCCGACCACCTCAATGATTTTTGTGGCTCTTTCAGTTGCAACTTCACCCGGGACTCCCTTCTCGTGCAAGTGCGCTGCAAGTTTCTTGACCAGGCCATCCGATCTGGTTGTCGGCTTGCCTCCACCCCGCAAGCGCAAGCGAAGTCTAAGCAAGACCGGGTCATCTGAGAGGATGTAGTCTCTTGCAACGTGTCGGCCATCGATTGTGGCCCAGAGATCTTCAGGAACTTCAAGATTGAAGGACTGCAACCACTGTGGCCAAGTCATCCCCGAAGTTGGCGGTGGCAACGGGTGGAACTTGCAATCCAGGACCGAAACATATCCTGAGAACGACTTCATGGCATTCGTTGCCATCGCATCTGAGTCATGGTCGACATTAAAGGCGACTGCACAGTCCGGCACATGTTTGACCTCCGCATGCCATCCACCCGTGTAGCCTCCAGACAGGTCTGCAACCTTGAACTTGTTCACTGGCAACCGATGCCCAAGGACTTGAATGCAACCAGAAGCAGGACCATTCTTGGGCAGCTGCAATCTCCACAGCATGTCTTCTTCATTCCATTCTGGGCAGAGACTACCAAAGATCACGTACAACTGGCCTGGCTTGATGATCGTGTTCTCGGCATGCTCCACCATGATGCATTCTGTCGTTTATGGGTTTAGGGTTTAGGATTTAGCGGCGGGTGGGGCCGGGGGGGGCGTCAGCTTGAGGGGGTTCAGCTTGGGGCCTTGTTTTCGTATGTCGGGTGGATGTGTTGCTAACCTGCTCCAGCTCTTGCGATTGGGAGCTGTCGACTTTGCCAGCTCTTTTGAAGATCGACAAAGCAGAGCTCGGGCAGCGAAGTTTGCCGAGCTACCGAAAAGCCGGGAGACGCCCCCCACCCCCCCACAGCATCTTGACCTGTTTGGCCCCTGTGGTGTTGGGAAGCCTGAGCTTCCTGAACCGTTGCCACTGAAGAGTGAATGCCGAGTTGGCACAACGAACAGCAGCTAAGTGCTCCATGCCTTCAAGCTAAAAGTTGAAGAAAACCCGGCTTCTGACGAATTGACGATGTGGCAGGTCTCGCAGAGGCGTTTGGCGAAGGCATGGTTGAGCTTGGTTTCGAAGGGCTCATTGCCATAATGAGCTGTTTGTATCAAAGATTATCAAAGTGAATCCTCCAATCTCGAGATTGCCTCTGCCGCTTTTTGAGCATGCGCATAATGACGCCCCGACTTTGATCCCTGGACCCTACACCTTCCTAAGCTGGCAAAACGGCACTTCGATTCCTACGGCCATTGCAGGCTACGGGGACATGTCTGAGGCTCTTGCTCGCATCCAGGCTTGGGCACAATCCAACCGAGTCCAGCTTTGACTTCTATCGAGTGAGTTCTCAGGCAGCTTCGCATAGCAGGTGCTTTTGAAAGGACAGTGAGATCTTGAGGAAGTGTGAGGCTTGCAAATGTCAAGGAGGGGATGCATGGAGCCAGATGCCTAATCGGGGGCATTGGGCAGGATGAGCTGTCCGGATCCGGCAGCCCAGAAGCCGTGGCAATCGCAGACCGGCAGCCTGGATCGCAGAGAGGGGATTCGAGGCTTTCCGGAGCTCAGTTCAAGGCCGAAAGGACGGATGGTTTCGGCAAACATGGCGCTAATTTCGATATTTCAGAGGCCGACCCCTCCCTACAGAAACTCCATGGAAAAAACTCCGATAAAATGCGACTGAAGACTCAGGATCGTCTTGGTGCCGCTTTGCGGCTCTCCGGGCGCCTGGCCGGGCCCGAAGGAGGCGGCAGCCCTGGCAGAGGCATCTCCTGGAAGTCCAGGTCTCCCAGTGTGGGTTTGAAGCGTTTCTTAGGGCTTAGGGTTTAGGGTTTAGGGTTTAGGGTTTCAGTGAAGCTGCTTCTACCGAGTGTTACCAACTCCGGGCGAAGTGGCAAACCTGTTGCAAAAGGGTTTCGGGTTTTCTTCGGGTGTTTTTTCATTTTTGTTCGTAGTCTTGGTATGTCAGACACGTCGGAAGTAGAGTTCCATCATCCAAACCCCACATCGTACGGGGGCGCTGCAGGCTAAGGCTTTCCTAAGCATCCCTCTGTCCTGGAGTCTGCATAGGGCTCCGGCTTCCTACTCAAATGCCTTCCTTTTTTTCATAAATAAATCCGAAAAAACCCGAAAAAGCAACTCAGGGCCCTTTGACAGGAGGTGCCTTTTGTGTGCATCCTGAGAATCAGCTCTGGCAGGAGTGGCAAATTGCGCACTCTCCCTTGCTAGCCGTGGCCGCTCGTCCACAATTGAGAAGGCACATGGCGGGATGTTTAGTTGCCTTGTAACCTGGGTCTTTACATAACTATCGCCTTACAGCCGGAACGTCGTAAATCCCTCGCGCCAAAGCACGGAGCATTCTTCGCGAATGCCTGTTCCCAAGCCGACACGTAAACCCTGAACCTTCTACAGTCCGCAGTGCCTTGTGGTTCCGGGATTCGAGTTGAGAGATCTCGAGCACTGCTGAGGACTTGACCTTTCCCGCGCCCACTGCAGAAGAGTGCCAGCTGTTGGCGGAAATGTGGGTGCTCGGTGGCCAAGAGGCCACCGGACTTCATCCCTTTCAGTTCGACAGTGAAATAGACTTGAGGTGCTATTCCGGCAACATTTTGGGGCGTGAAGGGTGTCGGTCTTCGAGTGCCGAAGCAGACTTCCTGAGAAAGAGCAGTGTGTGGAACTGGCCCTGTCCAGGCTGCTTCACAAGAGAGCAGCCAGTCAAGCGCAGCGGGACCCGGTCTGGGCAGTCATCGCTTGGTAGCCTTCGTCTGCTTCATGCGGCTCGGTGCAAGGTCAAAGCAGTTAGCCCTAAACTAAGCCTTTTGCTCAAGCTCTAGATGACCTAAGTGCTTCGGCTTTACACAGAGGGTGTGGACATCACAGCTGCCGTAGTTTTTTCAGGAAGAAGCTGGGGCCTCTTCGTTGGAGCTCACATCAGCAACCGCAAGAGAACGTGCACCGCAAGAGAACGTGCACGCAGCTCCCTGCTTAATGCAGCAGTGACAATCACAAGAGTGCGCTGCTCCGAGAAATTCGTCGCCACCTATGCGTCTAGAGTGGATCGTTGAGGTTCTTGCTGCAGTGAAAGTTCTGGGAGCACATGAACCGGCTCCATCTCCTCCCCTAGAAAAGCAAGACCGGCCCTGCTGTAGCTGTTTACACGCTTAGCATGTGCCTATCCGTGCTCACCCAAGGTGGCATTTGCGTCACTACGTCGCCTTCTGCTGCAGGCAGCGGGACCCCAGCAGCTGTAGCTCGGCAGAAAGCGCCCTTTGAGCACGTTCCTGATTTTGTGCGACTCAGAGCAGTGTCCCGCGCCAATGTACGCCAGTGTTCCGAAGTTGTTGGCGTCTTCGGCTGTCATGCCGCTTCCCAAGTGCCAACTCTGACATGAAATCGCACATGTCCCCAAAACGACTCCAAACCCCCCCAATCCCACGGCGACCCCGACATCCTGCCATGGACAGCAGTCTGCAGCCAGTGCCCTGGCTGGGGCTGCTGGCCGCCACCCTCGCGGCGATGCTCGCTGCCTGGATCGCCTTGCGCCGTGCCGCGCGGCTGCGGCGCGAGGGGCGCTCGGCGCTGCAGCTCCTGTCTCGGATGCCACATGGGCCCTGCAAGGCGCTGTAAACGAACCGCTGGCTGTGTTTTCCGGTTTTTGTGACAGTTATTTCGAAGTGCTCTGGCCATTCGCACGCACTGTGCAAGCTTCCAGCACGCATTCTGCGCAAGAAGACTTCTCTTTCTCACACACGCGCACGCGCACGCCCGCACAAACCCACAAGCTCGCAAGCCCGCGAGCCCACGAACCCACAAGCCCACACGCGCGCATGCCCACAGCCAACAACACAAACACGAACAAAAACACGCCAACACAAACACAAACACGCCAAACTCCAACACCGGCGCCGATGCCAGCGCCAACGCCAATGCCAACGCCCACACACGCACGCACTCACTCACTCACTCACTCACTCACTCACTCACTCTCTCTCTCTCTCTGCCTCTCTCAGTCCTGCCAGGTGCTGTCAGGGTTCCTGGATCTTCCGCAGCTGGAGGTTTGGCAAAGCTTGGGAGAGTTTAGGGGCTCTCATCAGAATTTGAGGGTGTGGGGGGGGGGGGGGGTTTTCTGTAAACCTGAAATGGGAGTTGGGCTCGGAACTGCAGGGCTCAGGTTCCGCGTGTTGCGAAAACGCTGCCGGCTCCGTGCTTTGAGAAGCTGCAGTCGCGTCCGAGAACTTCTGGGGGGGGCCACTGCAAACCCTCCGAACTTCCCCAAACCCCCAACTTGTTCGTCTCGAAGTTCCGGCCTCCAGGTTCTTGCTGAGCTGCGCCCGGCCTGGGACTTTTCAACGGAGCTCCGGCTTGCAGAGCGAGCCCTCGAGCGCCAAGCTTGCTTCTTGGTGGTAAGAATACTATCTCCCGTAAAATTGAAGAAGCCGGCCACTCGTTTTGAGCCCATGTTTGGGTTGGGGGTGGGACAACCACTCAAGTCATCATCACCCGGAACTCTGAGAAGTCTGTCCTTTAAGGCAGCCACCCGGATGTTCTTTGCTACAAAACGCCCTGAACCCCAGCTACCGTGGGGTTCAGCAGAAAAGAGACATCCCAAGAGTCTCATGGCAGTGGCAGCATGCCTGAGGTTGGGCCGTGCTTTGCGGCAGCGAGGTCTTTCAGCCTTTCGGATCCACCAGTAGCTTCAAGCTTCATGCCGCTTGGGCCAGGAATGCTTGGGATCGAGGCATGACCCAAGAGTTTCGGGGACCGGGCCCACGGTTGTATTGCTGATTCCAAGCCCCGCACGCCGTAAGGATGACACCCCAGATGTGAGGGTCGAGGGGCTCACATTCATGACTTGGACTGACTGGAGCCAAACTTGAAAAGGCAAGGCTTCGTGTAAAGTGTGACCTGTCCTCACCTCGAGCCTCAGGTCCTGCGCAAGCAGCTCTCACAGACGGTCGTGTGCTCTTGCACGGAACTGTCTGTAATCACCGCGGAGAGCACGGGCAAGAGCACCCTGGCTTTCTGAGTTTCAGCCTGGAGCCGACAGTCTAGTCAAAGGGGTGTTCGGGTTTTACAGTTTTTGGGTTTGGAGTGGCACCAACTCCCAGCGAAGTGGCAAGCCTGTTGATTTAAGGGTTTTTCGGGTTTCATCAGGGTTTAGAGTGGCTGTTCTTGACCAGCGCTTGTGGCTGCATTGCGCAGCCAAGGAAAGATTATGCTTGGGGACATTTGGTACGACGCCATGACCCAGGAGCCCGCCCTTTTGCACACTTGTTGAACTTCAAAGGGTCCACTTCTGGAGATTCGGGCCTATAGGCTCCCCCCCCCCCCCTTAGGCGGCTGGACCGAATGTTAGAATTTGGGCGGGGAGGGTTCTTGTATTGGAAGCAGCGATTCGTCTAAGCCACGGCCGCCTAAGTTCTGGAATGGCCCACTGCCCATGACGCCCCCATGTAATGCCGCAAGCACGTGTCTGAAGGTCTGGGCATCTTGTGAGGTCGACCAGCTTGTGCAGTCCTGCTGCCTATATCAGATCCAGTCAGGTGTTTTCATGATGGGGAGTCGATATTAAACCCTATAAACCCTCAACCCTCCTTGCCTGCCTTGTGCGAGACTAAACCCTAAACCCTAAAACCACTTGTAGCATCGAACCCTAAACCATCAGCCCCGAGAGGCGATGGAGAAAGATGTCCCGGTGCTTCAGTGGTTCGCGGCTCACCTAAACTTGCGCGTCGTAGGCATTGGTGGGCCTGGACGACCAGTGCAATCACATTAACAACATTCTGTTGATGGCAACTTACAAGGAGTAGTTGAATTAATCTCAGTGTTAGCATGTCGCATGGGTTAGGTAGGGTTCAGTGGGGAGTTGCCTAAGCTTTTCCTGCCCAGGGCCACATTAAGGCGTTCCCATCCCGGTATACTGTGGGGTCTCTGCCTGCAGAGCCTTGCGCGTGCAGTCGCATCTTTCCGAAACCCTGCTCTTGACACCAACCTGCTTTTTCGGATTCGGGATACGACCGTGCGTGCAGAATCCGAAGCCACGGCCCCTTCAACATGCACCTCAACCAACCCAGACCTTCTGCCAGAGGTGGCAGACCGCCAGGAGCTTGAGGGCTTCACATCCCTAGGTCAGGTCTTCCTTCGACTTGCGGGTCGGGTAGTTCCAAGAGAATGTAGTCGGATTTGGGGTGACTTTGGGGGGCCTTCCGAGCCTCGTGATTTTGACAGCTGTAGAGCACGTGTATGCATAATGAAGTCACACGGCTTTGGATTGGGGCTCTCGAGTGTTGAGCTTCGGTTATTAAGCAGTTGGCTTACGTGCCCCTTCTTGATGCAAGGGGCTGCAATTAGAGGCTCGAGAAGCGTTTCCCAGCAGGAGCTCCCTAGGACTGCGAGTTCCACATGCACAAGCTATCTTTGCCCTAAATAAGCTCGACCTCACTTCTTGGTAAGCCAGAAGGTGTCCCCCCAGCCAGCGGCTCTTCAGACCCGCTCTGCCCGTAGGAGCCCACCGCCGTGAACGGCGACACTTGGCACGGCGCGGCTCAGGCCCTCGGTACCCTTGGAGGCCAGCGGGGTCGCTGTTGAGGACATTGCCTGACTTTTTGCTTCAGGGTTTGGGAGCACCCTCATCCAAAAGGCCGTGACGTGTCGAACCTTAAGGTGGCACAAGAAACCCTTCAAACCATCTGCATTTTTCCTGCATCCACAACCCTGTTTAAGCCAGAGGTTGGCTTGTCAGGAAGGGCTTGGCTTCGAGGGGTTTTGAAGCCCAACCCGTCCTTTGGCCATGCTTCTCCCCAAATCCTAAGGACACACATCTATGAAGCCTCTTCCAATTGTGAATTTCTGGCATGGCTGCAGCACACTTGGGACATGGTTTACGCCGATGGGGCCATGTAGGGTTTGGCTTCAGGCTTCAGGGTTTCGGCTGCATGTTGCCGGGAGCCAATATGTTTGAGAGCCTCTTTGACCGCCGCCCCTAAATCCCTAAACCCTAAACCCTAAACCCTGAACCCTAAACTTTCCCTGAACCCTACAACCCGAAGCTGCCCTCGAAAGAGGTCGCAGCTGGGTCGAGCGGGCCCGGCACCTGAAGATGCGAAAGGCAAGGGGAAGGGAAGGGTTAGGGCAAACATTGTTGAGAAGAGTCTCCACTCTCTCTCTCTCTCTCTCTCTCTCTATAAGATACGTACAGACAAATATATATGTGTGTATATATATATATACGGATAGGTATTATATATATATATATATACATATACACATTGTATATGAGGTTGCCACTGGATGGATACCGTTTCGCGGGTTCTGCGGGTTTAGCAGAATTCAAGAGATGCCTTCTTGGTACATTGATTTCCCTCCATGCTTCGTGCTGTCGAAGAGGATGGGGCGTGGTGCTGTCAAGATGGGGCAGGGAGCAGGGAGGATGACGCGGACCTCACGCCGAAAATGAAGCATAATGTCTTGACCTTGAGGCATGCTGAAGCAGAGATCTCAGGCAACAGGCAAGCCCGGAAAGCCAGCGGATGCACGCTGTGCAGTGCTGGAATATGCTCAGCAACATGCAAGTTCGGAACGCGGGGCGACCAAAAGTGGTTTTGGGGAGTCACTGGTGAAGTCCATCCAACAACCCCCTATCGGGTTTTTGAGTCGGCATCGGTGGCAGACCGAAAGATGTGGATGTCCGGAAGAGATATGAAGGGCAGACCCTTGCGATTTCAGGCGTCGGCTTCATGCAACCTTTTGCATGCCAGTTGGTGACATGACTGAACGTGTTTGGACTCCTGATCCTCTCTGCATGGCGCAGTTCGACTTCAACAACTTCTAGAAAGGAGCCTCTCCTATCCAGAGCATTGCAACCCTAAACTCCTAGAATTCCCTCCTAAACAGAGCATAGCAACCCTCAACTCCTAGAATTCCCGGATTTCTCGCCACAACAGCCTGCCTCCAGACTTCCTGGACCTACAGCTGGTACACTCTGCCGGGCACCCAGGGGCCCAAGATTAGGGTTTAGGGTTTAGGGTTTAGGGTTTAGGGTTTAGGCTTAGGGTTCCTTGGCCTTCCTCTTGCGATTTTAGGGTTCCATGTAAATCTGGAATCTTGCCCAGGACCCTACCGTTATTCCTCGATGACATGAAGGAGGCGGACGCCTTGCTGGTCCAACTCGGCCTCACTGCCAGTTGATGTTAAGATGGCGGAAGCAGTGAATGCATGGCGAGGGGGGCTGCGTGCCTCCACTCGCAGCACTGCAATGTACAGCGATAGCCACTTCGGGTTGCAGGAGGGATTGGCCCCAGAAACGATGCCTGAGCCGCTGAGGCACTTCATGGCTTCTAGCTCGAGCAAGAAACGAATGTTGTCTGAAATCTCTGCTGCAACCTTTGGTTCCGATTCTGGATCGGTTGTTTTGAATTTGGTCTATGGCCCTGCGAGTAGTACTGTAGATAGTTTCGTGAGCGGAAGTGCTTCGACGCACCTTGAAAGGCGAATCAAAGCAGATATTTAGCTCAGCTACGAGAGGCGTGAGGAAGCTGTCCCTGACGCCCCGGCCTCCAAGCCCATATGTCAAACACCTCACCTGGCTGTGGTTCCCTATGGTTTAAGCCTTCAAGACCCCAGTTCCCTAAGTTCTCGAAGCCCTGGGATCCTAGGCAAGACTGTGTGCCCTTAGACTGTTGAGTTCTTGGCTTTTCAGCTGTGCGGGCCGAAGCCCTGAGAATGCTTGCCTTGCACGCGATGCGGGAGGTCCCGTGGCATGAAAAGAGTTCAGAGTTCATGGCTTAGGCGAGGATATCTGCAAGCCTGCTGCAAGAGTCTCAAGGCTGTGGGGCTTCACAGGCATAGGCCTGCAGGCAAAGAGGATGGATTTGCAGAACGGCTGCCGGATTTGCAAAGTTTGACCGTGCAGCTTCGGAGAAGCCGAGCTCGCGAGCTGCAAAAGGCGCCTGAAGTCAGCAACAAAGGGTTTCGATCGATCACAGAGGGCCAACTACAAATACCTTAGTCTGAGCCATGCTTGTGCTAGGCTTGAAGAGGTTTCTTACAGGGGCGCCAGCAATGTCATGTACCTGAAGTGACACCTTGAAATCACCCAGTATAAGTACTGAATGCACGTAACTTCTTCATAGAGGTAGATACGTCGCCCCAGGTAGTCTTGTGACCTGTCCCAAGACCTGTATCACCGCAGCGGCACCCCCCAAACCTTCAAAGCAAAAAATCACCGAAATCGTAAGCCGGGTGTGCGGCGGTAGGGGCATCGTCCTTTGCAGGCATGAGGCGGCGTGTAGTGCTGCTTTGGTCGCTGCCATTCTGTCTGGGTAGTTATTTCTTTTTTCTGGGTCAGCTGCAAGAAGAGGCAGGCCCCGAAACCCCAGCCAAGGCGTCTTCTTTAACGACTTGCCGTGCCTTACGCCCGGTGCTCCCAAAGAACTCGCCTGGAATGATCCGTGGATGATTTCAAGCGGCCGGAGGGCTCTCTGTTTCAGGGCACATGCACCTTACTGTAGGGTTCGGGTGTAGGACATTTTTGGGGTGCAGCTACAACTTTGTCATTCCACCAACCATATCCACTCACAACGGACGAGCACAACTTCAGCATAATCCCCGCCGCTCGAACAAGGAAGTGCCTGAGCTCTGCAGCAAGCACTGCCTGATGAAGCACGGCAGCCTTGGGATTTCCTTACATGTGCCGGGATGGGTTTGGCCTTCGCTTCCTTAAAATGATCTACAACATCAACCTCCCCACCCCCTCATCAGCTAATCCTGCGTACATGCAGGAAGAAAGTTTTGGGGCCTCACAAGTCATATGAAGGGCGCAGAACGTCGCACGGCAGGTTTTGGTGCCCAACCACGCCAAAGTAGGAGTCCGTAGAGCCTGTAGGGCATGATTCAAGACTTCAAGACAGTCAAGTGTGCCCAATTATATGCTAAACTCTAAGCCCTAAACCCTAAACTATGTAAGAGTGAGCGTCGGAAATATGCGCAAGCAGCCGATCTCTTGGCCTCAGCATGTCAGCTAAGGCCTCGTCTCGTACTGCAACATGGCTGCAACAGACAGTCCGCTCTTTTCGTTTGATGGGCATCCATGGTGCCCGATATTATATATATATATATTTTTTTTTATTTTTCATATATTTATTTAATCATATATTGGTATAAATTTAATGTAGTACATCATACAGAGTCTCTGAATTATATCTCCCCGTTTTGATTCAACGGGGACAAGATTCTCCCCCGGGTTCCGGGAAGGTAGAGGGGTAAAGTGAGGTGAACGTCGGGCCCCAGGGCTGAGATGCTTCATGAGGGCCGCTCCAGAACAGCTTGGGCAGGAGGGATTGCGGGGGGGAGAAACAAGAAACCACAGATTTACATAGCCTCGAAAGACCGCGCGAATTTCTTCTCTTCTGCCCAGGTATGAATCGCGATCTGCGGCAGAAGATGCCAGGTCAAGCCTCACTGAGCAGCGAGATCAAGCCGGGCCGAAGCTTTAAGCTGGCCTGAGCCATTGACTACAGGGTAAGTGGATGACATGATTCCGTTTGCTTTTCGCGTGCCAAGGAACGGTTCAACTTAAACTCGGGCAAGGGTCTTTAGAGCTTTCTGGCGTCGAGTTGCAAGATAGCATCATGACCGAGCATGTTGATGTCGTAGGCTACAATTCGCCACTGCCATGGCCCTGCCTCGCAGCCTGGGGGTTGGGGAAGCCATCTCCCACGTTCCGCCGGGGGCAGGGATGGACGGCCGTCCGGTTTCGGACGCCTCGGTGCGCCTGTGGGGGCCCACGAAGAAGGCATCAGCTAGGCCATGCTGGGGGCAAGGAAAGCCGTATCTTGTGGGCTCCTGCGTCGCCTGTGTGCTAATGTTTAATGCGAACTCGCAAGACTAGGCCGCGAGCTGGACCCAAAGCCTTGCCTGCTCGGTCCTTTCGAGACGGAAAAAGTCTCCCGTTGAACAGCCGCGGTGTAAGTGAGAGATGGGTGTGAGCTTCTCGTGTTGGGGGCGAGTCTTGGGTCCACGCAGGAGAAAGGTGAAAGCTCACAGTTTCGACTGACGAGTCGGCCCTAAAGCCCTTAAAACTAAGCCCCTGCCGTCACCCAGGAACAGGCCTTGGATGCCTCCTCTCCAGGCCACCCGATTCTTGACAAGCTCTTGTGATGATGCATGCGCCGATTATATAAGCCTGCTCAGCTGGTTGTTCTTTACGAGGGGCCTTTCCAACATGTTTCTTTCCAAACGTCTTAGACCAGTTCCAGAGTTTACTACCTAGGCGGTGGACATGTACCTTTGAAACGGTGACTCCAACTGGCATGTCACAGATTCCAGAGTCTCATGGCGCGGGTTCGTTGTAGCATGCATGGGTTTTAGGATGCTTCAAGGCTTGGGGGATTGTATGCTTGAAAACAGAGTTGGGGGTTTGGGGTGGTTGACATTCTTGGCCGGGGCGTCGTGATCCCCGGATCCTCAAAGAGGAGCGAAATCAAGCAAAGAATGCTCTTCCTCAGAGCCTCTTTTTGCTGCTCAGATTGTTGCGGCTTACGCATGGGCATCTTACTCGTAGCTGCGTAGCTGTTCGGTCCGCAGTTCAGGAACTCCGACCCAGCCTCAAACGTCAAACAACGCCAACCATGCCTAATCCCAACCTCGCACTCTGCCTTTGACGATGCAGGCAATGCGCAGTGGACCCGTCAGAGCTTTCTACGGCGAGGTAGTCGAAGGACGGTCCATGGGGAGCTGCAATGGGCATTGGCCTCTGGGGCAGAGCCTCAGTGGCCCCTTCCCACATTGGGGGCACCTTCTTGGGGTCCTTTTTTATGAGGGAACCCGATTATTTATGGATCTAAATTGGGGGTCCCCTATCTTCGTAAACCTCCAAATCGAGAGTGGAGGCCTCTCCACACCCCAGCAGAGGACACGGGCAGAGACACCCAGCCGTGCGGAGGGCACGGCAGCGGTTGCGGAGGAGGCCAGGATTCGAAGACAGCTTCTGTGAAGGGGTGCACGAAAAAAATCAGGGCACCCCTAAGATAGCCCCAAATAGTAGGATTCTCCCTTCTCAAGAAGGACCCCAATAAGGTGTCCCTAATGTCGGAAAGCCCCACTTGGTTATGTTGCCTTCTAGGCTTGGGAATCAACGGCTGCGGCCTGATGCAGATGTCGGTCCCTCCGACCTTCTGAAGAACTTTAGGGTTTAGGGCTTAGGGTTTTCAAGATTTCTTACTCTTTTGCGGGGCGACGAGGGTGTAAGCATCAGCGTATCTCCAATTCTCCTCCACACAATCCCGATGCTTCCATTTCCCATTTGCAAAACGAAAAGCATCAGTAAGGTCAGGGGAAAAGTTTTGCGGCTCACTGGAGGGGGCTTGCCCCAAGTGAGAATCTTTCCGACCACATCCTATTGGGTCGGGCTTGGCCTTATAGCTAAACTGCGCTCTCGCCCAGGGGATTCTTAGGCCAGAAAGCCCAGAAGAGGGAACCCCATCAAAATACACGGTGTTTTTTGGTTCGGTCAGGACGTTCGTGAAGCAGGGCAAGCCAGAATCGTCTCCTTGTGCCTGGGTGTCTTTGCGCATTGTCAAGCCCAATGAGTCCAAGTCTTGCTCAGGCGCCTGCTATCCACGGCGCTCGGGACTTACTTCCCCCACACTTGAAGAGCCGAGGGTGGCTCCAACAACTCCAGCATACAAGCTTCAGGCTTCGGTACTTGTAGGGTTCTGCATGGGAGAAACGATGCCGACACGAGCTGCGACAATGGCCACCATGAGTGTGCACCAACCCTAAACCCGACCCTGAACCCGAAACTTGCCTCATGTAGTGTGGGCTGGTCTGCTTGGCGGGGCAAGAAATAGAACTCGGTGGCCTCAGGTACTTCTGTGCTGTGCTGGAGTCGGGCAGTGCATGCGGGGAGAGGATAAAGGAAGTTGCGTCACACAGTCGCAATGAACAAGAACTGAATCACAGTATGCCCCCCCCTATTAGGTCTCCACTGAAGGTGCTTGGGTTGTGATACTGTGGAGATCCGAATGATTGACAGCTCCCGCATCCTTGCCTGCTGCGTGCGAGTGCGAGAGTCGGAACCCTAAATCTAGGATGTTCCCCCTTATTCTAATGAAAATTTACTTTAATCCCGATTAAGGACTGCTAGTCGAAGAGGCAGCATCCCAACCCTAATCCCTGTTTTATCAAGTTTTCTTGGTGCCGAGGCGGACCGTCTCCGTGCAGAGAAGGACCTTCGGCACCTTTGGCCCTATTTTGATGGGGGTTTCGGAAACCAGGGGTACCTTATTGAAGGTATTCTTCAACTTCTTTTGTGGGGGTCACTGGGGTCTATATGAGGGGTCCACTGTTGTCGTAAACTCCTATTCGGGGTTTCATAGGGAGGTCAAGAGTCTGGAGGACGGGGTTATCATGGTTTGCCGGTGTTGGAAAACTGGGCTGCGTGGATGTCGGCTGATTTATTTTTCTTGGGGCGGGAAGGAGGTGGGTCCGATTCGCAGGCATGACGGGAACCGTATCGAAGCCTTTTTCTAGGAAAGGTTGATCCGACTCTGCCCCGTAACCCGAACCTAAACATCCTCAACTCGACATGTCTATACTTGCCAAGGCCAGATCTCAAGATCTCGGCAGAGACGTTGAGGCGGTTGCTGCGGCCTCAGGCACTAGAAGTAGAGGTAGAGGTGTGTGTGTGTGTGTGTGAGGTTCAGCAAGAAAGTGCCTCCAGCCAGCTTTGAGATGTTGCAGAACCTGTAGTATAACAGGAGCCGCACTCGGTTCCACGTAATGGCGGAAATGCAGGCTCGAGAAACAATCGCGAAGAGATGAGGGAGGCGAACAGCAGGGAGGTGAACAGCAGGCCCAGAAAGTGATAAGAAGAACCATTGACAGCAGCAATGGCAGCAAGAAGCACGCCCCTGCCCGAGACAGACAGACACACACACACACACCACACACACACACACACACACACACACACACACACACACACACACACACACACACACACACACACACACACACACACACACACACACACACACACACACACACACACACACACACACACACACACACACACACACACACACACACACACACACACACAACACACCCACACACAACACACACACACACACCACACACACACACACACACACACACACACACACAACCCACACACACCACACACACCACACACAACACACACACACACACACACACACACACACACACACACACACACACACACACACACACACACACACACACACACACACACACACACACACACACACACACACACACCGCACACACCGCACACACCGCACGCACCACACACACCACACACACCACACACACCACACACACCACACACAGAGACACACACACAGAGACACGCACACACACAGAGACACGCACACACGCGCACGAACACACGCGCACGCACACACGCGCACGCACACACGCGCACGCACACGCGCACGCACACACGCGCACGCACACGCGCACGCACACGCGCACGACACACCGCGCACGCACGCGCACACACACACACACCACACACACACACACACACCACACACGCGCACGCACCCACACAACACACACACACACACCCACACACACACGCGCACGCACCCAACACACACCACACACACACACACACCCACAGAGAGGCACACACAGAGGCACACACAGAGGCACACACAGAGGCACACCAGAGGCACAACGCTTTGCACTTGCACTTGCACTTGCGCTTACACGTACGCATGTGGGCATCTGAACATGTCCCCTGCAGGCCAAAAGAAAAGGCACAGGGGCTTTCGGATCCGAGGAGCCAATTTTCTTTACTGGTGCTTCAGTTAAGGGGCGGAGGAGTGGATCTGCAATTCCGAAAATATTTGTGTCATCATGCTCGCGTTCACTCCACACGCCCATTTTGTGATAAGCAGCAGCAGGCAAGAATAAAAACAAAACGACACTAAGCGGCTTAGGTCTGGCCAGGATGATGCTGCTGGCCGTGTCTTTGGAGCACCCAGGTGTCGGGTTCGTTTACGTCAGGTTTAGGGTTAGGCAGCAAGTTAGGCATGCTGTAGTGTTGAGAATTGTTTGGATGTTTTTTTTGGCTTCAGGCAAGAGAACTAAGTGTCCGTTCCTGTAGAAACAGGAAGAAAGCAAAACGAAAGGCAAGAAGGAATAAGGATAGAAAACAGAGCTGTGCAGCTTGCTTGACAAGAGCCATACTTCCACTGTGTTTGGACCCTAGTCTCCCCCTTCTTGAGCCGTTACCATGTGTTATCAGCATATCCTGCGATATGAATCCTTCCCGAGCCCACAGAATCGTGCTTGCACATGGGGAGGGGAAGGGAAAATTGGGATTCTTGGAATGCTATGCGGCTTGAATTCAACAGCATCAGCATCATTCTGTAGCGTTTGTTTGCCAAACAGAGGGAGGTGCTCCTGTTGAACTTGGTGGGAGCGTGGCTTACATCACGGAATGTGGGGCGAGGGCGTGACATAGAACATTGGATGGTGCATCAACCCTACAATAACGAGGTCTTAACAGAAAAGGCCACCCCTTATGATGGTGCTTAAAGTTTGCTCCTGGCTGGGGTTGCAACCCCCTGCAACCCTGAAGCCAGGATGCCATGAGCGGCCTTGGCACGTCGTTCTATTTGTTGCGCCTAATTTGGAGGCCACTATAGGCCTCAAAGAACGAAGGCCCTGCTACCCAAAGGGCCCTGCCGAACGCAAGGCACATGATTGATACACATGTGCGGAGGCCAAAGCACTCGCCCAGGGAGGCTGGCCCGTGTTCGATGATCTTAGGGAAGCATGGCAAGTTGTATGCCCCTCGTACTAAACATTGATGTAGATGTATCTGCAGTATCTGCCTTCCCTTTATGCATCTTCCCTGACTGTTTGATGGGTAAACTCCAGAGGACGCCTGGGTGAGCAGCACAAGCATGACCGCTTGAACCAAAGGAGCAAGTCATCTTTGCACCTCGAAGCGTTCAGCCTCACCATGCTACACCAACCCAAGCCTTGACAGACAAAATGCACCCGATCCCTTGTGTTGACTAGCACCACAGCCCTGAATGTCAGAGTTTTTCAGGCTTTTCAGGGGTTGGTCACAATCGCCAGGCTCCCACATCCCCGCTGCTTGGCAATCTCGGCCCCACGCGCGCAAGGCTTCGAGATGATTTGGGCGCCTTTGCTGGGAGGTTTCGTCATGGGAGGGGGGGGGGGGGGAAGGCCTATAGGGAGAGCTGGACTAGGAGTTGGCGTGCAGACGTCCTCTGCAACCTACCCCAGAAGCTCCAGAGCAGAAGCCTTGAACCCACGGCAGACCCACGACAGCCTGCACGTAAGCAAGAAAGCACCTTCGGCCTAAACCCCTAAACACCTAAAACCCTGCGACATTGCCCACCGCAAACCACATTCGTCTCTGACCAGGCAGCTTCGGAAACGCCGCCTGCAAGCAAGAGCTCGGCACCCCTCCATGCCCTCCGCTGCACTGTCCTTAGGATCTGGCATGTCCAATATAACATAGTTCATACAATATAATACAATGTAGTAAATATCTATCTATATATATATATATGTATATATGAAAGCAGCATGACATACAGATGCTTTGGGTTTGGATTGCCGGGCTTCAGAGTGAACTGGGGGCAGTAGCTACTCAGCCAATTCTGCTACGCGCTGTCTTGGGGTTGGCCATTTCTGAGACGAACACCAAAGCTTGAACCTCTTGTCAAAGCCGCATGACTGCTTCACACGCCGAGCTGGGAGTGGACCTTGAAATCACGGGGGAGTAGTACCCGTGTATTGGAAGGCCTAAGCCAGCAGTTCCTGGCCTAGATGGACCGTCCAGCCTTGTACACTTTGGGGCCTCTGTCTGTTGAGGGATCCCCAGTTCCAGTCTATGTTGGCCAGTTTTGACCAACGGTCCTTGGGAGTAGGAGCGAGCTAGTCCGTTCTTCGAAATGGCGGCGCCAATACTTCAGCATGGTTGATTAATTGTCATAATAATAGTTAATAATGATAGAAAATAGTAATAGTAAGAATATAATTAACAATCATAATTAAATTAGGTGGCATCGCAAGGCCCTCCTAGTCTGTTCTCTGTTTTGTGTCGGCGGAGTCTTGGTCTGTTTTGCATTGTTTGCTTTCTTGGGGTTTGTGGCCTGGGTGTCTTTGTCTCTTGAGGTTTGCGTCGTTGTCTCTATAACCTACGTGCTGAGACCCTCTGGCGTGAACCCAGCCATATCCGGCCTTTCAGGCCACATTGCAGGCCATCAGCGCCGTTGCGCCGAGCGTCGGCCCCAAGATGCCGTGAAGGGTTTAGGCTTTTCGGGTTTTTCGGGTATGTAGGACATTTAGGTAGTTCGGCCATTTATAGGGTACTCAGGCTACGTAGGGCATGTAGGCAGGCTTAGCGAGATGTTTGGCTTGTAGCATGCTTAGAAGTCAGATGGCCTGCAGATGTTCACCCTTCCAAACGGGGAACTTCAACCAATCTTAATAGCATCTACACGGTTTCCCACACATATGTCCCCCACTAGCTCCAGATGGTTCTGGACTTTATAGATTCCCGATTCGAGCAAGTCTCTGCAGGACAATGGCAACAGCACGACATTGTTTGGACGAGTCCTGATGAAGCCTAGCCGGAAGTGTTAACTGTCAGGCCATGAGAACTGTCGGGTCGGACGAAAACGGATAAATCTTGAAGTTCGTTGGCACGTGATAAGCCGAAGCCGTTGGCACCGCTGGCACCCCCCGCGTGCGCGGTGGCTTCAACCGTGGACCCCCCCAAAACCAACGCCGCCACCAAAGGCACCCCACTGACGCTCGCACGGCCACACCTGTGGCCTCGCCCGCCTCTCTGCGGCCCCAACAGGCGGGGCAGGGTTTGGGTGTGTTTTGGTGTAGGTTAGTTAATGTTTTAGAGCCGGTAGATATCTGTGCAAACAGGTTTTTTGACGGAAGGGGTTCGAGATCTGGTTCATGGTTTGAAGTTTTGCACTAGTTGTGAATCTACAGTTGGGCTTTGGTTGCAGTCAGGTGTCATGGGCTTTGGAGGAACTTTCGCGTGAGACTTGACGGTGGAGGTAGGTAGCGGCAGTGGTTTAGGGATCATCGTCCCCCAAAACCAAAAACCGAATACTTCGCACCTGAACCCAAGTTCGAGTGGAGCTGACTGAGGACACTCGGGAGGGATGGCTTGAAGGTTTGGCCTGCGGTGAGGGAGGGGAACAATAAGAAATATTAATGGTGTAAACTTTAATGTGCAAGAAATAGTAATAAAATGGGTCGGGTAAGATGAATTCGCTCCTGTGAGAGGCTCATGCAGAAAAAAAAACCATCTGGAACCTGGGGGTCTCGTTACCCCTCAACCCTTCAGGCAGGGTGCGGCCGAGGGCTATCCACTAGCTTCCCCGCTGGCATCCCAGACTACTTCTGGCACTCAAAGTACAGCTGAATGCATCATCAAGAAGCTGCACTGCATGCTTTGAGCGCCCGCACACGTGGTGAAAAGTCCGCCTGCCGTCCGGTCCGAGGTCGTCAACGACGACGGCGGCTTCGCAGCAAACATTGCCGAACCCGCCGGGTCTGATCTGTTGCTATCTTGCTTGCAGTGGTTTAGGGTTTAGGGTGCGGGGAACTGACTCCTGCCAAGGCCGTCCACGACGGTGGCAAGCCCCGCGGCCCCCTCCAGCTTCTATCCAGCGCGAGCCAGGTTTCTGGCCAACTCAACTTGGATAGAACGTAGTGGAAGTCTGCACACTAGCTCAAAGTCATGCTCGTTTTGTCCGTTCCTGCCCTAGCCAGCTGTTCCCCTGAATTTCCTGTATCTCGCTTGGGTTGCCCCGGCCGGGTCTGCGACAGAGAGTATCTGGAGTGCCCACCCGCAGAGAACGTACATGTATGTATGCCTGATTCGCCTGCCGGACGTGTCTACAGACACATCTGCACCTGCCCAGGCCGAGCATATCGACAAGTTCAGTGCCCTCCCCGTCTGGGCAAAGATGAAGGTCTAACGCTGTAGGGGTTTTTGGTCTATTGAGGCTTGAGCCGGCTTACTGCATGAGGGAGCATCCATGTTCAAACGGGCTTATTCAGGCTTGTATGGGAGTATGGGTTTTAGGGCAGCCGTGCTAATTCGGCAGTTAGGTGTTGATGTTTTTGTCTCAAATTTCACGGAGGCTCCAAGCTCCAAACTCCCAGCCATTTCCTTACAAGAGCTCAGCACATAACAACCCTTATGCACTAATTCACTTGCACATGTTCGTGTGAATACATCCGTACCGTCCGCTGCTTATGTTTGCGAGAGGCTTTATTACATGCTTGAGTACATGTTAACATCCTGTCTGCAAGATTTTTGAAAAAACTTTGGAACATTGTGAGAGCAGATGTGTCGCCAACCAGACATGCCGGAAGCTGACACAAAGGCGCGCCGCTCCCAACGCCGCTTCCTCCCGGCCAAGGCAAGGGGCGTGGCACAGGTGTTCGGTGCTGAGTTCACTGGGTGCACCCCCCCCCCCCCCCCCCCCCCCCCCCCCCCCCCCCCCCCCCCCCCCCCCCCCCCCCCCCCCCCCCCCCCCCCCCCCACACCCCCCACCCCCCCCCCCCCCCCCCCCCCCCCCCCCCCCCCCCCCCCCCCCCCCCCCCCCCCCCCCCCCCCCCCCCCCCCCCCCCCCCCCCCCCCCCCCCCCCCCCCCCCCCCCCCCCCCCCCCCCCCCCCCCCCCCCCCCCCCCACACCCCCCCCCCACCCCCCCCCCCCCCCCCCCCCCCCCCCCCCCCCCCCCCCCCCCACCCCCCCAAAAAAAGGAAGAATCATTTGAGGTCTTAGAGATGTTTTTCTGCTCAGCTGGCAAGCGAACGCATGTTTCGTCACGCCTTCAAATTCAAAAGTTTGGCTGAGCCTTGGCATGACCTGCTCTTCCATGGATTCCGTGGCTGGTCGTGGGCGTCCCCCCCCGAGCAGAGCCGAGCCCTATAGCTGAGATTAGCTGAGCGAATGTTGCCAGACCCCAGCCCAGACTCCACATAAGAACATCGTAACAGAATTAAATGCTAACATACACGATAACCTAAATGACAGTATTTGAGAAGATCCGAAGAACATCCCCTAAACCCTAAACCTCAACCCTGACCCCTCGTACAATTCTACAATGTATATATATATATATCAACCCCAATCCTCCAGTCGCAAGGCAGCGGGCCTTGCGATCGGCGGTCGTGGAGGCAAGCCTATTTCACCTCACTAGGGTTTTGGGTTCAGGGTTTGGGGTTTAGGGTTTAGAGTTTAACCACTTCTGCCCCGATGCTTTGTAGGAAAGTTGCTGAGTTAGAGCAGGCGAATACAATCGTTCTGCCTGTTGCGGTGGGCCGAAATGGTAGAGTATCAAACGACATCGAAGTGCATTGCCCCGGAAGATCACCACGTAGCATTTTAAGAACACTGGCAGATGATGCTTCCATTCAGCAGCAGTGGAGGTGTCGAGGAGCACGACAAATTTGCAGGTCAGCGCCAGCACTATTCGCGTTCGTTGACCAGGGTGTGCAGGCTTCCCGAAAAGCGAGCAATTCCCAAGGCTATCACTTGAGGCATCGCGAAATCATAAGTGCCACAGCGAGAACCCCCCCCCCCCCATTTTTTGAATGTGCTGCCCCATTTCTTCCATCAGTCTGCAGCTATTGCGACTCCCCCCCAGACCACCTTTTTCAATTGCAACCGCAATACTTGACTTCATGACCCAAACGTCACACCGAAGCTTCAGACATTTCTCAACCAGGCTGAGTCTCTGAGCTCAGAGCTCTCGAACACCGCCCCCTCTTCGCTAATTCCTAAGAAAACAAGCAATCCAGTATAGTAATGTGTAGCAATTTCATAGTACAATAGATACATATAATACATTATAATACTATATAAGAAAAAATCAACTAGGTGGCATCCCGGTCGGCGGAGGGGTCCGCATTGGCGGTGGCGTCCCGAAGGCAGCTGCCAGCGCGGCCATCGGGCTCAGAACTTTCCGAGTCATTCGGTTTTGTGGCTGGTCGTCCAACTGAGACCTCTACGATAAATCGCACAGCAGGGTGACAGCAAGAAGTGCGAGGGTTTGTGTATTGGACTTTGGCGGCACAGGAAATGCTTGCGCCAGCGATGCAAGGACGTGCTTTCTTGGCATCTTTTCCGGGTTCGGCCTGCAAGCTTGTGCAAGAATACTCCTCTGCATGCAGGCGTTCCGTGCGTCCGTTTTGCCCAGGGAAGGTAATGCATCCGGTGCGTGGGGGCTGTCTCTGAGTCCAACGCCCGAATGAGAACCGCCATGGTATGAAGCCTTCCCATAGTCAGCTAACATTCGGCAAAAACCCAGGTCAGCCCTTTCTGATGCCGGCTACAGCAGCACCTCCAGGAAAAGAAGTGCTCGTACAGCAGCACCTCCAGGAAAAGAAGTGCTCGCTGCCGGGGCTTTTTGCACCGTGGTAGCTGATCTGCACCAATGTCTGACATGCTACTACGGATTTGCCGCGCTTGCAGCTTTATCGGAAGCAGTGATATGGTCAGAACATGTCAGAACTGCTGGAGCGAATCACGGCTAGCGTGTTCATCAGAGTCGGCCTCACTTGGCCGATCTTACCCACAGCTTTCACCAACATTCAGCAAACACAACTTTCACCCACAATAAGCAACCACAATGGCTGCCGGAAACCTCAATTTTTCAGACCTCCCGAGCATGGCATCTCCCAGTCCAGTAAGCCATGGTGTGGTGCAGAGGCCTCTTTTCCGCGTGGCTGGCCTTACGCGCGTGCGACAGGGTTCACGCGGATTGCTTGCCTGATGCAGTGCCACCAAGCCTTCGGAAAGAACTCCGCAGCGATACTGCAGAGTTCCCACTTGGAGTTTGGGTCAATGGAAATCCCCAGGACCTGATTCTGAGTGCCATCTTCGAGCAACTCAGCCAGGAGATGCTCGGCATAAACGTGTCGGTGGCACAGCAGCCACGGCGCAGTGTGGAAGATGGATTCTATGCCTTGGCCGGCTGTGAAGCAAACGAGTCAGAGTGGATTTGCTACGGTGCTGAGTCGAGGACCCATGTCATGCTAGGAGCCTTCGTAGTATACAACGAAGCCAAGTTCGATGAAGTGCAGCGCTTGCGCGTGGGTGGTATCTTGGAGCGCATCGGCTCTGAGGGCTACGACTTCTCCCAAGGTTTGTACCTGGCTGGGGCGCTGGCTGAGAAGGCCGCTGTGGAACATGACATATCCCTGGACTTCTATCGCACATATCGAAATGGCAGCTTTGGGAACTTGTTCGCCAAAGTCGGAGATTTCGACCCTGCAGACCTCATCCCATGTGCAGATTGGAAGCTCTATGATGTGGAGGAATCCAAATTGCAGTATCTCGTGCTCACAGGAGCTGAGATGTTCGGGAACCGAGTGGGCCGATGAATAAGATGCTTCTGAAGCCTGTCACACTCTTCAGACTGCACTATCGCTGCAAGTGCAACTGTCGGGGATGGATACCCTCATATTCTAGCTTTGCACTTGATGCACATCTTGATGGCGGATCTAGAGTGCAAGCCAGAGACTTCACGAAGAGAAGAGCTTTAATTTTAACGCTACACGACCCGCCTCGGCCCGGCCCAGCGCATCCGCGTGAGCATGGTGATTCCGCAGCGCCCAAGTCGCTGCACCCCAAGCAAGGAGGGTTGGGTTTAGGGTTTAGGGTGCTGGGTTTATGGTTTATAGGGTTCCGGGTTGAGGGTTAGTTCGTCTTTGGGGGCTCACGCTTCACGGTTTGGCGAAAAGCAAAAGGAGGCGGGGGGGGGGGGGGGGGAGGGGGCAACCTATACACCTTTGGCCGAGGCCTCGGCGGATTTCGTAGGCCCCCACCCACCCACAATCTTGTGGCGTTGGCCCTTTTTATGAAGAGATTTCCCGCCGGGTGTGGTGTTGGTGGGGGGGGGACAGCCAAGCTCTTACTCTAGAGCTTCTCGAGATTTTCTTGGAGCCAGCAGAAGGATAACAGGGTCTCAGACTGGAGCTCACGAAATGGAAGAAATCCCCCCCGCCAATAAAGCATCTGAGAGTGCGAGAAGTTTTTTAACATAGGGAGTGGCTCCATAAAAGCGAGTGTGACGTTGCATAGCATCTTCGGTAGCTTGTTGTCGAGTGCTTGTTCACGCCAAGTCGCGGAGAGAGGAGATTCCGACGGTTTGGAGCTCGTAGACTACTCCTACCGCGTGCGATGCCACGAAGTGAACTGGTGGCTGGCCCCAGCCTGCCGATCCAACTCTTCTGCTCCTTGGCTTACAGGCACCTCGTTCTTTCCGAGCTTTGAGCAACATGCCAACCTGTTGCCCAATCACTTGCCCTTCTCGGTGGTCCGGAAGAGTTAATTGATTTTGACCCGCTTGCCTCACCTGCACCATTTGCCCCTCTTGCCCTGCTTGCCTCGCTTGCCTCGCATGGCTTTAACCCACCCCACGTCTGCCTCAAACCGGTTTGTCTTTGAGCTTTGTGGCCAGGGCAACACGGCAAGTAGGACAGCGCCCACACCCCACCCCTCCGCCCCCCTCCCCCCCACCCCACTCCACTGGCTTTCAGAGGCTCCACCCGCCCCAACCGCAAGTTTGTGAAACAAACTCGTGGCTGGCAGCCATCCCCTCCTCCATCGGCCGGTCCAACCCCCTACCCAGTCCAACTCCATTCCAACTCCCAATCGCTGCCATGGCTTATCGGCAAGGGGGGCAGGCTCTGACCCAACCACAACGGGCTGTCTTTGAAGCAGAGCATAGGGCAAGGGGCAACGGACAAGCGGGGGTAAGTGGGGCAAGCGGGGCAATGTCGTTTTCTTAACGGGCGGAATCGAGAGGCAGCTGGACGGTTTGCTATGAAGTGGAGCGCAGAGGGTAAAGGTTGAAGCCCCCCCCAGCCACCATCCCAGGATTGCATTCCTTGCCTGACGTGCTACTACTGGGGAATCGCTTGGTATGTTACGGAGATTATGCACAAGGCAGGTGTGTGGAAGATGCCACTGGCGCTTGGTGTGGGCTCTGGCTGCGGACCGGGGGGATCCTTTGAGCGGCTTCCACGCGCTCATAACATGCTCTTCTACTACTGGGCACCAGATGCAATGTTCAACTCGCTGCAACCGGTTGCAATCACCTTTCCAGCCCATGACTTCAAAGCGTGGCTTAGGCACGATCGGTCAACAATGATGCAGAAGGTCCAGGTGGAGACTGTGGTGAACACCGACATCTCGAAATGGGCCCCAGAAGTGTTAACCTTCCTCAAGGGAATGCGATTCGGGACCCAGGAGATGAGTCAGCTTCTGGTCAATTCCAGCGGCAAGGACTGGAATGGTCTTCTCAACGTGGCTTGCGAGTGGATCAAGCAAAATGAAAATGTTTGGAGAAGTTGGGTGCCCTTGCAGTCTAGCTGCTTGCCAGGTCAGGGCATGTTCGCTACCACGACGCAGTCCTTTGTCCACACTCGTGGGAATACAACGACTTGCCAAACGTGCTCGCCAGGGAGGTACTCTTCTCTGATTAGAGACGACACCGGGGACACGGCTGAGTGTCGCTTCTGTCAACCAGGATTTAGCCAGAGTTCACATGCGGCCGTAAGCTGTACTCTGTGTTCCCCTGGGAGCTTTTCCGAGCGGAGTGGCTCACCATGTGTCAGAAATGCCCGCAAGGGGAGTATCAAGATCAAGAAGCAAGCACTGCTTGTCGCGCCCGAGCTGAATCATGGTAGGGTGGCTGTGGTGGCTGGGGGGAGGAAGTCTGAATTGGTAGCCCAAATTAGTATAACAACCAGCGGGACATTTGTGTTAGTGGGCGTCCACTCATGCCCATATTCAGGGCGCTGCGGCCCGTATGAGACGACGCGTACGCTCGGCGCCAGCCAGCGCAGCCATTGCGAGTGCCAAAGTGGGTCGTGGTGGCAAGAGGACGCTGGGTTCACCGGGTGTCGCCCGTGTTCCCGGGGCATGTATCCTCAGCTGAAGTGAGAAGTGTTGTCGTTTTTGGTTGCCTTGTTCTTGGTGCAAGCAGGCTAAGCAGGGAACTCAAAGCCAACACCACTGGCCCTTATTAGCACAGTGAGACATCCATTTGCGAGGCAGTGCCGTGGAGGTTTGGCCCTGCCAAAGCAGGGACAGGGTTTTTGGGCGGCGCAGGAGTGATGTTTTAGGGTTTAGGGTATAAGTGCTGAATAGTGGTGTAAGTGTTTTTGCCCGGCTATCGACTCACAGACCTGGATGGAAAAGGGTTTAGGGTTTAGGGTTGAGCATTCAAAGATCAAACCGAGAAGGCCTCAACGCACTAAACCGAAGAGCCCTCTTCTCAGCCCCCCTCCCCCTCCCCCACCGCCTTGTTCTGGATCAGTGCTTCTGTGAGTCCTCCACTTCCTATCATCAGTGCAGGAGACACGAGATGGCCGAGAGCAGTTCTCCGTATTCCACTGCCGCGATGAGCTGCATTGTCCAGCAGGCTGTTGATCTGTCAGTCAGAGACTTCTCACGACTTCCTACCGGTGTGATAGTCACAGCAGGAACCATAGGAACACACAACGTAATCAGAACAGTGCGGGCTTTATAGGGGAGTGGCCAGTGGTCAATAGACACAACCTTGTGAGTGTTTGGCCCTGATGAAGAGGCATTCCTGGAAGCTGTGCCGAAAACCGCATCGGACGTGCCTGCGCAGCTTGTCTGCCGGGACATCAGCCGACGGCCAAAGGCAGCTGCAAGCCGTGCGATGGCTCCTCGCTTCTGTTTTTCCCAATATTCTTCGCAACGTTGGTGCTGGTACCATTCCTGAGCACTTTTCTGTGCGGATGCAAATCAGTTGCATCTGCAGAATCAAAATTTTCAGCCAGTTTGGCAGTCGTTGGTACATTCGCTGCTCAGTGCGTGTACAGCATGCAGAGCCTGCGCACGATACAGCAGTTTGAAATCAAGTGGCTGGAGCCTGCAAAGTCGCTGATGGCTGTGATGTCCTTCGCTCAACTGCGTTTTGAGATGCTGGGCCTTCCGTGCTACATTCCGCAAACCAATCCAATTGCCACATACGTTTTGCAACTTCTGGCCTTGCCCAGTCTAGCGCTCGCTTCCCTGCTGCCTGGGGTGCTGGCTCGGTTGCTCCGACGTAAGTTCAAGTTCCGCATCATGTTCAAGCTCTTTGGTATGGTGTTTGTTTCGTTCTTCACAGGCATCACGCTGATGTGCTTCAAGCCGCTGGAGTGCCGGGAAAATCCCAACGGCAAGTCGACGGCTCTTGAGTACGCGCAGGTGTTGTGCTGGGAGTCGAACGACCACATCATGCTTGTCGTGCTTTCCATCATTGGCATCCTGGCATATCCTGTCAGTGTCTTGGCATGGCTTGTACATCTCACGTGGAATTACCCCATCTGGCTATTATCAGCCAGAGGAATAAGCACAGTGGAGAAGTACCACTTCTTATTCGGGAAATTTCGGCCGGAGCGATACTATTACTGCGTACTGCTCACATTGGGGAATCTGTTGGTCGGTTGCATCCCAGCATGTTTCTCGTCGTTGCCAGCACTTCAAGTTGGCGTGATGAGCTTCGTGCTTTGGACTCGGAATGCACTGCATTGCCTGCTCTGGCCCTGGCGGGTTGAAGCGGCGAACTGGAGCGAATTGCTTTTGCAGGGAGGTGTGGCGCTCCTGCTCAGCTTGGCCGCACCGCTGCTCAACCTTGAGGCTAGCATCCAAGATCGCAGCGAATTTGTCTTGACCGTTTGCATGTCCGTTTTGCTGTTGTTGCTGCCCTTCAGCGTCTGCCTTGCTGCGACTCTCACGCTCTTTCTTCGGGCAAGGAAGCAGAATCGATACACCACCTTCCTGTCCCACCACAAGGCATCTTCGGGCATTCTATGCCGCTACTTGAAAATTGTGATGACGAAGAATGCTCGGGTCAAAGTTTTCTATGACTCGGATGACCTCCTCAACTTGGGTGATCTCTTTGAAACACTCCGGACAAGGACTGATAGCCTGCTAGCAGTGTTAACACCGGGATTCTTGCACAGCGTTTGGTGCATTGGAGAGCTTACCTTGGCGTTCCACTGCAGCCTCCCGATTTTTGCCTTGTGCTGTGATGGCTTTAAGTTGCCAGAGTGTGATTTGAACCAAATTGAATCTGGTTGGCCCGAAAACGAGATTCAGATGCTAGTCGCTCATGGAGTCGGACGAGAAGAGGTTCAGGCAGCTTTGGCTTACCTCCATCGGCTGGAGCATTTTCAGATTTCCCGGACAGCACCTGGCAAGCAGCAGGAAGCGGTCGCGCTTTCGATCACGTCAGCTATTCTGGATAAATCTGAAGTCAAGTCTCGAATAGCATTTTCGACTCCGGAGAGGACAGCTGGGGAAGTGGTGGGTAAGGCGCGTGTGCTGGTCGCTTCTAGCATGCAAGCCGACTCGATGTCAACTAGCCTTGTGATCCAACATCTGATGCAGCACAAGCTGCAGCAGAGGGTGTGCCACGTGCATCAGGCAGCCGAGATCGAAGCAGCTTTCCGAGCTTCAAGCGTGGTGGTTGTTATGGGAAAGCACAGTTTGGAGGATGCGGACTTTTCGGACATGCTTATGGCAATGCCTGGGGCCTGGATGAGGCTCCTTGTCAACGATGGCTCCTTCGACTTCCCAACCCATGACTTCTACCGGCGAATCCGGGACGGTCAGCTCCAGTTTCGCGGAAACCCGCACGACATCATCGCCACCTACCAGGGGCTTTGTTCATCCTTGGCTTCTCGGAGTGGGCCCTGGGGATATTTTATCCTTCCCCATAATTGGACTTTAAGAGTGTCATATAATTATTCAGGAAGATTTTTTTCAGAGGGTTTTGGCCATCCCAGGCTCTCCCTTTGACACCTGCCGGCCCCAGCTGGCTGCTTGATCGACAGGTGAGCCAGATTTGCAGCAGGTTGGGCGATGTTGATTCGACAGGCGCCACCTTTGAAGACGCTCCTTCGCTTCAGCTGTCGCGAAGTGCGAGGAGCTGGGTGTGGGAGCAGGAAGCGTCGGAAGACTACGACCCTTACGTGGAACATGCGCTGTGAGCGCGTTCCGACCTTGGTCCTGAGACTTCCCAACTAATGTTGAGACGCTGCTTTGTTGTAGTTTCAGCGAGCGAGCAAAACTGCGCACACAAACACACACGTCTGTGGGAAAAGGTGGGTCTCTCCGACTTGATTGGCTGGATGGTGTAGACTCAGGGACTCTGTCTAATAAGCATAGCCTGTAATTCCTCCTGCCGAGCAACAGAACTACTCCTCCATGCTCGCTCGTTGGCGTGCGCGCAGTGTTTGGCTCCATGGAACCCATGTGTCCCTCACCGCTTATACCCCGTGTGTACTCCCCACTCCCTTTACGGGCACCATCTGCTGGTTGTTTTGATTCGTCTTTGCGCGCTGTCAAGTGGCAGAGCTTGTTGAGCATCGCGGCCGGTAGATTGAAATGCTGCCATGCAAAAGTCGCGCGAGGCTTGGATTGCAGCCCGTTTGGGACCTGTATCGAAGCATGCCGTCTATATCCGTCTATATAGATATAACTATCACACCAAATATGTAGATATATATATATATATGTATGTGGATGTACATATATCTGTATCTTATATATATATATATATATATATGTGTAGTAGGGCAATTAGGGAAGGCGAACGACGTTGACCTGGCAGTTGTCCAGCTTGGCAGGCCATGTCAGCATCGTTGAGGGCTTTGGCTAAAGTAGAAGATGTGCCCGGCGCTGAGAGACCGAGCTTCCAGCATGTGGAGCTTCATGAGCAACTTCGCATTCAATCCGTTCGTTGCAACAAGCTTCCAAGTTGTTTGTTCCAAGCCATTCCTTATGTCTTCTAGGGTTGTTCCGTTGCATTGAGCAGGGGCCTGGAGTCGTTCGAGTGCCTGTGTTTTCCCGGTTGTGAGGCCTCCGGTCACCGAGGCCTCGGGAACCATGAGTCGGCCTTGAAGCTGTGTCCCCCGTGGTGGGTTGAGAAGGGGCTTTGGCCGACTGAGGGGGTCAGAGTCTTCGAGACTTCAAGGGCATTAACCAAGGCCAAGAAAAATAAGCAGAAAGGTGTGGGGGTAGTTTTGGGAATCAGGGCTGAGCTGAGGATGGGCAGAAACTTCTTCTTTAATGAACTTAATAGGTTAATTCTTCTTGAATGAACGGTCGAGGCCAATGCAAAAAGTTGTGTGTTTGTAGGGTTTTTGGGGTTCGGGCTTAGCCTAGGGTTGGGCAATGGATCGTCAGGAGCTTTGCATCTACTGCTTTGAAGTGCTGCTGGCTCCGACCTGAGACGGTCTGATTAGGACCTCGTTTTTAGTTGTTAGGCTTTCGGGTTTAGGTTCAGCCAAGCTACCACTGGAGCCCTGAAGCAAAAAAAATAGTTCAGGGTTTGGTGCATACTTGAAGGCAACCGCGGGCCTCTCACATGTCTTGAAGACACTCCACTCCTGGGATCCCCAACAAAGCCCATCGCCCACATTTCCTGAAATCCCTTGATGCCCCCGAAGCACAAAAACCGCAAACCCTAAGGCCTAAGAACGCCCGAAAACCCCAACAACCCTGAACCTTCTCGAAGAAAAACCCGAAACACCCTGGCAACCCTGAACCCTCTCTAAACTATATCCCCCTTGGAAATTACTTTCTATTTTTGTCCATATAAAACCCAAGAGGATATTAAGAATATGATTTTTTTATGAAGGTTCTAAGGGGATTATAGTAAAGCCCAGGCGAGGCTCCAAGGAGTTTCGGCACCCTCTTTGCAAGGCCTCTTGTCGTTGATTGGCAGGCTTGTTTGGGGTTTAGGGTTTAGGGTTTAGGAAGGCAGGGGTCCTACACTTGGGCCAACGCGGATGAAGGGTGCTTGATAGGGATGGCATGATTTCCCTTTTTATATGTATCTCTGTATATTTTCTTATTGTTATTATGTATAGATATGTTCTAAATTGTAGTTGGGGGCTTGTGGGTTCGTGATGGAGGGGCTTTAGTTTGTCATTTCCGCAGCTGGCTGCTTGTGGCACAAAGCATTAACTCGCAAACATCTTTGCTCAACTATCATAATTCTTGTTGGTTCTGTTCATGGTTATCTTTTTAGCTAGATGATTGATATCCGTGATTTGTAGATGTAAAAGTTCTATACAAATGCCCCACGATATTTATTAGGACATTACACCCCCTAAACGGTCCATCAACGAGTTCTCCTTGAGCCAGAGGAAAAACGGTCGACTATTCAACATGTTATATATGACATACACTTCAGTTCAGAACCAATAATTAAAAACCACGTGGAGACATGAGGTTTAAAGTGGCTTCAATGACATAGCCCTGTACAATCGAGTATAGTTTCCATTGCATGTTGCCGAGGAAAAAAGCAAATATTCAGATAGCGAAGAAGGAAGCAAAGCCATAGACCCTAAACCCTAAACGCATTCTCGGAGGAGCATCGAACATCGATTGTCGGGGAAAGTCTTTTTTTTGGGCTGCAGCGCCTGCCAGGGGTTATAAGGGCAGGGGGTGGGTGGGGGGGAGTGGGGGGTGACCATAAACAAGTGTGTGTATATATACACACTATTATATAGATAGACCAGACATGCATACATATATATATATATATGTATATGTATATATGCATATATATATATATACATATATATATACATATATATATATATATATATATCTTCACCATCATCATCATCACCACCATCATCATCATCATCACCATCATCATCATCATATTCTTCTTCTTCATCTATGACATATAATATATGCACACACACATATATATATATATATATGTATATACAGGAAGAGAGAGAGAGAGAGAGAGAGAGAGAGAGAGAGAGAGAAAAACAGACCCAGGACATCGCGCGCCCCTCGGGGCGGCTCCCCTTCGGGGGGGCCAAGCGTGCGAGAGAGAGAGAGAGAGAGAGAGAGAGAGGGGGCCTCACAAAACCAGTCGAACACACACCAGGGCCGCCCAGCTCTGGGCTGGCCAGGAGGAAGGCGAGGCTCCAGGACACCAGGGTTTGGGGTTTAGAGAGCCCGGGTTCACAAGGGTTTAGGGTTTAGGGTTTAGGGTTTAGGTAGGGTTTAGGGTTTAGGGTTTAGGGTTTAGGGTTTAGGGTTTAGGGTTTAGGGTTTGCGGAGAAGGGTGCGGCAGTTCCGGGCGGACCGAAGATGGCTGGTGGCAACGGGTTTAGGGCCAAACAGGGGGAAGGGCTTGCAGGGTTTAGGGTTTAGGGTTTAGGGTTTAGGGTTTAGGGTTTAGGGTTTAGGGTTATAAGGTTTGGACTTTGAAGGCCAGGTCTGCAGGGGCTGGTGTTTGGGATGCGTAGGCTTGATTGCGTAGCTTTCTCAGGACCCCTGCCGGAAGGGTTTCTGGGTTTGAGTTTGGGCCAGATCGTTGATTCAGGTCCGGGGCAGAACCCAGGTTCGGAGAACCCCCGAACAACAACATCAGCCAAAAAAGTTCGAACCTGGGTTGAACCCAGGTTGGAACTCCTTTCTAAAAGGAAAAGAGTTCGAACCTGGGTTGAACCCAGGTTCGAACCCCCGCCCCGACCTTAGTGATAATGAGATACGGCTTTCAGACGCAAAATTCTCTCCCTCTCCATGTCGCTGCGCAGCAATTTTTTTTAACCATGCCCCCTGCTATTTCAGGCCTCTCCCAGCACTGCCAGTATTCCTTGAAAAAGAAGGACAGCCTTTCCCTCCCTCTCCCTCCTTCTTTGTCTTTCTTATGTGCCGGGAACGGGTTTATCTGGGCTTGAAAAGACGTGGCCGCGCCATTTTCTGCGTCTGCTGGAGTTCGTTTTCCCTAGTCCATTCTGCAACACTATGTCTGGGCTTGCCATTTAGGGCAATTTAGGGTCTGGGGCATTTTGGTCGAGTAGTAGGCTGTGCGGGTCATGGCATATGTCGATACCGTTGTTTGCAGTGGGGGAGTCTGAATGTTGGCCTGGCAAGAACGCACATGTAACATGACTGTAGAGCGCACCGGCACCGTAAGGCTATTATTTTGCATGGCATTTGTTGGAGGGGCTGCTGGAAGTTGTTGTTGAACTGGAGGTTCCCGCGCTCTTCGTAAGCTGGCATTCGCCCGTGGGTCTCCGCGGCTGCCTTGGCCCTGGTATCAGGGCAAGAAACCTACGACGAGGGTTGTCGCATAGGAGGGCCACTGTGCTGCCAGTGGATGTAAGTGGGGGGCCCCCACGGAAAAGCAGGTCGCTTGCATCGGCCTGCTGTCGTTTGGAAGTGCGGTGCATCTGGTTTGGCCAAGGGTCCGCCCAGGAGAGGCGGTAAGCCTTCCAAGAAAGGTCTACAAATGGCTTTTTGGTGTCAGCGCACTGTAAGTTGCAGAAGTTCGGCGTGGCTTGACCGCAAACTACCCCCTGCTCAAACGATGTCCCCGGATGGTGTAAGTTCAGGCTCGCATCCTAAACTTGTCCTTGGAATTGCAATATTCAGCTTCTTGCCGATCCACGACCCTAAAATTTTCAAGCCTTAGGAAACCCTAAACCCTAAACCCACCCCGAACACTGGCCGAGGCATGGGCTCTATGCAACCAGTGGAGTTGGAACGTGCGAGAACCCAGACACCATAGAGCCAAACCTTGGGCCCTAAACTTGGGATGTTCCCCCCAACAGTCCTCAATAGGGATTCTCGTACCCCCTATTAGACTCCCTACAAAGGATTGTTAGTGTATAGAAAGGACGGGGAAACGTCCCAACCCTAAAAACCCCAAAGAAATAGTCGGCAGATGCCTTGAACAATCCGGTCGCGTCGTGAGCCTCCTTCAGAAACTCGCAAAACCGAAGGTCACACCCGAACCTTCGGGTTTAGGGTTTAGGGCTCAAAAGGGTTTAGGGTTTAGGGTTTGCCTCCCAGCTGCTCAATCTGCATTTGAGATCCGCAAAGCTAACCCGATCGTCCCTCGCAAGCCAGGTGGTCTCGCAGACTGCGCGCTGTCCAGCGCTTGCGCCTCGGGATGGGTGAGCGCCGAGTTTCGGAGCAGGAGGTTGTGGGCTCTTGGGGATTCAGGTGCCGAGCATGGTGTCCGAGGTGATTTGTCAGCATCCGTGGTTTTCGTTGCTTCGCCCGTGGAAGGTTTGCTTCATGCCTTGTCGATGGTGCCCTTGCTGAAGCCACGGCGCAAGCCAAGCATGGTTTTACTTTTTTGCTCCGAGAAATCTGTCTAGGATTTTTTCGGGGTCGGGTTTCGGGTTTGAACAGTTAAGGGTGCACCTGGAGTTTACGCTCTTGGTCTGTTGAGGCCTTGAGTGATTGTCGCTTCCCTCCGATCACACTGAAGGAGGCACGGCATGTACAGCTGAAGAACAGTGACTTCAAAGCTGACCTTGTATAAACATACATAGATAAACGCACACACACACACACGCTCTCAGCCTTGATCTTGTGGAGATGTGGGTGTACTTGGTGCTGGTAGAATGGGATAGTTCCGAATACATCCCTGTGCTTTGGTTGGGGCTACTTCTTCTTGAAGGAAGGAAGACACGCTTCATAAATCGACTGTTGGTTTTCTGCCGCCACAGGCGCGAGACAGGATGCAGGAAAATGTCCGCCAAGGCTGCAGCAGGAAACGAAGAAGGCACCGACACGAGGAAAATGATCACACCGAAAGACACCCTGGGCTGAAATGCTGTCTGCATCCAGTTCGCTCGGATGGACTCAGTTCCAGGCAGTTCCATGCGCAAATTGAACCGAGTCATGTCTTCAGCATGGGTTGATGCAACCACGCCACACCATGCCAAGCCCGTACGAGTAGCCTGGCATATCTTAAACGTCGTTTCCGATTTCCTGTGTGCCACTTGAATGGGACATTGATTAAAAAAAAGACTTGGGCCCAACGACTTGCAATTTGCAACTCCTTCCTAAAGTCTGAACCTTCCCGATGCTGGGCTGTGAGCGAGGGCATGGTGTGAGGGCGTCTAGGTTTGAGCCAGCTCCTGTTTCACCTGCTGCCTCGTGAAAGGGGGTACATGCATGTGGCCGGAGGTGAAATCGCTGACTTGTCGTGTGCGCCGACCTCGGGGGGACCGTCAATGAGACAACGGGCCCAATGCCAAATTAGCAAGGAGTCGGTGGAGGTCTTTGTCGTTCTTTATCGTGGCTCCACTGCTTTGTAGGGTTGCTGTCGAGAGCTGGTGTCCATGGCCCCCCACACACCCGACCCAGACAAAAGCCAGCTGCAGTCCTCTTCCCCCAAGTCAAGCTCAGGTCCGTTTTACACACCTTCGAGACGTGTCAGGACAGGTTGCAACAGCCTGCCGCCCTCCTTTCAAACCCCGGAAAGCACTTCATAGGCACCTGACTGCGGTGACAGAGCACTAAACCCGAGTCAGCTTGGGGGCGGTTGGCTTTCTTTGGGTTAGCGGTTAGCATACTTCCGCGCAGAAGCCCGATGAGCCCTGGGTCCTGAGCTTCAAACCTCACTTGCCCCCAGTCGTGAATCCGAAGCTGTTAAACCACCGAATCCTCACACTTATTATTATTAGTAGTAGTAGTACTATTATTATTAGTACCATGATTATTAGTACGATTATTATTAGTACTCTAATTATTAGTACTCGTACCAGCTTGTGACAGTGCCAGGGATGAGAGCCGATATGAGCCGAAATGCAGGACCTGTGGGACTGGAAGGTCGGCCTCCACGGCGCGCTGGCACCCAGCCCACGTTAGGGTTTAGGGTTTAGGGTTTAGGGTTTAGGGTTTAGGGTTTAGGGTGGAAAAGGTAGTTTTTGAGGGTTTGAGAGGGTGCAGCATATGTGGATGTGATTGGATATGCAGGTAGGCCACCTTGGGTTCACAAGTTCGGGTATCTTTGCACCACACAGTTCACAAGAGGGACAGGCCTCCCGGCATCAGATTTGCCGTTCGACTGGGCTCTTTGCAGGTCTTTGCACGAGATCAAGCCAAGCTCGCACGTGCTAAGTTGGGTTTAGGGTTTAGGGTGTAGGGTAAAGGGTTTAGGGTGCGGAGCTGCAACTGGTATTGTAGAAAGAAGTTAGTGTTGGAGGTTGAAAGGGTTAATAAACCCGGAAATCATTTTTTGGCTCAAGACTGGGCCATGTGCCTGGTAGTAAAAGGTGAGTGCCCTGTGGTTTGGGTTTGTTGTGTGGTTGATCCAGGGAAATCAAGGGATTCTGTTGGGGTTGACTTTTCGGTTCCTCGTCCCCCTTCGGGTTCCCCCCGTAGGTTATGAGCCCAAATTAGGCTTCCTGCGGTATAGGTAAGATTCTACGCTTGTTTGGCGCAATGGACATGTTGCGGCGTCGGTCGGAACCTGGACTGTCATCCGCGGCCAATGAAGCCGAAGAAAATCGTGGTGATGGGGGTGAAGAACGGCAACAAATGGTACAAGCGCTGACAGATGGTAGGGAGGTTGCAATGATACAACCAACGTCTCAGGTGGAAAACGAAGTGGTTCCGGTTCTAGCAGCGAATCCTTTCTGGAGCGAGCGGGCTCATGAAGAGATGAGACTAAGGCAATCAAGGCCAGCAAGTCTCCCTGCGAGCGGAGGGGATAGGAGTGGTGAAGAAACAAGAAGACCACCGTCGTTGCCAGAACTTCGGGATCGGGAGCCGGTTCCAGCTGAGAGGCCATCTTCAGGGTTGATGGGCCAGATGGAAAGAGGGAATATTGGTGAGACACAAGGCGAGGAAGAGCTCATTCCTGATTTGAGCGGTGAAGAACAAGGTGAAGATATGGCGGTGGTAAAGCGTGCGCTGAAAGAGTTGCTTGTGCAAACAAAGGAGCTGGGAAATAGACTGCATCGGGTGGAGGAGAAAAGCTATACCTCTGCTGCATCTGGGTCAGCTTCGAGAGCACGGAGCACTGGAGTGGTGGACGCGAATGCTGCATATCCGCTGGGAATGACTCCAGAGAAGCAGTACCTGCCAGGACAAGTTTTCTATACTGATGGTATGGGTGGCTTCTGGACTGTGTTGCCTGATGGGACATGGCTGCCGATTGAGGGCTACGACCTTCCAAAGGGTTGTGACCTTCAACCCTTGCCTGAGCCCAGGAAAGGGGAGGTTCACGTGGAGGATGAGAAGGAAGTGCCAAGGATGCACGTAACTGAAGGGAAGAAACCCTCCAGATTGCCTCCATTGAATTACCCCATGGGAGGTTCTGCAAGTGGTGGATATGCAAGTGGACCACCTGGTTTAACACATGTTCCGATTACTTCCTTGCCGTCAGGCGTTGATGGTTCTGCCGCACTGTTGGGAAATCAGCCCGGTTTTGTCTCAGCTCGGGAAACTTCAATGCAAGAGAACTCAACAGGATCGGGTGGATATACAATGGTGGATGATGTTCCATATCGGTGGAAAATGATTGCTGGGAAGTTGGAATTAGAGAAGGTTCCGCTTACAGTGTTTACGCCCGGAATGGGACATGGACTGCCGCAAGGGCCTGGTGGAAAGGTCAGCTTACCTCCTGGAGCTGTGGTGCCACGTGGGATGCCAAACATTGGTGATAGTTCTGGAACTGAACGTCCGGAGGCTCTTGGGAAGCATGTGATGAGCCTTCCTACTTTGGCAGACTACACACCAAGCAATCCGACGGCACTAGGTGATTGGATCGCAATGATCGAACCAATGTTGTCTTCGCTGACAGATACAGGAAGAGTGTGGTGGCAATCCGTCTATACAAAGGCGTATGAGGCGTACGCCAAATGGTTGAGTGTTTCTCCGCTGGAAAGGTTGGGCATCAAGGCTGAGCTGGAAGGGCTCAAGGGGGTTCGAACTGTGCATGTTTTGTTGGAGCAGAGAGCGGTGTCTTTGCTGCTACAGGCGATTCCGGAGAGATTGAAGACCGAGATCGTTTCCACTCGAATGTTGGGGTCGGTGATGATATGTTACAAGTTGCTGACGGTTTACCAACCAGGTGGAGCAAACGAGCGCAGCACGATGTTAAACTTCTTGGTGCAACCATCCTCAGCAACCTCGATCTCGGAGGCTATTAAGGGAGTGCGACAATGGGCGCAATGGCGTTCCCGGTTAAGGGAATTGCGAGCATCTGAGCCGGATGCTACCTTGCTTATCAAGGGATTGGATGCTTTATCATCCGCGTTGCTGGCAAAGCACCCTACGGTGCATTTTAGAGTGGCATCCTTCCGGGAGAAATTGGGGGTGGACTACTCGCCGACCTCTGAAACTGCGACACAACTAGCTGAAATGTTACAAGCAGAATTTGAACTGCTATTGCATAGCGCTGGTGAACAAGAGGTGAAGCAGGACTCGGATGCCAAGAAAAGGGCCAGGTTAAACAAGGCCCAAAAGGGAACTGGTGACGAGACGGAGGAGGGTGACAAAGGCAAAGGAAAAGGAAAAAGGTACAGCGGAGATGGTGAACGTCCTTTCTGTTGGATATATGGGAAGACAGAAGCAGGCTGCAAGTTCGGATCACGGTGCAAATTTCGCCATGATAAGGACTCCCTGGAGCGTGGAAGATGTTTTGAATGTGGGGCCATTGGCCATTTGCAGCCGCAGTGTCCATACAAAGATGGTGTAAGTTCCAATGCGGACTCAAATCCTGAAAGGAATAGATCTAAAGGGAATTCTCCCAAAGGGGGAAAGGGCGGCAAAGGTGCAAAATGGGGAAATGCCAAAAAGGCAGAAGTGGCTGAAGTGGGAGATGAGATGGCTAATGCGGGATTGGATAAAGGTTCTGCAAGTCCCTCATCACCATCAACAACCAATCAGGTTCTTGCTGAAGCGTTGGAAGTGCTGAAATCTATGAAGCTGTCATCAGCGCAGTCAGCATCAAGCGGAGAGCCCAGCGTTCGAATGTTATGTGACTCTGGATTGTTTCAGCAGGACGGGAGAGTGGCGTTGGTGGATACAGCTGCTACGCATCTTGTGCGGACGCTTTTTCCATGGGAATGTTTACCCGACACTACTGTTATGGTGCAAAGCGCGCTTGGTGGTGTGACAATGAGGATTACAGAGAAAGGGACGTTGATTAGGGAAGACAATGGGCCCCTGATTATCCCTCTCTGGTTGATCTTGGAGTTTGGGGCGAACCTCACCGTGATCAATGGGATGTGTCACGTGAGTGCAAAATCTTCGCTGGACCAACTCTTATGGTTTGAACATGGCTGTTTGGTTATGGATTACAAAACAGCTGAGAAAATGGTTTTGCATGCTGAAAGGCAGCGTGCGTCGTTGTCCCATTCTCAATGGAGGAATGGAAGGGCGGACTGTGGAGTCGGTTCGTCTGATGCCACGTTGTTGCCGAAGCAGGGAGAAGGCCGAGGAGTATGCGTTCTACATGTGGCCAGGGTTTCTGACACCAATGAGTGTTCGGGAATGGGCATGTTGGACTCGGGAGCATCACATCCTCTCAGATCACTTCGTCCTGGTGAACAGCTTCCGCAGCAAAAGGTGTTGGTGTCTTTAGCTGTTGGATCTCGGGAGATGTGTATTACCCCAGGTGGGACCCTGGTAACTCCTGAAATGGTAGATCCACTAGTGCCAATTGGCAAAGCGAGCGCCTTGGTTGGTCTCAGAGTTCAGTGGCGTGGTGGCAAGTGCACAGCCTCACATCCTGTTCTGGGGGAACTTCGCGTTCGTGATCTGAATGGGTGCCCTTGTTTGGAAAAGGAGGTGGCGCTTCAGATCATTGATGAAATGGATTGGTGTTCACCAAAGCAAGCATTGAAGGTGGCACGTATGGTTCAAGGGTGTCCGAATACGGACAACGAGGTGGCTGTAAAAGCGTCGTTGCAAAGCGCAGCGCGGACAGCGTCAGCGAATGAGGAGGAGTTCGTCCAGGCATGCTGGCGGTTTCTTCGGTGGTATTATGGGGATATACCAGAAAATATGCTGATGGAGCTGTTGCCACGTGGAGATATTGCGGCGTTGCCTTTCAACCGTCATAAAAGGAGACGGCTGGCACGAGCAAAAAGGGTGGTGGTACACCTATTTTCGGGAAAACAAAAATGGCATTTTCCCAGTCGGGATGTGGAGGTACTGGAGCTGGATTTGACAAAAGGCGGTGACCTACATAATTCGAGCGTCTGGAAGTATCTTCTGCATCTGGCGGCTGAAGGAAAGGTGGTTGCTGTGGTTGGAGGACCTCCATGCAGGACAGTGTCAAGGTTGAGAGGTGAAGACGGTGGTCCACCTGTATTACGCCGACGCTGTGGGCCTGAACGGTTGGGATTAAAGAGTCTTCCTTGGCCACATCATGAATTAGCTCAAAAGGATGGTGTGTTACTTCTGAAGATGCTTTTCCTATATGACGTGGCGGTGCATTCAAGGTGTGGAACTGCTGAAGTCATCAATGGAAGTTCTGTTTTCTTTGGCATGGAAAGCCCTGGGGACCCTGAACTCATAGGGAAAGATTTCTCTCAGAACGGCAAAACGGTCTTGAGTGCTGAGGATCTGGTGGATGGTTCTCAGGAAGGGCTCTCAAGTCCTACCTTCTGGAGTTGGCCAGAGGTGAAAAGCTTTTGTGAGCGTTATGGAATGTACGCTGCACATTTTGATCAGGGAGCATTGGGACATGCTCTGGTGAAACCTACGACTTTCCTGGTGTCTGATATGGAACTGTGGGAATCGTTGGAACAGGTTCGCGTGGTTGTTCCGTGGTCGGCAACATTCGCTTCTACCCTGGAAGAACGTATTGGACAGTCCTCCATATGGGCGCGATGGGCGTTTGGATTGGTTAAAAGAATACGTCACAGGTTGGCACAATGGTTGCATGAGAGCGATGCTGAACGGGAAGCTATGGTGTTAAAAAAGGAAGAACGAGAAGGGACGTTACGGAGGCTGACAACGGAGGAGCGAGCTTTCCGTGACCATTGCCTAAGGGGGCATATTCCTTTCAGACGTGATTGTCAAATTTGTGTGTCTGCCGCTGGAAAAGAGCGTCGCCATTTGAGGCGGAAACATGGGGATGCTTACACTTTATCACTGGACTTAGCAGGTCCATACAAGTGTTCAAAGGATGCTCACCAGCAGAAGCCACGACACGCTGTTATTGGTGTGTATCAATTTCCAATGTTGGATCCCAATGTGGGTCACCCTCTTGAAAAGGAGGAAGATGCGGATGAGGTGGAAGATCAGGTGGTAGATGAAGGTGCTGGTGTTGGAGAATGGTTAGGCGATGCCGTCGCGAACTTCGAGGAGGAAGACTCTGCACCGGTGGAACCTGCACCAGTTCTGGAGGCAGAGGTGTTGAAAATCCAAGCTTCTGAAAAATCCTGGAAGGAACTGAAGGACCATTTGACCCAACCTGTCCGTATGATCAACTTCGTTATGGTGGAGCCGATTGTGGATAAACAGCAAACAACTGTTTTGTCGGCGGTTCAAAGAATGATGGTGCGCTTGCAGAGACATGGGTATCCGGTGTTGAGAATCCACTCAGATCGAGCGGGGGAGTTTGTCAATGCACGCTTCCGGTCCTTTTGTGAAACTCGTCTGATATATAGGACCACTGGTGATCCTGGAGTCCCGCAAACAAATGGGCGCGCTGAAGCATGTGTGGGTTTATTCAAACGTGGTGTGAGGTCGCTCTTAAAGGAGGCGCGACTCGGGCCGGCGTATTGGGCACTGGCTGCTCGCCATTGGTCAATGTTACGGTGGCAGAAAGCTGAAAGGGAGTTGGGTTTGAAACCGAAAGCATTGCTTCCCTTTGGTGCTCAGATTCAAGTCAAACGTCGTCCGTGGGAGTTGCTGGGTCCGGATGGAACAAAGAAAGGTCGGCAATGGGTCGATCGTACGCAGCCCGCGCTTCTTTTGGGTCCATGCGATGACCTACCTGGTGGTTATTGGGTGGAAGCTCAAGGGACTGCCAAAGATCCGGATGAACTGGTGTTATTTCCCTGCACTACGATTTTTTCCAATATAAAGGAACCACCTGCATTGGAGCTGGAAGGGGTGGTAGAAGAACAGGAGCCTTCTCCTCCGGAGCATCGTCTCAAGGGGAAAAAACCAGCGCTTAGGTTCGCTGATGAGGAAGGTCCTCCTTTACCTCCACCTCGCGATCCTCCGGCTCACCGTCGGTTAAAAGAAAAAAGCCCGGCCTCTTCACTGCGTGGTCATGTGGGCTCTTTGCGCTTGCTTCGCAAGCGGGGGGAGAGTCCGCCCTTAGAAATTTTCGAGGATGACATGCAGGGTTTGGGGGAGCTGGAAGAAAATGCAGATGTTGAGGACAATGTTCCTGGTGATGAGTATTGGCCGACATGCTGTTCTCCTCATGAAAATGCTTATTTGGTCTGCAAAAGTGAGACTGCCGAGGATGGAACACAGTTGGAAAAAGAAGAACAAAAAGCCAAGTCAATGTATGAAAGGTCTATGTATGATTACGTGGACTGTGAGGAGCTTTTGGAAGGGATTGTATACCCAAAGAGGGTGAATCGGAGAGGTGGTATCAACAATTGGTGCACAAGTACGCGAGCTCTGGTGTTGGGCCACTATACTCATGGCGGAGTGTGTGGTATTACAAAGGAGACCCATCGAAGGCCATGGCTATGTCGTTATTTGACATCATTTGTGAAGCACCACAATCCTGAAGCCAAATTTTCTGCTCTTCAGATCTCGTGCAATGCTCCGGTATCATTGCATAGGGATAGTCACAATGAAAAGCATTGCTGCAATTATGTGTGTGGCTTCGGTGACTATAAAGAGGGTCAGCTGTGGGTTGAGGATGAAAAGGTTTTGGAGGAAGGAGCTGAAGTGGTGGAGCAATCCTATGGGAAGAAAGTCTTACCTGGAAAATTGGTTGATATCCACTGGAACTTCATGTCGTTCTTTCCGAGAAAACTGCATGGTCCTATGCCTTGGAAAGGGAACAGAGTATCCTTGACAGGGTACACACCTGTTTTTATGGAGCGATTGAGCTACAAGGATAGGTGCTATCTTCTCCAATGCAAGTTTCCTCTTCCAGAACCACAAGCTGAAGAAGGTGAAAAAAGGAAGTGGTTAAAAATGACGTTGAAAGAGACCTCGCTGGACGACCTTGCAGAGGAAGTCGACTACGCTGTGCTTGAGGCGCATCAATGGGCTCTAGAGGAGCATTTGAGTATTCGACGCCTAATTGCTGAACAGGAATGTTGCATTTTGGACGAGTTCCATGGATCGGCCAATGAGTCGAATGATGAAAAAGGATCGGAGACCAGAGAATGGCTGGTTAAAGCAAAAAGGGCTGAGGAACAGCTCTCGAAGTTTTTGGTCAAAGCAGCTCAAGTTCAGCAAGTGGTACAAGAGAATACTGCGCTGGAGGCAGCGGAGGAGGTCGAGTTCCTGCAAACAAAAACAATCCCTACACAAGAAGCCATGCAAGAGCTGGAGAAGTGGAGGGAATCATTGTCGGACGAGGTGAAGTCTTTGGTTAAAGAGTTGGAAGTGGTGGAACCAACAACTCAAGAAAAGCTGGACAAATTGGCGGAAGAGCCTAATGCACCGGTGATTGAGTACGTTCCCAGTCTGGTGGTGTTTACCCGAAAGCAAGGGACAGGGAGGAGGCGTGCCCGTATCTGTGCATGTGGGAACTTTATTTCGTCAACGGCAGCTACAGAATACGAAGGGCCAAGGTCCCTCAGTCGTCACTCGCTGTACGCTCCAGGTTTAGATTCAACTACATTTAGGTGCCAAGTGAGGCACGCAGCACATATGGTGTGGATCATCGCTGGCTTAGACATCTCCAAAGCTTTTCTGACGGCGCCGATGAATAGGGCGCAAAGAGAAGGGCGTTTGGTGGTGGTGCAGCCCCCAAGGGCGGCGGTGAAATTCGGTCTTTGCACAAAAGAGGAGCGGTGGATTGTGAGGAAGGCCTTGTACGGTTTGGCCGAAAGTCCTGCAGCATGGGTGGAGTGGCGAGACCAACGTCTTCAAGGCATGTCTTGGGTGTCAAAGGATGGACAAGCAATGAGCTTTCAGAGGTCCAATGCAGACCCAAGTCTGTTCCTTATTATGGCACAAGAGAAGCCGGAAGGTGCAAGCAAGTTGGTAGGGACAATGGGTCTTTACGTGGATGATTTTTTGATGGCTGGGACTATGACAGTGCTCCGGGAAGCCTTGGAACAGATCAGGAAGGAGTGGAAAACTTCTGAACCCGAGTTCTGTGGTCCAGGCTGTGGTGATGGATTCCTGAAGTTTTTGGGTGTCCAAATCTGGTACCGAAATGGCAGCTTCTTTCTCAACCAGGAGGACTTCGTGAGAGATTTGCTGAACCGAAGAGGGTATCAGATTGATGAAACTGGAAAAGGTAGTAACCTGCCAATGGTGAAAGAAACTCCAGGTGAAGAAGAGGAGGTGGATATTCCCTCCTTGCGAGCGGCTCAAGGTGCCGTAGGGGAGTTCCTCTGGGTGGCAATCAAAACTCGACCTGATTTGGCTTTCTGCACAAGCCAGTTGTCTTTGTGGACATCCCGAAGGCCGCGATTTGTGGTTAAAAAGGCTGAGGAGGTATTTCGATACCTTGCTGCAACTCCAACGTTAGGCCTGACGTTTGGTGCAATCGCAACATGCGAAAAAGAAAGGAATGAGGTGTTGCGTTATGGGCGAGGCGTCAAGGTGGTGGAGTCTTACGCGGATGCTAGCTTTGCAGCGGGGGAAAACGAAAAGAGCCACTCAGGAGCGGTGGTGGTTTGGGGTGATTGTCCAGTGATGTGGGCAACGCAGAGACAATCAACGGTGGCTTTGAGCACTGCTGAAGCTGAATTGCATGCGTCTATAGAGGGAGCAACGATGATTCAATCGTGTACCCCTATAATTGCCGCTTTGGTGGGAACTGGTGAAGAATCGCTGCAAAAAGTGCTGTATACAGATTCGGTTTCGACGTGCTCAATCATTCAATATCCTGCTGGTAGCTGGAGAACAAGACACCTGAGAATTCGAGCAGCTGGTGTCAGGTCTCTGGTGGACCGTGGTTACATGGTGATAGCGCATCTTCGTGGTGAGTATATGATTGCTGATCTGTTGACAAAATTGATGAGTGGACAGGTTTATGCAAAGCAAAAGGCACTTTGGGGTCTCCAACTGTTAGTGCAAGGAACTGACTTGAAAAGGGCCTCTCTTGCAATGGCGGTCATGATGGTGGCTGCATCCCTGCAAGGGATGGCAACAGGTGGAGAAGAAGTGTCAGCTGCTGGTTTCTTTTGCTCAGAAGAAGGGGTGTGCCAGGTCGCCAATACATCTACGGTTATGGTTCTGGCTCAAGGTATTGAAATGGTTATCAACAACTCAGACCTTGTTGCGTATTTGGTGGCAGCAATCATAATCTGGGAATTGACATGGTGCCTCTTTCGGCGGCTGTACAAATGGCTGTGGATCAAGAAAGTGGTGGTTATTCCTGCGAGTGCCACTTTGTATACAACAGTGGGTGGGAACTGTATGCACGCAAGCAGTGATTGTGATGTTCTGCGATATTCACAGCCCAGGGCTAAGACGCTTTGCAAGCATTGCCTCAAGGATGGCTGGGTGGTGAATGCTGAGTTCCTTGGTGAGGAACGGGCCGCTGGAACGTAAACTTTTTCAAGTTTGAGGTGAAGAAATCCTCAATGGTAAGGGATTCAGCCAATGAGCTGAAGGGTCGTCCTGGAAGACGTAAAACCATAATGTGCATGTCAAGCAGCAGGCTACTGCCCTAATGGCAGTTTTTGACCAAAGATCTGCACCTCCAATGTGTCCTAGGAAATCCTAGGACAGGGGGAGTGCGGAGCTGCAACTGGTATTGTAGAAAGAAGTTAGTGTTGGAGGTTGAAAGGGTTAATAAACCCGGAAATCATTTTTTGGCTCAAGACTGGGCCATGTGCCTGGTAGTAAAAGGTGAGTGCCCTGTGGTTTGGGTTTGTTGTGTGGTTGATCCAGGGAAATCAAGGGATTCTGTTGGGGTTGACTTTTCGGTTCCTCGTCCCCCTTCGGGTTCCCCCCGTATAGGGTTTAGAACGCGTGCAGTACCATCTTCCGAGTAAAACGTGCAGCGAGCTGCATGCAGCTTTCAAGTTCAGGGCAGCAACATGCTCACTCACAGCATCACAGGACTCTGCTAGTTTGCTTTTCAAGTGTAAGTGTGTGTGTGTGTGTCACATTGCAATGCAACCCCCACCGAAGCGAGTACTGAACGTGAGCCAAGATCGCGATATCGTTCACAGCCAGAGCCCGAGATGGTTTGACAGAGGGGTCCCCGCGAGCATTTGCAAGTTGTGATTTCAGGGCTCCAGGATTACTAGGGGGCCAAGAAGAACCCAACTCGCCAGTCGGACTTGTAGGGGTTGCTTTAGGCATAAGCCCACGCCTGCACCCTGAACCCTCAAAATAGGGCAGTTTCTGCCCAATAGACAAGCCCAGAGAGGCGAAGCTCCGGGCCCCGAATCCCTCTAAACCCCTGACGCTGAGGCGTCTTTCTGCAGCATCTGCCCTTGTAGCACTTGCAGGTACACCGTCGGGCGCTTGGACAATCTAGATGATTGTGTATGAATCAATTATCAACATGTATGCATGCATGCATGTAGGTTGCCTTTGCGGTTGCTGCTGGTTGCTGGCGGTGCTTGTCGGGGGTCGGGCCAGGATGGCCAGAAGTACCGCTCCCAAGCCCCTCTCGTGCGATGCTTGCCTCCCCAATGCTGTAGCGCAGCTGAGGCCACTTTGCTTCCGGAAGTGATTCTGGAAGAGGGAATGACCCAAGAGGCGACGGAGAGAGTTTTGAGGTTTCCTTTACATGTCTTGCGTGATGGTCAGCCTGGGGCCGAAGATGAAGAGACTCATCCGAAGGGAAGGGTCTGTAGGAATCAGGTGTTAGCGGAACGGGCGCGAGGATTTTGGCGCAGGCGACAGAAGCAACAGCCACAACCTTGTGGGGTACATAATCCTGCCATAGTTGAAAGGTTAACCTTTTTTTTGGCCCTGGGTACTCAGCAACTCGGGTTGCCAAAGTGGAAGGCAAACAGAAGCCTGCATCAAATCAGGCAGCTTTGGACAGTGCCATCCGGAAGGCCGGCTACCGGGGCTTCTGTCCGGCGCTGAGCGAAGTTGGGAGGTGGCAGGAGGCCCAAGGTTATGGGGGGGAGGGGTTTAGGGTTTAGGGTTTAGGGTTGGGGGGACTTAGGGAGCACAGCAAGTTTTCAGGGTGTTTATAGGGGGGGGGGGGGACCACGGTCATTGGCCTGAGTCCCGATCGGGGGTTTATAGAGGGGGGTGTGGAGGGACAAAGCCCCACCTCTCACCCTTCCCTCGCCTCATGAACCATGAATGCCAAGGCATGTCCAGATTAATGTCGTCGGTGGCAGGCGCCTCAGAAATCTGCCTCTACTCTAGACACGAGGCATGTGCCTTGTTTGGCCACAGCTTTTGCCTTGGCGCACATGCGCGTCCTGAGCAGAATAGATGTTTGCGCCGCTGTCTGAAAAATAGAGTCCATCTTCTGAACGTTGCATGTTAAAGACATCCAGAGTCTCGAAGACCACAACTGCCTTGAGAATTGGCTGCACGCTCGCCAATCACTTTGACGGCTGGCACTTTGGGCCTTAGGGTGTAGGGTTTAGGGTTTAGGGTTTAGGGTTTAGGGTTTAGGGATAGGGTTTAGGGTTTATTGGGTTTAGGGTTTAGGCTGCCGACAACCACGACAGACTTAAGGAGGGCCCGTGTGGCTTGTAAATCGTTGGACAGCCTTGCAAGTTTACCTTGCGCGCGGAGCAGAAAACGGCGACTGTCTCCAGGATGGTGCGGGCATCTTAAGTCTATCATATATTCTTATGTCGTAAGCCTGCCGAAAATTTGGAGCACGACCTCGAAGTTCCCTCCTTCAACTCCGGCTGCAGATGGAAAGGCGCAGGCACCGCCTCCAAAAATGCATCGCAAAACAAATGGGGGTTCCGAAATTAGGGGGTACCTTTTTTGGGGTCCTGATGAAAAGAGGCAGTCCTACCATTTGGGTGACCCTAAACCCTAAACCCTTAACCCTAAACCCTAAATCCTAAACGGCCAGCTTCTGGGTTTTGGATGCCCGCAACCAAGGAAACCACGCGTTTCCAGCCGGGGTCTGAGAGACGTCGGGTCCGTGCACACGCAAGCCAGCAGCTGTTAAAGTTATGACAACCTTATAGTCATATCATGATATAGTCGTAGAAAAATACTTGAAAAAGATGAATGTCATGTTCCAATCGTAGTAGAAGGGGCTCATCAGTCTTGAGGGTCGCAAACCTGAGGGTTCAGGGCTGTCTCCATGAATCTCTGCACAGGGCAGCTCCCTTGTGCCCTGAATATACAGAAGCTGCAACAGTCAACAGCTTGTAGGGTGGTGATTTTGGAAGGTGGTGGATTTGGAACCTGTCTTGGGATGTATCTGGGCCTGATCGGTCAGATGGCTATGCAAGGCCCGTTGCGCATGGCAGCTCCCGCCCCACAGCACTTAACTTAACAGTTCCCAGGATTGCTGATTAAGTCTATAGTGGTTTGCCTAAACCCTAATTAAACCCTAAACCCTAAAACGAAAACAAACAAGACTGGGTACCTGGGCCTGTCGGCCACGTCACGCAGCACCAGGGACTGAGAGAATCCCTTGAAATCCTGAGGTCCGCCACTTGCGATCTGCCTTTTCAGTCCTTTGCAAATCGCCGGGGGTCCAAGTCGAAAGGCGAACTGCTGAGTTCTCGGCTGTGCTCACAAATCCTGGCCTCAACTCCCAAATCCGTAGCAGTTTTGGGGTTCAAAGGGGTGCGGAACTACAGAATTGCCTTCTCCCCTCGATTCTTTACGGTCTCTCCTTGCTCTTGCAGGGGCATAAGAGGTTGCTCTAGGCGCACCAAACACTACACCTCAGAAATCCCGACCCTCTGACATTTGAGATCACCCAGCTTGAAGGGGTCAACTTCTTGGTGTCTGCCTTGCGGGGCCTGGCAGGGCCCAGGTGTCGATGGGGATGGAAAAGGTCCTATGTTTGCCCAGGCAGCTTGCTACCATCAGGGTTCTGGTAGATCTAAGCAAAGTGTATACTAAGCAGATGTGCATAATCAGGGCAGAGTGGCTGCAGGATAGTCTCCAGCCCTACACCGTCACCACGCGGCTTGTGGTCACACGTTGGGGGGGGGTGTGCCGCACCCAGAGAGTGGCTGACATTAAGCGGCCGCATGTCAGCTGCACCAACTGCAACCATGCAACCACGAACTAGGAGTGATCTGCCCGTTGGACCCAGGCTATCGCCAAGCATCGCTGCACCATCGAATCTTCCACGCCCCTACTGCAGTTGCAGAGCAGCTTCGAACTAAAAGACAGCTTCCCCACCCCGCCTCCCTGCCCCCCAGTTCCCACGAAAGGGAATGCAGCTCACAATGATCTGTACGCCTGGTGTGGGGGAGGGGGCTTAGCTTACGAAGCCTACGGTTTGGGGATCCCGGCTTGTTCGCTTGCCTCCAGTGAGTTTCGCTTCGGAAGCTGCGGGGAGAAGTTCAAGCAAGAGGTAGCATCCCCAGGCACCTTATCGGTCCCATGAAGCACCTTGGCGCGCCCCTAAAGGTTGAAAAAGAGCCTTCTGGAGATCTTCCCAAGCACTGCTTTGTTTTCCGAGGTGCAAGATGCTACCACATGCAAGGGTATGTGTCAGAATCCAGGGCCCTTCGGAAGAGCAGCGTGGAAAGTTTAGGAGAAAGGATTCGCAGAGGTCCCTTCATTTTGTCGACATACTCATGTACAGTTGTACATAGTCATCGTTTCCGACGTCAGAAGACTGTCCGGCGTGTTGTGACATGACTTCCGACCATGCAGACAGACAGCTTGTCGCAAAAGAATGCCACAAGCAACAGCTGACTGCGTTCTCGCAAGAATAGCAAGTAAGTATGTTCCTGTGACGGACGAAGTGATGCTCACTTGTCGATGCAAAGCTGAGCTGAGCAATGCTTATGACACAGGAAGGATCCTGAACCACGTTTCCACCCCCCCCCCCCCCCCACGTGGGCCCTGGTGCGTGTGGGGAACTGAGGTTTGGTCGAGCGAGACTCAGGTCAGAACAGGCTTTCGGGTTTTTGACGCCAAGATGACACAGGAAATCCTCAAACCAAAGCATGGAGGGTCATGGGCGCGCAGGCCGCTTTACAGAGGCCCATGTGCGAATGTCACGTTGCAGCATTCGCTTCGTCACTTCGTTCACTCGTTCACTCATTCACTTCGTTCCTTGGCTATTTATGATAATTCAAACGCGTGAGCATAGTTTAAGTCATGTCGTGGTCTCACGCACGTCGTGAATAAAAGTGAAATAAGTAGCAGGAGCGAACAAGGCAGCGAACATCGACCCTGAAAGGTCTTATTGTGCGGCATGGATATATTGTGGTTCATAACATGGGCCTTGTAAACGGTCCCGGTCCCACTACTAAGATACTTTGTAAGGTTCTTTCAACACTAGCCTGTGTAGCTATTCGCTGACTTGTTTCGCTTCAAAACCATTTCTCGTCGTTTATGCTGTATATTTTGCAGTCTCTACCCTGTCAGGCCCATACTTGTCAGATGCAAGAACTTGCAGTGCTACCGCCCGCGCCGCCGACCTCGAAGTTGTCGTCGTGCGTGTTCTGGGTGTCTTGTGGGACTGCTTTTGGATCGTTGGAGTGCTCTTTCGTGTGTCACGATGGACTCCATAGTTGCATCATCTACTTTCTGAAGCTTCTGGCGTCTATAGGGTTTTCGGGTTCAGGTGTTCCATCTAAGGGTTCAGAGGTTGTCCGAGTCATGCCGCCAGCACGCGGAGTGTTTGGGACTTCTACGTGGCTGCGCCGGCCAAGATGGTTGGAGAATGGGTGCTTCAGATTGTTTATGTGGCGATGTAACCCCCTTGTTTAATGGTGTTCAGGCCTTAGAGAAGCAAAGCTGCTGGCCTGTCCCCCTATCATTGCTGTACGGCTCCCCTGCAGTCTGCAGCGCTCGAAAGGTGTCGCGCTAGCCCATTCCCGGACTCGGTACTCGACTTTCGTAGGGAAGTGAGCTCTTTCTTCCCGACTATCGGTGTGGTTGTTAGATTTTAAACAAACTCTTCTCCTCGCCCGGTCGTTCCCAACCCTAGAGTGTCCCTGGAGTGCCCAACCCAGAGTTGCCCAGTAACCCCAAAAGATCCAAGTCTGTAGGGGTCGGGTGGTGATGTTCGAAGTAAAATAGTTGTGTTCTTGAGTTTTAAAGTTTTCGGACATGGCAGCATGTCTGGGTACCTGGGCCATGTCGCGCAAGGTTTACTCACTGCGGCCCTGCCCTCTGCAGCAGGCGGGCAGTCGCATGCCAGCTTCCATGCTTGTGTATGCAAACTTGGAGATGCCTTTCAAATGCCCCTCGCGTGCCGTTTCCATGCTCGATGATAAAGGAGGAAACATCCGGCAGCGGTGCTGCGTGCAACACGCTGGCCGCACACATGTCGGTAGATGTCAGACAAGTAAACGAATATGATGGCGAGCTTCTGCGTCACAGAAAGTTGAAGCTCGTAGTTGCGCACTCCGACGCCAGATGTTTGTTGTCACAATCTTGAAGAGTTAGCATAAATCACTCGGCGAATCGAGCCGCAATGGCGAGACTGATTCCTTTGACTGATCCTGATGGGCCGGGCTTCGACATCGGTAACGGGCTGTACATAGGGCGAAAGGAGACGTGCCAAATCCGAATCAGCGGGCCAACTGTTAGCGCCGTTCAGTGCGAAGTGCGATGGGTTGCTCAGCTTGAAGCCTTCCAGGTTATCGACCGAAGTTCCAACGGGACCTTCCTGAATGGCCAGCTGATGGAGAAGGATCAGGTAGCACAGCTACGCCATGGCGACGTGGTGCAGCTCACCAGGCGCTGGCTACAAAGCCCGGGCTTGCAGTTCAGGTTCGATGCCACAAAGCCCATGATCGCAGCAACGGGCATGGCTGAGGGTTGTCCAGCAGATGCGGATGCACCTTGTAAAGCAGACGCAGCACACGTGATGGACGCCGCCTCTGAGCCACAGCGGGAGGTCGCTTGCGAGCTGGTTGCAAGGCTGCAGCGAAGCTTTGAGGAGGTGCGGAGTCGAGCGGCATCCTTGTCTCATCAGTTGGCTGCTCTGCAAGAGGATCTGTCTGTGTCTAAGCCACCACCCAGCGAAGCGAACGCTGCAAACACCACGTTCGATGTGGGCCCTCTCACGGAAGAGTTCCGAAGAGCGCAGGAGAGGCAGCGGGACGAGGCCAAGTTTCGTGCTGAGGAGGCGGCTGACGATGCGGAGGTGGCAGCAAAGGACAGGCAGGAACTCGAGGAGCAAATTCACAAAGCTCTGCAGCAACATGCCGAACTTCGGGGTGTGCTTGGTGCACAGGGCGAGATGGTTTCAGAATGTAAGGACCAGCAGAGGAAGCTCCAGCATGAAATGCAAGCCTTGATATGCTCTCGCCAGAACATCCGTCAGGACACTGCAAGATTCCGAGAGAATACAGCTGCGGCGCTGGCTGTTCGATCCCGCGTTCAGCAGCTGGTGACAGAGCAGATTTCCGGCACAGAAAAGCTGAGGCTGCATCTGGAGAGCTCTGTATCTGAAATTCAGTCCGACTCTACGATTCTGGCACGGTCCATTCCCAAAGACCGAAGCTCTACACTGACAGAAGGCCAGGTAAGAGCCAAGCGACCTCGCCCCACAGCCAAGAGCTGTGAAGTCCCGCCTACTTCAAAGAGAAGCCTCGAGGCAGGAGATATTCCGACAATGGAAATCCTGTGATTCCAGCCCCTTTCTGCTCTTTGAAGAAGAGCGGCAAGAAGCCTTCGGGGCGAGCGAGCGTTTTGCAATGTAATTCGGACGCCTTCAGCACGCATCAAGGTGCTCAAGCGTGCGGGGTGTTGGGGGATGGCGAAACACACCTTTTGCCAGGTTTGACCGGCATGAGGCTGTGGTCGGTGGGGAAAAAGGTAGTCTGCTTGGATGCATTTGCAAGGATGCAGTTTCTTCTTCTGATCCGTTTTGGTGGAGCGTCCTGACGGCAATCATTGAAGGCGTTGCCGATGTCGCCCGGCTCATTGCTGGGGCCTAATTCTTTGACCCTGCTGAGATTTGCAAGAAACTTCTGTTGATGAAGAGCCTAACCAAGTAGCTGTAATGCATCAGTGAACTAGCTATGTTATGTCTTCCACTATATCTTCAAGTTCCCATTCAGGGCACAGCCCTGATTGCCAGCTGCAGAAACCCTATCTGGCCTTGGCAAACGCAGTAGGGTGACACAACATGTCACTGTTTGTGGAAGTTCCTGAGCATGGACCACATGAAAAAAATGCACCTGCCCCCCACGCCGTAGCGTTGCATCTTCACTAAGGCCGAGCCAACACACAATGATGCCAGCGGTGCTCCAGCAAGCACTCAAAAGCAGCTCCTTTGCAGGGATGTGCTCGTCAGGAACGGTGGCCCAGCTAATTCGCGCTTCCTTGATGCTCAAACCCTCTCGTCGATAGCCCCCCCAGGTTCTGATCAGGCTTAGAGAAAGAAACCTTGGACGCGCATTGGGGCACAGATCCTCATGCATTCATCTTCCGTCTCTCGGTCACTTCGGCTTCAGGGGCGAACTAGCGAGCTGCATGCTTGCGTCTAGGCCTCTGCTACTTCTGCGAAATTCTCGACCTTAACCTATACACATGATGAGCAAACCCGAACAGTAGATTCCTCCCCCAAGCACGCGGCTCTGCCCTAGTCCTCTCTTTGATCTTCAAGACCTCAATCCAGCCAGCACCTCCTCTGACTAACCACTCCGCACCCGTGGCTTCCAACCAAAGCTTCAAAGTTCTTGCAAGCACCTGACAGCGAATTTCGCAAGATGGGCATGCGCCAATCACAGCGCAGGCTCCACCCAGTTTTGTTGTCAAGGGAAAAGGGTTTCAGTTGCAGGGCAAGAGGCTGGGATGCGAACACGCGGTTGGAAACCCCTTTTCGGGTCTACAAATCAGGGCGATGAGGAAGGGATCAGTTTTGACTGCAGCAGCCGCCCACATAATGTCCCCAAACTCTTCAACTCCCAGCCTCCTCCGCCAGCTTCCCCGGGCGTTGCTGGGCGTTGGCCCTGGCGTCTGGGCACCCAGCTCGGGGTTGAAAAGCAGGGTCACCTGAACTGAACCTTTCGGATCTGTAATTTCTGTTGCTCCAAGCGTCTTTGCGACTTGCGACGTTCTGAGATTGATCCTCGAAACTCAAGACTCAAGACAAACGGCCGTGCGTCTGGAGGACACAGCTCTCCACTGCAGGCACGGCTCATGTTGAGGAGGGCAGGTGGCAGATGTAACATGATGCATCTGGCGGAAGTAATTGGGCGAGGCTTGCAGGTGGGTGAAGGACCGAGCAGTTTTTCTTCTGGTCGGCTCTCTAGTCGCATGCAGACTGCACACCGCAGTCCAAGTTTTGGCTCAGGGCTTCGGGTTACATACAAGTAGGTTATTTAGGTTCATTGTCAAGTAAAGTAATCAGTCATAGTGTTGTCGTGTGCGCAGGAGGAGCTGAGGAGCGAATAACGCCCGCCATGGACAGGCACTCAGCAGCCCAGGGCGAAACGGTGTACAGTACACGATTGGAGTCCATTTATTGCTGGCTAGCCAAATCGTCAACCTGAAGCATATACGTTAGTTCCGGGCCGAACTCCGTGCTCGGACTCTCTGCAAGTCAGCTGAGGCTGTGCGCGACTTGCCCACGCCCGGGCCGCAGCATGTGATCCTAAAGCGAAAGTCTCGTGCTGGACCCCAGGATGTTTGTTTCTGGTCTTGTGTTTTGTAGACTGCAATAGGGAGACCAAGAGGGGTCCCAAGGGGCAGACGAGGTAGAGGAGGTTTATAACCGGTCAGGTTGTGCTCTGCTTGAGGGTTGAAGGATGCAGTGCGTCCGAGGTTAACTAGCTTCTTGGACGAGTACGATGCCAATGTGGTGGCAAAGGCCTTAGAAGGCCATGATCACTGATCCCACCAATCTGAAGGCGCCCCCTGGCCCGCCTGTTGGAGCGGCGGGCTTTGGGCGGGTCCAGATGCGCAGAAAATGCACCGAGGCCTCCCAAACCAACTGCCGTTTTCCTTAGGAATCTCGGGCAGCGACACTTCACATGCTTCCGGAAACTGCCCAAGTCATCGAATCGTAGCAAAATTCACCCGAAGCTGCCTTTGCCCCCCCCCCACACTCAGGATGGGACGGGCCAGACGGTTCTTCACTGGGCCGCCAATTGCTGAGGACCTGATGTTCTGGATTCGAAGAGCCACAAATGAAGCTTCAGTGTTTGGGCCGCGTGTCGGTCTGGGTGGCTGGGACTGGGGGTCGTGGCATCTCTCACGTATGAACCACGGCTCGGAAGTTTATTCTGCCAGCACTACGTGGGATGGTAAGATCAGGTTTAGGTGTTGAAGGTCCTCATGAGAGCCTGCCCAAGGCTCGGGGAGAGGATTCGTTTGTGGCTGAGGCCTCTGCGGGCAAGCCAGAGGCCATCGACTACACTTTGGATCAAGGCGGCAACGGTTATATTTTGGGATGGTCCCCTTTAGAATAGGGGGTACTAGAATCCCTATTAAGGACTGTTAGTATAAGGGGGAACATCCCAAGTTGTATTCAGGATGTGGTATGGTAAAAGCGGATTCTTGCGCTGCAGAGGCCAAGGTAGAGGCCGTTGTTTGCCGTGTCTCCTTCGGGCTACGAACGCTGATTCTGATGCCTCATCATGCGTGACAACTTAGCATTAGTAAGGTCCTTGAAGTTTAGTCTTTGCTGCAGAGTAGATTTGTGCAGCTCGGTCAGGAGCTTTGGTAAGGTAATGGTGCATCCCGACGTGGGAACGTGCGGTGTTACTTGAGGATGTTTTTTGACATGGAGGGGCCTTTGTGCAACGAATGTTGCAGTACAAGGTAGATGTGATACAGTGTTAGCGTCGAGTGGCTCTTATTAATGTCGGCTCGAGAGACTGAAGTTAAAGTTTATGGAACATAAGTGTCGGGGTCTAGAAGTTCGGGCCTGGGTTGCCCCAGGGCTTGCGGTAGGGTTTCGGTCCTACATGGCAAGTGTAGAGAGCCCAAGCGGCTGGTTTAGGTACCCGGGGATACGGGACTTCCTTCCCCACCGCCCAGACTGGAGGTGCGCACGTCGATAAGTTGGACCGGGATGGCCGGTCCTCACGCTCAGCCCACGGGCGGTTTAGGGTTTAGGGTTGACCGGGCTTCGCACTTTGTGGCTTAGCAAGAAGGGTGGGTGTGCTCGAGTTCTTATAGGGACGAAGCCCTTTCCCGCGCCCCATTTCCGCACGGATCCCGTGACGGTTGTGGCATGGTGGAGATCTTCCCAACTCGGTCCGGGAACAAGAAAGGCGAACCGTGAACCTGCAAGTACATGACATTTGTCGCTATGTTCTGGGGTTGTTCTAGTTGGATGATGCTGGATGGCTCTAGCAGCACCCAGTACACCCCAGTCGTGGCGATCGAACTTTGGCAAGCCTGGTTTTACACCAAACACAAGAATGAAGTAGGCTGTTTGCGGCTGGGCCTGGCGTGCCTGGGGTGTTTACTTGTTGGACTGTCCGGGCCAGGTCGTTGGTATGAGAGCCCACGTAACGAAGCCCTAAACCCTAAACCCTAAACCCCAAATTTCCTACAATTCCTTTCTGCCTGCCTCAGGTCGCCCCTGCACATCGCAGCCCTGAGCGGGCACATGGAAGCAGTCATGGGCCAAGTCTTGGAACTCTTTTGGGAATTCGGATCGAAGCCAATGCGATTCAGATACTTGGCGTCGTACCTTCAACCGCCCTAAACCCTAAACCCCAAACCCCATTGAAGCCGTGGGCCCACAAAGTGTTGCGGCCCATGTCAGAATCCAAGCGACCCCCTACGAGCTGAGGTCCAGCAGCTGCTGAATCGCCGAGCCGACCCCACGGCTGGAAGCTGATGTGTTGCAAGAGCCGTTTGTGACCGTTTCTGTGCAGGATCCGGGCCATATACGTATTTAAATTTGTATTATATATATATATATGTAGATATAATGATATAGAGGGCAAAAGTCCCTGGACCCCATATCCCAACATGTCTCTCCTGAGGTGGGCGATGGTTCTGGCTCGACGCCCCTGCATCGCGCCGCCCTTGCTGGTGCTGCAGGCGGACGGTAGGGTTTAGGGTTTAGGGTTTAGGGTGACCCTACTATTTGCTTGCGACCCCCCCCAAAAAATATAATATTATTCCTTATATGGGCAATACAGGGACTATTATTCTACGTTTTTTGGGCTTCTTAAGCAAATAGTAGTACCATGGTTTGTAATGCGAGCAGTATATGCAGAAATGAGCAACATACTATTGTGCAGGCAGGAGGCTCAAGCCTCAAGAGCTGCTGCTCATGAAGGGCTTAAGCCATGGAAGACCCCAAGATCATCAGAGGCTTTTGCTGATTCTAAGCCTAGCCCTAAACCCTATGTCCAAGCCTTCCGAGCCCACAAGCCCCCAATTAGGCCTCTGCAGTGAGAAACCTTCAGGAGTCTCAAGGGAGCCCACATATTGGGAGAGCCCCTTCCAGAGGCTGCGTGGCTGCCCTGGCCCAATCTGCGAGTGTCCCAGCTGCTGGGGTTCCTATATCCTTCTTGGGAATTATTTTTCTATTTTTGTTTATTAAAACCCAAGAGGGTATTAAACATATTATTTTTATTAAGGTTCTAAGGGGAGTATATCTTCAGGGCCTTAGAAGTTTTTCAGGTTCCTATGGGCCCAAGATGACTCAAGCATTGCTGCAGCGGGGGGGGGGGGGGTGTCCAGCCTCAGAGTTGCAGATGGTGCCCATGAAGTGGCTAAAGGCGCAAGAACCAGCCCTGAAGATCTCCATGCTTCAGCCCCCAAAACCTTGCCACACAACCCTGAACCCCCGAAAAAGCCTAATTACAACTGGACCTCGAAAGCCTTTCAGACTGACATGAACCCACAACACGATGCCACAGAGACAGCCAGGCCCCGGAGCATCTAGACGTGACCCAGCACCGCGGCAGAGTTTGGGATTTGGGGTTTCATTCAAATGAGCCGTGACTTGCACCCAGTACAGCCCTTGAAGCACGTCTCGCAGACTAACACCCAAAAACAGGCGGTGATAGCAAGGCCGGTGGCAAAAGGAAACAGACGGGTGGCAAAAACACACCCTCAACCCCCAAGCATATATGAGGGGTTTTCAGCTTCACGGGAACTTCAGTGTCAGCAGGGTCCCTCCTCGTTAACCCTTGACCCTAAACCCTCTCGAAGACTCTGTAACCGTGTACCCTGCACCCAGCCTGAACCCTTAATGCTTATAACGCTTAACCCTTGACCGTTCATTACCCCCACAGCCCGAATCCGAAAACCTAGAGTGGGGTGGGGGGTACCTGGACAACATCTATACTCAGGTTGCTGACTTACGCTTATGATGAGAAAGTAGAGTCGGGTATTGCCAGTGGAAGGAATGCGGAATACGCCGCGGAAGTGTTCGCTGTTATAATGTCCATCTATTCGTGCCTGAGAAAGAACGCAGCTCAAGTGGTGTGGACCATTGTGGATCACAGCGAGGGTTGCTTTGTAGACTCGGGGCGATTGCTGGGCTTGTGATGGAGCTGGACGACAGTTTCCTAAACACCGCTCGGATGAAGTCCGCGCCGTTGGGCTTCGACAAAAACCGTCTGGCGACTCAAGCTGAGAGCCGTCAAGACCCCGCCTGCAGGCAACGCACTGGTGGCACAGCGCTGCACGCAGCAGCCCAGCGCTCCAGGGGGGGACTTGTTCGGCAGCAGGGTTCAGGGTTTCCCGCTCCGGCTGTGGATGCCGCGGTTGCCCACGACCAGAGGGTTTGCATAGCTTGGGGAGGACAGAGAAGCTGCCGTGTCTTGCAAGCCGGGCTGCGGTTGACGATTTCGGATGTTAGGCACTTGGGCCCCGTTGCTTCTCAGCTGCAGGCATACCTTGGCCATATCAAGGTCATTGAGGAGCTCTAGTTGGCTTTGACATGATCCATCACAAAAGGCGTCTGAAACCCACTACCCCGAGCTTGCAGTTGGAGATGAGGGAGCCATGTCTGAGTGTGGCCAGCTGGCCATAAGTCGGAGGGCCGAAGTAAGTCAGAGATCGAGCAGCCAGAGCAGGCCAAGAGTCAAAACTGTCCAACCCAGACGCAAAAAAGCTAAAGGCAGTCCTTGCAGATTAAGCCTTCTATAAATCAATTCAGGACTGTTAGTATATTATCATTTATAGGGGGGAACATCCCCAAGATTAAGCCCCCTGAACCTCCGGACTTGTTGAGACCCTGAAGCTGCTGATCTGCCTCAAAGGAGCTCCTCCGTGCCGGTGCCCGCGCCCCAGCTTGATGTGATGTAGGAGCCTGAATGATTTGAATAGGGTTTAGGGTTTAGGGTTTAGGGTTTAGGGTTTAGGGTTTAGGGTTTAGGGTTTAGGGTGGGTTCAAAAAGGGTTTAGGATTCCAGCCTTCCCCTTGCTGGCGGGTGCTCAGGGCCCAAGATATTGAGCTCAGCGCGTCGCGTCTGCAGAACCATTGATTGCTTTGGGGGCTTTGCATGTTGAGGGTTACGAGACAACTCTGGGCCGCGTTTTGGATGACCATGGATGATCTGGACCTCCTTCTTAGCAGGGAATGGGGGAATGAGGTGCCCTATACAAGCCCTTAAAGGGTATCTATATGGCGATTAAGAGTACCTCATTTCCCTCATTCCCTACGAAGAACCAGCCAGTCGATGATGCAACCATGCTTCTTTGGACTGGCATCCCTCTGTGGGGTTTGGGGTTTAGGGTTTAGGGTTTAGGGTTTAGGGTTTAGGGTTTCCTTTTGGCAAGAGCCCCGCCATCCAGGCTTCACCTTGCGCCCGTGCGCTCCCCTCAGCGGTCATGAGAGTCCCACCTTCAGCTGCAGTTGTCGGAACACCAGGAACCCCTAAACCCTAAACCGAGAGGTCAGCTAAGCAGGTGGCAAAAAAAAAGCCCTAAACCCCTAAACCCTAAACCCTAAACAGGCACTTGGAACAAATCTTGGCACTCCTACACAGATGGCTCATGAAACTGTTCGTTCTGGTGTAGTCTGGATGAGAAGTGAGACGTTTGCGGGCTCGACACCAGTTTGGGCTTTGCTCTGGACATGAGACTGTGAGAGTTGCTGGGGTGGCGGTGTATATGCACATTGATAAATAGGTGCAACTATAAATATGGCAAAAAACATTACATTGTCTAGAAAGAGCCGATTATGGCATGAGTTCCTGCACTCTTCCAGAGCTCGCTACCCAGAGGTCCATTTGTAGTAGTATTATGCTATTCGGTACCCCCAAAAACCAGACTAAATAGGGTTTTGGGGTACTTAATTCCATAATAGTACTACAAATTGACCCTCTGGGCTACTCGACATTTTCAGGACCATCGCGGCCGTTTGCCCTTGGACCGCTGGGTTGAGGAGGACCACGACGAGGCGCGCCCAGTAATTAAGAAGAAGAGGTGGCCTCGACCGTTTAGGGTTTAGGGTTTAGGGTTTAGGGTTAAGGGTTTAGGGTGTCTCAATCACAATGGACCTCGCCCTTGATGAATCCCAGCCCCAACACAGGTGGCGAAGATAGCGGAGGAACCTCCAGTGGTGGATGACGTGTAGCACTCGGCAATCTTTCCAGAGTGTGGCACTCTGCATTCAAAGTCACTGGCGGGCCTGTGCAGAACTTCTTGGATGCGAGGTCCTTAAACCCTCTAAACCCTCTAACCTTAAACTTCTCGTTGAAAGCCATGGCTGCGCTACGTCCACCTGAGGCGAATCGCAAAGCTGTCGTGTCTCTGCTGTGGACGGCCAGTTGCTTCCTGAGGGGGGCCGATGCACTCGAACTGCAAGTGGGGTTTGGAAGCATCACAATTGGGGGTGAGGTGGGGGGCGGGAGGGGGGAGATGAGCACACCAACCCCCACCGGCCGAGCCAGGGATGACCATGACAGGAGCCCTTACTGAAGCCAACTAGAGCAGCAAGCTGATTACTGATTATGTATCCGGCAGAAAGGGACCACTTTTCAAGGCCGTACGTTGCCGCAGTGCATCACATGTTCTACAAACAGTATCGTAGTAGCTCTGCGGCTCTGTTTTTTTGGTCGATGGCCTCCTCTGCGACAGGCATCCTAAGCTAGCTTTCTGTTGGCTCAAGATCCAAGATGCTTCAAGTTTGTCACAGCTGCCAACTTGTTTCTATGTTCTGAAGGCCAACCGTCTGCAGCGTAGATTCAGCAACCACACCACGAGCAGCATTTAACCTACCATGGATCCTGGCCCACTGATGCCCATAAGTTAGCCTATAAGATAGATTCATAGTTGGGGGTGACGGAAATACCCTCCTGCTCCTTGTAATGCATAGGAGAGTTATCGAGTCCACAGCTTCAATGGCCTGCAAGCAGGCACGTTGCTTGCGCACCCGCGCACATGCCGGGGACATGGGTGCAGCTTTGCGAGGCTGTGTGCTGCTCATCGGGGCAAGTATGTGCGCCTGGCCAAGGGTTCTGGAATCATCCCCTGTGTTCTGCGGGAGGCAGCCCAGTCAGTCGCGAGAACTGACTCTCCGTCAGCGTGCGGTGGAAGTCGACAATGCTGAGGAGCAGGCAACACTGAACGCCCTGAGTTTTGAGTTTTCGCAGCCCACCAACTTCGAAGTTGGACAAAATGTCAGCGGCCGGGTAAAGGTCATGAAGATGCAGGGCCCATCTTTGGCCTATGTGGATATTGGCGCCGAAAAGGATGCGATCCTTGAGTATGGCGAGATGGAGGACGGATACCCCGCAAGGCTGTCCCCAGTGCGGCCTCGGAAGCAGATCTATGCACGGATCCTTGAGTACCTTACTGTTGGTTAGTATAGGGAATGAGGTACCCGATATCCCCCTATAGAGACCCTTTTGGGAAAATTACCTAGGGTACCTCATTCCCCCATTCCCTCCTGACCCACAGTAAGGTACGACGAGAACAGCGACCGCTTCTACCTGACGATGAGGTCAGGGGACATCTCAAGACCTCCAAGGCTCAAGAAGAGTGAAGAGAACCACGATCCCGAGTCCCTTCGTTTGGTCTCATCTGATGAGTGGCTAGATGCCGAGGTCGTGGGTATCTTCACTTTCGGTGTCTTCGTGAATGTGACGCCCTCCTGGGGTGGTGGCGATCCAGTCTTCGCCTTGCTGCACAAGTCGGAGTTCGCTCCCGACTTTGCTTCGGATCCTGAAAAGGCCATCCGAGGAGGCAAGATCAAAGTCCGCAAGCTCGGGTTGAACGACCGTGGCGAGTTGAAGGTGACCATGAAGATGTGAGGCATGGCCCAGTGCATGACCACATGCTAGAAATGCAGCGCGCAACCATAAGGATGTTCGAGTCCGGTCTTTGGCTGGTCGGCCATGCACAGTAGCTTCAGGTAGACTTGGCAATGCCTTCTTTGTGTTGGAGCTGGCTGCGTGTGAGACGGTAGTAGCGACTTGATGAACAGCTAGCTATCCTTCAAGACTCGGCCCGCGTATACCGTTCTGTCAAGTTAGTACCGTTTTGCAGCCGCAAGGGCCACCAAGCCGCTACAACGGGTGTCCAGTGGTCGTATATTTGCTCTGCCAAGCCTGGAAGAATCTGGAAGGCCGAGGGAGCAAAACTGCGCAATTCCAGCCAAGGAGTTCTCTTTGTTGCATGGGATATTGGGATCTATGTTTCTTCTTCGGTTGGGAAGTTTGCTCGGAGTGACTGGCGGAAGTTGATGCGAGGGGTGGGGTTTTCTTCATGGCTGCACGCTTTTTACCTCTCCCATCATCCAGACCGTTGCCCTGCTGAATCTGTGTCTAACCGGGATGCACTTTGAATGACCTCCATGTAAGTGGTCCCTAGTCGTCGCCGAAACCCCGCAGTGCGGTTTGTCCCGCACTGTCCAGCCGTGCGGGAGCCAGAGAAAGCTTGAAGGTTCAACAGCAAGCAAACCCTAAACCCTAAACCCTAAACCCTAAACCCTAAACCCTAAACCCTAAACCCTAAACCCTAAACCCAACTTTCTCCAAGATCCTCCCACCAGGTCGAGCCTGCAAGGGCAGGAACAAGGAGGAGCATGGGTTCCACGAGCTCTGAGGCTCTTGATTCAAGCACCCGGCCTCGTCTCAAGGCCAGCGCCCGGTTGAACAAAAAGCTTGGAAACCCTAAACCCTAAACCCTAGGTTTCCAGCACAGAAGGGCCGATGTTCTCCAAGGTGACATGGGTGCTTGGTTGCGGTGCCTTACAAAAGACGCACGTGACAAAGATGAAAGGCTGTGCAGGTGAACAGGTAAGCTGCTTAGTTCTGGTGCATGGACAAGTGTAGAGTGTAGAGTTTGGCACCTGCGGAGTGCGCTTGGCATTGTGCCTGCCGACTTTCAGCCAAAAGCCGAGAAGGCCGATGAAGGTGCTGATGACTCGCCTACCTCATAGTCAACCTACCTCATGCTCATACCGCATGCTCAGCTAAAGCCCGTCCTAAACCCCAGAACCTCAGAAGCCTCTAAATTCACACCTCCCTCATCCCTGCAACACTTCAGACCTCAACACACTCGTAGCACAAATTAAGTGCACTATGCCATCTCGCCATGGGCGCGCAAACCGCGAAGCGGCGGACTCGGCAATTTGGGTTCGTCGCGGTTTTCTTGCGGGGATAGGAGATACGGGTTTATGGTTTAGGGTTTAGGGCCAGTTTAGGGTTAAGGCCTACCTACCGAGTTTTTGGTCGAGGTTTTGGGCTTGCACATGACCAATTCGGCTTAGGATGGCTCGAATAGGTTATGGGGGCCTCTAGGGCTTCGTTTAGGGCTTGTGAGGCCCGCGATGCTTCTGGGAGCCCGTGAGGCAAACTCAAGGATCATGCCGGTTCTTTTCGGGAGTCGGGATGGGTGTAGGGTCTGCCCAAATGTTCAGTTAAGCGTCAGAAGCCGGATCACTCAATTGGGCCGAGGGGACCTCTTTACGGGGATCTTCATGAGAATCATGGCATGAGGCCTGGTGACTATGCGGAGCCGGACCTGCCCCACAACGTGAACGAGGCCGGGAGAGCCGCAAGGAGTATAGGGGTCGGAAGAATTACGAAAAGTATTCCCTTATGGTCCCTTTATAGACATACTACAATAACCCCCAAAACCCTATTCTAATCATTAAGGCCCCTATAGTACGACGTTGCAGCGTTCAGCAAGGCAGCATCGGCCAGGTTAGACGGTTAGACCAGTAGAGGTTTCAGGGTTCATTTAGTCCTTGTTGGTGCGCTGTGGTATGGCAAGGCTTTGCTGCTTCATGTTTGTTGACATGCAATAGGGTTCATGGGGGGGTACGATTGACTAAGCTGGCGACCCCCCACATGTTCGGCAAATGAGACTTTGCAAGAAGGCACTGGTAGCTGGTAGCTAAGTGCTTCAAGGTCTCTTCACGAGATGGCAATAGAGTGGAGAAGACCCCCCCCCCTGGCCCCCACCTCCTAAACCCTAAACCCTAAACCCCGACTTTCGGCAGCACCGTAGCCATCATTGCAGGTGCGACTTTCGGTGTACACATTCGATGTGACTGGCGTCTCGCTTCTGAACTCCCTGGGCTCTCTTGGCACAGGCTGGGCTTGAAATACCTTTTAGGATATGTATATATATATACATATATATGTGTGTGTATTTATTGTTGCAATAGATTTTATATATTTGTTGTTGTTTATTTTTTGTGTTCTTGTACATTTTCTTTGTATTTATTTCTAGTCATAGTTATTATTTATACATATATAAATGCCGCTGCCAAGCAACAGTTGTCGTGATAACGCATGTATGAAAGTTGGCCTGAGGTGGTCTAGCATGGACCGGGCTCATATGAGACACAGCGTAGCCAGGAAGATCCATCTTCTCATGTTGTAGCCAATCGGTGCCTTGGAATATAGCTACCTGCCGTGGCAGCGTACAGCAGGCGGAACCGAACCTCGAACATCTGCAGACACGTACACGCATCTGGAAGACAAGTTCTTGCATCACAGATGTCAGATGACTTTCCCTGAAAAGGCGCCTACCACAGTGGCTTGGTCGTGCTGGACACTGAATGGGCGCCTGGGGCGAAAGATGCTTCATTCTCAAGTTTCGAATTTCGCATGCTCAGGGTCCGACTTTGCGAATTACTTCGCCACACACCTTGGCTGCAGAGCCCGAACCGACATGGATTCACAAACCGCCTGTTCCGTGAGACCCTGACTTCAAGCCTTTCCCCCAGAGGGTCCATTTGTAGTACTATTATGGAATTAGGTACCCCAAAACCATACTAAGTAGGGTTTTGGGCTATCTAATCCCATAATAGTACCCTAAACCCTAAACCCTAAACTAAACCCTAAACCCTAAACCCTAAACCCTAAACCCTCCGAGTTCCTTCCCCAGTCCTACGGCGGCCACACCGAGCCCGGCCAGACTGGCGCCTATAGCTGCGAGCCCGAGCTGAATCCGGCCCTGGGCCCAGAATGCTTTGAGGGGCTTAGGGTTTAGGGTTTAGGGTTTAGGGGCGAAGGTTTTCGGGCTGGGGGCTTTGAAGAATGAGGGGGATGGGGGGGGGGGGGGGGGGGCGGAATAGTGCACATTGCTCTTGTGGGTTGAAGAGACAGAGTACATTCTTGGTAGGAAGATTGCCTGGGTTTAACTTGCCAGCCTTGCTTGGAGCTTATGGTTTGCCAAGCCTTTCACACAGGAGTACCAGTTCTTCGACCGCGTGGCCCTGCTGGCATTCTTTCACTGCTCTCTGACCTTTCCTGAAGCTTGACCTTGGTATCTTTGAGTTTCACTAGACCCTGCTCTCGACAAATCCTACCGCTACTTTCGAACGACGCGCTGCGCGCGTTTCTTAGGTTCTGCGCACTACTAGACATGATCGCGTTTCTTAAGAAATTCGGCCGGATTGTCGAGTTTTCGTTCGGCACGATTTCGTGGACTAAGAAATCAGAAACCCGGTTGGGCTCATGAAACCTGACGGGTCACTGGCGTGGAAACAGCCAAGTGTTTTAGGCATGTTGATGTTGCTTTGCGTACGTTTCTTGGAATCTTGCGCAAGGAGAGCGCCCTTTTTGGCAGAGTGAGCACAAAAGACAATCAGCAATTCCGATCAATACTTAAGTGCGTTACCCATGAAACGCGTGCGATGTCGCATTAGATACTTTTGAGGGCGGCGCAATACCTGAGTTTCTTAGTGGTTCGGAGTTTGGCTGAAGGTGGACGTGTAACGGCCAGGTCATGGGCCGTGTGCGCGCCACACCTCAGCAGGTCCAAAGCTCATGGTTTCTGGGCCGGGACTCATAGGGTACAGTGCAGTCGCCAGTCTGTGCTCGAGTCGACTCCTGAAGTTCAGCATTGGCCGGCCGGAAGCCATGCTGAAAATCCAATATTCTGCTAGGTTCACTGCTCGGATTTAGCAAGGGTGTGGAGGCCGAAAGTGCATTCCTCCCCTCAGCTTCACGAAGTTCCCAAGCCTCTCAATCCCCCAAACCCCGTCCTAGCCAAACACCCCAAAGCCATCCTCCCAATTTCCCCTATTGCCCTATATTACTATAATTCCTAATACGGTATATGAACCCCTATTCCCCTATACTACTATAAGTTCCTATTATAAGGTATATGAACAATAAACCCTTTCTCTTCATGAAAACTTGTGAACAGCCCTTAGCCTCCTGCACCTTCGCGGGCAGATCCAGAGCGTCATTCGACGGCTGGCCACGGATTCTGAGTGGTAGACCCCTCAGAAAAGACACGGTTTAGGGCTTAGGGCTTAGGGTTTAGGGTTTAGGGCTTAGGGTTTGGCAGTGCTCTTGTCCAATGTGTAGTTCCTTGGCAGTCACCAGTGCTGGTGGGGAGCTTCAGTTGTTCTTTTCTTCTGCCTGTGTATGGATGATACGCGCGTCCCGGCCTCAGCCCAGGGGTTAAAAAGGGCTTAGGGTTTAGGGTCCAGGTTGGCGGTAGAGAAGCTCGGGTGAATCCCATGTGCAGCTTAAAAGAAGAGGCTGCGAGGCCACAAGCTATGGTTTCCCTATAGTGCTCATGTGGTTTTCTTGCCTTCACAAATTCAAGGGAATATTAAACATATCAGTGCCATTACGGTTCTGATCGAGGGGGACTAGCAGCAAGGGCTCCGAGTTCAAGGCTCTTTTTAAGATGGAATGCTTCCCTGGGCCGCAGGCCCCGGTAGACCGCTTGCCGAGGCAGGGCCCCTCGTACGACCTTTTCCAGCCCGGGCCTGTGCTTTTGCCGTGAAACTGGAAGGGCAGACAGTTGTCTGAGAGTTGCGAGGGTTTTGCAGGCTCGCGCGGCGTTGCTTTCGGCCCACTCGTGTGGTTTGGAGTGTAGGGTTAAGGCAGAAAAAACGTGCCCTCTCAGCGCGGGCAGCCAGGCACAATTGCAACCATTTCGTTTCAGACCTATGCTGGGCCCTTCTCAGGCCTCCCATTGCAATTGAGTGAGGGCTTGTCTTGCATGATACCAAGCAATGCATTTCCCACCGTAACTTCAGGAAGACCTCAGAGGGCTTCTTGTGTGACATACAGTGGGGATGCAAGTCTTGAGATGGTTGCCTTTGAGATGGCTTTCGCTTGCGGTCCTTGGCGTTGAGAGAGAGAGAGAGAGAGAGAGAGAGAGATCCGGGCGACCTCCTTCGGGGGGTTACGTGCTGCGGAAGGAAGGAAAAGAGATCTTGCGCAGAAGGAGACAAGAAAACATGGCTTGTGAGTTGGGTTGCAGGTGTAGATTCGGTACTGGAGCTTAGCAGCAATTTAGAGTAATGCAAGATTAGGGTTAGCGGCTGGTTCGCGGCTTTCTATACCGAGGGGGCATCAGATAGTCTGGGAGGTCGCCCCCCCCCCCCTCCCCTGCCTTCCCCCAGTGCATTTCCGGCACGCGCAGGCGCCGACCGCCAGACTGGATCAATCAAACAGCCGAGCGGTTTGGGAGGACGGGCGGGTGTTTGGAGTTTTGTTTCTGGGGCCAAGGTCAGCTTAGTCAGATATGAGGACTCTTTCTCTCGGCGCTGTTTTTTTTGAGGGCACTTTTTGGACCTCCAGTCAGATGGCATCCTTGTATGATGTGGGTGGCGGTTGCATCTGCTCTTGCACAGTGCTCATTACAGAACCGCCCCAGGACACGGCGGATTGAGTACACCCTGAAGCAGGCTCCCTTGAAATGGTGGATGATCAATGTCTCAGATTGTTGGGCACTCGTACCTCGACGGTGGGACGTGCTACAGTAGCTGGTTCGAGTAGAGCATGTGGGCTTTTTTGGGGGAAGGGTTACGCTATGATCCGGTCGCGTCAATGTAGAAGAGCAACTCCCCTCAGCAGGAAGGAAGGCGATGTTTGTTTGTGGTTTTTGTGGCTTCGGCGAAGTGGCTGGAGTTTGATTCCTGACCTCTAGCTCGAATCTCGTCACACTCCTAAATGCCAGCCAGCTAGGGCAAGAGGTAAGAGACCCCAACTGAGCTTGTTTGAGGTAGGCTTGCCTTGTTCATGCCTTTCTGTTCCAAAGCCTTAATTGATGCAAAATGAGGCCTTGTAAGCCCTGCCGGTATCAACCAGCACTGAAAGCGCGCGCGTTACCTCAGATGAAAATAAAGGACATGAGCATCAAGTCACACGCCAAAGCCTCCAGAAAGTGCGATGGCTAGGTAGCGGCTAGGTAGGTGGCAGACACACTTTCACAAGGGAAACTGCTGGAACAATGCGTGAGCTCGTAGATTCGAGTGGCTTTCCAGGCCCTGCGGCTGGCAATGGCGAGCTACAAGGGTAGATATGCTGGCCAGGGAGGGAGGGGAGGGGGTGCAGGGTACGAAAGATTTGGTCGTGAAGGGATGCACGGACGTGGCATCTATCAGCTTACTACGGGTGGGGTGCCGCTCGTCACTTCTGTCTACCCTGAGTATCGATGCTTGGCTTGTAACAGGGCCATAGAGATTTTCACGAAGGGGCCAAAAACCAAGCAGAAGCAGGCGTGAACTTGCCTGCAGCTGTTTGTGCTAGATCGCCGGGGAATGCAAAGTCTGCAACAAAAGAAAGTGCCCAACCGTCATACCCTCGCAGATATATAGATGTATACATTATCATGAATTAAAACAAAAATAAGTATACATGTATGTGTATATGTATATATATATATATACACATATACGTGTGTATACACATGCATGCACATACTATAGCATGCACGACCTGTGCGCCTGTGTAGGATCACTCAATATCTAGCTACCTATAATTAGCCAACGCCGCCATGCCGCTGCAGAAGCTTTCAGACGTGGCTCGTGCTGTGCCAGTTCCGAATGGACAGTCCCAGCCGACACGAGGCTGCATCTATATCCCCCTCTGGAATTATTATTTGTTTTTGTTTATATAATACGCGAGAGGACATTAAACATATTATTTTTATTCAGGTTCTAATGGGAGTATAGGCACAGAAGACATGCGCCTGCGCAAGCTGAGTAGGTCGCGCATGGGGCAACGTTGAGTGAGATGCAAGAGCGGCGCCAACCAAAACCAGAGGCCTCGGGCTTTCAAAGTAGGCCGAGGCAAGTGCCGGAGCGACAGCAATTATAGCCCCGAGGGCTCTAAACGGGCCTGAAGAATGAAGCTGGAGCATCTTGCGCAAACGTTTGTGTCTGTGCTCGCAAGCGATTCGTCCAACAAGGGCCGCTACCAGCTCGGCTACAAAGATCTACCGCTGGATCGAGTTTGCCAACAAAGGCAGAGCTTTAGCTGTATGTGCAGGGTCGTTGATTTGGGCGATGGGGAGGTTTCCAAAGGCACAAGTGCGCGGACGCGCATCAGGAATCTAAGTGCGTACTGTCTATGTCTACTTGGAGTTCATATCCCATTTTCATTCACACATTTTCCAAATACTTGCTGAAGCTGCCGGTCGCCGCAACAGTTGGCAGGTGAGCAGATCACGGAGTTTGATGAGAGCCACTTTCAGCTGCACCTCGACTTCTTATGCGTAGCCAATATGGTTACTACGGTCTTGTGACCATGGCCACACACATACCGATCTCTGCAGACTACAGGCCTTCTTTATTTAAGCTAAGGCAAGGGCACTTTGAGTCGAACTCCTCGGAGGGCCATAAGACCTACCAGGATCGGCTGCACAAGATGCTTCAATGCGGGACGTGCCTTCGGTGACTCCAAGAAAGGCCCATGAGGGTATAGGCCGTTATCATACAGTGTTTGGGTTCGCGAACGCGGTAATTAGGGTCCGAAAGCATCCGAGTTTGAGTGCAGGAGGCAGGAGGTAAGTGCATTCCCATGACCCCCTTGTGCCAGGACCGGCTTCGAAGCATCCACTTCCGCAAAGAAGCTGAGCAGTGCACATTGCAGATGTTTTGTAGGCGTTTTCGCGCTGTTCCGAATTTCAGGGTGCCGTCGAGATCCGTCGATGTGCGACAGCTGAGGAAGGCAAGACGAAAGCCGAAATCGCAAGGTGCCCTGGCACGTTTTGGGTTTAGGGTGTTGGCGGCAGTCATGAGCAGTGGATGTCGAGACCACGTAGCTTCTCGTGAACTTGTGTTGACTCGTCAGTTGTTTGGACAGGTTGTGAGAGTGGCAGCTGACGCATAACGCACAAGGAGGAACCTTAACCTAGGCTTAGGTGTACCAGTGATCGAGGGAATTCAGGGTCTATTGGTGCTCGCACGTGATGAGCGCGGCACAAACATTCCCAGAGCCACGCTGAAGGTAGATTCAATTATGACCTCTACCTGCCTCGGCTTACAAAAGGTTTCCTGACCAAGCAGAGCCCCAGTTTCTGCGAAGGTTGCTAGGCCGGTCGGAGCAGTTCGTCGCCAAGTGGTGGCAGAAGGACGAGCGGGAGATTCCCCGCCCGTGGGGTGTTCACGAGCCCCCAGGCAAGAGAAGTTGAGAGGTTTGCGAGCGATAATGCGGAGAATCAGGCAGCCAAGAAGGGAACTGCGACAATATGGCAAGAGTTTACAGGCGGTACACACCGAAAGCCGTACCTTTGCAAGAACCATGCTTCTGGCATGTCGATCTGACGGACGCTTGCTTCCCCATGTGCCGCATTTAGCGCCCAAAACCGAAAGTGGAACGAGCGACCATGCATGACAAGTAAGATGCTGCAGTGGGAAGTGCAGGCATACAATTGGGAACTGACAATTCGTAGACCTAAACCCAAGTGTAAACCAACAAGTTCTAGGCTCCCAAGCCCAGGTACATGTCCAAGGAGCTGGGGTCGAAGACGGCGACGAGTGAAGCCACACTCACTGAGACCTCCGGCACGACATGGCAGAACAATTTTTGAGGTCAATGTCCAGAGAAGATGGGGGATTAGGGATTGGGATTTCGAGGGAGGGAGGCCAGGAAGGGATGTGCGGGGGGGTGGGGGGGGGGTAGAGGCATCGTTTGGCGATTGTTGCGGATTTTCTCGAAGGTACGTGTAGGGCTGGGGGTTCTCTCCAAGTAAAATGGCCTTTGCCGCTTGCCCAAGCTCTCGTCCAACAGGAAGTGGTCTCGTGCAAAACAAAAAGAGAAACACCGGCGTTTTGCCTCTAAGGAATTCTAAGGACTAGGCCTCAAATCCTGTACCTCTCAACCTCAAACTCCCCATCATCCATCCTCCACCCTTTCAACGCGGCAAGTTTCTGTACACGTATCCAACCCAAAAGCCTTTTGAACCCTAAACCCTAAACCCTCCCTAGCAGTAAGCTCGCCCGAAAAGGAGTGGAGGGTTGAAAAAAACCCTAAACCCTAAACCCTATAAACCCTAAAAACCCTAAAAACCCTAAACCGAAGGAACTCGGAGGTGACGACGGCCGCCTGGTGGCGGGACATCGAGGTTAGACGGAAGTACCATGTGGCGCCTCTGGGAAAGTATGGAGAGATTCTTTATAGGGGTTTTTCGAAAACAGGGGGTACCCTTTTTGGGGTTCCTTTAAAAGGATTCTAGAAAACAGATTTTAGGGGTTTTCCGAAAGTAGGTAAAAAAAAAACCTTTTTAGGTTCCTTTCAAAAGGATTCTACAGTATTTTGGGGGGTTTTCCGAAAATAGGGGGTACCCTTTTAAATGGATTCTACAGTATTTTGGGGGGTATTTCAGGGGGTACCCCTACTTTCGGAAATCCTCATTTCCTTTTTTAAAGGTCTGCTGACGCGAATTTTGTGGGTTTTCATTGGGGCTCCCAGCTAAGGATCCTGACGTCTATGACGAGCTCCTGAACAACACGGAGACAATGCGTATAGAGGTAGATAGATAAGATGCTACGTGGGCTATGCCGCTCATGGGTGAAGGCTTTCTGGTCAAAGTTCGCTGGGCCATCCAACCCGGTGTTGTTCACTCGGAGGGTCTACAGGCGTCATGTGAGAGGAAGCTGCAAGGGGAATAGGGCGAGGAGTAAATCTCGTTCGTATAATTATGCCCTGCAACGCAAGAGGAGTGGAAGTCGAACGCAGCCCGCACACGAGACTTCTCGACTGGTGCCTCCCACGTCAAGTACGACAAGGAGCCGTCGATCAGTTCTCAGGGGCACAAAGATGGTTGACAACCCTGGTGCGACTAATAGGGGAGTTAGGCCAGTTCCAGTTGTTCCCAAGGAACCCTACGAGGAAAGCTAGTTTCCTCAGTACCACAACTAGCATGAGGGGCTCTAGCCTGCCGTGTCGTGCAGTCGCCGGTGATGGAGTGGGGCCGGGGGGTGGGTGGGTTAAGATAAACATGATATCCTAAACCCTAAATCCTAACTCCTAAACCCCAAACCCCAAACCCTAAACCCTAAAAAAAAAACCCTAAACAGAGGGTGACCTGGCGCATCCTTTGCTAGGTACCCCATCTCACATCCTGGAGTATCTCAGTATGACACACAAGGAGGGCAAGATGAAGCTGCAGGGCAACCAGAGTGCCAAGTACACCAAAGGCGGGCATCCGAGACATCTGAGCAGGAGAATCTTGCGTCTACAGTAATATCTATAGAAGTGTTCGGACTGGGCTTCTATGAACAGGCTCTGAGTGCGAAGAGTCGGGGATGAGTGGAGGGGAGCATCTCATACGCGCAGTGGAAGCTCGCACGCGGAATCTCGCGCCCCACCAAGGCCCCCAAAAAATGGCCCAACATGCAAACCGCACACTCCATCAATCCCTGACGTAAAGCTTCAGACTCTCAGAGATGCCAAAACTCACCAGCCCCCAGACCCCAAGACGCAGAATTGGCAGGCCCATGAGTCCTGGTAGACATCTATAGACACACTGCTTTCGATACCGGGTGCAAAGCAGAGGCTCATCACCGGCCTTCGACAAGATGCTTCAGAAGTTTTTCTCCGAGTGCACCAACCGAATCTCTGGAGTTGTAGATTTCAAGGCGCTCAAAGGGTGAATTATTTATGGGCTCGTAGGGTTCAGTGTAGCACGGAGTAGGGGAAAAACAATGCAAGTAGATGAGAGATGGCCTCTGACAAAAAATGTTTTTCATATCTCATCGTGGAGATAGCAGCCCAGTAACAGTGCCGAGCCGCACTCTGCGAAGGGATGGGCCCAGCCTGTGAAGCCGAAGTGAAGGTATGGTCTCGCGGAGCGGACGTCGGGCATCGCCCTGAACTGGTATCCCGACGCCAAGCTGCAGACTTCATCTCCATCACGAAGGGAATTCGCGCCCAGCGGCAACCTAGGTTAGGAAGCCCTAAAGTCCCTAAACAGGGCATGGGCGAGATAATGGTCTCACGTGATCCCTCGAGTTCCGTGGGAGAGCTGAGCAGGTGGCACGAGCCTTGTCTACCCCCCGATAAAACTCCTCCGTCTTCGGACCATCGAGGACGGTGACTCCGTTCTGGGCAGCCACCGCTGCCTGGCATTGCTGGGATTTGTTGAGCTTATGCGAGTGTTTTCCACAGCCCGTTTTTAACAGAAGGGTTCGCCGTGTGGCCCGCGTTATGGAAATGCACACAGTGTCACTCTTTTAGGCAAGGGGCGGTTCATTCGACGGTCGTCGACACCGCGATTAGGGACGGGAGTAGACTTTCGCCCCTTTTCAAGCAGGATTCAAGCAGGTGCTTATTGGAGTGCGTGGCCTAATTACACATGCCCTGGTGCATTGATGGCTGGGCTGCTCCAAGCCGTTGCGGTTTAACGGGGAATTTGAACCCAAATCAAACCAGAGCACGAAGGTTTGGACGGCTTGAGATTTTGTAGGAGCATAGGATTCAGTTTTCAGCAAGTGCATCACACCATATCACAGCCCCCTGTGAGGCCATGACTGCTGGACTGCGCTCTTCTCCTTCGGCCACGAGCGCATTCTGACGATTCCCGGCCCAGCAGGTGAGAACACCTAGCCAGCTCAAGCTTCCGGCGAAGCTCTATAGCTACTGGGCTTCCGGGCCCCATAAGCTGCTCTTTGCCAAGAGTATTCTGTAAAGTCCAAGATGGGCCTGCCATGCTACCAAGCGTTGACATCAGAAACCCTGCCACCTCTCGCGGCCAAGGATCGACAAGACGCCGCTTCTGCTTCAAGACTGCGACTTTGACATTTTGACCTCCGGTTTGTGCACATGGAAGTTGGCTTTGTAGACATGGTTGTTGGCATGGACATCGTCTGCCACCCCAAACCCTGATGCGAACGGCATGCAGTTCCCCAGCTCGCAAGCGGCTTCACTGTCGCCGGCCCGCGTTTTAAAGCACCGAATCGCAGAATACCCAAGAGCAGCACGACCCAGAAAACCCTGTACAAATCAGCTTTGAGCAGCAGGTCAGTGGTCTGGCCAGCCGTACTCTGAAGCTGCATTCATAAACTCCATAAAGGCCCCCCGAAATCCTAAACCCTAAGCCCTATACCCTATACCCTAAACCCTAAACTCTGCATGGAAGCTCCTTAAGGCGACCTGGTCATCTTCGGCACCCAGCGGCATGGCGTACCGAAGATGCCCGAGATCAAGGCCGGGAGGAGTTTAGGGTTTAGGGTTAGGGTTTAGGGTTTAGGGTTTAGGGCTCTCCTCAATCATGCCCCTTTCACTGCCTGCCGGCGTAAGGCCCTCGAAACTCTGTTGAAGGTAGCTTTGGGGGGAGTGGTCTGGGAAGGGTTGAGTGCACAAGAGCAAGAAGAGCTTATTTCGCTTCAAGTGCTTTGTTGAGGGAGCCCCGTGCATAGGAGCTTGGGGTGAAGCGCCTGTTTTCTGAGACGCTGTATTTTAGAGGCTTCGGGTAGAGAATGGGCCTGCTTGTCGTCCAGGGCGGGCGCATCACCGTGCCGATCTTCTTCTACCCGACCCACATGCAGATGAAGAAGTGGCCTTGTCCTCCCATTCACAGTGCGACGTGCGGTTTGGGGGTCGGAAGGCTCAGAGCCATGGTTCGAAAATCGACTTGGGCTGGACAGAGTCTAGTTAGGGGCATGGAGGGGCACCTCCGACGACTTGTCGTCACAACCCCAGAGGCCCCTAAACCCTAAACCGTAAACCCTAAACCCTAAACCCTAAACCCTAAACCCTAAACCCTAAACCCTAAACCCTAAACCCTAAACCCTAAACCCTAAACCCTAAACCCTAAACCCAACAACCCCTAAACCCTTACCTGAACTGGCAGCTAGTGGGTGAGATCTGGGCTCCCAAGCAGAACCAGAAAGGAACAGCCAATTCTGTCCCATGGTACTTACGTGTGATGTTCCCCTGCAGTGCGACTTTGATTAGCTAGGCAGGTAGCCAAATAAATTCACCCTAAACCCTAAACCCAAGTATGGGATAGAGTGTGCCTCGCCTGGCGTGCCCGAGTGTGAGCGATTAAACCTCACCCCGCAAGCTTTCCGGCCCGAATCCTACCTCAGGCAATGGCAGACCCTCACCGATCCTGAAGACCCGCGTCGTTCCGCGGAGCTGGCGAAGCTGTAGCTTTGACGGGTTCAGGGTTTAGGGTTTCTGGTAGAGCTCGTGGGGTCAAGGGTTTCGGGTGTAGGGTATAGGGCTTAGGGACGAAAGAAAGGGTTTAGGAAACCGTAACCGTAACCCTCAAACCCTAAGGTTGGAGTTCGGGTTTTTTTTGGATTGCGGGTGCGAGGCAGTCTACGCATCAGCTGGGCAGCGACACGGTGAGCCAGGCGCTGTGGAGCGTCTTGATGCCATTACTCCACGTGTTAAGACGCAGGCTCGAGTAGCCTTCTCTTCTTAGTCTTCTGTGTACTATTGCTACGATTATAAATTTTAAGACTATAACATTTCAAAAGAAAACAGTCCGTATTATTGTTAGTTGTTTTTTTCGGTGTGTGGGGGGCGGGGGGGGTTGAGATCGAGGTCGAGTCTGAACACCGGCAAAAGAAGGTATTCTCAATCGTGCTCACAAGTTGGCTGCCCGAAAATACAGCATCCAGGCGCCAGCCCTATATGCCATATGCTGTGGACAATAAAGTTTAAATTCCCCTGGGATTCTGGGTTCACCCTACATCCACGCCCTGCCCTGAACCAAGGCGACCCCCAGCGCAGTTTAGCTCTGGAGCAGTTGCTGCAGCGACTCGCAGCATAGCAAGGGCATGAGAATTAGAAGGAGGTTCCAGGTTGAAGGTGCCAGGTTCAAACTCAGCAATGTATGAGTCGTTGGTGAGGTCTTCTAGTAGAGTCTATCTGACTTGTGTTAAAGTACCACCACGGCAAGTTAGGGAGGGTGGCGCTGATCGTGAACATACCGCCCCGCCGTTCGCAGCAGCACCTTTTGCAGGGCTTTCATGGAGTTTAGGGGTTTGGGCTTTGGAAGGCCACACATGATCCGACATGGCTGAGGCTAGGCTTCGAAGAGGGCGCCTCTCGCAACGCACTGCAGGCAAGCACGCTGAGTGCCATGCCAGAGCCTACAGCCCTGATGAACACTTCCGTGTCCAGTGCATGTGACTCACATGGGGGTTTGCGATATGAGGGGTACCTTATGGGGGGGGGGGCGAGGGGGTCCTACTATTTGGGGGTCGGTATTAGGGCTCCCATATTTTCGTAAACCCCCAACATGGCACGGAAACAGACAGGAGACGTGAGCCTTGCTGTAAGTAGGGGCTCGGTGCTGTGTCACTGCCAGGCTGCGGGCTTCGATGCAGAGCAGGTGGCGAGTCGATGTGGTTGCCTTTTTTTCGGCCTTCCTCGTGAGATGTTTGCGTTTCATGAGCATGTGTTAAAGTTTATCTCTTCTTTCTTGCAGGTTAGTGAGGTCATGGTAGCTGTTTGGCTATGTACTCGTACATCTTGCAGTATGTACCTTCACCCTGGCTGAAGAGCGTCCCCGTATCCTTTCCGCACCAAGCATTGCAACCCCTGCAAGTACATTCAAGTCAACGGCATTGGGAAAAAGAAGTCTGACCTAAACCCTATAGTATATAAACAGCAAATGCCACCACCTAACAAAATTTTCCATTTTATCTTTTTTGGCAAGCCCAATCTTCGACTATCTGTTTGCCAGGCTGCCGAATTGCTGCTCCTTGCTGGTGCTGGTGGGCTCGATCTGATGATGGGCAGCGCCGAGGCCGTAACAGAGTTTGGGGTGGGGCGCGTGTGGTTCAACGCAGTTCTATCACTCTACCACAGGAGACTCTGCGGAGAATGTAGCAACTTTCGTGTTTCGTTGTTCGTGCCGGTGTGCTGGGAGACATTGCAGTAATCTGGTGACACCGAGTCTCACCAAGATTTGGTGCCAACCATGAATCAGCGGCTGTTGTGGGCGCATGGTTTGGGGGAGCCCCCTCCTGCAAGTCTCCGGCACAGCGTACGACATCTTCACGTTGATGGTTCAAATTGTTGCCGAGCCCGTGTTCTGCAGCAAAGCGAACACTTTCTCACTTGTGAATTTTGTCTGCGCCAGGAGCCCATGCCTATGCAGAGCGAGCTCGAGGCGGCGCGGCAGACAAATGCAAAGCGCAAATCAAGTGGTGTATGCATATACACAGAGATAGATGGATAGACTCTGATTCTACCACGCAGGCTCGCAGGCATTTTGGTAGAGATTCTTTTGCGGTGCGGCATATCGATGCGATCATGTTCTGCCGATTGCTGGCCGACAGTCCGAAGTTCTCAACCAGACAGTAACTTCTTCGAAGACAAACCTTGAGACCCCGTCACATCCATATACAAATATATACTGGCATTCCAAACCTCAACGTTACTTGGCGAGGACGTGCCCTCCTCTAGCTCATCAAGCGCCGTGCTCCGCAGCACGCGCTGGGCCAAGCGAGGGCCGTCTACAGCAGAGGCCTGGCACTAGAAAGCATAGGTTTCCATGCGACGCGTAGTCGGGCAGTGCAATTTCTCTGAAGTTTGTGCTTGCAGCAGGCAGTTTACAATTCTTTCCCGGGTAGATGCGCGCATATCTCAAGCACGTCAAAGCAGCTGCAAGCTGGGCATTCGCGAAGACTACGAAAGACAGCGCACGCGCTAAAAGCTCCACTCTCTGAAACCAACACCCTATGCCTTTGGACGTCAATGTCCACAATTACACATATTTTTTGTACATGTGTATATATATATATGTATGTATATGTATATCTGTATGAATGATACTTATCCACCAACCACCCGTCATCCTCAATACCATATCTACTAGGGCTTCTTGGGTCTCCGCCGCGTTGGCGCCAGACGTGCTCAGGCACAACACGCACCATATCCTGGACCTGCCCTGGAGTATCATTGTTTCCGCGAATGTCCGGCGCAGTCATCCACTTTCATGAGAGCGGAGGCATAAGCGAGGGCCGAAGCGAGGGCCGAAGCACATGTCCGAAGGAGCGGCTACACACCGAAACCATAAGCTCATTGCGAAGCCATAGCAGCAGAGCTGACAACTCAAGCGTAAACAATACCTTCTACCTTGGAGTTGGCCTTTCGACACAAAATCAATCGCCAGAAGTCTCAAACCGGCGGCAGCAGAACAGAAGACGAAACACGCACCCTCTGACGTGTTACTTCATGAGGGGCTTAGGATTTAGGATTTAGGACTGACTTAGGCTTTGGGCTTTGGGGTTTAAGGCTTCCGGTATTGCAGTGTGGGAAGCAAGTGGTGGGCGTGGACCAGCTAGGACTTTGCCGACGGCTGGGTTCTTGGAGCCAGTAGCAAATAGGGCTTCGAAGGCAAGAACGCCAGATTTCGCCCAAAAACACCAGATTTACACAACAACGCAAAGTTTTGCCCAAAAGCGCCAGACGTCGCCCCAACCGCTGGTCTCACAAGCAGTTTGAACACAAAATCTTGAAAAATGCCGGGTCTCTCGTAGAATGCCAGAAAGCCGAGCAAGGCCGAGCAAGGCCGAGCAAAGCCGAGCAAAGCCGAGCAATGGCCGAGCAATGGCCGAGCAGCTGCGGAGCAAACTTCATTTCCGGCCCAGACCTCGAGTCGTAAGCCCCCGAAGGATGAGTCGCTGGCCTTGAAGCTGCAGTTTGAAGATGAGGGCTCGCCGCCCTTTGACGCCATTGGCTGCTGCACCCCGGCGTAGAACGTTAGGGTTTAGGTTTAGGTTTTATAGGGTTTAGGGAATTTTTACCCAAGTAGCCGAAGTTTAGGGATTCCCTAAAAGGGCTTCAGGGGCTGGGTGAGCCGTATGACGCGCATTTTTGGGCCTTCTGCCCTGGAGATGCGTGTGCTTGTTCAAGGGGCCCGTACTTGGCATCGAGCCCTCAGGCTCGCCTTCTCGGCTCGACTCAAATTCCAGGGGTACTTGTACTAGGACCCAGAGTAGTCCCTTGTTCCCTTCTTTTAGTGTTTGGGTTCCCTTATATTATAAGGCCCTTGAAACCAAAAAGGGTGCCCTTTTATTCCTAGGTTACTCCTGGGTCTAGTGTATGTACTTGTGCTGCGATGGATGGCAGCTTGCACCCAAGGCGATGTGCATGGGGCAGACATGGATGCAGCTCTTGCTGCACAAATTGAGGAGGAAGAGATTCTCAGCCCGCACATTTTTCCCTTTGTGTGCCAGCAGAGTTCTGGGCTGTCTCGATCCAAACAAGCAACTCGGCTCCGTAGTACACATGTTCACTGCTTCTCCAACCAGGAACGCAGTGGGGGATGACAAGACCTTCCTTCTAGCGCAGCAGTTCGAAGAGTACGAGCAGCAGATGAAGCGCGACGATGCGGAGAGATGGCACGGGAAAGGCCTTCTCAGTCCAATGGGGGGCGATGGTTAAACGTTGTTTCCTTTCCTTTCCTAAACGTCCCGAAACGGCTGCGAACATGAACTGCGACACTGAGACAGCCAGGCGACCTCATGCAGTCGAGCTTCGCGCGTGAGAACCTCTCGCTCGAGACCATGGAGAAGGCCCTCGGGATCTGGTCTGGTGGTTGTCCAATGTTGGCTTCTGGAGGGCTCTGATGTTTTTTTTATAACATTAACACTACTGATACCGTTGATAATATTATAATGTTCGTAATATGAATAATTTTTAATAATATTCATAAATTTTGTCCATGAGTGGTTGTTCTAGCCCCAAAAGCACGCAGTAACACGGCCCGTTCTCGACCTTTTCTCTCGGCCGTGAAAGATTCCAGTTGTAAGCCGCGACAAGCATACGGAAAGCTCGTTTATGGGTTCTCTGCTCGGTTTTTTTCTTGAGGGTCTTTGCTCTCTTCTAAGCGTACTTTACAGGCCTCATAGATTGAAAGTTGGTTTATGCTTTCCCTTTGTGGTTCTTCGTCCTCCTGGCAGGTCACTTGCTACTCACTGGGCCATGGGCAGATGAGTGAGAGAGGCTTCTATGAGCTGTTGCAGGTGAGCTCCATCAAAGCTTCTTGCCTGAGACGGCCTGAAATTGCATTTGCTGGCATGTGTATCACCCGTTTCCAAGCTGAGCCCAGGTTAAGAATTTGGGGGACCTTTAATATACGTGTGTTTTTCTTTATTGACAACGAGGAGGAACCGATAGGAAAGACCGGGCATGACGATGGGAGGTTGCTTGATAAGTGGATGTTAACGGGTAACAAGGCGGTGTGTTTCCACAACAAACCAAGAACGAAGACATGCGATCCATGGGTTGAGACATTGAAATTCCCAGAGATACATGCACTTGTACCGCGATTCGCCGAGAGGTGTAGATCCAAACGTGTGTACGAAGGGGGCAAAACCGTGGCGGAATGGATAGACTGAGGGAACAAGGCTCCTGCAACTCCTTGGGCGCCGAGGTCCTCTACGATTTCCGAGCCAGTGACCATCGTGGAGAGGCCTTCTTCCTTCAAGCTTTGAGAAGTTCGGGCAAGGGGGGGTTGCTCCGAAGCTCAGTTCCGGCTCCACTGGTAGCATGTGCTGTTGGGCGATTGCAACAGCCTTGACAGTGAGTCTCAAGGCTGTGCATTGCAGGGCCTTTTTCCAGACCCCGCCTTCCCACTAGCACCGGGTCAAAGGTTCATTCGCCCTGCCCGCATTTCACCGTCCGCGCGCTGAAATCGAGCTGCCGCGTCCGGGGCATCGCATACAAGCATGCCACCTGGCCTGCAAGCGCTCGACGCCCTCACCCAAATACGAACCCGCAAGCCCCTTGAGCTGCGGATTCATGCAGGGCTTCTCACCACAACATCGATTAGGTGGCCGTGGATATGTGTCTGACTGAGGTTGCACTGGGGCGAGAGTCTGCCTATGGCATCCTGAAGCACGTGAAGACTGATGAGGCAGGCAAAAACTGCCGCTAAATTCCCTTAACCTCGGGGTATCTCGGGGTTTTGGGTCGCAGGTATGTAGTGGGCCGGCAGCCGGGCAGGGCTTTTTGTGTTTGACTTGCGAACTGATGGGCTTGGAGGCTCCTTAAAGCTGCCTCACTATAAAGGGGGTGGGGCGGGGAGAGCATGTTTGAGGGTGGCCAGGTGAGATCAACCAGCTAGGTGGGGGGCAATAAACCGCAGTAGACCCTCCTAATCTTATGCGAGGTGATAAAATTTCCACATAGAATCCCTACCAATTGAAAGGCTGGAGGGAAGAGAGTGGGCGAAAGGTTAAGGATTGGAGGCTTGAGCGACCCCAAGCCACAGGTCTTATAAGGTGTGGACAGTGACCGGATGTCGCGGCCACCCTAAACCCTCAACCCTAAAACCCTGAACACAAAACCCATGGCTCAGGGAGTCCCCCACGCCTCAGGCGCAACATGCTCTGATCGAGCTGGTCTGGCATGCCAAGCGCGGCAAGACGTGCCTCTCGACCGAAGCGACAGGTGCCAAAGGCTTTTTTGAACAAACCGGCATCCTTCAAAACGGCAAAAGGACTGACAAAACACAGCTCCCTCCAGAGCCTCCGAGCCTCCAGATTCCTAGGCGGCTGTACGTTGTTTTAGGAGACTCTTTTGGCTGGTGCCAGCAGCAGGGGCCTCAGGCACGGCACGTGGGGTGGAGTGGGTATCCCGACAAACGGCCTGCAATCGCAGCGCAGATAGAGCCACTTGACGAATCAGTACTCAACAGTATGTTCATGGGGCCATGTTCATGCACTTTCTGTTTCAAGTTTACCGGCCACTGCGGGTTTGGTATCATTCTGCAAAAAGACTGCATGGAAGCCTTGGAGGAAAGAGCTCCGAGCCTTCAAAACTTCTTCCTTCTGTTGGACTGCGGTGTTGTGGCCTATAGACTATGACTAAGAGATTATTCTTGGGCATTGGTGACTCGACGTGTTCGCCCTTAAGGCTTCTTGGGCTTCGACCCGAACTGGAAGCATGACAGCCGACAGGCCGGGGTTGGGATGTTCCCCTCTTATATTGACACTCCTTAGTAGGGATTACAGCACACCCGATGATAATCCCTATGTGACGGACTGTTAGTACAAAGGGGGAACATCCCAGGTTGAGGGTTGAATTCGGTCTTCCTTCTTCGGGTATTTTATGCCCTGATGCGCGCGCAAGGACATGACTCCATTGCCATCTTGAGCACTCGGAGCCCCCAGAAGGGTAAACCCGTTCCCACCCCAGAGGTCATTGCGGAGGAGCTGGTCAAGGCGGGCCATGCCGTAAAGCACATCGAACCTTGGGCCTGGGAGAAAAAGCCGCGGTGTGGAGGCGGAGGGAATCGATGAGAGGGACACAAGAGCCAGGGGAGAGAGAGAGAGAGAGCCAAGTGCGCATGAGAAGAAGAAGAAGAAGAGGAAGAGGAAGAAGAAGAGAGAGCCATGGGGGAGGGGGGGGAGGCTTCTTTCAAGCCCAGCAGTAGAAGAAGAGAGACCTAGAGCGAGAGAGAAGCCCTAATTGCATCAACCAATCATGAGTTAGGAAAAAGCGGAAAGAAAGAGCAAGAGCAAGTGCGAGAGAGAGAGAGAGAGATCGAGTTATGGGTTTACTGGTGGTGGAGTATGTATGCGCTGCAACATTGTACGACAACATAAGGGGGGTGCAACACAATCCTTGCATTCAGAACTCCATGGCCCACGTGTGGAACCCTGGCACGGAGAGTCGATCCCAACGCTAAACGGTTGGGACTAGTTAGGGGCCGACGGCGCCCTTAATCTGTAATTCCCATAATCAGCACCCTAGTGCCTTCGGGCAACCCTTAGTAGGGGCTACGTGCGCATTCAGGAAGGAAGAAAGGGACGACAATGAGCAGAGTGAAGTACACAACTCGCAATCCCAGCGGTCGGAAGTGCAAAGGACAGCACCGGTGCTGCTGAAGACCACGAGCGCATAGACAAGTGGCCGGACTTCCTCGTTTCCTGGCTTGGACAGGGTCGGAGCAAAGCAGCTTGTGCTTGCAACGATCGAATTTGCAGCAGCCTGCGTGATTGCTGTAGAGGTTTCGAAAGCAAATCAGCACACCCCGAGCAGAGGTTCAGGAGGAAGACCGCTTGCGCACGTTGGAGAAGCAGCGGCAGGCCTATGAATCAGAGAGGGATGAAGTGAGGAGATAGGAGGTTCAACTGTAGGCTACTACAATGTCAACAATCTAGCCACATCGTTTTGATGCGTGCGTGGCTGAGCTGTGTCAAGTAGCAAGCATGGGGGCGGCGGCTTGCCACATGGACACGAGACGTCCAGACATGTCGTGACACATACATCAGTTAAGCATGCCCTTGCACATTCCTTTGGGTGGAGAGCGCTTCCCCTTAAACTCGGTGCAAGTAAAGCCTAAAACCTATATAAACCATGTCAACCCGAAACCCTAAACCGCGCTCCACCTTCCGATCCTTGTAGTCAAGCCTGGCCCGCGGCCTGCGGGAGTCAGATCCAGGCTGGCGACCTCCGACGCCAAGAGAAGTCGGCCGTGGATCGCTCTTCTGAGGTGCATGTTGCATACAGTTCTGGTATAAAGCTAGAATTCGATGGTGTCATTTCAGGTGTGATGAAGTACGACTATAGGATACCTAGTTGCAGGGAATCAACGTGCCGAGCCAGGTCTCCTTACACCCTCGCCCATAGAATGCCATAGAAGATCGCAAGCAGCCCGAGTCGGCCTTGAGTTTGCCTTTCTGCCTTATGTATATACTTGCACAAGCTCGATAAGTTCATTGCAGTCAGAAGCGCAGCCTTCGCCGCAGCAAGCCATAGTGTCATAGCATTTAACATTCCAAACCTGCTCATGCGCTGCGCCCGAACATGAAAACGAGGCTGTTGCAGCAAAGCTGATGAGGCCTCAGCAAGAGACCCTTGTCTGTCTTTTGCAGCTCTGGTCTTCACTTGCCTTCACTTGGCACCGGGCCCGAAATTAAGGCCAGGGCCACGTCCTAAATTCCTGCGTGTTAAGCCAAAACGCCGCATCTCTCGTCTTGGTACTGGGACGGCGCGCCAGCACTAAGCACCAGAGTTTTGGTGATGGTCCATCCTTCGTAGAGGGGTTGCAAAGCTTAAAGTCCAGGACCATTGGCACACCGGCCAAAGCTCTAAGGCCAACTGATCGCAGAATATGCCTTGTGCGCTATCCTTGTTGCACGAAACTGTCACTGATTCTGGGATGAGGATTGATGCCATGGACGAGCTCCGTGCAGCTTCCAATCAGGCGCAGTTTTTGGCAAAATGGGTAGAGGCTTGCTGCTATGGGGCATGGAGGTTGATGGTGTCACTGATATTGCCCTGCCCAGAAGCAGCAACCTAGCTTCATGCAAACGATAACATGCATAACCACATTGTTTCGCGACTGGCGCTTATCCCCTACCGTTGTTGGCAGCACTCCACTTCTACCGCATTTCTACTATTTGCTTAAGAACCCCCAAAATGAAAAATAATCATTCCTACATTACCCTTGTAACGAAGAATATATATATATATATATACGTGTATATATATATATTTATGTATATTGTTCTTTTTTTTTTTGGGGGGGGGTTCTTAAGCAATTGGTAGATTTGCAATGCTGGCAGGTAGAACTCGAACGGGCCCAGCGCAACCTGGCACGTCTGCAGCGCATCGGCGACAAGCATGGGGCTTTAGATGCTCAGCGGCACATCGGCGAGTCATCTGTGACGAGTGGTTTAGTCTTTTCTGGTCCAGTATCCTGAGCCTGACTGAGCAGATCATCTCCAATCAGTACCCGACACGGATCGGCCTTGCGCGAGTAGTGAAGTCCAGATGTAGACGCTAGCCATAAGAGTCGGCAGTCTGCGTCGGTAGCTCAATCTCTTGGTGTCTGAGAGTCGGGACTCTTTGGGTAGGTTTGCTCTTCTGCTTTTGGGAGCACGGGGAAGTAGTGGGGTTATGGGGCTGTTGGGTTCGATTTAGGGTTTGCGGTTGTCCCGGCAGGCCGGCAAAGTCGTCAAGGCGGCTCCACAGTGGGTCCTGGAGCAAGCGCGTTTCTCGGAAGGCATCAGAGTTGGCGTCGGTGTTTCGCGTGCGTTTGCGGGACAGGCCCCTCAGCAGTAGTCCAGTTTGCACAACAAGTGGCCTACAAGAGGCCAGGATAGCTGGAAGTTCTGTTTGTAGTCTAGAAATCGCCGAGCTGAAGACCGGTTTCTAAGTCGTGCTGCAAATTGTTTAAGTGCTTCCGCTTGGAAAACTCAGGAGAGCAGGTGGAGTGGATTGCAAAGAAGAAGGCCGCAAAGCTTGCGGCCGAGGAGGCAAAAGAGAAGGCCAGACATTGCAGTTCCTCTTCAAAGGCCTGGCGTGGGATGTTCCCCCTTATAATATACCTAACAGTCCTTAGGTGGGATTCTAGTACCCCCTATGATGATCCCTATGAAGGACTTTGAGTATAAGCGGGACACATCCCAAGGCCTGGGTTCAATGCAGGGCTTGTAAGGGTGTCTGGGTGCGCGATGTTGAAGTGCAGGTATCGAGCTTTGAGACGATACAGATAGAAATATGAATTCTTGTTGTTATCACTTAGTACATACCAAGAATACTACTGACAATGATGATAACAAATACAAAAACAAAGAACTATATGTAATGGAACGTGCCCATGCGGCCCTGGCGTGGCGAGACCCTCGGGGATGGCGGAGAGACAGAGAGGGGTGCGCGTGCCCTTCAAGCCCCACAGAAGAAGAAACAAGAATATGAAAAGAAGAAGGAGAAGAAGGAGAGAGAGAGAGAGAGAGAGAGAATGTGTACATGCAGATGTGTGTGTGTGTGTATATATATATATCTCTCTCTCCACCCTTGGCTTTCATTCCCAGAAGAAGAAGCAGAAGCAGCAGCAGAAGAATAGAAGACTAAGAATATAGAGAGGGAGAGAGAGAGAGAGAGATATATATATATATATATATCGCCCGAGGCTTTCGAGTCCAGGGTGAAGATGTCAAGAATCTCACCTCAGCTACTCTCACCTCGAGAAACCCCTCAACCTACAGAGCCTCCTGCCCTAAACCCTAAACCCTGATTGGGAAGGGAGGCCTCTGAAGCATGACGAACCGGCTTTCGAGAGAGATGGTTTTTGTTGAGGTTTGTTGTTGCAAGACTGGCACTGGTTTTTGATATTCCCACCCCTCTCTCTCCGACTGTTTCCCCGACTTGTCCCTGCAGAGTGGCCCTCTGGGCTCAGCTAGGCGGGTGGCAAAAACCCTAAACCCTAAACCCTAAACCCTAAACCCTAAACCCTAAACCCTAAACCCTAAACCCTAAACCCTAAACCCTAAACCCTAAACCCTAAACCCTAAACCCTAAACCCTAAACCCTAAACCCGAACCTCAACACGATCGCAAATAGTGCCGCCCTGAGGCTGAGCCAGCCGAGGAAGCTGCTGAGGGTTTTTTTGGTCTTCAGGGGCTTAGGGTTTAGGGTTTAGGGTTTAAGGTTCACGCAAGCCTGCTGCAAAAGGGTTTCGGGTTTTGGGTTCAGATGAAGGGGGCTTTTGGGGTGACATATCGCATGCCCGACAATCTCCATCACTTGCTGGTGCCGAACTCACTTGGTCCTGCAGTGTAATCTTACAAAAAACCCGAAGGAGGAGCAACTGGATCGCGCCAGTGCTGAAAGTCAGGCCCTGGAGGGCTTTGGCAGGGTCCATTTTTGGCCTCGGGACGAGATTTTGCATTTTTAGTCGGTTTAGTCTTATTCAAGGATGAGTCGTACGACTGGGCAGAAGTCATTTGATCGTGGATCTCACCTTGGCAACTCCAAGCCTTGGCTTAGGGTGCACAGATGCTTCATCGGTTTGGTATATAGTGTTGAGAGTCCTAAAGCGCGTTGAGAGTCCTAAAGCGCAGATCGGCGCTCTTGAAAACCTTCTCCACTGCATAGACAGTTGTTGTGAGGAGTTTACATATTCTTGACGACACATTTATTACCTGCCTGTAATACAGTTATTTTGCAGCGGCGGCCGGCTACCTGGAAACCATGCCCGCGCAAGCAAGAGTCCGAAGCTGCAAAAGCCCAAAACACCCCAAAAGATTCTAAAGTCCCAATCACGCTAACCTGCTGACACAGTTGCCAAGCAAGCTAGTCCTCAGCGCAGGGTGAGAATGGAGGATGTGGGCACGCACTAGTCGCACCTGTACTCGTATCTCTACTCGTATCTAATTCGAGGATGTTCGGGGAGCCACCGCCGCTTGCTTCGGTGAAGGGTGCCGATGATTGTCGCGGAGGGGACGGGGCCCTTACGCAGCGGCACCCTGCCTACAGATCAACCCACCGATCCATCCATCCAATCACTCTAAGAGCCCCAAGCATCCGACAGCCGCAAAAAGTGCAAACTGCAGCTCAGCCCTGGAGAGGCTCCCCGGGAGCAAGGCACAAGCCGAGCCTCTGCTGCAAGAGGTCTCTTAAGGTGGATGCCGGCTCTTTAGCTTCTGGACAAGCACACGGAGTTCTCACCGCATTGGGGCGATCTGAAGGTCGTGGCCACATGGGCCCGCAAGCCACGACCAAAGATGTTCTGCTCTTCAGACCCTGAACCCTGAACCTCACAAAATCTCGCTTTTGGCCCTTTGACGCCTTGAAGCCAAGGCAGCGAAGGAGGTGGAGCCCGCGAAGCCCGGGACCCTGCGGTTGCCGAGCCTGGCCACGTCGGCGCAACGATTTGTTCGGGTTTCCGGGCCAAGGGGGGTTGCGGGTGTCTGTGCTGGCGCAGGCATGGGTCATAGGCCCGAACCCTCCCAGAGCTCTGCGTGCCAAACCCCTGTTGTCACAATTATGGGCCGTGCGCAGCGAACGGTGCTGCACAAGCGAGGCTTTGCCGCTGGCATCGCAGAGGACTTCTCTGTAGAGTGGCGTCGCTGAATTTCACTCAATTCGGGTCTCGGGGTCTCAGGACTTGCCTTTTTGGATGCTTCGTCCTTGGGATGTCTCACACGGGCAGCCGACCACAGGAAACCTAGTTCATCACTGGAGGAGCAGCAGGCCCAGGTTCCCAGCCCTGACTTCTTTGCACGGTTTCCGTGGCTGGAGTGGGAGTTCGGAGCCCTGACAGTGCCCTCACCTGGCCGTGGCCCCGTCCCAACTGCCCTCCAAGGTGTCGTGGGTGTTCGCTTCAGCTACCCTGGAGTCTTCTTGAGGCCCTTATGGGAGGTAGGCAGCAGTGTTTTCTCAGGTTATGATCCTTGGCAGACTCCGTGTGCCCTTTCATTCCTCTTAAGGCCCTCGGGCATGAAAAGCCGCGATGGCTGGGGTAGGAAGTCTGCAAACCCTATAAGCCCTAAATATCCCCTAAACCCTAAAACCCTACTTGACCTTTGAAAGGCCGGGGATGGCCTTTGCCCTGAGTGCGTGACGCACATCGCCACTGCCAGCCGCGCGGCGACAGCTCCATCGGGGTGTGGAGGGGGCAGGATGCGTGGATTACTGGGCCACGTAGCCGACTTCTCGCATTTCAAGTGGAACTTGAATGTGTGCTAGCTCTGAACTACGCGTGCATCATATCTTTCTCTGCTTGAGCATGAGAGGGCTTCGGGAATATCATCTTTGTTGTGGGGTTTACTCGTGATGGAGCCGGCTTTTCACATGGCTCACGGCGGCCTGAATGTACTTGTCCTTCTGGTGCTTTGTCCGGTGTCGCAAGACTTTTTTCAGCAGCTTCCTCAGGTGCGGCATGCGGCGCACCAGAGGCCCGGCAATGTTTGATGAAGCACCCTAAACCCTAAACTCCTAAACCCGAAACCCGACAGTCGCAACCTGAACTTGTGCCATTTTCCACGTCAACGCATGCGAAACGGGTGGGAAAAACCCCTTAAACCCGTGAAATGGCACTTGTCTCGCCAGCTTCAGCTGCCAGCTTGACGAATGCTGTCCAAAAATGCCACACTCAGATCCCCTCACTGTCTCACACAGCAAGGTTAGAAGGTCGCTGACCTTTCCCCCCGTATTCGTATGTCCCAGGCAGCGACAGCATCCACTCGGAGCCCAGCATCAGAGCCATCCGAGGCGAGAGTCTTGAGAAGAGCGACTGGGGTGATCTATGATGTTTCGATGGGCCACCTCAATCGACAGGACGAAGTCGCTAAATCTAAGCTCATGTTCCTGTGCCCTGAAGCAGGAGTCCTTTGATTCGGACCCTGCCCATCTTGCTGCCACCGCCGCTGCTTGTGAAGGCCGCGGCAGCGCTTGCTTCCGGATCTTGTTTTGAGCATGTCGATTTCTGGGCGTGAGGGTACTACAGCACAGGGAACCTACTTTCACCCCAACATGCACATCCCAGCCTTCTCTTGAAGAGAGGTCCGGCGCCCAGCCGAACTGGCCGCGCATGGGGCCGACGCGGCTCGGCGAAACTCCTGGTGTTCTGCGTCTTCGTCTTACGATGGGTCTTCAGACGGTGTCAAGCAATTTCACTCCTCTGTTGGAAGCCCAGGCTTTGCCCAGAAGGGTGCCGAAAGCACCAGCGTGACTGAGGCTGTAGATCCTGCTGGGTTGTGGCAGTAAAACGGCCACTTCATAAAAAATGCCCAAGCATTTGCCAGGTACCTTCACGGACCTTTGTACCTAAGCTTTGCGCATCCATGAGCCCCAGCCAAGCCGCAGAGGGCTCTGAGGACAGTGCACAAGCCGCTTCGCTCCTGAGGCATTGTCGCCTCACGTGCCTTGTACAGAGTACAGCAGGTTGCGGCTGGTTGTCGCAGCAGCACGTTTCAGGAGCCAGGGGCTGATGAGCTGAAAAAGGCGACCGAAAGGCTGTGGGCAATGGCGATCCTCCGGCTCAGGACACCTTCTCGTTTTCTGAAGCGCAAATCCAGCAAACCTGCTGAATCCCAAGTGAGGCTTCCTAACACAGGGTGACCGCCTTGCAGGCGAAATTTCCGCGCAGACAGGTGAGGTCCTGGGCGTGTGGAGGCTCAGACTTCAGGGATTGGTGTCCTGATGCACTGAATCTGCGAGCCCTTTGAACCCTTCAGTAAATTGAGACCCTGCTTTTTCTGAATCAATGCCCAATACCACAGCACAGCCTGACACCCTGCGACTCGAATCCTAAAGTGCCGCTTTCAGTCAGGACGACAGGCCTCAATCCAACATAATCCAAGCCTCTATATAGGGCTATGTAAGCTAAGACACTTCTGTGACCGCGAGCAGACTGAAGTCATCTGAAAGTCCCGTGTGGCGCAGCCTGTCAAAAAGGCTATAACCGTTCTTTCTGGCAGACCTCCCGATTTGTCCTATTGGGTGTAGACGCGCTTTCCGGATCTTATAAGTCCTCCGTGTACTTGCAGAGAGCAAGATGGGGCCGGACATTGAGGGCACGATAGCTTTGCCTTTTGGGGGGCGCTACGGGGGGCTGAGTCCCAGCCGGGCCTCCCTTTCACCCGAAGCCTCCCTGATCCCAACAAAAGGGCCCCGGGGATGGGTATCCTAGGCAGATGCCTTCGAAGACAGCTTTCGCCGGACCTTTCAGATGGCCGCAAGCCTCAGAGGGTATCCTGGGATGGGCCGTGAACCTCAGATCCTACAGAACGGGGCGCCATTAATGTACCAGGCCATTGCTACCAACGACCTTTGAACAGCATGAACAGCCCATCTGAACTGCAGAGCAGTCAAGCATCAACTTGAAGCTTAGCCCCACATAGCCTTGGCTTCCTTGTCTGTATTTCGATGAGCGCACTCTGGGCACGGACAGGGGTTCTAGGACACTGCCACAAAAACTGCAGGCCGTGGATCACCACGAAGAGCTCTTCAAGATTCCCGAGGAGCCCCAGCAAACATTGCCCACGCTGTGCTGCGCATCCCCGTTTCCATGATGGCTGCATTCAAGTTGTTGAGTTTCTTTGTTTTCTCCGTGCTGGCCCAAGCCGCTTTGAGTTCTGACAGATTCTGTCAAGCGTCAGCTTATTTTCCTCTACTCAGCCACGATCGTGTGCCTGGAGGAATGCCGGAGAAGCGCAAGCACGAGAACGTTGTGACCTTGGATCTCGTCATCGCCACGCGCGAGAACACCCAGAAGCTCGGCTACTTTGTCGACGACACCGTCGTGAACCCTGGCTTGGGAATCCCATTCTACAAGACGGTGCTTGAGGGTGCAAACTACGAGCACGCTGACTGGAAGGACCAGGCATGCGTCCGTACCTCGCAGATCCATTGGCGAGAGGATCACAGCGTATCCTGGTTGGAACGACACATGGAAATGACTCAGGGCTTCATTCTCCTTGGCAAGAATCCGGGCCTCTTCGTGTTGGGTGAGCCGACGCATGACCGCGAGGATTTGAACGAGAAGGACAGAGCCAAGCCCGATCCCGACCGCGTCAAGGCCTACATTATCCCGGCTGGGATGGGCTTGATCCTGAAGAAGGGGACCTGGCACGACTTCCCCGTCTCCTGTGGCCCACCTGTGAGTGCCTTCATCATGAACACCGAAGAAGTGGTGGAAGCCCTTGCGTCGATGGCAAAGCCAGCACCCATGAACCATGGCGATTGCTTCAAGCTTCGCATGGCCGAGCAGTTTGACTTCACCCTCAAGTTCCCTGATCCCCGCCCCTTCGTTCAGCGACATGGGCTGGTGCCTAGCCCAGTGGCCATGCCTCTGATGGGCTCTGAAGGCTATGGCACTGACATGACGCGGCATGAGGTGAAGCCTGGCTGGGCCGGAGGCAAGAAGGTCTTCGTGGTTCCGGTGGTGAACGTGGAGGTTTTCGTCCCTGGTAGTGGGGGCCCCTCCATCCAGCCCCACTTGCAATCGATCCCCGAGGTTGCCAACAGAGGCTGGCGGGATTACGGCAACCGCCGTGGCTTGCAGAGGCTTTCCGCCATGTTCAAGGGCTTGGCGATACCGGCAACGGCCGTTATCAACAGCGAGGCAGCCAAGTTGGAGCATGTGGCCAAGGCCTTGAAGGAGTCGAACTGGGAGCTCGGCGCCCATGGTCTGAATAATTCTTCCGGTGCTGCCAAGCTGAGCCGAAGCGAGGAGGAGGCATACTTCAAGCAGACCCTGGACGATCTTCAAGAAAGCCTGGGCGCCAGGCCAAAGACCTGGCTGACTCCGGGCTTCTCTGTCACGGAGCGCACCCCTGAAATTGCGGTGCAGTCCGGAATCGAAGCTTTCCTGGACTTCGTGGACGACGACGTGCCGTACTACCTCTCACATGAGAGTGGCAAGCGCACTCTGTGCTTGCCCTATTGCATGGAGACCAACGACTTCTCCTGCGTTTTGACCAAGCACTTTGATGGTCGCCAGTATGCCCAAGCAATTGAGGACCACGTCCGCCAACTGGCCAAAGAAGATGGCGAGAAGGTTGTGTGCCTGGGCATGCACACATTTGTGGCGGGCACTCCTGCGAGAGTGACTGCGCTCACGGAAGCACTTGGACGCCTTCAGCAAGTGCCAGGCGTTTGCTTCGCCACAGCCGCCCAGGTCTGCGAAGCCATTCAGAAGAACGCTTGAAGATCATGGCCATGCAAACGGTGAGAAGTTGCTAGACAACCTCACAATCCTCTCCATTTTGGTGCGGTGCCTTTGGGAGCCTATGCTCACCGAATGGCATCACGCATAATTGTGTGCGCCAAGCCAAACAAAGCAGAGTCAAGTACTCGGATCGAGCATCAACTGTCCTTCACATGGTTGTGAAACGATAAAGACTATCACTTATTCTCTTTCTCCAGAAGATATCAAGTCAAGAACTCTCAGGCTTGTGCAGAAACTGCTCTGCAGTTTTGTAGCTGCATTCCCTTGGCCAAACCTGTTGACGAAGGGCTTGCGGGTGCCCTGCATCCAACTTTTTCATCCCACTCTTGAAGTCGTAGGTCATTCGGGCCCACGCGTGCCTTGCGCGCGCGTGCCCCGGGGGCCATGACTGAATCCAGTCTGAGCTATCCCTACCGTCGTTTAGCCCGCAAGAGTTGTGTGAGCCTGCTTCTAGCTACTGAAAATTGCGCGGTGAGCTACGCTGGGCATGTGCAAGGTTCCAGAGTGCAAGCCCCAAAAACCCTAAACCCTAAACCCTATAAACCCTAAACCCCAAACAGGAGAAAGGGAGTCATTGCATTTCAAAAAAAAACAAACAAATTTACTGTCGGGATCATGCTGCGTTGCAGGAGCACGCGGACATTGAGGCGTGGCCTTTGGATTTGGTCTGAGAGTTCAAGGTGGTTTTTGAGGTTTTTGGTTGAGCAGCTTTGGAGGTTTGCCTTTGGGGTTTTGGGGGTTCTTTGGTTGGAGGCTCCGGGGAGATTTCTGTTTGGGGCAAGGTGTGGGGGGATGTGCTTCGTTTGGGGCTCTTGCGGCTTTTGGGCTTGGCGGAGATTTGTAGCGGCAGCCAGATTTTTTTCCGGTTTTACCTGCCACTCGGTTTGGGGCTTGGGGGAGGAGGGGCTTCTTGGTTTGGGGTGGGCGGCTTCAATGGAGGTGCCTTGGGTTTTGTCTTGCTGCCCTGTGGCGAGGCCCTCGCAGCGCAAAACTATCCTCCGCCGTGGCCTCGGCCTTTTCACGGGGAGCTGGACCGAGGCTAATCTTTTTCGGGGGGGGGGGGGGTTCAGGGTTGAGTCTGGGATGGGCTGCTAGGGGTTACACTTTGCCCGCCTTGCAAATGTGGCTTCTCCACAAGGTGAAAAGCACCTGAACAGGCGCAGAGTGGACAGACTCCCGTCTTTGTGTAAGACTGCACGCCCACGTGCAGTCTTAGGCTGATGTGCAATGCCTCCTAGCCCATGTTGTCCATGAAGTCATAGAGAGGCACGGATTCGTCTCAGAACCCCACCGAGGTCAGTACTAAACAGGGTTTAGGGTTAGGGTTTAGGGTTTTCAGAGCCTGGGTTCAAAAAGGGTTTAGGGTTTAGGGTGCAACGAAAGAGGCATCCCTGGACCCATCCGGATCTTTGCGCACAACTTGTATGACTTCGCGCTTCACATGTAACTCCTAAACCCCAGAAGTGCCGTTCATACCTCGCGTCAGTGAGGGGCAGCAGGAAGGTTGACTCCGGGGAAATGTTCCATGAAGCAGACCTTTCAATGCAGTCCAAGGAATGTCGACCAAGTCTGTTCCCAAGTACTCGGGGAACGGCAATCGGGGAATTTGGGCTGGGATAGGTTCAGAGTCGAGGGATGTGTCGAGAATCCCTCGGTTTCATGTGTGTGTGTGGCCGGCTTTGAAGAAGGGCTCTGTGATGCGAAGATTTCAGTTTCAGGGAGGGACTCAAGACTGAAGACGTCGAATGTCTTGGATTTCACAAGCATACCCCACCTCCCCACACCGATGCCAGTTTCAGAAGCTTTCTCCTAACTTCTCCAACGCCGCCCTCCCACCCCCACTTACCCACCCCTTAAATATGTGTGAAGGACTTGGTTTACAAAGCGTTATCAAGGTTGGAGTAAAAGGTTTGCCTCGAGATAGCCCCTATACGGGTTTTCGCGTGCCACTCCCCCCCCCTCTCCTTGTGAGATACTGGGCAGCATTGCTCATGATTGCGCAGTTCCGGCCCCACATCTCCAGGTGGTCGACTTGAAAAATCTTCCCACCGATGTCAAGGCGGGGGCGGGCTGTGGAAAGCGAGAGGCCGGTAATCCAGGCCCTCTCTCTACAGTACCCACGAAGGGAGCAAAAAGGGGTTTCGGGTTTATCAGGGTTACGGTGCATCCTGGGAGATTCCTCTTCTTGCATCCTCGGTGGCTGCTCTGCGTGGAGTGCCAGAGTGTAGTGCAGGCGCGTTCAAAGCGACCTCCTCGGGCCGTTTTGGGGCCCTGCCTGCTCCGAAGGATATCGTTGCCCTGCGGTGGCATCAGACGCGTGCTGGGTTTTTGGCAGGGGCCCTGGCAAGTCATATAAACAAGCCTTGCGCTCCGGGGCTCAGAACGCCTTCAAGTAATCATAATAATAATAATAGTAGCAATACTAGTAATCATAGTTATTCGTGATAGTGGTAAGCGTAGTAATCGCAATAATCGCAAGAATAGATGATAGCATAAAAGTCATAGTTAGTAATAATAACAGTAGCAATAATAGCAATACTGGTAATAATCATGTAATAATGGCAATAAGGGCTTGGGGCTTGGCGTAGAATCTTTCTTCACCTGGAACGCGCAAGGCAGCACTCCCATACATGGGCACTGCAAGCGTGGCAGTAGATTTTGGGAACACACCTCGGAAGGGGAGATCTGCTTGGGGACGAGCAGTCGCGAGCAAGGAGACCCTCAAGACTGAACCAAACAGCATCAAGCTCGGCCAGGTATGGCCACGTAGCCCCACGAAGCCCTCACCTGATTTTGTTCGAGTTCTTCCAGTTCTCTCAACGAAGCCGAATTGCGCTCATGACGGTTGAGTCCACAGGTGTCAAGAAAGGAGGGGATGCCTGGAGAACTTGAGGATGGCTTCCATGGTCCCTGAGGCTCTCCACATATATGCGTGCTATGCATAGATAGGCCATCTCGTGTATCTGCGTGTGTCTGTACATGTATGCGTGTGAATCATGTGAATGTATGCAGCTATGCGTATGTGTGCGTGTTTGTGTGTGCTAGGTCTGCATCGATGCCGCCAAGTTTGCAGCCCACGTCGCTGCCAAAGCGTCCCGCCTGGCGTTTTCCTACCGAGCCGCTTGCCTGTGAACTTTTTGAGGTTCCGGGTGAATAGTCCCTTCCAGGATGGGCTATTAGGCCTTAAAATCTTCATAATGAACCCTGTAAAGGGCCTTTTTGGGGATTACAGGGTATAATTGCCCATCCTGGTTGGTGCAATCATGAAATGCCACATCCGAGATGTTCAATCGAGGAGTAGTGCCAACAAAAGTTCTGCAGTGAGCCATGCGCATACATGCGCCATAAGCTGAAAGTTCCTGTAGTGGCCTACTAGTCTCAGGATGTTGCAAGGTTTAGGAATATAGGGCTGTAAATGCTTGCATGACGTTCATGGAAGTTCATAATGATGATCATGGTGAGCCTGTCGGATGTCGTGTGGGCCGAAGCGACATGCTGAGAACTCCCTCGAGACTCCCGAGCTCAGACAACTTTTTGATCAGGCGTGGGCTCCCAGTGTGCAGTTTCAGGCTTCTGTGCCCGAAAAAGGGAAATGGAAAGTGGAACGTGGACGCGGCGCTAGGCTGCGTGGGTCCTGTGTCTATGCGGGTGGAAACTAGACTGAAGTGAACCTCTGTCGGTCCTTGATTCGACTGAGCTTGCTTTGCGCCTGGTTGCAGGGCCTTGGGGATGAATAGATGGAGTACCTATAGCAGGCATAGCCACGAACGCCGTTTGCGTGCGTCCTTGGTGCCCGGGGGAGCATCATGGTTGAAGCCTATGAGTATTCGTTTAACCACGGCCGAGAGAGTCCAAAAGCTCGCTAGGTCTGGCAGAAGAAGAGTGCGCCTGACTCAGCTTCATAGGAAGACCCTCTTGGGCATCTTTAGGTGAACCCACAGCGGAGTGATCTAAGCTCGGATGAATTGCTGTGAGTGTGCAACTGCACACGTGCACGGACCATGTTGTCCAGACTCGTGCTATACATATGTACATATACGTGCTGGTTTCGGTTCTGCACTCTCTTGGGCTATCTGTTGCGTAGCGCAGTGCTTCTTGAGGCCTGCAGCTTGGATGAATATGTTCATTCCAAACAGTTGTTCTTGCTTGGCAACAGATAAAGAGTCGGCTACATGCACAGCCCTTTGGGCCTTTGGACAGTGGACCCTGGGACCCATCACTGCTACTGCTGAGCTAGCAGATGCTTCGCATTAGTCACTCAGAGCTGCTGCGCTGAGATGCCGATGCTCTTGAAGTGGCGGGAGGAGCCGCAGTGCAGGCTCAGGTAAGGATTTACTGTTCAATACTTTGGGTCGAGGGGCTTCATATACACATGTACATATATAAATGTATAAATATAAATAAATAAATAAATCAATATATATATATATATATATATATATTGATTGATTTATTTATTTAATATACCTGCACATGCACAGAGACATACGTGCTCTGACATTCTCTGACGATCATATAGTCGGCTACACAAGGTGCACTTGCCCGTTGGTACTGCAGGCCGTTGCTGTGTTGCAACAGACCACAAGTTTGTCAGAGGCTGAAACATGCAGAACCTCCACACGTTGTTTGGTGTGCCACCACAGAAACCCGAAACAGCTCCAGGAGGCAGTCAAGGGAAATCTGCTCGTTGACATCTCGGACGTGGGACGCTCATTCAAAGTTGCTACGTTGACTTTTTGTGGTAAACATTTGGGGCCAAGTCCATGCTGGCCTCACCCCGATAGCTAGTATAGTAATTAGCAGTATCCGCCCCGTCAGAACACAGAAACATCGACCATAACTTTGACCCAAGGGTGTGCTAGCAAAGGGACGTGCAGGCAGCAGCAAGCGGCTGCTTCGCCGAAGACGGTTTACAACATGCCGTGAATTCGTACCTGCGCCTTGCAGCTGTTTCAAGTTACAAGTTGATCAAGTTGCCGCCAAATACGTCAGTCAAGGTCCTGCTTCTGTTGGCATTCCCACCCACTTATTGAAGATACAGCAGCAAAGCGAGCCTGCAGCAGCATTGGCTCTCAGATTGAACCGGGATGCCTCAAGCACACCCAGCGTCGCACCATCCACGTCACAAGCGGGTCTAGGGGCCTCGGGCTATGCATGAGCAAAGTCCGCTGCGGCGGCTGCTGTGTGGGTTTCAGCGTCAGGCCCCGCAAACTTCTTGCTTTTCAGAGATCTGCAGGGCCGCTGTAGGGGTGACGGGGCCTTGAGAATTCAGAATACAGCTGCAAAGCTGCCGTGGTTCATTGCGCAGTTCTGCTGTCACCACGATCGATCCAGCTTGCCCCCTTGCATCTCGGGTCATCTTCTGTTTGCGTCCGAAGAGCTTCCATCAGCTTCAACGCGTACACATGCTTGCACGACACTCGCTGCCACACGTTGTCAGCACCTCTGTCCCGCAGCAGATGGGCTCTGATTGAAGCCACGGATACGGCACAGAGATGGAGATGCAGGGAATGGCACCCGATGCTCTCGAGACTGCTCTGAGGGAGTACTTTGGTCATGCGGCCTTCCGCGGCCAGCAGATGGAGGCGTGGCCCCCAAAAAGATCTAAACGATTTTCTGCCCAAAGCAACCTCACCCTCACACAGCCCCTGCGGAGTCCCCAGGTGGTCCAGGCGATCCTGGCGGGCCGAGATGTCGGGGTCTTCTGGACCACTGGCGCGGGCAAGTCGCTGTGCTACCAGCTTCCCGCGGTTTTGGGCCACACCGTGCTGGTGGTCTCCCCGCTGATCTCACTGATGCAGGATCAGGTCCATCGCTTCAATGCGCCCCTTGGCCCAGGAAGACTAAGCTTAAGTCGCTTTTTAAAGCATCCTATAAGATGCTCCATAAGCTTCCAAGCTGTTAGTACAAGCTGCGGTTGTCTTGAGGACCGTGGGTGCCCAGGGCTCCTGCAGCCGCCTCCGCGCCGTCTTCCTGGGCTCAGCCCAATTCGACCCTCGTGCAGAGGCAGCCGCGCTGGCCGGCGAGTTCTGCCTGGTCTATGTGACGCCTGAGAAGCTGACGTCCTCCAACTTCCTCTCACGGCTGAGGAGTATGCCGAAGCTGCTGGCAGCAATTGATGAGGCCCACTGCATCTCCGAGTGGGGCCACGACTTCCGACCTGCCTACCGCAGCCTCCGGGCACTGCGTGAAGAGTTGCCCCAGCTACCGCTCATGGCGCTCACAGCCACCGCATCCCCCCGCGTCCAGGAGGACCCCACCACCATGTGCGAAAGGCAGTGCCATGATTGTCTCCAAGTTTCAGTTTCCATCCGAAGCCCATCGGGCCTCATAACCCTACACCCCGAAAGACTAAGCTCTTGACTGGCCCACAGGATATCGTGCAGCAGCTCAAGCTTCGACAGGCACAGCAGCGAACCTTCCACTCTTGGAACCCGAATCTCATCCAAGCTTCCCTAAAAGTGCTGAATCCTAGGGGAGAGAAGCCCAGATTTCAAAGCTTAAAGCCATAATTGACTCGAAACCCCGTCAGGCGCTGCTGTCTCGCAACTCCTTCGACCGCCCCAACCTGCAGATCCGCTGCAGCCGGAAGACCTCCCGGGCCGGTCCTGCTTTGAATTGGTAGTTCCCGACATTCCGGTATAAGGGGATACAGGTATAAAGCGGGGGGATAAGGCGTGTATGAGGGGTTGTCTGCTTGTTTGCGTAGCCTTGTCGGATGTTTGAAGACACCGGGAAGGCGGCCGACTACCGGAGGATCGCTCAAGACATCGCGGCCATGAAAGGCAGCACCATCGTGCAGCCCGCCTCATGTAATCCCCAATCGTGGGGGCGAGGTGTTACTTGGTTCCTCTCTTATGTCACATACATACATGAGCATAAATGCCTGCATGCATACACACAAATAGAGACACATGCGAGGCAATGACTACTGTTAATGAAAGAGCGAGTCGGGACACCTGAAGTCTCAAGCAGACGAGCGCAGCTAGCCAAATCGGTGCATAACAACAATGTGAACGAGCAAATTAGTCAGCGAACTGCGTAACCCATTGAGTGGCTGGAACTACTGGAATGATAGAAGCGAGTTAGATGATGGAATGGAGTTAATGAAGTCACAGTAGGACGAAACGAACAGCTTGAAGATAAAGAGATGACTGAGTGTACATTCTGACCACATTGAAGGCCGAACTGTAGCTAATGAGTGGATGATTGGCACAGGCTAGTGTATTGGAGTCCAGATGCAAGGGTTCTTGACTGGCTCGGAAATTCATAAATGAGCACAGCGAACAAAGGAAATGAGCGAGAAACGAGTGAAGCAAGCATAATCAAAAGAGCTAAATTAAAATGAGCTAAAAGACCCCCGTATGTTTTATTAGATGTGTAGGGGCATTTTCTTCCTTAATATCTCTATCTTTTTTTCTGGGTTTTTTGTTAGTTTTCATGGGCGTATTTAATAAGAGATTTGGTGCCCCCTAAAGCCCTCTCTAAGTGTTGGTTCAAATCATTCCAAACTTCTTCATATCTTCATTCCTCCCTCTTTGATCATCGATACAAGAACACTCATTCCTTTCTCTTTGCATATGGCATCCTTTGGAATGCGCTGCATGCTCTGGATGGGAAAGATAAGAAAAGGACAAGGAAAATGGACCCACCACGCCCCAACGACGGGGCAGGGTCGACCCTCCCCTTTGGGAGGGAACCCTTCCCCAGAAAGAAGAGAGAGAGAGAGAGAGACATCGATAGGCCTGATCTGCGCGTGCAGATACGCGAGACAATGAGGTACGCCATGACGCAGAGTGAGACTGAAGCACTCGCCGGCTTTCTCCAGAATAACGGTCTCAAGGTGGCTGCCTACCATGGCAGCCTGTCCTTAGGGGAGCGTGAGGAGGCATGAGGGGCCTTGGGAATGGATCCTACGTAGGATTAAGGGGTGCCCTTAAAAGGGAACCCTTCTGAACCCTCTTCTGCCTCTCTTAAACAAGGACCTCATTAAGAGGCTCTCCATCCATAGCGCGTGCGGTTTGCAGTCCGGACTAGGGTGTGGGACAACCCCACTCTTGACACTCTTTTCTGGGCGTTCTTTCAGGGCTCCACCGTAATATGGACTCTGTAACCACCAGGATGGGGCTACTATACCCTAGAATGCCTTAAAAGGCCCTTCATTATAGGGTTCATTATGGGGATTTTAAGGCTATACCCTATAATACCTTAAAAGGCCCTTTATGTAAGGGTTCACGATGGGGATTTTGAGGCCTGACAGCCCATCCTGGCAGGCGCACGTATCGTTTCTGAACGGCCAGATCCCGGTCATCGTCGCAACCGTGGCGCCTTCCGGCATCAAATCCGGAGTTATCTTCTGGAAACTTCTGGGGCGCCCCTGTTTTGAAAATATAGTGGGGGGCCGTACTATTCACAGGGGGAAAGGGACCCAGACATAAGCATTGAAGGATTCATGGCTCTTGCAACCTACTTGATCCCTTTGCCTGCCCTGAGATTCTGAAGTACGTAGGGTTAAGGTTTCAGGGGATGACGAATGCAGCATAGCAATTAGGAAACTGGCATAACATGCTCTCCATGGTCTGCGTGGTGTCTCGCGGATGCTCCCGTGTGCTTCCAATGCTTCCATCGTCTCGCTGGCTGCGCGTCCGGTTCCATCGCTCTGGCTCTGGCTTTTGCCTTTTCTGGCTCTGCCTGTCGGTCTGTCTCTCTCTCTCTCTCTCTTCTCTCTTTCTATCTCGTCCATTTCTTTCTGGAGCTCTTCGCGCTGTCTGTCTTGCTCCGCACCCAGTATTCTGTCCATCCCTACGCCACCAGGTGGAAGCAAACAGCCTCGACAGCTAAAAAAAACAGCCTCTTGATTTGCCGTAGCGTCACCCACCACTGGTTTTTGGCAGTCAGCCAACCTGCAGCACGTGATTCTTGACTGTGGAGACCCGAGGTCCTTCATTGAACTGCACCACGAACCAAACTTTTGTGACCGTTTTGTGTGTGTGTGTGTGTTCTTCCTGGGGCCTGCCCTGCTTTGTTTTGCTTGAGGTGCCTCTTCCGGGGAGGGAGGGTTGTGCAGGCTTACTGTGGCATGGGGAGGGGGGGGGGGGGGGGCAGCAGTCGATACCACGGGCGACACGTTTCGGTTCGACCCCGGTATGGTTTCGACATCGATACAGTTGAACTTGAACAGCTGGGCCATGAACTTGGCATACGTCATACTTCAGAAGTCTCTTTTGCTGCATGACTTCGCCAAGGTTTGGAATGGGCATCGACAAGCCGGATGTCAGGCGCATCATCCACTATGGGCCCCCGAAGACGGTGGAGGAGTACTTCCAGCAGATCGGCCGTGCTGGCCGCGACGGCTTTGAGGCCGTCTGCGAGCTGATCTCTGCCGATAGCGACTTCGGGAGCTACAGCTCAGAGTTCTACCTGAAGGGCCTGAGCGAAGAGCAGCGCAAGGTCGTTCAGGGCTCCACGCAGCGGCTGCGTGCCTTCGCTAGCACCAACACCTGCCGCCGGCGATGGCTCCTGGAGTACTTCGGCGAGGAGCCAGCCTTCCCTTCGGGCAAGTGCGGAACCTGTGACTGGTGCCAGGCCTCTGATTCAAGCACGGCTTCCGGGGCAGGATCCTCTCGAGACTTCCGCGCGGCCGTGGCGCCGATCCTGCGCGCCGTGGCAGCCACGCAGCGCTTCCCGCAGCCGATCACCCAGCTCCTATTTCCCCCTTGGGAATCATTTTTGTTTATATATTTTAGTTTAGATAAAGCCCAAGAGGATATTAAAAAACTACTACTTTTATTGAGGTTCTATAAGGGGAGTAGAGGATCCTGGCCATCCTCACCGGCTCCCGGAAGCCCGGGGCCATGAGCATCGCCGCCGCTGTAGCGGCGGCCCAGAAGGAGATCCAGGAGATGCGCCAAGCACTGCCCCAAGCAATGAGGAACCTCGGGGGGACCATAAATGAACCCTAAAATTGAGGGGTCATAGACCCTATAGACTACCTATAACTCCGATTGAGGTATATGAACCATAAACCCTTTTGGGGTTCAGTTATGTTCAGTTCGTCCCCAAGGAAGGAGGCTGTCGTCCGGGAGCTGATCCTCTCCCTTTGCGAGGCAGGGTACCTGGAGCGCTCCACGGTGGCCTCGCAGGCCAAGTTCCGCTCGAGCTTCGAGGTGCAGCTCAGACCAACACCTGTCGGTCTAATCCCTTCCCCCTGATATTAAAGCCCCCCCCCACCTTGTATGAAGAAGCCCAAGACCCCCAAAAGGGTTTTTTTGGTATGAGGGGGATTTCGTATCGTTTGGCCGAAGAAACAGCCCGTGCTTCTAGCTTGCTGGCTCACTCTGGAGTTTCCCCGCCCCCTAACCCCCGCTCCACATTCGGTAGTGGACCTGGAGGTTTGAGAGGGGCAGCTACCGGATCGGGTTTTGGGGCCAGCTTTTTTTATTCGAGGTGTTTTATTGTTACGGGGAAGGGATTAGACTAGTCTCTGGATCTCTGACCAAAAAGCACTGGCATGTTTCGAAGTGCGCAAGCGCTCCTTGAGGTCTACAGCTTGACGGACTCCGGCCAGGCGGCTCTGAAGGCAAAGGCGCCAGTCATGCTCCCAGTTTCCCTCGCGGTGCAGCAGCTCGAAGAGGAGGAGGAGCGGAAGCTCCGCGCGCGGCGAAAGGAGGTCGCATCCCGGTCTCTGTGAACGGGACCGCTTTCCTTTTTGCTTTGTGAGGGCGCCCCTTAAAAAAACCGTCATGTGGGGCGGGGACAACTGCAGAGTTGTTTTTTTTTTCGTGTTCAAGTTGTCCTGCCACGGTCAAGGCCAGCTTCGGCTTGGATGCTCAGAACCTGCCCCAGGAGGCCTTGGAAGACAACAGCCCGGTGGTCTGGTACATACGGAAGCTCCAGCACTGGAAGGCTCCTGGGTCCCTATCATAGTGCGTTCATCGATATCGGCGCCATAATAAAACTTGTTAGCCTGTTGCCTCGTTTTTTTGGACCTATGCCGGAATCAAAGACCACCAATCAAGCTCCGGCATTGATCATTGGAAGGACAGTGGCAAGGCTGAGCTGGTGCGGAAGGCCGAGCAGCACGAGGCGCGCTGTACTCAACTGTCTCCTTGGTTCCTTATAGGCGTAGAGCGCAGGGTCTTGTGTAAGTGTAGGATTCGGTTGTTCGCCACGTGGAGGAGCTCCGGCACAAGATCTTGAAGTGGCGGGACGAAGCAGCCGTGCGCTTGCGGCTGGCGCCCGCCGCAGTCCTCTCGGAGCATGCCGCCGTGGCCCTTGCCTACGTGCAACCCACCCTGGAGGGTGTGAGGAGCGCAGGCGTGCGCATCGCCGGTGCCGAGTCCTTGGCGGCCCTGATCGCCGAAGCCAAGCCTACGGCGGAGGTACAGGGAGAGATAAAGCAGGTCGCCGCCGAGGGAGCGCAGGAGGTGCAAGGAATCCCCTCGCCGGTGAGACTCCGGGTTCGGATGCAGCTTCCTCCCGGCCTGGTAACTCCGCCCACGAAGTGGCCGGGAGCCATCTACAAGCCTGGCAAAGGCGGCGCAAAGCCTCCCTGGGAGCACTCCTACGATCGCTTCTGTCAAGGAGAGTCGCTGGAGAGCATTGCGCTGAGTCCTGCAGCTGGTCGGCCGATTCAGACCCCCACCGTCCGATCCCACATTCTGACGGCTTGGACCCATGGAAAGCCTGTTGACCTGAATCGCCTCTTTCAAGATACCGCCTTGCCCTTGGAGACGGAGTGGCTGCAGATGGAGGAAGCCGCAGCAACAGTCAAGGCCAACTTCGCTGCCGAGGTCAAGCTGAAAGAGATCTTAGCCGCTGTGCTTGGAGATTCTGTGAATCGTGATGCAGCCCTGAAGTCTGATGCGGACAAGGAGCTTGAGCGCCAGTGGTATGAGCGCCTGAGAGTCTGGGAAGCTTTCCGAAAGGTCGGCTTCTCACCTACATTTAGTGAGGAACCGGATGCTAAGAGACAACGACTGTGAGGGCTGACTTCTGAGGGGTTAACCTCCAAGCTTGACAGCGCGTCAGGCCAGGAGGGATCTTTGACAGAAACACCACAGTGCCACGCAGCGGAACGGGGATGACTTTCATGCTGCAGAGCACAAAATCGGCAGCTGTGCGCGGAGTGGGCGGGTCTTGTGCACAAGATTTCATGCAAATTGCAGCACACTCGACGTGGTTTACTGCCACAAGAGGGTGGAGTTAATGCGCATTGGCTGGGTCTTGATCGCGTGATTGCTAAGAAGAAAGTTAGCGGCCACATCTTCTGTTTGGCAAAGCGCTCATCAAATCCTTGTGCCTCCGTGCAGGTACTCTTGCTGTTGGGAAATCTTCCTGCTGGAGCCGCCTGCTTCTGGTCAGACAGACTAGAGATCACTCGTGTAGAGGCTGTCCAAGACCGTCGCAAGAACTGGTCTGTGGCGCTTCAAGGAGTGTGAACTCAGTTTTGGACGTGCTGGATTTCCAATTCGATGCTAGGTGGCGTGCTGAATCGGCTTTGGCACACGCATGAATGGAAGAAGACTTGTGCCCGCAACACCAGTGATATGACTACTTTGGGACGGTCATCGGGAGGGCTAGAAGAAACTTGCCTTACTTAAAGACGGCACGAATGATTTTTCAGTTTGAGTTCAGTTGGGCGCATTGTTGCCTTCTTCCAGCCTGTGACTCAAAGCCAAGTTGCCTGTGGTGCTTGGACACGCATGCGAAGCATCATCGTTGAATGCCAATTCCATGTGAGTGATCCGCTGTTTGTTCGCGCCGATGCCCTTTGCCGTGTCGGCCAAGATTCCTGACACTTGTGTAGATACCCTAAACCCTAAACCCTCCTGCATCTCGACGGGGATGTGGAGATGATTCCCGGATTCCACCAAGCCTCCAGGGAGGCCGGTACGAGCCAGAGTGGCATGTTGCGAGAAAGGTCGGGATGATGCTGCGCAGGGCTTTCAGAGTTTCAAGCTGAGGCTTCCTTGGGGTGTTAGAAGCTAGGTTTTGGGGATTTTTTGGGGATTACTGTAGGGCTTTTAAGCGCTTAGGGCCTAGAGGTGTCTTGGGGCTCCTATCACACAGTGCCTGGGGTCGGGGGGCGTGGGTGGGCAGGGCACCCATGGGATCACTTGTCGCGCAGCTTTAGGCTAGTGTGCGAGCTGTCTTGGGGCTTTTGTGAAATGATCAGGCGGGTGACGCTCACCGTTAAAGGTCAAGAGAACATCGAATCCTCAAACCTTGCACGGCTCAAGCTAGGACTGCCTTTGCCTGGAGAAGCGCGAAACGTAGGCCCGGGCCGTAGAGCGTCCGAAAAGAGCGTCCGAAATGTCGGAGGTGGAAGAGACTCTGAACCGCATCAAAACTCACAAAGGAGTTTCGGGCATTGTCATCGTAAACAGCGAGGGGGTGCCAATGCGATCAACACTGGACAGCAAGCAGACCTTGCAGTACTCAGCTTTGATCTCCCAACTTGCCGCAAAGGCACGCAGCGTGGTTCGAGAACTGGACCCTCAAAACGACCTGACCTTTCTCAGGATCCGTTCCAAGAAGCATGAGATCATGGTCGCACCGGATAGAGATTACATCTTGATCGTCATCCAAGACCCGAATGCTGATCAAGGAAGCTGAGCAGATGGCCACAAACTGACCCAGCTGAACGTATATGTGTGTGTTGATAGTGTTTCACCGGCATAGCAGCTCCAATCTGGAACAGCCCCCCTGCTCTGAACGAGTTCAAGCCTTTGCAGTCCGGAGTGTTGTGCGCCTCCCAGTTGAAAGCTGCAGAATTCAGCCCCAGAACTCAGGACGCTGACGTGCTGAATCCTCGCTCTTCTCAGGTCAGCAAAAGAACGCCTTGTGTCGATCGTGGGCGTTGAAACACCAGGGGCCAAGTCCTGCTGAAATTGCTTGGCGAAGCTCCCTAGATTAGAGAAAAAGCCTAAAACTCAGGCGTACTTGGAAACAGGTTTCAATTTTGGGATACTAGGATCCATCAGGAAAAGCTAAGACTATCGTCCTTGCAAGGAACCCAAGTTCAGCATAAAAAAAAAAAAAAAAAAAAAAAAAACTCCAAGAGCCACTCAGAGATGAGGCCGGCCACCCGCGCTCCCCGGCGGCAGTCGCCCAGCGTGCCAGGGACAAGCAGACCGAGGCCTGGAAGCTAAAGAGATACGAGGACGTATGCCCCTAGAAACCCTACCTACATGGGCTATTATACCCTATAACCCCTTAAAACGACCCTTTATAGGGTTGGTTAGGGGATTATAAGGCCTAATAGCCCATGCTGGTATTATTAGCTATACTTCGAAGATGGGTTTCCGATATTAGGGGCACCTTTACTGGGGTCCTGACTATAAGGGCATCCGACTCTTTGGGGGTCTATATTGAGGGTCCCCCTCCCCCCCTCCGCCCATGTTCGGCAACCCACACATGGGCCCTTTAGGCCACGTGCCTTAGCAGTGAAAGACGTGCGCCGGACTCGATGTCTCTGAAGGTGCTGTTGGAGAAGACCATGGCCCAGGTCCTTTCGGCTGATTCTGAGCTGGACTCAACCCCACACTAGCGTTCGAGACCCCCCAAAACCACCCTAAAGCGAACTAGGGGGTCATGAATGTAGCAGGGAGAGCTTCGATTTCAATACGACCGACCCAAGGGCAAGGGGTTTTGGTAGTTGCACAGTGCTGTTGGCGGGCAGTACTGGCGCTCGAAAGGTCGCATTCTGGGTCGTATGCGGATTGTCAGTGCTCCCAAACCCCCACACCACAAATCAGAAAGTCTAGGCTGTTGGGGTCCTGAACCCCGCGCAGAAGAGTGTGCAAAGATGTAGGAGGCCAGCTTGCATGGCCCCGCGTTCGTTTCCCCTGCCGGGATTGGGGAGCTCCTACAAAATGCCCAGAAAATTCCAAACCGAAAAGTGAGAAACGGTGAGTTTTTTAAGCCACCCTGACACAGCACCCCCAAGTACCTCAACTCCTGAGGCAGTGGTCATGTGCATAGCTGTGCACCAGTGCCAGCCGAATTCAGCCATGCAGACCCCTGTGCTGGCAGAGTTTCGCATAAAGCTTGCTTTGCGGTTGATGTGCGCGACTTTCTGCCTCTACGGATTGCTGGATGAGCACGCGAGATAGGGAGGGATGCCTCTAGCAGAAGAGCCAGAGGAGGGAGGGAGAGCGCGAGAGAGAGAGAGAGAGAGAGAGAGAGACAGAGAGCGGGCAAAAACCCTGAAGCCGCCAGTGAAGTTAATTGGAGGGCAAGCCCGCCAACTCCCCACAAGGGGCCTACAGCAGACACGCTCGGCCGTCGTGGCCGGGCTTAAGCGTGGAGGAGAAGAAGAAGAGGAGGGAGCGGGCGCGCCACGCCCGGGGGCTTGTCCCCCATGCCCCCAGAAAGAATGAAAGAAAGAAAGAAAGAGAGAAAGAGGGAAAGCGGGAAAGAGAGGAAAGAAGAGAAGCAGGACCTCGGACTTCGCGCGCCTTTCAGGACGGCCCTCCTCTGGGAGGGCTAAGCATATGGAGAGAGAGAGAGAGAGGAAACAAAAAAAAATGAAGAGGGGAGGCTACAAGGGCAACCAACATTTGACTGACTTGCACATTCTTGACGGGTTCTGAACCGTTTCATCATGTGCTCGCGGAGGACTGCGGGTGGAAGGTGAATTTGTGAAGGGCGCGTCGCGCACACGGGCGCTACATTGTGGTTGATTAGACATATATCTTCCCTTGGGGGGGGGGGGGGAATTACCCTAAAGCCTAAACCCTGGGGGGGGGGGGGGAAGAATTACACTACAAGTACAGCATTGTTCGCTCCCACCTTCGGCCCTTTGTGACTTTTCTGGACTCCGGGCTCCCCAGGAACAGAGAGAGGAGTAGTAGGAGCATGATGTAGTTGCCGCTCCAGGTGGCTTGGGCTGCAGATTCGTTTGGTGGTTGAGGGTTTGGGGTTTAGGGTTTAGGGTTTAGGGTTTAGGGTTTAGGGTTTAGGCTCAATGTTCTTATGGGAGATATGTTCCAGTTGAAGATGACCTCAGTTTCGCCAGTTGGTGCAAGTCTTGCTACTTTCAGGTGTCGCCGGCAGCTTCCTCAGTCCGTGCTTAAAAAAAGGGTTTAGGGTTTAGGGTTTAAGTCCTCACTCCGAAGGCCCTGCATGAGTTGGGGATCGCTTGGAGGCGTTGGCCTGGGAAGGACAGTGGAGCCCCCCCTAAACCCCAAAAGAAGCCCAGGCAGCCTGAGTAGCACTTTTTGGGGAGTTTGGCCTGGAAAAGTTGGCACCGCTACCTTTTCAAGTCATTCGCAGTGTTCAAGCCCAGGCGCTTGCCGCTCACTCAGCGGCAGATGCCGCCGAAGCAGAAACAGCGGGAGCAGGTGTCTTGTCTGAGTGGATGACATGGGTGCCGAGAGATCTGAGTAATACCTTATGACAGAGGTGCCACTAGGTCAGGAATGAGGTTGAACAAAGTATTGTGCGTATAATATGGCGCTGGAAGTTCCCGGGAGAAGATTGCCGCCTGTTCGCAGATGTATCTTCAGTGCTAGGTGTGTCGGCTGCATGTGCCACACTCTCGGAAAGCTTGTAGAGTGCAGGGCCCTGCCCCAATATCGCACCTTCCCAAAGAAGCCGTAATTGATCTTACAGCGCGCGGAAATTCTCCACCCAGAGACAAAGTCCCAGGCGGCGCCCGCGCCGCCCAGCTTCCTAGAGGCAGCCTCGTGAAACCCGGAGCCACAGGGGGTGTCCTCGATAATCTGTCAGCACGTTCAGAGTTCATAGAAACTCATATCTGCAAGCTCAAGCCAAGGGAGTTTGGACATGTCAAACCATCACAGGTTCCACTAGAACTGGGGCTTTGGGTGCAGATGTGCGCTTGCAGGAACGGGGGCTGGCAGCTATGTTTGGCAAACGACACAAGCCACAAAGACATCAATAACAAGAACAAGCAAAGTTCCCAAAAGCCGAAGCCGAATGCCCCAACAACAACCTTCCCCCGGCGAAGCACCAGAATTTTCGGAAGCTTGATCACTGATGTTGGACCTAAACCCTAAGCCCTAAACCATAAATAAACCCGTGTATCCGCGGAAGGCCAGACATTCCATACCAGTCGGGAGCAGCTCGGTGGATGCTCTCGTCGCCGCCTCAGCACAAGTGACCAAATTTTCCTTAGCCGATGCCCTACCGGTCATCACCAAAAATTGCTGTTGAGAAAGTCCACCCCGCCCACGTATCACCTCAGAGTACGCCTGGTAGGGTACCCCTATTTTGGGAAATGCCCACATAGAACATACTCAACCAACTTCATGAGTCCTCAACATTCCTCAACCGGCACAAAGAAGCGAACTTTAGTGCTGGCAGGTCTATGCTGCGCAGGACAGCCCCATCGGCGTGGGATCCCCAAATTCGGAGTCTGGATGATCAGAGTGTTGTGAAGGTTTCGCGAGGGTGTAAGGGAAAGGACATGTATGTAAGATTTTGTCGGGCCCCGAGCTTCCCAAACTTCATACCAACGCAGTCGTGTGTCGAATCCATGCATGGCCGACCTCGTGCCCTCAGCCTATGCAAATTTTTCCCCTCTCCCCACATACGTGGCTGGCTCCGTCGTGCTTTTATGCCAGACTCATCTCTCGAAAATCATCTGCAGTCGCAGCTGTCTTCTACATAGGGAGGTATACAGAGAAGGCTATAAGTGGAGAGAAAGAGACAGAGAAGAAGAAGAAGCGAGAGAGAGAGAGAGAGAGAGCGAGAGCGAGAGCGAGAGCGAGAGACCAGATCGGCAAGAGGTGCACTCCCCAGTAGTCTTAGTAGTCGTAGTGGTAGTAGAAGAAGACGAAGAGGAGGGGAGGGGAGAGAGAGAGAGAATAGAGAGCGCGAGGGGTGGATTATCTTCCCTAGCCTCATGGGTGGGCCCTCCCGTAAACCCCTGACCGAGACAAAGACCCTTGCGACACAAAAGTTCAGCACAGAGCCTACCTTTCCGGGGCTTCCCCCGGTCCAAGCTGTGACAATCCCCCACCCCCCGACTGCCAAACCTGAACCCCTAAACCCTAAACCCGAACTGCTCGTAAGTTGTCGCTGCTCGGCTCGCACCAACTTCTGTGTCAGGTCATCGCCTTGCACCCATGGGGGCATGGAAGCCCAGAATTGCCCAGACTTTGGCGTCCGTCTTTGGTCTTTGGGCTTTTCTCTTGCGGATGGAGAGGGAGAGACTCAGAGAGCGCCGCAAAAGTTAGGGTTTAGGGTTTAGGGTTTAGGGTTCGGCCTGCAGCCCCGCTGAAAGAGCACACTGAGTTCGGAAGGTTTGCACGATTTTGCACGCAAGGTGCGCCTGTAGACCCGAAGGCGTCGCTTTGGCAAAGATGATTCAGCCAAGCAGCCAATCACGTAAGAAGCCCGCCCCCAGCTGCAGCTGCGCAACCTCAAGCCTTCCGTGCAAGGCCTCTCGGCGGAAGCATGGGCGACCCGCACCCACAGACGGCCGGGGCCTCCAGCTGCACAGAGGGGAGTCGCAGGGTTGAGTTTCCGAAGTTTTGCCTGCGTGCTGAATAGGCAGCTCGCGGGTTAAATGTGGGTTGAAGAGTTGCTGCGTTTGCTGGGTTGGAACTGATCGAGTTCCAACCAGACGAGTTAGGGGCACGGGGTTTTAAATGTCAGCTTCTATCAGGACTACACAAATCACAAAATCAGCTACAGTCGACACGGTTCCTGTCGCTTTCCGTTTCCTACCCGGTTGTCGCAGGGTTCAGTATAGTACTGCCACAGATATGCTCTTAAGAATTGGGATGCCCGGAGCAAGTGCCCCAAGGGCAGGAGCTTCGAAAACATATCTAGGTAGAGGGTTTGATAATATGATAAACAATCTTTTCCGTAACAAGCTTCTCCCAGCTGGCACTCTTACTGGGTTTAGGGTTTAGGGTTTAGGGTTTAGGGTTTAGGGTTTAGGGTTTAGGGTTTAGGGTTTAGGGTGGTTTAGGGTTTAGGGTTTAGGGTACGAGGGGAAGGATCGAAGTCGGCCCAAACATCTCCATCCCGTCTTGGAGCTTACGCCGTGAGCGCGTACCCCTTACTTCCATATTTTATATGGTTTACGATTGATATTAGGGGGGTTCCTTATGAGGGCCCTTATTACAAGGGGGATCCTACTTTTTGGGGGTCGTCTTTATTAAGGGTCCCCTATTTTCGTAAACCCCATGTAGCCGCCACAAACCGCAGCTGCAAGGCGTGCTTGCTTCACAGTTTGGAAGAGTCTTCCCAAATCGCTCGGCCAAGGTCTGCCAAGTGCGGGGCGCTCGGCGTCAGAATTTTCATTGCGCGAGGACGCTAGACTCAGGGTTGAACTTTGACGGATGTTCACGTCTTCGGGTGCCTCTGAGCATTGTAATTTGGCAATGAATCAACGTAGGGGCAGTGCAGGCAAAGAGATTTGGATACCTGCGAGGTTTGGCAACGCTGGGTGCTCGACTGTGAGGACCCCGTGTTGGTGCAATTGGGGACTTCTCTAGGACACTGTCCCATCTGAGGTCCTTTTCATAGGGCGGCCCCCATTATCCAGGGAACCAAAAAAAGGACCCATAATTTAGAGACGTCACCACAGGGAGAGATTGCGGGATGGGCTGATGGTCTGGAAGCCAAGATATTCCCGACACCATTCGGCACGGTAGAGGGGACACTTCTGACGGTCCCATTCCTCGGAGCGTTGGCATGGTGTTGCGGTAGTGGGGGGGGGGTTCTTCTCTCAAACCCCAAATCTCTCTTGAATCTCTCGAAGGCGTTCCCCTGAGAGGTTCAACTTCCGGGGAGGTATTGGCAGCGGTTCCGGCTCCGTGGAAGATGTGAAGTCTGGCTCTCGATGATGTGGGTTTGATTCTCTTGCAGAGCTCGCCCCCTAACCCCAAACCCGTGCAGTGTTGCAAGTGGTGATAATGATTGCAGTGGCCTGTCTGGGAGTCTGCACTGTACCGACCCAGCCAGCCGAGAGTTTTCGAACCCTTACCTGCTGTGCGCGAGTGTAGACCTGCAACGCTTGGGCTAGAGTCTAGAGTTCCCCACAGAGCACGGATTATGTCGGCTTCTGGGCTTTTAGGGGTTTACTAGGTCGAAATGACCCTGCCTTTGGGTGTGACAACATGTTCAAGACGCAGAGGTACTGAGCACGCCATGTGAATGTACACACGCACGTTCTTGTATACAAAGCACGTGTGGGCATGCACAGCATGTGCCGAGGGCAGTTGCCGCATGGATGACAAAGCCGAATCCATCGCCGGAGGCGAGGTCGGGGTGGTTGAGCATATGATTGTATTGGGCAAGGAGGGCTCCACACTCAGATGTGCAGTGGAAGATTCGAGGAAGTGCTAGTTTCACTGCGCGAGGTGGAAAGTGTGCACTTTGCTCCTCCATTGCAAATGAGGCCCACGCCAAAAGTGCAATGAAGATGACGCCGAGCTGACCGAGCTATGACTAAACCCTTTTGCAAGGTCCACCAATGTAAACTGGCTGTGCGAATCCCACTTTCTCGCATAACAAACCTATCGAGGCTCGGATGTCTCGCAGCATTCCGTCCCTCCACCTCATCCACAAAAACCCTTTCCCCTGTTGTAAACCCCCCCCCGCCCCCCAATATTAAATACTCCCCATACACGAGAACATATGTTAATGGGAGTACGCAAGATTCGGGGGTAGGGGGTGTACTATTTCGGGGGGAGGGGATTAGCAGACTGCTGAAGATCTCCGCTCAGATCTCCTTGTGGGTCATAGCATCTTTTCTTGATCAAAAATCATCCATGTTCCCTTAAATCTTAAAATCTTTCCTCGTAAGTTATCCATAAACAGTTCAAAACCCTAAACCCTATAGGTTCAAGTTCTAAATCCTCCTCCCAAGCTTGGGGCTTGCGTGGCGCAGGCTGGGGGCCGCATCCTCGCCTCCAAGGCTTCTTGCGTCTCAGCGGGGGAGGAGCATCCAAATTCCTGAAACTCACAGTCCTTTAATTGTTTTTGGGATGGTAATGGCGGGGGGGGGGGTACTATAATCCCTATGAAGGACTGCTAGTATAAGAGGGGGGCATCCCAATGTATATCAAGGTGTGTATGTATATCTGTATTTCCCCACCTTCGGTGTGGGGTCGTTAGATTTCAAACTCAACTCTTCTCCTCGCCCGGAACTCTTCTCCTCACCCGGTCTACTCCTCGCTCATCCCTGGAGAGCCCAACACTAAATGTCCCCGAAGTGCCCAGCCCCAGAGTGTCCCAGAAGTGCCCAACCCCAGAGCATCTCTAACAAGAGATGGTGGGGATGTTTGAAGTAAAATACTAAAATATATTTCATGTTTCTTTATTTTTGTACTTATGTATATATATTTGCACGGTGATTGAGCTCAGATGCTACTCAAGAATTCATAGTAGAATGCGCTCGATTATTGTGTATATTGCTTTGTAAGGTCGAAGGCGGCGCTGATTGGCAAAGGAGGTTAGAATAATTTAAGCCGCACAAAGAACCAGCGACTATTTGCGCTTTCAGACAGCAGTATCTTGTTTTGGGGAGCTTGGTTTAGGCCCTTTCACTGCTTCCTGCACTCGGCCCTCCAAAGCACCGTAATTCTGGAAGAGCTCCCACCAGCCAGAAACAAGCCGAAATCTTACCCCATCCGACAGCTTCTCCTGTAGAGTCACAGGACAGATCACCGGGTGGTAGCGAGAAGGCTCTAACTCCCGGTACCGAAAATCCACGGTCATACGAGTCATACTCTAGCCCTTGCAAAGCCTGCAATCGCAACCTCGTAGAAGGTCTTAATTGTGGGCTACAGCTACGGCTCCATCATCGGCGCTGCAGCAGCTGTGTGCAGCTAAGGGCAGGGGGCACCAAACGCTGGGCTGCGAAATGCAGACGTGCAGCCAGCCGAACAGCATGCAAGCATGCCCACAGCTTACAGATGTGCGCGCATGTAGCACTAAAGGGTGTGGGCCTTGCTATTTCTGAGAGTGTTTAGACGAAACCTATAGTTAGGGAGGAATGCGCAAAGAATCGTGCGAAAGGGCGGTGGAAAGGGTCGCCGAAGGGTCGACGTATGTTGGCTAGATTCGCATCATGTGTTGCCAAAGAAGGTTTTGGCCCAATACTCGTTGGCTGAGGGGGCCTTCCAAACCTTGCCTGTCTACAAAATACTACAAGAATGAGCAGTATTGCTGGTGACCTCCGGCACACCACAAAAGAAAAGGCAGAGTCCAAGGTTGAGCGGCGGCAGGGTGGCAGTAGGCAAACGGTGGACCACCCCCCACAATTGATCATGGCGCACGTTGACTGATTAGCACTCAGCGCGCACACACAGAGACACAACCCGGAATGCACAAACATACCTGCGCGCACACGTACGTGCACACACACACACACACAATCACACACACACACATGCGCACAAGGTGTACACTTCATTCTCCTCAATGCACGCACACACCTCCGATCGAGCCAAGCATAGCATAATTCGTGTACAACATAGTTCCAGTGCATAGAACTTTCGGCTGCTAGAGCCCATCGGCCTGTGACATTGAACCAAGCGTCATAAACCCAACTTTGTGCACATCTACTCACCGTTGCCAGCAAGGCAACTAGAAGCCTTGAAACCCTTCATTACTGCAAGTCCCATGAGGTCCTCCTATTGTGTTGGGATTCGTTGCAGGTGCAAGGTTCAGGCACACGCAGGGCTTCTGAGCTGAGGCAGATATTCCGTCGGCCATAGGCCAGCAACTCAGCTCTGCATTTCCCCGCAACGTGCAAGCAGCGGAGAAACCAACCGCAACTCTATTGAGACATCCATCAGCAGTGGTTTTGGGACTATGGGATTTGTGTTGCCATGCATGATCATCAAAACTATCGTGCGCTGTCGACAGGCAAGCAGCTCAGTGGGCACCTCTCCAAATAATCACGGCCGGTCCGCTTTATAGATGCCTCTAAACATTTGCCATTTTGGTACCGTAAGGTATGTATGTATGCAAGGCCACCCCCCAAAAAAGTGAAATGTAGAACGACCTCCCACACCCCCCCCCCCCCCCATCCAACAAATACAAACACAGCAGGGTCACCACAGGTTTTGCGGCTCTTGCGCCGCCTCTTGACTATGGCCCCTGCCTTGGCTTTGTCGATCGTCGCAGTCTCTCTGGTTTAGGAGTAGCCCTGTTGCTTTCGGGAAGGTTGGCGATTCTTTTCGATCTAGAGAGGCCTTAGGAAGAAGAAGCCGGTTGCGTGACAAATACAGGCTGCTTGATTTTTTGGGCGGGGTGGGAAAGGTCGAAAGTACTCGCGCCGTCGTGTTGGGGAGGAAGCCTTGTATTGAGGATGGGTTGGAGCGAAGTCCGCAGATCCGCGGCGATCTGTCACACCGTGCGAGCACCCGACTGAATCTCCCAAAGAACCGAAAAAGAATCTCGACTCAGCCAAAGAGCCTTACAACAAACCTAGAGCCCAAAGCCTAATAGCCACAAACTCTTCACTCCGGCCTCTAACCGCTGCCAACCGTTTGGGGGGCCGGGGTCAAAGAGTCAAAGACCTGCTTTCGATGCTTTTCCAAGGATGGGCCTTGTACATGTTCAACGCGCATAACCTCCGGGCACAGGCCGGTGGCCACAAAGTCAAGGAGGGTTCTCAGGGACCAGGCCTCTCCTTGTGTCAGGGCTTGGGACTGTTCGCAGCTCTGACATAGTAGGGGGCGTGTAGGATTTCTACAAGGTTTGTAGAGGAGCCGGACGTTCACATGTTGTTTCATGGTTTGGTGTAGCGGCCGATGGTAGGCGGCACGCTCCGCCGGTCAGCCAAAGCTGCTCTTGGCCTGGTGCTGAGCTGGAGATCTTCAGGGGTGCTCGGCGCTTTTTGCAGTCGGTGGGGCTGCAAATCACAGGCGGCCAGGCTATCTGCCAGCACTGGGAGTGGTACAAGCGTCCAACCCGCCCAGGGTACGAGTTCGTTATATGCAAGCCCCGGTAAGCCATTATGTTGTTGCTATCAGCTAAATAATGCCGCCTGTAAAGGATCAATTGGGCAACTTGCAAGTATATTTACACCCGAACCTCAAAAAGGTAGTATGTAGCGGCAAAAGAAGCAACGGAGGTCGGCACCAAGGACGAGTTCTGCTCGATGAAGTCGTTCCGAAGTCGCTCAGCAGCCTGTAGTCCATCAGTGCGAAGGGTTTTGGGGAGGAGTTCAGGGGATTGACGCGCATTTTGGGGTTTCGGGATTTTGGAAGGGAACGGTAAGCCCGTGCACCTTCAGCCTTCATAGTTGTGAGTGTGTGAAGGTCCAGGTCCAACTCAGTTCCCCCACCCTGACCATCCACGTCATATGTTTGCGTGGAGTGGTCGTGTGGTGCGTGACCATGCGCCCAGGCTTTGCCGAGTCTTTGCACTGGGACTCAGACAGGGTGTGGCGGGGGGACAAGGCTGCAATCTCCATCAGGTTTGCCAAGCAAGTCGTTTCGCAAAGGACGTTTTGAGTCGGTTTCCTCCCCGGGGTTTCAGCATAGTCAAGGGAGATAGACTCGGATGCCGAAACTGTAAAATTCCTGGCTTGCCGAACGCAGAGCTCCCTGTTTGGTTTGTTGGAGGTCTTGCCGGCAATAGTCACCCCCAAGAAGAACCCCCACATCCTTCATGTCTATCATCCCACACTTCGACTTCTGACGGTGATGCCCTCCGCCACGTAGCAGTTGCACCGAGAGGCCCGGCCCCAAAGACATGCACGTGATCGAGGGGGCCGCTGCCCTGGATCAGGGAACATGTGGCTGTTCAGGGTCGAGCTTCTCGAAACCCTGACCAAAACATTGGCATTTCCCTAAAAAGAGGTAGGCAGCACCCCAATTATACCCACAACATACGATAACTTCCCCTCCCAAAAAACTATCTTCTGAGAGTTGAGAGTTGAGTAAGGGCTTTAGAGGGCTCCATGGGGGATTTGAACTGAACTGTTCACCAGTATAGTATAGCCTTCTGTATGAAGCGGCCGATGACTTAGATCAACCGCGCTAGCCCCTAGGTACAGCCTCCTTCGGCTTAAGGGAGCATTTGAGAGAACTGGATGACACTTTAGATCCCAACCCTACGTCCTTGCTATCGGTTCTGGGCTTTCGTCCCAGAGCTTGCAGACCGTTGAGAGGTTGAAGCGCTGTTCATTTTTGTTTTGTTTTGCGGCGTTTGTCCGGACAGGGGGGGCGGGGGCTGTGGAATAATTTTTCACCGCCAATTGAAAAGTTAGCAAGAGTCACCATCTCCAGTCTCACTGCGAAGGCTAACCATTTCCAGCTCTACAGCTACCTACCCGAGGTGCGGTCCTTAGATACGGATACGTTGCTTGTGACTCATGGCCAATACGCTGCGCGCTCGAGCGGGTCAGCCCTGGTAGATTTGGACGTCTTGACTTTACACCAAACGCCATGCCAGGCCCTGACGAAATGGGTCGTGGCCAGCTACAAGGCATGGTTTAAGGGGGAGCTTAGGTACCTGACAGCAGCATGCAGGCTAAGGATGTCCGACGGCTGGACCGGGCACGTGAGAGAGATAGAGAGAGGTGTGCCCCCAGAAAGAAAGAAGGAAAGAAAGAAACAAAGAGAGTGTAGAGAAGCAAACAAAAAATGTGGGAGCATTGATTTGGCCTCAGACTCATATCACCCTTACACTCATCACGCCCAGTTCAGTCTCACGCCAGCCCAGCAGGCCTGCTGACACGCGCCCGTCAGGGCGACCCCCCCAGAAGCTTATAAGTTTGTGGAAAGAGGGAAGGCTGGCTGTGGTTGTCGTTTGGCTCCACCTTTCCCCTTCCTCGAAAGGAGGGGGGGAGACCGACCAACACCCGGGTGTGCCGCCGGGGGGGGGGGGGGAGGGGGAGGGGAAGGCTTTTGAATGCCCGCGAAAATCGCAAGGAGGCCTTGTGCTGTGGCTGCATAGTCAGTTAGCTACTTAATTAGACACTTACTAATTTTTGGCCTCATAGCTCGCGGCAGCCTGGGATTCTCCTAGATTGAGCAACGAGGGAAAGGGCCGCAAACCCTTTTGGGCCAGCGTGCCTGCCCTTTGACATGGAATCCTTGCTTGGCTGGGCCCTGAAAGTTATGCTTAGGTTGTGTTTGCAATCTTGAGGTGGCAAGCCTTCGCGAGTTTGCTGCCGGCAGGCTGGTGTTTTTTCAGGGCGCGCGTTTCTTCCTCAAAGGCAGCGCTGCTTTGTTAGGTCTGCGCAGGCTTCTCCACAAGACGCGGGCAACTTTCGGATGTGCATCAAGTGCATTCTAGAGACGGTTGAATCAGAGGCACCTCTTGCACCTCAGCACTTCTTTCTGATTTGGGATACTCCCCATGATCCTGACAGTCCTTAATAGGGATTATAGTGGGGTTACAGGGATTATGGCGGGGTTACTAGAATCCCAATTTAGTCCCTGTTAGGGATTACAGTAGGGGAGCACACGGGCCCAAAGCCTCCCGGCTGATGCTCATGATGCTCTCCCAGCAGCTGATGCTCATGGGTTTGCTTCCAGCACATGAGCTGCGTTTTTTTTTAGGCGCTCGAGCATAGGTACTTTGCAGCGGACATTATTATTGTCCGCGGAAGGGGTGAAGAGGTGAACAAGATTCCGCGGAAGGTCGCGGAAGGGTCTGCGGAAGGCGTGGTGTCCGCGGAAGGCTCGCGGAAGGGCGGCGTGCTTGAAACTTAGATATAATGGATGCCCAACATGCCGGCAACCGTTTCGGAGAGCGGATCTGCGCGGAAGGCCCGCGGAAGGGTTGCGGAAGCTCCGCAGAAGGCGACGGGTCGTTTTGGAGGCCTAGAGTCCATGCCTCATCCTCATATACACATGATACACTCATTTCTGTTTCGGGCCGGGTGCGAAGGTGGAATCGCGTTTTTCCGCGGAAGGCTCGCGGAAGGAACGCGCAACACGCCGCGGAAGGGTCCGCGGAAGGGTTATAATGTCCATCGATTCATGCTAGAGCAAAAAAACACGGCTCACATGGGCCCAAAGCCTCCCAGCTGATGCTCATGATGCTCGCGTTCGGCAGTTCGCTTCAGGCACACGGGCTTGGAGCCTCCCAGCTGATGCTCATTATGCTCGTGTTCGGCTGTTTGCTTCCATCACACGGGCCCGAAGCCTCCCCGCTGATGCTCATGATGCTCGCGTTCGGGGTTCGCTTCCAGCACACGGGCCCAAAGCCTCCCAAAGCCTCCCAGCTGATGCTCATGATGCTCGCGTTCGGGGGTTCGCTTCCAGCACACGGGCCCAAAACCTCCCAAAGCCTCCCAGCTGATGCTCATGATGCTCGCGTTCGGGGGTTCGCTTCCAGCACCCGGGCCCAAAGCCTGCCAGCTGATGCTCATGATGCTCGCGTTCGGGGTTCGCTTCCAGCACACGGGCCCAAAGCCTCCCAAAGCCTCCCAGCTGATGCTCATGATGCTCGCGTTCGGGGGTTCGCTTCCAGCACACGGGCCCAAAACCTCCCAAAGCCTCCCAGCTGATGCTCATGATGCTCGCGTTCGGGGGTTCGCTTCCAGCACCCGAGCCCAAAGCCTGCCAGCTGATGCTCATGATGCTCGCGTTCGGGGTTCGCTTCCAGCACCTCCCAAAGCCTCCCAGCTGCTCATGATGCTCGCGTTCGGGGGTTCGCTTCCAGCACGGGCCCAAAGCCTCCCAAAGCCTCCCAGCTGCTCATGATGCTCGTGTTCGGGGGTTCGCTTCCAGCACACGCCTCCCAGCTGATGCTCATGATGCTCGCGTTCGGGGGTTCGCTTCCAGCACACGGGCCCAAAGCCTCCCAAAGCCTCCCAGCTGATGCTCATGATGCTCGCGTTCGGGGGTTCGCTTCCAGCACACGGGCCCAAAACCTCCCAAAGCCTCCCAGCTGATGCTCATGATGCTCGCGTTCGGGGGTTCGCTTCCAGCACCCGAGCCCAAAGCCTGCCAGCTGATGCTCATGATGCTCGCGTTCGGGGTTCGCTTCCAGCACCTCCCAAAGCCTCCCAGCTGCTCATGATGCTCGCGTTAGGGGGTTCGCTTCCAGCACGGGCCCAAAGCCTCCCAAAGCCTCCCAGCTGATGCTCATGATGCTCGCGTTCGGGGTTCGCTTCCAGCACACGGGCCCAAAGCCTCCCAAAGCCTCCCAGCTAATGCTCATGATGCTCGTGTTCGGGGGTTCGCTTCCAGCACACGGGCCCAAAGCCTCCCAGCTGATGCTCATGATGCTCGTGTTCGGGGGAAGCACACGGGCCCAAAGCCTCGGGGTTCGATTCCAGCACACGCCCAAAGCCTCCCAAGCCTCCCAGCTGATGCTCATGATGCTCGCGTTCGGGGGGTTCGCTTCCAGCACACGGGCCCAAAGCCTCCCAAAGCCTCCCAGCTGATGCTCGTGATTCTCGCGTTCGGGGTTCGCTTCCAGCACACGGGCCCAAAGCCTCCCAAAGCCTCCCAGCTGATGCTCATGATGCTCGCGTTCGGGGGTTCGCTTCCAGCACACGCGCCCAAAGCCTGCCAGCTGATGCTCATGATGCTCGCGTTCGGGGGTTCGCTTCCAGCACACGGGCCCAAAGCCTGCCAGCTGATGCTCATGATGCTCGCGTTCGGGGGTTCGCTTCCAGCACACGGGCCCAAAGCCTCCCAAAGCCTGCCATGCTCATGATGCTCGTGTTCGGGGGTTCGCGTCCAGCACACGGGCCCAAAGCCTCCCAAAGCCTCCCAAAGCCTCCCAGCTGATGCTCATGATGCTCGCGTTCGGGGCTTCGCTTCCAGCACACGGGCCCAAAGCCTCCCAAAGCCTGCCAGCTGATGCTCATGATGCTCGCATTTGGGGGTTCGCTTCCAGCACACGGGCCCAAAGCCTCCCAAAGCCTGCCAAAGCCTCCCAGCTGATGCTCATGATGCTCGCGTTCGGGGCTTCGCTTCCAGCACACGGGCCCAAAGCCTCCCAAAGCCTGCCAGCTGATGCTCATGATGCTCGCATTTGGGGGTTCGCTTCCAGCACACGGGCCCAAAGCCTCCCAAAGCCTGCCAGCTGATGCTCATGATGCTCGCGTTCGGGGTTCGCTTCCAGCACACGCGCCCAAAGCCTGCCAGCTGATGCTCATGATGCTCGCGTTCGGGGGTTCGCTTCCAGCACACGGGCCCAAAGCCTCCCAAAGCCTCCCAGCTGATGCTCATGATGCTCGCGTTCGGGGGTTCGCTTCCAGCACCCGAGCCCAAAGCCTGCCAGCTGATGCTCATGATGCTCGCGTTCGGGGTTCGCTTCCAGCACCTCCCAAAGCCTCCCAGCTGCTCATGATGCTCGCGTTAGGGGGTTCGCTTCCAGCACGGGCCCAAAGCCCAGCTGATGCTCATGATGCTCGCGTTCGGGGTTCGCTTCCAGCACACGGGCCCAAAGCCTCCCAAAGCCTCCCAGCTAATGCTCATGATGCTCGTGTTCGGGGGTTCGCTTCCAGCACACGGGCCCAAAGCCTCCCAGCTGATGCTCATGATGCTCGTGTTCGGGGGAAGCACACGGGCCCAAAGCCTCGGGGTTCGATTCCAGCACACGCCCAAAGCCTCCCAAAGCCACCCAGCTGATGCTCATGATGCTCATGTTCGGGGAATCCCTAGTTAGGAGCTGTTAGTATAAGGGGGAACCGTCCCAAGTTCTAATCCTTGCACCAGGCACCTCCAGAAGCTGGAAAAGGCCGTCGGCCCGTTTCAGAGTCGAGGGTTCAGGATGCAGGGTGAAGGGTTTAGGGTTTAGGGTTTAGGGTTTAGGGTTTTGCATCAGGACTTGTAGTCCTGATGAAAAAAAAGGTTTATAGGGTCGTGTGTGGAGCCGTTTTGTTGTCACACACCACCAGGAAGCACGCAAGCGCAACGGGTTCGTCGCCTGAATTTCTCAGGCAAAGAGAAGAAAACCAGAGAGCGACACAAAACACGCCCGAGTGAGAACGAGAGCGGGAGGAACAGCAACAGCGACGGAGAGAGCCAGAAACTCTGTAAACATCCTTGGGGCCCCCGCCCCACAGTTGCATTCAGTTGCCCTGTATCAGAATTAAAAATGAGTTTCCAAATGTTCATGGGATTCGTTTAGGTTTTCATTGTTTCAAGGATGCGGCAGAGAAGTCTTGATGCAGTTTTGCCTTCCCAAGATAATCGCCGCGAGCATCACTAAGCCCCAAACCCTATAACCCTAAGCTTGCTGAGTGTCGAAACCCTAGAGGTCCCGTGCGCCCCAGCGTAGGCCTGAGAAACCCGCAGGTTCAAGGCAGACTGAAGTCCACCACAAGGGTGTTCAGTCTTCTATTGAGCTTGGGAACCCTAATAGTCGGGTTTAGGGTTTAGGGCCAGTTTGGGGTTTAGGGTTTAGGGTCATGAAAAAACACTCTTCAACGGGCCAAGTCCCACGGGAAGCATTCAAGCCTCGGACCAATAAGAACAACTCTGAGGATCTAGCACGAGCTCTATCACATCTAAACATGTGTTGCTACAGCATGTTTAGCTCAACTTGGACTACGAGTCAATGGGCAGCTTAACAGCGGGTCTGTGCTATTTAAGTGTATTCATGGCCGACCAAGGGCAATTCCCCCAAAGATGAAAATCTATCTGCTCGAGACAGCGAGTTGTATCGAGTGACAGGCGCCCACTCCCACCAACGAGTGATCTGAACGAAAGTTAATGACACAAGGCCGGCTTCTCACTTTGCTCGGAGATGCGCCAGGTGGTGTACAGTTATATCAAGCTGACACGCCAGCAACCCCTGACGGCAAATTCGCCTGACTCTGGATTCGGAGAACAATTGTATCATTCATTGCCTTCAGTCATGTCATCCCTTCAGCTTGCGGACAGGAACCCGATTTTCGATCAGATCCGGAGAATCAGGTTGCACTCTGCGCGCAAAGAGCACGCCGCACCCGAGAATGCCGGCTGCTAGGATCAGAGCTCCACAGCCTGTCCGGATGAAGAAGCTCACTGTTGGTTAGCAAGGAATGAGGGAATTAGGGCCCTATGTATACCCTTTAAGGGATTATATCGGGTACCTCATTCCCATTTCCTACTAACCAACAGTAAGGTTGAAGAAAGGTCGCTAGGACACAGGCATTGGCCAGTGGGTCCAACATAGCAGAAGGTGTTGGAAATGTCAGGTTCCATCGTCGTACCTACACTGATCTATAGATGTGCAGAGCGGAGAGGTTCCCAAGGTAGCTTCTTTTTGGTCAGAAAGTCTTGGAGCTCGGCGCGCGACAGCGCGGCGTGTGGGCGCAACCGCGCAAGGTGCAGAACTTCCATTGTGCGAGCTATACGTGAACAGCAGGTTTCCAGCTCAAGACTTGACAGACAACTTGGCAATCAGCGAGTGACACACGCCCATCGGCCGCGGCCAGTCGTTCAGAGCGTCAGTATTACAATGTTTCATTCGCGTTGCGCGTTTTGTTTTTAAGCTTTGCAGCTTGGGTTTCTGCGTTGTTCATCTGAGTCCCAGCGCCTCCTTCAAATCAGGTGTCTCGATTTTAAGGCCTACAGGGCCCCAAGGCTGTTGGCCCTCTGCGTGCCATGGACGACTGGATGATGTATCAGCTTACTGGCGAGCCGTCGCCCACCTCAAGCTGAGCAAAGAAAGCCTGCAGCAGTAAGAAGTTCAGAACTCGAGTCCCAAGGCACCGAATCTATAGACTTGAGATCTGCAGAACATGGTCTTGTGGCCGCCCAGGATGGACGTCCCAACCCCCCAGGAGCACCGGATTCGCGAAGCCACAGGACCCTCAATCCGCGGAACCTTCATACGAAGAGTAGTAGTAAGAGTAAGCAGAATCCGTAGCATCACGTGATTATGCCAAAGTAGTACTGTAGCAATGTAGGCATACAGCAGTCTGGTATTCTAGTACTTTTTTAGTATTGCAGGCTTCAGAGAAGTGATATCGTGACAGTTCTAGACATCTCAGCTCATGACTTGCAGTAAGATTCATGGCAAGCATAAGCAGTGCCCTGTATCCCAAGTTCAAAAAAGGCATCGAACCCTCCAGGGCTGAAGAATCTCCAGCGCTACCAAGGCGTTACATCGCAGCCCACCGGAGGAAGAGGGCGCTCCGCGCCGGTTTGATGGGAGGTGCCCAGCAGCAATTGGGGCGATTCGTCGGGCTTGGGTCTATATGGCGCTCATTCACTCCACTGTTTAGTTTAGTAGGGGTTTCCATGCTTGGGAAAAGATATGCCGGGGCCGGGGGGGTGGGGGAGGGCAAGAGAGACAACAGTGTTCACAAACATTCACGCCGAGGCTCTCTCGGGGGAATCAGCGTTCTGTGCACCTCCATGGTGGCATCGCAGATGTACAATGCGGGAGACACTTGCCAGATCTTGCTGGCCTCCGACTTTTAATCCGCAGTATCCTTCTTCATGACCAGCTAGCGTCAAGTAACCTTCTTGACAGAATTCTCTTCCACTGGAAACAGCAACATATGTTTGGTCTTAACTCTTATCAGCAGCTGCTCTTAGGACCCAGTGTTTTTCTTTCTTTTCTTTTTTGGGCGGGGGGGGCGAGGGGTTAAGTTCCTTGTCATAGATACCAATATAGTAGTACTCTTTCTTACTCTGCCACAAGCAGCCCCCTGGCAAGTAGCAATCGCTTGGCATTTCAAGGATTGGCCACCCCGCTGGCTGCCGAGACGAGCGGCTGGGGTCTCTCTCGCAGGCGCCGCTGTGGCTGCCGGCTGGTCATGGAGCCGTGGCGACCTACCGTTTAGGGTTTACGGTTTAGGGTTTAGGGTTTGCTGTAATAGGGCGTAGATGCTGTGAAGGTTAGGATGCTCGAATGCCTCGTCAGGTGTGAAGAGCAGCTCTGGCCCAATTGCGGAGGGCCATCGAATACTTTTCTCCCACCCCACGCCGTCCGAGGCGGCAAAACCACCCAAACCTATTCCTTTTAGGGCTTATAGGCCTAAACTCATGATAATGGCTTACTTCCAAAATACCTTTCCGTCACCGATGTGGACTTTCAGCCAAGGGGGAAGGTTTGAGGCCAGGTCCCGGCTCGTTTGTGGCACGGGTTTGGGCTGCCTAGGCAGGGGGGTCAGGGAGGTTAGAGGGTCGGCAGGATTGGGGGGGGGGGGGGGGGCAACGAGCACGCACCCCGCCTGAGATGCGGAGAGCTGTGGGAGGCGGGCGGCGGCCTAGGCCTTGAGTTTAGGACGTCGGTGGCAATCAGATGGGGAGGGCTTCAGCCTTCTTAAATTGAGAAACTGAAGCGGCTCGTTCTGGTGATAGCACAAGCAGTGTGACACCAAAAGCCCTTTCAGAATGCGAAACCAAGGCCGGCTTCAGCAACTGCAGGATTGAAGTCCTTTGCTTCGAATGCAGTAGAAGTCTCGAACCCCGTCCGAAAGGCTGTGAGAGCGCGTTCGTCGAAACCCACAAGATCTTGTGCGCGCACACACACACATATACACCAGGTCCAAACTCTCGAAGAACACCAGCCCAATGCACAAGCCACTGTGCTTTAACTCTGCACATGCACCTCACACAACTCTGCAACTTACCTGCAGCGTCCGCAAACCTCAACCGAAAGAAATATAATATAATATAATATAATATAATATAATATAATATAATATATTATAATATAATATAATATAATATATAATTGTATGGTATTGTATTGTATTGTATTGTATTGTATTGTATGTATTGTATGTATTGTATGTATTGTATGTATTGTATGTATTGTATGTATTGTATGTATTGTATGTATTGTATGTATGTATTGTATGTATGTATGTATCCACAAATATATGTACATACGCATATACTGTATTTGTTATATATATATATATATATATATATGTGTGTGTGTGTGTGTGTGTGTGTGTGTGTGTGTGTGTGTGTGTGTGTGTGTGTGTGTGTGTGTGTGTGTGTGTGTGTGTGTGTGTGTGTGTGTGTGTGTGTGTGTGTGTGTGTATGTAACCCCCCCAAACCCAGGATGCGCAGCCGGGAGCTGGTTGGCCTCTTCGCCATCCCACAGTTCGACCCCGACGAGGCGCAAAGCGAGGCCCCTTCGGGTCGGCAGCAGCTAGGATTTAGGGTTTAGAGTTTAGGGTTGAGGGTTTGAGATACTTCTCAGGCAGACTTCAGAGGCCAGAGGCCTGGATGCAAAAAAAAAAACAGGGTTTGGGGGGGGGGGGTTTGGGGGTTTAGGGTTCTGGGGTGATTTTAGGGTTCAGGGGTTTGGGGTTTCGAAAAAAGGGTTGTAGGGTTTTAGGGTTTAGGGCTGTCGAGATTTTGAGATGTTGACCTAGGCCCTAGTCCGCCATGTCGTCCAGATCCTTCCTGTACCAGATAGATTCTAAGTACTTGTAAACAGAGAAACAGCGCACGCCTGCACCCTAAACCCTCAACCCTAATCTCCTGGATGGGACCCCGAAGCTCCGAGCAAGGCCCAAACTTGAAGCTAAGGCCACGGCGCCGCCTCCGAAGGCCAAGCCGACGCCCAAAGGTCCAGCGCAAACCATTTGACATCCCTTGCGACTGCCGGAGCACGGGAAAAAGAAGAGCCGACAGAAACCTGTGCTCCTGTACGTCGGTATTTTTGCGTGACGGGAGGAGAGGAGGGTTATAGTTACCCTTTCCGCACATGGCTCGTGGGGTTATTCTGCAGGGCTCCACTATGTGGTGGCAGAGTAGGCTTGTCACTGTGATTCAGCAAGGTATGCTCCATTCGGACAGACTTCACACATGCTTGGCCGACTCCATGCAGCTAAGGGGTGGGTCATCAAAGCTCGGGTTTCCCACAATTCTCTAAACCCTAAACCCTAAACCCTAAACCCTGAACCCTAAACCCCCCAAAAAAACCCTAAACCCTAAACCCTTTTTTTGGGGGCGCGGCGTACCGGTTTCGCCTAAGTCCAAGCCTGACACCGTTTTGGCCCAAAGCTGGGACCTGACGCCGGTGACGAATCGCGTGGGGCTCTCAGTTGAATCTGGGCTTAGGGTTCAGGGTTCAGGGTCTAGGGTTTAGGGTTTAGGGTTTAGGTTGAATCTGAGGAACTGAAGGAAGGAGAGGGGACACAAGGTTACTGTGCTCTCAAAATGCCCGGGTAGGCATCTTGAGACCAAGAGTCTGAGGGCCAACAGTTCTCACTAGCAATTGAAGGGCGCTACAGTTTTCAATCCCGAAGTCCTGAAACCCGATGCCTGCTCTCCCAGTATCCCAAATAACTTCACAGCCGGATGAGCCTTGGGCTTGGAGGGTCATGGCTTAGTACTCTTGGTGTTCCCACTTGCATCCACTTTAGCCAAAACAAGCGTTGAGATGTGGGGCTGAGGTCGTCACGGCGTCCCAGGGTCCAACCACCTGCGAAGCCAGGATGGAGGCGACTGAAGCTCCCATCTGCACGAACACTATATGGGGGCTATAAGGGGATCCTACTATTTGGGGTCTGTATTCGGGGTCCCTTATTGCCGCAAACCTTCCAGAGTTTGTCTTTGGATATCAGAGTGGCCATTGATGGCGCCCCCTGTCTCCTTGGAGCAAAATTGATCAGCAGAGGGGGGACAGTCGACAGAGTTCTACGGGGCTTCTGGTGGATGGCTGAAGGTCTAAGAAAGGCTCTAGGAACCGGAGAGCAGGCGGATGATGACGAAGAAGTTCTCTTCCAGTCGGATGACGCGTTGGGCCGGGGCCATGCTTTTTTTGAGAAGGTCGGTTTAAGGTTTGTAGGCCTTGGTGCAGAACTCCAGCCTCATCAATCGACCTTAGAGCTGCAACCCCTACGGGCATAGCGGCCCATCGACCCGAGGATGTACCCAAAGGCTCCAATGCAGTTCCCTTTTGGGGTATAGTTATTACTACACAGGAGCCTATAAGTCAGAGGGCTTCAAGAGATGCAATGCCCATCCGAAGCAACCCTGGGTCGAGACTCGGAGAGACTCGGAGAGCTCAGAGCACACAGCACGGCTGCTTCACGCCATGTCGATGCCTGTAAAGCTTGAGGAGGAGGAGCCTCCACTCCTTAGAGGGCTCGGCCCTGGGTAACAAACCTCTGTGCTCATTTGAGAAGCTGCTCCTTGAAGCATGTGGGGCTACGAAGGGATTTGGATCCCGACTTGAGATTTCTTGTGAGCCGTGGACTGTCAGAATGTGTGGCGCTATAGAAGCCCTCAAAAAAAACGCAGACCCGTTCCGTCATGAACAAAGCTCTACAAGTCAGACATACTCAGAACATCCACGTCTGGTCTACTCTTCTGCAGGAGTCCACCGTCGCTACGGAGCTGGAGCACACCAGCGGCAGCCGCCTGGAGCACACCAACTGCAGCAGTGCTCTGGAGCACACGGGCGACACACGCGGCTTGAAGAAGGCCCATGGTCCCATAGTCCCCCTAAACCCCAAACCCTATAAACCCACAGTCTTATGAGTTGAGGCTGCTGAGTATGATGTGCGCCGTTTCTATCTGCGCTTGTCCAACTTTCGTGATGATTTGCCATCGGCCGCTGAGAATTGAACGCTCTTGTCATTCTTTTCCCCCACAAAATGTCCGTGCTCCCTATTCGGCCATCTTACTTGGCTGGATTTGGTCGGCATACCTGCACCTGGCACCCGAAACACCTCATACACATGAGGCTAGGGGGTGGGCGGCGAGGGCGGGGGGGGGGGTGGTGGCGGATCATGGCAATGCTGGCATGGTTCAATCGATTGCCCAGGCGCACGTTTCCGGTCATGATTCCTTTGACTCACCAGTGGCAGTAGTGGACAGGGCAGCTGAAGGCGCCATGCATCTGTTTCAATCACCGTGCTTTTCTTGTGCCTTGCACATGATTCGGCACTCCCTCCCTTGCAGTGTGGGACAGATTGCGCGGAGGAAGTAGTCTCATTCGTTCATTTCAGGCAAGCTCAGGGCTGTGCAAGAACTTCGGGCTCCCAAGGTCCCCTCTCGCCCTTGTCCAGGCTGCATCCTACCTCTCTCAATGCACGACACTGTCTGCTGGCCTTGGGCTTGGAGATGGAGAGACGCAGAAAGTAGAAGGGTTTCGAGGGGCATCGTAGAAGCAACCCGAACTCCCGCCTGCAAGATGCAGTTAAGCAAATCACGTTTGCCACAATGGCTCTCAGGAGAATCATTGGAGAATCTCGGTAAGGCTTAGATTTGATCCACCCGAGGCCTGAGCCATCTGAGTCACGAGAATCTGAGCGCGCCTTGGCCTAGAGATCCGTCCTACAACCTAACCTGTCTTGCAGCCCATACGTAATACCTCCATAGCTATGATGCACGACGTGTCATGGAGTTCAAGCGTCCCGAGTCCATCCGTCCAGGAACCATTCTGCTTGGCTTTTTCCACTTGGGTCCACCATTCTATGTTCGATTTGGTCTCTACCTATGTACCCGACGAGACGCGTGATCCGGGGTTAGAGTCGCTCTTCGTCGATACCCGTGAAGCGCACATGCTGTCGCGGCGGGTTGTCAAAAGAAGGGACAGTCTCCAGGACCATGCAGGCAATCGTAGACTGTTTTGGCGTTGGCGTCGCATCTCGGGCTTCGTTGCTAGGGGATCCTTTCTCACAAAAGAGTAGCATTCAATAGGGCTATATAGGGCTGCTGAAGGTGTAGCACAGGTTGTGTTTGAGAGACAAGCGACCTGGAAGAGCACTGCCAGCTTTGAGTCTAACAGCTTTGCAACCTGCAGAATGTCCCCCATCTCCAGCTCCAGCCACCTGTTGGCGGGGACTAAGGTGGCAAGCGAATCACAGGCTGTGCGAGCAGTTGTTGTGGTTCAGCTAACTCGCCTCAATCGAGGCATGTCCATGAGGTGGCGTCTTCGTCAACGTTACTATTCATGACTTTTTGAGATTCCGCAGGAAATTGAGCCAGTCACCTTGAACCTTCATGGACGAGTCACACCACCGCCTAGCCTGAGAGCCAACTAAACCCATAACGCCTGAGCACAACACGACCGTGGACAAGGGTACTGAGTAGACAGGCCACGGCATAAAACCTGCACCTCAACACGTAGGGGTCATACAAAAGCAGCATGCGTCGGGCGCCGCAGGCGTCAGTTCCGGAATTCTCGGCCATCAAGCCGGATGTTGAGAACGCGCCCGATCTGCACCGATGAAGCCCTACACGCTTCCAAGGATTCAGAGGCCTTGTAAACCCCACACTAATCAAGCCCAGAAATTTATCACGGGCTTTCTTATAAGGGATGCTCGGGTAGAATTCGCCCATGCCGGTCTGTAGTCTCCTCGAATCTGAGGCTTTGGGGGTGGAGCCTCGAGAAGTCATCAGCATCTGGACGCTGGGATCCCCAGAGTGACAGCCATGGCTTGTGCTTCTTCCGCTGCTTCTTCGGGGTCTGAGAAATTCAGAAGAAAAGTACTGGAAAATGTGAAAGCATAGATAATTGTAAGCATACTAAGAATAGTAGTTATGGTTATAGAGTGTTGTGGGGGCGGGGGGCATGCTGTCGATCGGGGTGCCGGGCTTGCATTAACTACTTGGCACAATATGTGCCTGTTTCGAGCCACGCTCGCAGAACACAAAAAGCCGAGCCCCTGGTCGCGAACTTTCATCCTCTTGCTTCTTTCTCTGGCTTCACGTTGTGGAGCCCTTGTCTAAGAGAAGATGCCGCAGTCAACCTGCAGCCCCAAGCGTACCAAAGAAGCCTGCAGTGGATCCCATCCTCAACTCACGAAGGCTCCGAAGCTGTGAAGCCCTCAGATGTCCAACCTCAAGTCCACCAACGGAATGCTGACAGAGGGTTGGTTGTTTAGGATTTAATTTTAACGCTACGCGACCCGCCTCGGCCTGAGCTTCTGCAACAAGGGCAGCCCAAACCTGGGGGCTGGGGGCAGGTGGGGTGGGGGAGGCAAGGCCCGGAGGCCAATGGTTCCACTAGTGTTGTGGGTTCGAGTCCCACAGGGGATGCTCTTGCTGGGCTGCTAGATTGGCAGACAACTGTGCCTCCAGGTTTATCTTTTCCCTCTCTTTCTTTTTGTATTTATGATCTCATCTGGATAAGTGACCGCAGTAGCTGGGCGCAAAGTCCGACCAGAAAAGTTGCTCATACGAGTCTCCTCCTTTAGTTACTTTAGTTTTACTGAGAAGAAAGTCCCTTCCAGATCAAACAGGATTTCCTTTTCGTGAGAAGCAGGCAGGCACAGACCAGGAGCGTCAGTGGTCTAGTGGCAGAATACATCGTTGCCATCGATGTGACCCGGGTTCGATTCCCGGCTGATGCACTTAACATCTGGCAGCTGATCCAGAAAGTCAACCCTCCGTGTTTTGGGCCAGTTGGCGAGAAGAAGAAGCAGAAAAAAGCTTCCCTTCTATTTTTGGTGCTGTCTTCTCAATTTTGTCTTTATCCTTTCTCTTGCCTTCCTTTTTACTCGCAAAATGGAACTTCCTGGCTTGGAAAACGTTCTCCTCGGCTCTTTCAAGACACCCTTCCTCGATGGCACTCTTCAAGGACCTCTCGATTTTTGAGAGTTGGGGTTTTTCAGTGGTGATTGAAACTCGTGTGGCCTGATGGATAAGGCGCCTCCCTCCTAAGGAGGAGATTGCGGGTTCGAGTCCCGCCCCGAGTACATTTTCTTTGTTCTTATTCCGTGCACGTGGTCTTTCTTTGTGTCTTTCTCTGTAGGGTCCTCCTTCCTGCCTTCATTCTTTAGAGAAGGCCAAGAAACGAAAGAGGAACAAATGCAAAACGACAGAAACAAAAGCAAGAATATGCAAAATAAAAGAAGGAGAGAGAAAGAAATAAAGAGGAAAGAAATAAAAGAAAAAGGAAAGAAAGAAAAAGGAAAAGGAAGGGGGGGAGGGGTGGGGGGGGGGTGGATGGCGGCCCCTATGGCAGGCTGAAGTGCCCCCTGGTCCCGGACACTTGTCGGCTGGGGGGGGTAGCCATTTCAGGCCAAAAATGCAAAATAAAGGGGTGCAAACCTCGCGCCTAGGAGGTTATTACAGGTGGGGTGCCTGCTTTGTGCTACCCAGACACCTACGGCCCAAGGCCTCGGCGGATTAGGGTCAACAGTAGGGTTTAGGGTGTAGGGTTTAGGGTGTAGGGTTTAGGGGGATTATCCATGTGCTGATTAAAGAAGAGTGTCCGGCGAGGTGGCGTTCTGTTGGCATCGTGGCGAACGGTTTCCTTCTTGCCTTCATGACTCTTGCACCAAGGCATTCGGGCGTTTGGCGGTAACTTTCAGGTTTGCAGGCTGCGGCGAGACCTCAAGATCTTTTGGCACTTGGAACCCAAGGCTTGCGGGTGCATGTTGCCTGGGCTTCCGGCCTACAAACCTAAAACTAAAACCCGCCAAAGCATAGGACCCTGTGATGCGATTGACGAGGTCTTGATCTCTGTATCATCCTACAAACCCTGGATCGCCAAAACCCTTATCGTAGAGCCTGCCCAGCCAAGGAACGCCACATGCACTGGGGTTGCATACGGCTGCTGGGCGGTTGGGTCTACCAACGTCTACCGGGTTTTGGAGTTTGTGTTTGGGCTTGTTCACTTTGTAGTTGTGGCTCCGCGGACTCCAACAAATGCAGGTAGTACAGGGCTCTTTTGCAGGGGTGCTGGCCTGATATGCACTGATTCTATCAGCAGCACAAGCTTTAGTTTAGACTCAACTGGCACTGGAGAGGGGGCAACAATTGCCCCAGCTTGACTGGGGTTTGAATTTGTGTTCATGGAGGTCGAGAGGGGTGGGACGGCACTGCTTCAGAATTGACCGCCGCACTTGCTTTATTCTGTCGAGCTTTATTTACTAGGGGGAGGGTGAGGCGCAAGGAAGCGTCCCACAGCCAAGCGCTCGAGACAGCGTCGGCATCTGGGGCCAAGGTTTCTTCCTTGGCTACATGGGTTTGGATTCCTATGTTATGCGACGGCCTCAGCACTACAAGGTTAGAGTCCTGCAGTTTGGGCATCTGTGGTAATGATACCGGCTGATTCGGAAACAGAGACAGCGGGAGAGAGAGAGAGAGAGAGTCAGAGTGGAGCCCATCCCCGAGACCCCAGGTGGAGTAGAAAGGAAAGAGAAGAACGAAGACAAGGGAACTACAGCAGCGGACACGCCAATGGAAGGGTCAGAGGAGTTCGGAAATGAAGATAAAGATTCCCAGCAGCCGGCAAAGGAGGGAGAAAGACGTGCAGGGGAGTCACCCGACGAAAAGAAGGACGCTAACGGTGATGATCCTATGGGCGGCGGAGGTGCTGATGAGGGCAAGGATAACGGTGGAGAGCACAAGGATGATGGTGCAGAACTATGGGGGAGCACCCATGTTGCTAACCACCCGGGGACAGTGGGGGACAATCCACATGTGATATAACCCCAACCTGTAGTGGCATACTTTCACCAACTGAACCAGCAGAGCACGCCCATCCGGGCGACCTCCTTCGGGGGGTTACGTGCTGCGGAAGGAAGGAAGAGAGTCAGAGAGAGGCCGTTTTGGCGCAAGTCAGGAACCCACCCGACGCCTTGAGCTCCGTGCCACCCGTTCATATCGAAGCAGCAGAAGAAGAAGAAGAAGCAGAAGAGAGATACGGAGAATGCGATAAAGTATTTCGGGCGCGCCCTATACAGTCCAGTCACGGGGCCCGATGCTCCTACTGGAAATTCCTTAAATCCCTACTAAGAATGACAGTCTTGGTGAACGTGACAGGTCCCTCGATACGTGTCTTGCAGAGGCGTGTAGCCGTATAGTGCCTTGGTCATGCCATTTGGGCAAGCTTCAAGAAGATACATGGTCTAGACAGTGCATGAAGCTAGTGCGAGATTTCGGTGATGGCACGGCAGACACAGAGAGAGAGAGAGAGAGAGACGGAGAGGGAGAGGGAGAGGGAGAGCGAGAGCGAGAGCGAGAGAGCGAGAGAGAGATTAAAAAAAACAACAAAACAAATCGAACCCTGCACCTGGAGGAGTTCTCACTGCAGCCCCAGGAACAGCCAAATGCAAAGGGGAGCAGCACTCATTCGCGTGGGCAATGTCCCGGGTAACGGCAGTAGTTTCAGTGTATCTCCACTCGGTGCCACGCATGTCTCACAACCGACAGACTGGACCGCGAACGACTCAAGGTGGTCCCCTCGGGGACCAAGTGCAGAGGAAGGAACGAAGGAAGGAAGGAAGAAATGGAAAAACTAACCACAACCCAACGGCAAGCACGGTTTCAACAAAGCCAGAAATCGAGCTGCAAAATCTGGACGTCGAAGTCGCAAGTCGGAGGCTTTCGGAAGCAACCGCTCCAGCAGCCGGGATTGGGGTTCGGGAGGCTGTCGGAGACGGTGAACCCGAGATGCCAGAGTTGGGGTGAAACCCTAAACCCTGAACCCTAAAACCCTCAAGCAGAGGGGGTCTGCTAGGCGGGTGGCAAAAAACCCTTCAGCAGCCAGAGTTGGGAGGAGCGTTGGGACCTTAAGACGTGCAGTATGGCTTCCTAAAGCACTTGTCGCTCTGGAGTGGCGCCCAGGTCGTCCATCACAGCACTCATGAAGCTTCCAGCCACCCGGCTCTGAGCGCAGTTCATTCGTAGACCAGAATGCAGGTTGAAGTCGGGGGGACTTGAGACACAGCACTTGGCGTTCATGGTTGAGTAGGTGGCCCCGGGGACGTAAGCCCTGGCTGCCTGACCTAGCCTCGCCTGTTGTGAGTCTTGCTCTTGTTTTTGTGGTTCTTTGGATCATCTCTTTAAAAAAATTCCAAGCGTTTCCAAATCATGGTTTGTCCGGTTTGTCCCCTCATTATTCGCATGTGTTGCGTGTCTATGTCCTTGCCTTGTGTTGCAAATATTTGCAAATCTGTATGTCTCTATCTCTTTCTGCATCTCTGTCTCGCTCTCTCTCGCTCTCTCTGTGTCTGTCTCTCTCTCTATCTCTCTCCCTCTCTCTTTCTCTATTAATGTGGCAAATGCTTAAGGACGTGCTGCTTCTACCGTACGGTGTGATGACCGACTGCCTCCCCATTCGTGGCCAACACAGGCAGGCCGTCAAACTCGAAAACCTGTGTGCTGTGCCCTTGGGCGTCGAAACCTCCTGTACCCCTTGCTGAATTTCTTACTGTCCCCACACCTTATTGCTCCTAAGCCCGAGACCCTTTGAAGCCCTAACCCCGTTAGAATCCTGCATGAGTATCACTGAACCCCAAAGTCTAAGTATCGAGTCTGTCAGCAACTCACAAGTGCTTCAAGCATGTAGAAACCCTACCTTAAGACCCCGGACATACTTCTTTGTAGGTGTTGACTCTAAATCCCCTGGTAGGATCCTTAGGGAACCTACAGATAGGTGGGTTGTGGGCCCCTATAAGGTATAGCCCCTAGTAGTAGAGTAGGTAACCTTTAACCTTTTGGGCTAGTACAATCCCCTTCTAATCCCAAAGGTTAACCTTGAATTCCCTTAGGTTACTGGACGACAAAGAGTACCTATAAACCCTACCTTAAGACCCCTGACATACTTCTTTGTAGGTGTTGACTATAAATCCCCCTTGCAGGATCCTTAGAATAACCAGCAGATACTGTAGGTGTTCGGCCCCTACAAGGTCTAGCCGGTATAGCAGAAGAAGTGCCAGGAAACCTTGGTTGCTGGTGGCTTGGTCCATTGCAGGCATTGCGCTCCTAGCCATGAGCTGCCCGGCACATCATGACATTATTGGGGGGGATGAGGGTTCAGGGTTTAGGGTTTATAGGGTTTAGGGCTTAGGGTTTAGGGTTGAGGGTTTAGGGTTTAGGGTTCACGCAACTTCTGAGAAGTTGCATGTTTGCCGGCAGCCGCCAAAGTCCGTTGCTCAAAAAAAAAGGGCGTAGGGGTTAGGGTGTAGCGCTTCGGGTTTAGGAGTTCAGGGGTGGCGCAAAAGGGCTTCAGATGCGGAGGTTTCCCCAAATCTTAGCTCGAACTCTTGTTGGTGTTCGCATATAAAGACTGAAGCCCAACAGTCCCAACACTCTGAATCCTTCAGCCTCTTCGAAATCCCGACTGCCGAGAGCATGGACCTGCTTCTACTCCGGCTTCAGGCATGCAGCTGTTGAGGGGAGGGAGGAGCAAGAACTCGGCTCGCTCTTCCGTCACTTAGAGCCGTGCGTCATGCGCCTTTGAGCCCCCCATCCCCCCCCTCTTTCTCCCCTGGAAGACTAATGATGGAAACTTCGGCCGGTGGACCAAAAGAAAAGGCATGGGATGCTGTAACACCATGAAAAATCCATATTCCAGAAGCACGTGCTCATGGATGCCAAGGTTTGAAGCCACAGCCTGCCCCATTCTACTGCCAAGACGCGAATGGTGGTGGCTTTGGCAGAGAGAAAGAAGCCTTGGGTTTGCAGGTCCGCGAGTTGGGGGAGTTGAAATCTACATGTGTGTGTGCGTGTGTACGAAATATGGGACCCCTTAAATAGCCCCCCAAACAGTCGCAAATCCCCCATATGAGGAAAGTATTGGGTCGAGGATTTGAGGATCAGACTCCCCCAAATTCAAGCATCAGGGACTGTCCGAACCCCTTGCGGGTCGTGGTTGTGGCCCTAAAGATCCTTGTGCAGGGACACTCTCTATGGTTGACCAATGAGGTGCTCATGCTCATAGCTCATGGAACCATAGGTGGAAGCGACGGCACCTTTCATGAAGCATAATAATAATGATAATAATCATAGTAACAATATTGCTAATCTTCATTAAATGAAGTGATAAGTCATGGCCGTGTTTGTGCTGTCTGGGTTGCCTTTGCTCAGAATACGACTGGTACGTGCCGCCGTGCAACCCTGACATTCACAAGGAGCCTTGGCACTCATTTGAGGAAAGGTGATGCATGCGTGCATGGTGTGCGTCTTCTCGTGTGTGAGCCCAAAGGCGAGAAGGAACAAGCACATGCAAACTCATCACCTGCGCGGGTACTCTTCAGACACCTCAAGCCATATGCTCAGGAAAAGAACTGGTACGTTTTCCCGCTGTTCATCCTGACCGCAGGCGCGCCCCGAGCTTGTTCAGGGTCCAGCGCTTGCAGCAGCGAGTTGAAGGGGCCAATGCGCAAACCCGAGAGGTTGTTGAACACGATAGATCTATCATCGAGGTTTAGGTTGTTGGCCCCAGGAACCCTGCCCCTCCAGAGCTCAAGCGCCCATTGCAAAGAGTCAACCCTAAACTCTAAGCCACATGGCCTGAACCCTTGCCTACCCAGGTGTGCAGCTGGACACTTTGCTGCAAGTAGGCTCCGCCCCGAATCAGTCATCGAAAAGGCTCAAGATGTGTGACTTGGGAATCATCCTACTGTAGCTTGCATGCCGTGGCCTTCAGCTTCTTTTCTTTTTCTGGGAGCGTGAGGGAGTGAGGAAGCCGTGAATTGGGATAGAGTACACCGTAGGTGGCGCATAACATCTGATATTCCAAGCGTCACCGCAGCGTTCGTGTCTCAGGGGAGCGTGGCTGGTGAAGGCCTGCTGTTGGAGCCGGGTTCCCAGATCTTGCAGGGCTAAATAGACTCAGTGGCTGTTGCGCGCAGCATGTGCATTCTGACAGTTTCTGTCCTAAAGCGCCCCGATGTCCCGCGTTGAGATTCTTCCTCCGATTCGTTTCGCGACGGGGTGCAGGAGCCCTTGTCGAGCTTCAGGTTCTTTTGCAACGTTAAGGTTGCGAGCATGCATTCGCTCGCAGAGCAGGTCTCATCCGAGGCTTTGTGATACGCAAGGTCACGAAAGCGCTCCTCCAATACCGAAACCGCGATGCCCATTGTCATAAAGATAGTGATCGTCTGCTGTCGCGCCAAGGTACTCCCAGCGTGAGCCTGTCGAACGCCGTGGGCACATCAAGGCGGCAGACGCCTCAGAGGTCGGTGGAATCGACTTGGGCGTTGCCGAAATAGGGCTGCCCCGAATATACCCCCATATACTATAATCCTTACTATAGGAACCCCCAAAACGGGTACCCCTATTTTCGGAAACCCCCACTTGGGGCGGCTCTCGAAGAAGCAAAGAGTGGATGGGATGAAGGGGTCCTTGGGATGCGCCATGGAGAACCCTGCAAAGAATATATATATATATATATATCTATCTATCTATCTATCTATCTATCTATCTCTCTCTCTCTCTCTCTCTCTCCGGGCACGGGGCCTTGTTTCTTTCCTACAAGGCCCTATCCTTGGTTTTCAAGGAAATGTTTTGTGTTTAGACTTGTTGCATTAGGGGGCTCTCTTCAGATGTCGACACCTCGAAAGTTGCAACGCGAGATTCCCAGACCCCCCGAAACCCTCCTCGAAGCCGGAATCCGAGGAGATGACGATGGTGACCACGGCAGGCCTTTTGGGCTTCCTTAAAGAGGGGAATTGAAGGGGCCACATGCTTTCTCAACTTTCATGTCGCATCGCGTCTTCAACTGCACACTCAGAGCTGGCTCCAAAACGGCTGCGACGGGATGGGAAACGACGTGAAAAGTTCTCAACTCCACATCGAGGTCCTATGCGGACAGGCTCAGAAATATCAGGCATTTAAGGAGCATATAAGGAATGTGGGGTTGCCCGCGGCGTGCATCGATGCAGTTCTCTCAATTCTCTCTGTTGGTGCCCGGCTGTACGAAACCAGGTTTGGGCAATAGGCTTGAGGCCAGCCAGCTGCTTCCAAGAGGGTTTAGGGTTTAGGGCTTAGGAGCACCTCACCCGAAGAAGAATTCAGAAGTTCCGCTCCCCGGGGCACGGCAGGAGCTTTGGCGTCGTCTTTGTTCATTGGCATCTTCATGAACGGCAAGGCTTGACCGTAGAATGGGGCTTTCTGGCTGGGGCTTGCAGCTGTCGTGGCTCTTCCTGACCGTTTAGCAGCAATTGCCCCGTAATTAATAGGCATAACCCATCAAGCTGTAGGTAATTGGGGGTACAGGTTGTTCTTGCCTGTGGGAGGGAAGGGGCGGGGTACAGCTCCCAGGGTTCGACACGTTCGTCCTATGGATGAGAGGTGGGTGCTGGGGCCGCAGAGATTGAGATTGGGGCCATAGAGTAGCACCCCAGGAGCTTGCATGTGAAGTGCGCTATGCGGGGATCTGAAACCTTGCCCTTGAAGCAGTCCCATCCGCGGCTCCGGCGACAGGCATATTTGGGAACATTCGACTGGGGGTTGTCCTTCAGCGGCCTGATGACCGTTTGCTTGGTCTTCGCAACTTGGCGAAGCGTCCGAGGGTTTGCAGACCCGGATCAAAGCACAAACTGACTACGAGGGTTAACGTGAGTAAGGATTTGGAGTTAAACCTGCGAGTAAGTAGCGTTGAACCAGCTCAAGGCACTTAATAGCACCCAGTGCCGAATTTATGACTGCCCTGTAGCTGTAAGTCTCCTGTGCTTGGGCTGAGCTCTATTTTAACCAGGGTGTGTTTCCGGCTAGCCACGACCCCAGATCTGAAGCACACGTTTCAACGAAGCCATATGCATGTCTGCTGCAGATTGAGCAAAGCCACATATAAACGCCACAAGAAACCTGTTGCTCAGCTTGGCGGGGGGGATGATCAGGAAAAAAAGCTTCGAAGCCCCTGGCTTCACCATGCCATGAGAGAGTCGAAAGCTCTAGGCCGAAAGCTGCCTCCAAGCATCTGACTGAGCTTGAGGTCATCTTCATCATCCCAATTACCGTGTGCCCTGGCGTTCTTTGCGCGTCCTCCAAGTTTCCAGGTGCGCTATATACAATGAAACGTTAAAGCAATGCAACGGTATACTTGAAAATAACATCCAATAAATGAATGAATGCAACATATACACTTACACATACATGAATATGTATATATATATTTATTTCTTTATTTATTTATATTTATTTATTTCCATGGCACAAACTTTGCAGCTCGCAGCCGCCGCCCGCGCCGGCTTGATGCTATATTTATATTTACATGTATATTTGCATGTATATTTCCTTATTTTTAACATCTATTTAGTTGTTATATTTGTCGTATTTCCGGTATTCATTTTTTCGTGTGTTTTTTGAGGGCCGAGGCGCTCAACTTCCAGAATTCTTCATGCCTCGCGACAATTCCAAGCCTAATTAAACCCTAAACCCCCTGCAGTGCGATGCTCTGCATCAGCTAGGCGGGTGGCAAAAAAAACCCTAAACCCTAATTAAACCCTAAACCCTAAACCCTCAACCCTCAACCCTCAACCCTAAACCCAACCCTAAACCCTAAACCCTAAACCCTAAACCCTAAACCCTAAACCCTAAACCCTAAACCCTAAACCCTAAACCCTAAACCCTAAACCCTCAGCCCAGAAGCCAAGTGGCCCAGGCTTTGCGTCCATGAGCCCCCGAAGTCTGGACATCGCACCTCGTGCCGTGCCCATGCAACTTTGGGTGCCAATTATGGACTCCCGTCCGTCGCGTAGGGTTTAGGTTCAGGGTTTAGGGTTTAGGGTTTAGGGTTTAGGGTTTAGGGTTTAGGGTTTAGGGTTTAGGTTACGTATTTGCTTTCCAGCAGGCCGTGCACCATGTTGCAATTGAGATCTGGTCACAAAACCCTGCGAAGCCTCAACGGTCCACAGGCTCTTTTGGCTCTTAAGTGCCCAAGATGCGATGACTTCTAGAGTGCCCACAGCCGAGGTAAAGTCTTCTTGGGAGCTCGCCCCTGGTCCCAGACAAGGTTTAGGGTTTAGGGTTTAGGGTTTAGGGTTGAAACCCGGCAGAGCTCGCGGGGTCAAAAGGGTTTAGGGTTTAGGGTTTGTGCCGGCAGTCTCAAAGTCCGTTGCTCAAAAAAAGGGTTTAGGGTTTAGGCCCCCACCCCGCCCCCCCCCCCCCCCACACCCCCCGATTGATTCAATCTCTCTGGGAAGGGGGCCGGACTTGCTGATGGCCGAGGCCTCTTGTAGCAGCAGCCCAGAAGGACCCCATGCCCAAAGAACCACCACGCAGCCAGTGACAGCAGTCGGGTAGGAGGGATAGCAGAGCCGAGGTTCAGAAGAAGGCTCTTTCGAGCCTTCTCTTTTTCGCTTTCTTCGTCCAGTTTCTCGCATCTTGCCCGCGAATGGAACTTGCTGCTCTTTTTAGCATGGCATTCGATCCCTTCGGGCAGAAGCCCATACTTGATGCTTGGGTTGCTCGAACTTGTAGGCCCGTTTTGGCCTCGCATAGTTCAGGGTACCAAGGGCCTGCTCCTGCAGACTTGCAGCAGGAACCGAATCCAGGCACGCACGTCTTACGAAGGCCCTCATGCACTCGACTCTTAAGCCCGATAGATTCCATGTGTCTCGTGAGCTCACCTGCAGGCCAAGACGTAACAAACTCAGTCCACTGGTAATCGAGCTTGTTGCGGTGCCAGTTTTGCCAGCTCTTGTTTTTGACTCTTGTGTTCTGGCTTCGTGCATGCAGCCCTGCTTGAGACTGATGCGTCATCTGGGCCCTGGCGTGTTTAATCGTGTTTATGTTTCAAGCGTGTGGATCTTGATTCCCGACTTGCGCAGGGTGCAGCGCAGAAAAGTCAAGCTTGGCAGGTGGCAACAAATTTCCCGCAAACCCATGATTCCCGTTGTGTTCGTCCTGTAGCCAAGATTTCAAGAGCGGTTCTGAGCAGAAAACAATCCATAGACAGGTTACTGCACATCACACACATCTGAGTAGATACCTGCTCAGCTATGTAAGCGCTTCAACCACAAAGATGCACAGCAGTACCAACACAAACAAGAAAAACAACACGCAGCCCACTCCTGTGATATCACTTCGCTTCCACAGACCCGTTGTTTCACCAGGGACCCTGCCCCTGGGTCATTGGGTCAATGGTCCACTCATGAGGACCGATCTTTATGACTGAGGCAAGTGCGGATTGGATAGGCACTGTTCCGGCTTACAATGCGGAGTCGCACTATGGGGAGTCGCACTTGCCGAGTCTGCACCAGGCGGAGGTCTCTGAACTCAAGGAGCTGGTGGACCACCTGGGTGATGCACCGGAGAAGCGGCGGCACCCCTTCGGTGATGCGAACCGATGGGGCAAACTGCCCGACCTCATGGAATCGGCAAGGGATGGCTGGCAGGCACAGGCGAGCAAAGCCGGCAAGAATCCGGGCCCCTCCATGCGATGGAAGGCCACCATCAACCTCACCAAAGCAGTTCGAAAAGGAGGCACCCTGCGCGGGATGGTGGCCCAGACCAATTCTGTCAAGGTTGCCGAATTCGCGAAGGAGGCAGAGAAGAGATCCGCAGAAATGAAGGCGGACATGCTGGGGAGTGAGACATCGCCGGCTTCTGGCCTGCCGCGCCCGAAGACCGGGCCCATGGCAGGCCAGAGAAAGGCCAACCAGAAACCAGCACAAAGTCAGCTACAGTCTCTTGTGATGAGGTTGGTGGGCCCAAACAACAAATCGGACATGAATTCGACCCAGAGTAGCTTTGGAGCGTCAGCAAGCAGCCTCAGTGATCTCGTGCCATCCACACCGGGCACAGCCCCCGCAGAGGAGGAGGACCTGGCGGCCAAGCCGCAGTTCCCTTCTCCTTCTGCACGAAAAATGGCCAACATCTTGCAACGAGTGCGAGAGCGAAAGGAGGCAGAAGCAAGCCAGTTTGTGCAGGTGCCCCAGACAGCTCCGGATCTTAGCGGAAGAAGGCGGAGGTCCTTATTGGATGTGGGCCGGCCGACAGGGAGCCGGTGGAATCAGACATGGACCGGGACTCAAGAAGAAACCTTCGGAGCGGCTTCTCCAGAGAGGAACGATCCGAAGTCGGCATCGCAGGAGCCAAAGCCAAATCTGTGGAGGATGGACGACGTGCCTTTGCCTGCGTCCCCGCGTTCAACCTTGCCAGCGCTCAAGGATAGCTCCGGCTGGATGAAGCTGAACAAGCGGGTCCGAGATGCAATAGTGGGACAAAGTGAAGGTTTGGTTCGTGAATCTGCCGCAGCCGCCCGGCGTGCCTCGCTTGGCCGGGAGGAGGCAGAGCCTGACCTGGGCTTGCTGGAGGTTCGTCGGCCCTCCCAAATGCATCGCGACTCGATCGTTGCGAGCTCCGGAGCCTCTGGCCCATCCCTTCCGAGCAGTCCCAGAGGAGTTCTGGCAGCCCCGCCGCCTGCTGCGCCACAGCCACCGAGCGTGGCCCTGTTGGCGTCGGCTCTTGTTGACCACTTCGGATCACTAATCAGAGCATATGACCATTTTGACTTTAGCCACAAAGGAAGGTTCAGCCGTGCGCAGTTCTATGCTGGCTGTGCCAGTGTGAGGTTGAATTTTCGCACCCTGTCTGGGCTCACCGTGCGCGAGATCTTTCGCAGAATGGACGATGCGAATCTTGAGGATCATCCACAAGCAGAACGCGTGGCACCTCGGGGAGAGGTGTGCCGGATGAAGTGGATGAAGTTCTTCGAAGCAGAGTTGCAGGAGTCGGAGACATCTGAGCTGCTTACTGCCGACAAGGGCTCTGAGGTGGAGCGGCGCCTGGAGGAACGGCGGAAGGAGCGTAACCTCAAGAAGGTTGGTGAGGAACCAAGCCCAACATCCCCCACATCCCAACCGGCCCCAGCCGTGGAGGTCGCAGCTGAGGTGGGCTTGTGCTTGAAATCTCTTCCCTAGTGAAAGATATTTTCTCCTACAGTTTGCTTTTTGGTTTTGGTTTGGGTACTTTTTGCTTGTCGTTTCCAGGGAAAGTTATGGTCTGCAGAGGACGCACTGTCGCAGGATTTCGGCGAGAAGTCTTCTGGGAAACTAGTCGTGGTGCCTGTTTGTTGAATGATGGTCTGATGCGATGCTGATGCTTACGTGCCATCCTCCTGTCCATCGTCACCGCGCCTGCGCGCGGCCCTCAGGAATTGTACTTTTCCGTCGCACATCATGTCGACATTTTTTAAAGTTGTGCTGCCTGCAGCATGCGAACTTCAGAAGGGTTGCCTGTTCAGCTTAAGCTCCATGCTTCTGTGCCCACAACAGTAGTTGAGGGGCGGAGAGGTCGATGAAGAGCTGCACTAGGGGGAGGGGGGGGGGGAGGTTAGGATTCCACAAGGATTTGGGTTGGCATGTGTGGCGTTCTAGTGTTACTTAAAAAAAGTTGGTTTCAAGCTTGTTTGAAAGGTCAGCCGCGTGAGCAAGGGGCCCACGAGTGAAGCGCTCCAAACATCTCCAGGCGGAACGACGAGGTCTCCTGCAAGGGCGTGGCAGCAGTGCTTGAGCGAGGAGACCCATGCCCGAAACAAAGGGTCGCTTGCATCTTCAGTTGAGAGGGTGGGGCAAACCCGGTGTTTTTGTTCGTCCCATCTGTCGACTGGGATCATTGGTTGTCTCTAGGCCTTGTGACTCCGGGCATGGGATGGCATCGGATTTCCTTCACTGGGCGCCGCCATTTTTGGAGTCGAACAATGTGGCTGCATTGTGCTGTTTTCTGGCACTCCTCTAGCCCCACTCGCTTGCACCAGCAAGCGAACCGCGATTTGTTGAGGATCTCACAGCTGTCTAAAAGATTCTAAAAGCACAGCAGCACGTGAATCCGGATCGTGACTCGGATCGCCATGGCGATGATGACATGTGGCCATGACTCAAGAAGCATACTGGCCATGATGTTGGTTGTTTGTGCCCTTCTCTTGCAGGGTTGCGCAGATTCAGCTCTTCGTCAGCTACACATGCTGCTGGGCATCGTGTGCGGTTGCTTGACCCTCGGCATGCTGATTTGTGGGTGTCTGGCTATGTCAATGTCTCCTAGAAAATCAGAGCGGCAACTCAAGTTTGGCTTCTGCCCCGTCTTCTGGATAATGGTGGTTGCATGGGTGGGCTTCGGCATCTTCACTGCCAACGCGAACTGCCAGATGCTAAAGTCAATGGATGCCGAAGCATGTGAATGGCGGGAGCCTTTACCTGGGGGTCAACTCGACTATGAGGTGTGTTGCGTAGAGGCTGTGACCACACCCGCTCCTTGAAGGAACAGATGAGCCTCAAGTGAAATTCAAGGATTCTACATCGGGTTTTTGTCCAAATCAGAGTGATGTTCCTACTGTCTTACGTGCCAATGATTAATGAGCTCTTTTCTTCATTTTATGCTCGAGCTCCTTTTTTGCAGATGTTTTCGTTGGACAAAGACCGCGCCCATCTTTTTCCCTCTGTAAAACACAGAAGTGGGACAAGAGCCGACTGTCTCTGGCCGACCCCCTAAACCCTAAACCCTAAACCCTAAACCCTAAACCCTGACCCCTAAACCCTAAACCCTAACCCCTAAGACCCTAATCCCTAAACCCTAAACCCCAAACGAGAGTGAGCGACCAAACCCTAAACCCTAAACCCTGAACCCTGAACCCTGAACCCAAAACCCTTCTCGAAGACCGGGAAAAGCAGAGCAGCGGCCCAATGGATGGTTCTCGGGATGTTCCCCCTTGTGCTAACAGTCCTCAGTAGAGACAAGAGAAAGGGGGTAGTACTATAATCCCTATTGAGGGACTGTTAAGGACTGCTAGGAATAAGTAGTAGGACGAAAATCCCTATCAAGGGACTCTTAGGAACTGTTAGGACTAAGTAGTAGGGGGCTGCTACAATCCCTATGAAGGGACTCTTCAGAACTGTTAGGCGTAAGGGGGAACATCCCAACGGATGGTTCCAAAAGGAAAGACGGGAGGAGCTGAGCAGCTGCGTCAGATGATACAAGTTCTGCTGGCTTGGTAGCTTCTGTATATATATATATATTTATATTATATTATAAAAAGAATAGTGACAATAATAACATTAGTACAAATAATCAGAATACTGTTTATTTATAAATAAAAAATGATGATCATAATAACAATAATAACAATAATAGTGCTGATATCCATAATAATCATGTTTTACACGACTTTCTAAGTAGACTAAAGCCCAAGCAACAGTATACTGTAGCAGCCCAAGCAGGTTGACGATGGGATGTGGAGACACCCGTTTTCCGCACCTGTTTCCTCGCCAGGACGACAGCGAGCTGTGCCCGGTGGAGATCCACCGTTGTGGCCGCGCCCGGACAGGCGCCGGGGGGCGGGTTGGGGGCGAGAGAATGGGAGCGTGAGGCCTGGTGAGGCCTCTTTTGTGTTGGTGTCGGTACATGATGATTATTAGTTTTACCTTTATGTGTGTTTATTTTGTTGATTCATGTTCATCAATAGTACCGCCTTTTTTTTGTTTCCGTATGTGTGGTTGTGGGTCAAAATCTAAAAATGTCTGAGACATCCTACAAGAGATCTCTTGTAGGATGGTTATTAAAACAGTACGAAAACCCTGTTGTAGCCTTCTCTTTTCCAGGCTGTTTAGGTGTTCACTGGGGTACTTAGTGGGGTTTGACTCACTCCCACATGTTTTCCCGGCAAAAGAGAACTTCTGTTGCTCGTGCTGGACGGGGGGGGGGGAGTGTGTGTGTGATTCACGGAGATAAGAGAAGTGGATTTTTGTGCACTTCCCATTGGGCTTGGCGAGATTTTTGGAGAACGACTTGAGATGTTCGCAGAATGTACTGGGTCAGGTCTGTGGTACTGTACCCACAGACCTCCAATACAACATGATGGGCTTTGGGAAGCTCGACAGGTTGATCAGTTTTCCCCACGACAGAAAACCCGAAAGAAGCAAGCCGAGAAAGGCCTAGAACATCTTACCAACAAAAGCCATGGGAAAACCCAACACAAGTTCAAAGAATGTGATGGGAAAACCGCAAAAATCAACAAACAAATCTTGAATTCTTTTACTTCGAACATCCCCACCCTCTCTGGGTAGAGATACTCTGGGGTGGCACTCCAGGGACACTCCTGGGTTGCACTCCAGGGGCACTCTGGGGTTGGGCACTCCAGGGACACTCTACGGCTAGGCATTCTAGGGACACTCTGGGCTGGGCACTCCAGGGACACTATGGGGTTGGGCACTCAGGGACACTCTGGGGTTGGGCACCCAGGGACACTCTCATTACGGCTGGGCACTCCAAGAACACTCTGGTGTCTCCAGGGAACACTCTGGGGTTGGGCACTCCAGGGATGAGCGAGGAGTAGACCGGGCGAGCAGAAGAGTTCTGGGCGAGAAGAAGAGTTGAGTTTAAAATCTAGCACCCCCACACCGACGGTGGGGAACAATCGTTGGAGAATGCAGCCGCGGCAGCGGCGCGTGCAACGTGCGCTAAACCGTTAAGCGTGGATTTCTGAGCCTTGGATTTCTGAACCCTCACTGACCTTTGCTGTACTCTTAAGCCCTTAGTCCTTTGGTTTAAAAGGTTTTCTTCACGAAGCCAATAACAGGATCGGACCATCGCAGAAAGCGGCTTGGAGGACCGAGCCTACGGGGACAAGGTTTTGATTGTGGGTCGAAGTCTAAGCAGCTTGGCTGTTGAGGACTACGAAAACTTTCGTAGGCTTAGACTGAGGCAGAAAAAGCTAGATTTTTGAAACACCGGTTCTGGATTTTAGGGGTACCTGGACTCTACTGGCCCGGCCAGAGGCGCCAGGTGATGAAGATGTCCGCAAGATGGCTTCCCCTCAACTTTCAAGTGCACACATGTGGGCAAACCCAATCGGTCATCGACTTGAAACCTGAACCCTATCAACCCTACATTCCCTTTAGACCCTCTGAAGCCTTTGGACCCTATGAAGCCTATGAATCCTATGAACGTTAAGAAGCCTAACCCCATGATCTCTATGAAGCCTATGAACCCCATGAACCCGATGTCACCCTGTAAAAAGCCCTCGGCAGTCCCTGTAAAGGACTGGTCTTTGAAGGACTATGAGGCGATGATGTTCCGCGCAGCCCCGTAGCCGTAGACCCTTACTTAACCTTAAACCAAATGCCGTGAACTTGCTGACCAGCTCACTGTTGAATGTGCGGATCCGGCGAGTTCAGATAAGCCAGACCAGCTGCCATGTTGTCGTCGCTGCACCACAAATTTGTTACATCTTCCAGGCCATATATGGCGCAGAACATCATCCAAAAATGTAGGTGCATGACACGTACGTAAGGCCGGTCTACTTCTGCGCTAGGGCTGAGTCCATCTCATCTGCCTCAGCTGCAGGGGGCAGCGAAGGTCCCAAAAGCTTACCGGTTTGGGACCTGACCATGCAAGGACCTCTGGCATAGCAATTAGACGTGCCTTCCAAGAACCGAGTTCATGGATCAGTCTCGCCGAGGGAACGTAGGCACTGCATGAAAAAGCAACAAGCACCATGCAGACCCAAATGCAAGCCTCAGAAGGTGGAGGGGGTTTGCACCTGACCGTGCAGGTGGCATCGAGAGGGCCAAGAAGCTCTCACCTCCAGCATATGATGTGATGGATGATCTGTGCATGGTCAGATGTGTTAGGGATGATGCCTGCTTTGATTAATGCAGCTGGTGGTTATGCATGGGCTAATCTGGGCCCTATGAGGTCTTGGAGCAATGTCAAACCCCTGGGAGACGATTGCCCTAGTGAATCCCACACCTCATAAAGAAACTAAACGAGCCCGCAAGAAATCGAACGATTCCATCGAGCCTGCATAAGCCAAGACTAGTAGACCATACTTAACAAAACTGTGTCAACAAGCGAATCGACGAATAAAAGTAGGGCAACGAATTCCCAACATACGGCCACGAACCGTGGAGGTCGTGGCTGACGTGGCTCGTGCCCGAAATGTCTTCATGCAGAAGTTGAAGGGCGCCCACCACTCTACGGCTGGGCACAAGGAGCCCACAGAGAAGCCTCCCGAGCATCCTGCTGCCCCGCATGCGAGACATCACTCAAACCGGCGAAGGTCCTCGACTCGGGCTCCTGGCAAAGTAAGTCCGTCCGGATCTGAGCCGCCGTTGGCGTCGGAGGATGACGTGGCGCAGATGGGTCAGGGCCAGAGCGCAGAGACTTCGGGAACTTCAATTACTTCCTCGGAGCCTGTGCAGTCCATGCGTAGGATAAGCTCTCGACAAATCAACGCAGGACGACGTCGCAGTTCAGGCGACCGCATGCGCCGTCGCAGCAAAGAGCTCCGCGTCAGGACAGCACCACATCTGCAAGCTTCCGCACAAAATGGGTCGTCAGGCAGCTCGTCAGACGGTGGCCTTTCGGATGTGGACGAAGAAGTGAAGGTCGAGAAAGTGCCGGCCAAATCGGCGCAGGAGCTGGAGGCGGAGTTTGAAGGCCGAGATGAGGATGAGGTGGATGATGAAGACGGGCTCGGGGCCTTGCTGCAGCGCTCAGATGACGTCGTGGAGGAGCGCCTGCACCGGGTGCTGCGCAAGGGCGTCCGCAGCAAGGACTTCGAGGTGATGGATGATTCCGAGCTCCAAGCCGTGGCGGAACAGGAGGAGATCGCCAACATCATCCAGACCATTGGGGCCTCTGGCAAGCTGGCGCTCGCCTGGGTCTTTATCAAGAAGTTGGGCTCCCTGAAGCGGGCGTTCAAGTGGTTCGACACCAGGAATACCCGGAAGATTCCCCAAGTTGTTTGGGATACTGGGTTTCAGCTTCTTCATATTGATGCGGAGAGGCTAACGGGCTGGAAGCCTTTCGACATCTTCAAGCAGATAGACACAGAACCCAGCGATGGCACCATCTCATACAAAGAATGGACCAGCTTCTTTGCCGATGCTGCCAAGACGATTGCTCTGGAGATGGAGTCACTTGGGGGAATTGACTTCGAGCAGCAGGTGGAGGTTCACGAAAATAGGGGGACCCTTAAAATGGATCCCAAATCGTGGGATGCCCTTATATAAGATCATAGCCCCAAGAAAAGGCACCCCGAATCTCGGAAGCCCCCAGGTGAAGTTGCGGCGGCACAACCTGAAGATGATGAGGGACAAGCGACGGGGAAAGAGCGGGAAAGGGGAGGATTCTTGGCTGGACGACATTCAAGAGAAGCAGGCCATGAAGCAGCAAGAGGAGGAGTTCACGAAGCGGGTGAGAGCCAAGCTGATGGCTCTCCAGGAGGGGCAATCCTTCTTGTTCGGCCGCGATTGGCTCTGCACTGCAGAGGAGGCCCTTCTCTTGCTGAAGCCCCTGAAGCGCAGTGACATCGTTCAAAGTGTGGCCGAGTCGCTTTGCATGTGGTCAATTCCCTCACCGGTCTTGGTTGACGTCCGTGAAATGCTGAAGATGCGGCCAGGGATTGGAGGCCAGGAGCAAAAGCCGCCTCAGTACAGCTTGCAGAATGTCATGGAGATGCCGACGGAGGTCCCGTCTAGCTCAGGTTCGAAGCACAAGGGCGGTGATCCGGGCAGCATCCTGGTTGTGAATCTTACCGAGTTCACCAAGACTGTGGAGGATAAACTCAAGGAGATTCCCATTCACTGCTGCGAAGAGTTCCCAACTTCGCTCTCCGAGTTGGAACGCGGTGTCGTCAAGATACTCGCACAGCGCATGGGCCTGGTCAGCAGCGTTGAGAAGAAGGGCGCCCTCTTCCAGACGATTGTGTTCAATGTCAGCTCAGACTTCGTGAAGGACATGCAGGCGCAGCTGAAGGGCCTGGAGGAGGGTCAAGGCATGCGCTTGTCCAAGGAACTCTCGGAGGAGGAACGCCGCCTGGTGAAAGCCATGGCGGAAGAGATGGGCTACGCGGTGAACGAGACCTCCACGGGCGTCGAGGCCACCAATCTTTCGTCCTACGCACAGCAAATGCGCGAGGAGCTTGCCGAAATCGCCGTGGGTGAATCGCGCAGGCTTGTGCTTTCAAGTGCCACAGACGAGCAGCAGGTGATCCTCCAAAGGGTGGCAGCCGAGCTTGGCTTGGACTGGGAAGAGGAAGGGCACCGGCGACAGAGGATCGCCACCGTGGGGAATATGCAGCATCTGGTGGATGAGATGAGGGAGAAGCTGTCGAACTCGACGAGCCAAGGCGCGGTGCTCTCCTTCATCCTCCCTACCACGGAATCGCAGCAAGCAACTTTCTTCGACATGGCGCAGAACTATGGATTTGAGTGCGTCGGCAAGGAGGACACTGACAAAGGCGTCAAAGCATATCTCCGGCGCCTCTCCTTCGAGCGCAGCTCGCTTGCTGCGCGGCGCCGTCGCAACAGCATCTCTGCGAGCACGCCGAAAGGAGATGGGATGCAGATCGACCTGGGCGAGACGCGGCCTCAGGGCCCGCAAAGCCCGCAGGGGGAGGATGAGGAGGGCTTGCAGGAGGACAGTGGACTGGAGGAGGACTCCGAGGAAGAGCCAGCGCAAGAGCAGGAGGTGGAGGAGAGCGTCGAAGAGGACTCTCCGGAGCCTGAGGAGTTGAAGGAGGATGACATGAGTGAGCTGCTGATCATGGGAGGTTTGCAGTCAGATGAAGACCACCTCATTCCCCGCGTGTTTGGACGATACGCCTCGGGCAATTGGCGTGGCAAAGCTTTGTTCCTTCGATATGGAGATGTGAAAACCTTCGCAGAAGACCTAAAGTATGTGACGCCCAACGTGGACACACGGCTCTACCGCTTCACAGGCATGTTCGAGTATCTCTTCGAGGATACGCTGCAGCTTCAAATTGACATGGGTGTACGAGTCGGTCACGGTCTGACCATTGAATGGTTCCAGATCTTCCTTCAAAAGGTCATCGCGCGGTTGGGCAAGCAGTTTGTGCCTGTGCTCTTCCGCCTCCTGGATGAGTGAGCATGGATCCGACAAAAAAAATGGACGTTTCAGGGCACACGTAGGAGGAGCCGAATGGCGTATGCTTCTAAAGCAATAGGAAGCTCCTGGCCAAGTCTGGGGCTTCCAAGAGCTTGCACTCATAATCTCTGCAGAGGAGTTTTCAGCCTCCAATTTCACTATTCGCACATTTGTGGTCATCAATAGTTGATTTACCGACGGCACCTGACATCACCTGGCAGCATGGTATGCTTGAAGCCGTTCTGCCCGCTTGGGCGACATGTACATGTACACTTCTGTTTTTGGGAATCTGCCACTGGGGTGAGCTGCGGTCTGCGTGCCGAAACAAGTAGCACTTCCGCCGATCGTAAGCTCACTGCCTCAGGAGCTTGTGTTTGAAGGTCTCACCTAGTGCTTCCTTAATTGAGGAGGCGTTTATATGCAGTAGACTCAGTAGACCTCGTACCAGAAGCCTCGCCCGCGCGTGCCAGCGTGAGAGTCGGAACAGCCACCCAACCCGACCCCTACCCCCAACACCCCGAAACCCTGAAACCCTAAACCCGAAACCCCAAACCCTAAACCCCAAACCCCAAACCCTAAACCCTAAACCCTGATGCCTCTAGTTGCCGAAAGCCTCGGAAGCCGAAGCCGAGGTCTCCCTGACGACGACCGCCGGACCAATGGTTCGGAGCCAGTGGGCGCACGTGAAAGCTCCCCGCCTGCAGAGCTGCGGCAGTTCGAAGATACCAGGAACCGTTGCCTTAGAAAGGCGCGGAAGTGTAATATTTAATATAGGGGTCGGAAGAAGTTGCTAAACATTTTGCCTTATGATACCTTTGCAGTTATATTACAATAACCCCCCAAAACCCTGTTCTGATTATTCAGACCCCTATATCAGGTCGATGGAAGGGGGATCCTTTTTCGGGACTGCCACTGAGTACACAACACCAAGAAGCGCCCTGCTGCTATGCGAGATTCCATCCTGAAGCCAACATTGCCAGGCGTGTGTCAAGCAACTGCATGCAGACCCCAGGTCAAAGCCACTCCTAAACCCTAAACCCTAAACCCTAAACCCTAAACCCTAAACCTCAGGTCAGGATCCTCTCCCTACACTGCAAGGGTCCCCCCCCCCCCCAGCATTCTTTCACGGCAAACTTGGGGAGCATCCGTCAGCTCCCCATCCTGAGATCTTCAGACTTTGTTTAGGGTTTGGGGTTTAGGGTTTAGGGTCTAGGGTTTAGGGTTTAGGGTTTGGGGAGAAGTAGCCTTCACCGCCCCCACCTGACAGGAGTTTGTTCAGGCGGTGGGGTGGGTGGGCCGTTCCTGAACGGAAAAGACCCCCATACCTTTCAGTACCCATCCGTTTCTACCCCTGGCAGAGCACGCTGAAGACCAAAAGGCTCACTCTCCATGAAACTGCTGAGGTCCTGCAGCAGCAGCAGCTTGGGCTGTGAGATTTCTTGCGCCCATAGGGGCTGCAGTGGCTTCAGGACTCTCCTGTCTATTAGGCTCAATTGAGCATGTTCGGGGGTTGGGGGGGAGGGGGGGAGGGGCGGGGCTTAGCTTGGGGCATGAACGACGATAAGAAAAAGACTAGCAGTTTCAGCTGGTTCCGAAACCTATGGAACTGGCACGTTGCAGGTGAGCTCACGACGTGTGTCAACAAGTTTCAGACAATGGCCTCAACAGGTTTTTATCGGATTTTGCTTGGGACGCGTGCAGCTGAGGATGTTTGGTGGCCTGGCTTGATCGCAGTTGCTTTGGGCCGAAGGGGTGCGTTGTGAAAACTCAGCGGTCACAGGGTCCTTGTCTTGAAGGGGCTTCCGGCGTGCATCGCACTTCTTCTTGTTGGGCTTCTGGCGCCATGGTTGTCAGAGCACCATCGCACGTGCACAAGAGCTTCGTATCGAGAGTCTCAGACCACGGGCTGGGCCGGCAACGCGCTTTTCTTTTCCAAGTGGAAGTTGACTGCCCCAAGATGGTGGAGTTTCCCCTATTTCTGATAATACTCCCCCCCCCCGTCCTATGGACGAGGATGTTCATAGATGAGATGAAGAGTACCATAACGACACTCGCTGCCTGGTTGCTGCATAGGGATGCCAGGCCAATATCCCATTCAACTGAAGAGATGCCGGTGGTTTAGGCTGGTTGGACACACGAAGAGTTCATGAAATAAGGCATGGGCGGCTTGGCCGTCATGATGGCGGCTACCTGGATGTACAAGGCTCGCGGGCTTCAGTGTTGCCTGTTGATGCCAGTTCCAACGGCGGATTTGCTTCGTATGATCATATTATGCTGCCATGCTGGGTGGATGTGACCCACTACACTGTCTGGAGCGCTTCAATCGCATGCCATCACTGTCTGAAGGTCCTTGCAAGGCGGTCATCTGGTTTTTGCTTGTGTTCCAGAATGGTGTTCTCGGGAAAGCTATGCTGCTCTCAGGGTTCGAGGCCCCGTCTCATACTGGACCTTGCTTCACTCTTTATAAGGAAGCGAAGCGAAAACTATTCAGAGTGAATGCGCGAAGAGAATGAAAGACGCAGGAATAAAATGAGTGAGCGAAGTGGACTCACAATGAATGTAGTCTTTCGCGAGCCACTTTCTCTTGCTGGAGTGGTGGCTGAAATGAATGAGCCGCGACAATGAAGACCCAGAAAGACTGCTTTACGGGGGCTTTGTCCTAAAATTTGTCCGGGCCCCCGCTAATTCATTGTCAGGCTCTTCATCTGGGTAAGGTGAACAAAGGGTCGCCGGGTGTCGATTGTCGTCCTCCTTCGCTATGAGCAATTCAGCAAGAGCGGCCCGAAGCAGGTCTTCTTCCTGCAAGTCAGCTGGAGAAAGGCCATCTGCATCGCCATCGTCACTGTCACCGTGTCCGACGCAGCTGCTCGCCTAAGCAACAAGTCCATGGCCAGCATGAACTGCACAATTCCGCACAAACAGCCAGTCGCACCACTCAGTGGCCCTTTACCTTATATTGTTGGTTAGTAGGGAATGAGGGAATTAGGGACCCTACTCGTATACAATCCCTTAAACCAAAGGGTGTATATAGCTCCCTCACCCCCTCATTCCCTGCTCACCAACCGCAAGTTACGCTTTGACGTACTCATGGTAGAAGTCCGATGCTCCTCCGGCATGCCTGGGTTCTACACGTCCTGGCTCCCTTTTTGGAAGATGTGCCTCCACAGTTTAGGAGCCCTCTAACATTTTTTCATGCCCCTAGACCCTATAGACCTAAACCCTAAACCCTAAATCCCACCTAGCCCCTAACCGCCAAGATCCCCACCTTCCTCACGACCTTTGGCGTGGTGCGGAGCCAGTGACCTCTTGGCACACACTTCCTGGGGAGGCTACAAGGCAATCCCTGCGAAACGCTGTCAAAGAAACCTGCTGTCCAGTTGGTGGTGGTTCTGAACTTGCTCTTTGAGCTGCGGACAGGCCTAACATAGCTTCGATTAATTATTCTTCGAGCGTCCCACCCTAAGACTAAGCATCATTCCAAATGAAACCGTAAAGCCCAGGCTAAAACAGCTAATGTGGGGTGGGAGGTACTTCTACCTCGGCGAAGACGTCGTTGGAAGCATTCCAATGGCTGTGTTGCAGTTGGTCTCGAATCTGCCTTTCGGTCGCCAACTGCAGTCACTACAGGGTGTAGTTTGGGAGGCTTGCTCATGGAAGAGTCAGTCGCAGCAATGGTGCCATACTAAGCCCGGAAGCAAGGGTTGTTTGGAAGCGTCTCGCGCTTGCGACGCATCATTGCTGCGAAGGGTGCGAAAGTTGTGTCAATTAGTCAATGAAGCTGTTACAGCTTAAGTCAGGGGCCGGTGTCTACCATGCAATCCACCCATTGTTCATTAGTCCCTACTCTCAAGCCCCGCTCGACATCAAAAAATCCGCCGGAGCCCCAACGGAAAGCCCAAGATGTCAAATGAGACGGAGGGAAGCAGAGGAGGCCGAACCCCGGGTGTCCCAAACCACCGCGTGTCTCAGTAAGCTTTCAACAGAGATCATGCAATATTGCCAGTGCCGAGGATGATCATTGAGCTGGCGGAGACGGGCCGCGAAGGCAGCTGTGCCTATGAACATGGCCTTGTAGGGGGTGATTGGGATGGTTCCTTCCACGACGTACGGACTTAGTTCCCGTCTTGGCTTCGAATGTGGCCTGAGCCTCTTTTGCCGCAACGCGCCAGTTTATTGTCTTGATGAACTTGGGCGATGCTTGACAGTCGCAAACTGTCGTTGGCAGGTCTCTGCTATGGATTGATCGGCACACTTCAACACTCCGCCGTGCCGTTTGCCACCGTCATCAGCAACCAGCTGCTTGCCTGATGTGGAAGTGATGTTAGTGTTTAGGGTTTAGGGTGAAAGGCCAGCATGATGCTATCCATATCTGGGTCTTGCTTGTATTGGATTCAGAGTTAGTTTCAGTTTGGTGCTCTGGGCTTTCTGACAAGCACCTCGAAATCATGAGGCTCAGTCAGTGACTTGTGCCCAACCTGGGAATTCAAATAGTAAAGCCGAAGGGTTTTAAGGGGCCAAGGCCAAAGCAAAAGCGCTGCTGCCACAAACGCATGTCGCAGCAGCAGCAGCAGCAGGGGCCACGATTGTCGTGGAAGTGCATTTGCACAAACTCATGCCTGACGTCGGACTGGAGCAGAACATGAAAAGACAAGGAGCAGCACAGACGTAGCTCAGGGCCCACAGCTGAAGTAGAACTTGGGAGCCTTTGTCGTGAGCATTGTTGTGATGCTGGTCCGGGAGAAAGAAATAACCATGTGCACGCCAGAAATCAGCCCAAGGACTCGGGAAATGAACTTTTCCCGCTTGGCGAATTCTTGCTGACTGGGGCTGTGTCTGTGAGATTTACAACGTTCAAGCCGTGGAGAACCCCGACTACATTCACAGAGATGTAGTGCAGACGCCCACAAACTGAAGTTTTTGCAGGAAGCCGGGGGATAGATGCAAGCACTAGAACAGAAGCCTGGCAGCGGTGATGTTGGCAGGAGTATTCTCTGAGAGATGAGGGCTACGTGCTTCATGCGCTTCGTCGCCCAGAAAAGTTTGACAGGATCGTATCACAACACACGACACCCCATGACAGAACAGAACCTTTCCGAAAGATCTGGGGAAACCGCAAGTCTACAACGTAGAGGTGAGGCGCACGACTGGCAACTTAGGCAATGTAAACCTCTTGACCCCTTGTCCGAACGCTGCCGATTCTCTGGGAAGAGGAAAGTCGAGCCTGTTCAACAGCCCTTTCTACCTTAGTTTCAGGCTCAGGATAGCCCGACCGTTTAGTGCCAACAAACAAGCTTGAGTGGGGCCGACATGAAGGGGGTGGACGCTAAGATAAATCCTAAGTTCGCAGCTCCAAGACGCACAAAAGGTCCATTCCAAATGCGACACATTGCCTTGCGTGTAAAAACCCGACCTCTGCCAACCCTGAAATCTTGAGGGTCTACGGGCTGTTCAACCCCAAGTTGTCCAACCTCGCACCCTCGGCTGCACCAAGGTGGGTTGCGGAGTTTCAAGATTGAGTGTTAGGGGGCTCTTTGGGAATACGAAGCCGGATCGACCTCAAGGCTTTTAGGTTTTCCAGGGCCTGGGCTTGAGGATCTTGAAGGGATGCCGCTTGGTGCGAAACATGGGGAGCTCCAAATGGTTTCACTTTTTTTTTTTTGGGGGGGGGGGGTGTGAAGAGGATGTTGCAGTGTGGACCAACCCCTCAATACCATGGAAAGCCTACAAGTTGCTTGCAGAGTTGGGTGATGCGGCAGCGTTTTGTGAGAGCCCTGCCGAGGAGAACTACGTCATGGACACCCCCGCGTTCCGGGCGACCGTTGCGTGGTCGTATGCGCCTAGAATGCAGTGTGGGATGTGAAGAGGAGAATGCCATAGAATACCTGGGTCGATGGTGGCCATTACGACTTGCATGTGGAAGTCCATCCACCAGCCATTAGCTCGGCTTAATTCCCCTAAACCCTAAACCGTAAACCCTAAACCCTAAACCCTAAACTGGCTTCGCAAGGTGCTGACGTACTCTACCTCGTTCATCGCATTGGGCTTGCTTCCGCTGCACCCCGGCAAAGAATCCGGAGGTCCTGCGTGGGGGCCCATGTTTCTGTGCTGAGTAGCCATGACAAGGGTCCAGGATGCACCCTTCTGGGTCGTTTCCCCATCCCGATGCCGATTGAGCACCTCGCAGGTGCTAAATCGGCAAATGCACCAGAAAGCCCCAGGATCCACTCAAAAAACACGCCTCAAAAGCCCTAAACCCAAAACCCTAAACTCCAAACCCTAAACCCTAAACCCTAAACCCTAGGCAAAAAAAAACAAAAAAAACCCTAGTCAAGCCCCAAGCTTGTGCTCAGGATCCCCTGGCAGAAGGCTGAGGCCCACAGGCGGAAGAAGGTGGGGGGCTGTTTAAGATCCGGAAGTGGCTCCGTTTCGGGTTTAGGGTTTAGGGTTTAGGGGTATTCCCCCTTTTTTAAAAAATTATCTTTTGGTTAAGTTCCTTTTTACTTCACTGGGCTCGCGGGCATGGCGTTTTTGCTGGTGAATTTCCTCACTTCGAGGGATTTCGAGGGGAGGTACAGGGAGGCACTTATTTGGGGTAGAGCTTAGTTTGTTGGAGTTCGGCATGTCGTATATTGAAGCTTAATTGCAAGTAAAGTTTCAGATGGACGTGTTTTCGAGTTTGCACGTATGTGCCCCTAAGCCCTAAACCCTAAACCCTGTGTAGGAGTGGAGCTCCAACTCCGTCATGGCAGCCATGGTTCTTGCCCCTCTGGCTTCGATTTCTGGGGTGCGGGCTTGCTGGAGAGTTCCCAGAGTCTTCGGGTCAATCTCCTAGCCAATGGCCTGTTGGGTGAAGTTGGTATGTGAAAGGTAGCAGAGCACGTTGCTTTGACTCTTGTTCCGGTGGTTGTTTTCTAAGTTGTTTGCTGCAGGGTTGAGGTCTCCGTCAGTATCAACAACAAGCCCGACAAGCAACAACCCTACTCGTAGCTGTTAGTTAACATGAGAAAGAATACTTATAGTCATCATACAGGGGATGGTGTTTGGGCTTCTCAAAGACACCCCCGAAATGATTTGATGTTTCATGGTCCCATGCTGCCAAGGCATAAGAAGTTGGTTGTCCCCGAACCATGAACCTAAACCCTGTACCCTAACCCCTACACCCTACACTCTAAACCTTAAAACTCTACCCCCTAGACCCTAAACCCTAAACCCTAAACCCTTCAGGGTGTAAAAAGAAAAGCAAGCAACAGGGGTCCAGACTGAGGCGATCCCAGCCGCCTGCTTGATCTACGGAATCATTGCCCGGATCCCAGCGGTCTGCGTTGCATTCCATGAGCCGAAGAGCAAAGAGATGGGGGTTTGCGATATTGGGGGTACCTTGTGTGGGTCCTTATGAGGGAAACCTACTATTTGAGTACCTTCTTTGGGTCCTCATTAATAAGGGAATCCTACTATTTCGGGACTAAATTAAGGGGTACCTCATTTGCGTAGACCCCCAGATCCTGAAGCAGAGGTCTTGATGCTCACAAGCCAGCCCGAGACGGCTTGCCTTCGATGGGTGGGTGGCCAGGGCTGCGAAAATCACAGCTTCTTGGCGGTCAGGCCTTTTCCGATGTCTGTCTTGTGAACCTTCTTGTCCCCCCTTTCCAAAAAGAAGAGCAGGAAAACGGAAAGTGTGCTTGAAATAATGACTCGTACCTCGGAACAACCTCCTAAGCACACCTTGTGCATCAAGAGCCAGCTGCAGCCCGTCGATGGACATGGAACGCCATGGACAATGGGGTTCAATGGGGGTTGCGCAACCGTGGGTCTGTGCCAACATGCTGCCTCCTCCCCTCACTCCTCCGCATACCTAGAATGCGAGTGGAGGCGTTTATACTTGCTGTTGTAATTGTGAGGTCTGTGTATTTCGGGGTGGGGGTCAGGAGGCCCCAGCCTCTTCACCCCAAAAAAGGACTTAAGGGTTTGAAAAACTCGAGGGGCCTCCGCAAGCCCTGGACCCTAAACCCTAAACCCTAAACCCTAAACCCTAAACCCTAAACCCTAAACCCTAAACCCTAAACCCCTCAGCCGAGGCTGAGTGCATCTTTCGGAGGTGAGTTCCTGAGTTCCCTGAGTTCCGATGCGATGTTTCAATTCCTTGAGCCCCCAGAACTGCTCAGAGGTCCGATTTGGGTTTAGGGTTTAGGGCTTGGGGTTTAGGGTTTAGGGTTTAGGGTTTAGGGTTTAAGGTTTAGGGCTTCAAGGGCTTCAGGGTTTTGGGCTTTTGGGCCTTCTCAGATTTGGATCCGCCTTTGTAGGGCATGGCAAAGTTTGGATGGATGAGATCCTAAACGCCTGACCTAGACTTCGGATGTCCAATAAGGGCCCAGCGTCCAGATTCCGGGGCTCTGCGAAACATTCGGAGGCCTTAGGCTTTGAACCCTCGGCTACTAGTTGCTTCAGACCTCCCGCCCCAAAAACATTATGTATATTCTCATGAAGAGCAATATAGGGGCTACTCTTGTTTTTTTTATTATTTATTATTTTTTTTTTGGGGGGGGGGTTGCTTAAGCAAATGGTGGTAGGCTTCACGGCGCAGGGGCTTTGGATCAGCACATGGAGGTCCAGGTCTTGTCTTGCCTACTCCCACGAGCCCGGTCGGGATTCAGGGTGTAGGTTTGAGAAGAGGGTAGGCGAGAATGCACATATCCGGTTCCCCTACTGCGGTTCGATAAGCCGGATAGAAGGACTGGAGCGCTGACTCTCTGATGGCCTCATGCTTCGAACGGGTAGAAAGCTTCAGGGATGTAGGATCCTGCAGACGACTCGCCTGGGACCCAGCAAACGGAGGCCAAGGCGAATTCACCCATGAGCTCGGTGCGACAAACCACCGAACCAGACGGGGTAGTGCATGTCGCAAGGATTCGGCTGGAAATCCTGGCAAGAGTCGGGTGCTCGTGGCTTTTGACTGTGAGGTCGACGTGACACCAGTATCCAAAGTACCCGGCATCACGGATTTCCACAGTTTCTTTCCTCAAGGCTCGCACGAGCATAGCGCGCGGGTTGCGCGGAGCCCTGTTCATCTTAAGACTAGCAGGTTTTGGGGAGTTGTACAATCCTATCCGGTACGTACTTCAGTTTTACGACATCGTCCCGAGGCTGGCACCACACTTGTTCCAACTTGGCTCAGTCGAGCAGGCTGGCTGGATGGGACAGCTGCTAAGGTTGCTCCAGCAAATATGAATGCAACGTCATTGCCGAAGCACTGCACAGGGCTTGAGCAAGACTGACCTGCACAAACACCCTAAACCCCAAACCCTAAACCCCAAACCCCAAACCCTAAACCCTAAACCCTACATGCATCTTATGGGCATCCGCGGCCTGCGGTGAGATACTAGCATGCCGGAAGGCTGTCACAAGGACGCTTCCTTGGGAGCATGGCAGTAAATCTTTTTCGGCACACGGACACAAGAGTCTGACCGGGGCCTCAAGTTCTGCGGCCGGATTGCGCAAGAGCCGCATCAATCATTTGCCCAGTTGCCCAGTCTGAGTTGCAGATGTTATATCACTCGATGTCTCGTCTGAATGTGGGAGTCCGATGTGATGTGCCAGCCCCAATCGGTGCTTTTGCTTTGGAGTGGTTTGGGCTCTCGGGTGGCGGCTTAAGTGCTTTGAGTGTTTTGGGGGTTTCCGAAATATGGGGGATTAGGTCCTTATTACAGGGGTCCCTTTTTTTCGTAAACCGCCATTTGAAGGCGCATTGAGATTTGAGGCTTCCACGTCTTTATTTCGCTGAACCTAGGATGCTATCTGACCCCACTTCATAAGTTCGTTCGATTTGAATGCTTCTCAATGCTCGGCTCGCGCGACGAAGATCCACACGAACCAGATTTGGAATGCTCAGCCCCATACACCAACACTCACGAGGGCGTGCATGGGCGGGTGTTTCGCTAACCCAGAACCAGAAACACCCTTGAGTTGCGCTTTGCAATACCCCAAGTCGCTTGAACTCTGCGGCCCTATGAATCCTATGAAGAATGCGGCGCTTCTTCATTGTCTTGAGTTTCACTTGCTGTCACATCTGCAACTCACCCTGAACGTTTTCTGTGACATCATCTTCCGGGCTAGCCAGGGAGGATGCAGCAGCAACTTTCCGCCACGGGTGGTCACCGGTGAAGGGATAAGGATGTTGAAGTCGTTGGGGAGGGAAAGTGATCAAGATTGTTTAGGCCTGCAAGGCTTCGGGAAAGTTCTGGCACTGTCGACCGGGGGAATGGTTCAGAGTGCTACTACTCGGCTTAGCTCATGCCTTCAGAAAGCTATTGAGCGTTCTAGGTTGGGATGTTTTAAACTACCAGAATAGGGATCCTGCATCTTTGTCCTTACTAAGGACTGTTAGAAAAAGGGCGAACATCCCAAGTTCCAGGGTTCGGGTGTTGAAGCAGCCTGCTGCAATCCTTTCAGCGTGGCCACCTTGGGCCTCGTCCCAGGATTATGGTAATTTGGGGGGCTTCCGATGATTTTGTCGAGCACGGGCTCTGAAGCCACAACCTTGCAAGAGGAAAGGGCCTGAACCGTCTGAATCTGGAGAACGATGCTTTTGTGATGACACTTACCGTCTGCCTGCCTTGTGGAAGGAGCACGGCTTGGAATACCTCGGAATGGCTCAGTTAGTTTTGGACACAGCTGCTGCATGGATCGCTTCCAGTGGTCGGCAATCAAAGACCCGCTTTTTGCGCTTAGGGCACAGGTCCGGGCCCACACGGGGCCCACAGGGTCAGTCAGGCTGTCTTGGTCGATGTAGCAGATTCAACAAGGCTTGGGCCAACTCAGACAGTCCTGAGTCTTTCACCAGATGGCAGATGTGTTTGGGGCAACTTCGACCCAAGGCTGACACCTCCCCCGAGCCTGAACCGCCTGGGATTCCGATTCTTCGCTGAGTGATCAGAGTGTGTAGGTCATGTCTGTGAAGTCTTCTCATGCCCTTGGAAGCCCAAAGAGTCTCCAGCAAACCGGAACCCTCCGTGAACGCGCTCGCCAACCACCCCACCCCTCCCACACCCCTCCCAAACCACCCCAAAACCCGACCCCAAACCCCCAGCCCCAAACCCCCCCCCCCCCCCTAAACCCCTCCCAAACCACCCCAAAACTCGTTGAGGTCTCGGCTGCAGCCCCGGCCTCCTCGTGACTTGGCCTTTGAGACTTCTGTATTTAGGTTTGTAAGGGACCCTGTATACAAATACATACTATGTTTATGCTGTGGGCCTCGCATGCAAGGTTGCATGACCCTCGGGCGGCAAAGCCGGGAAAGCGTTGTAAAGCCCTACTCGAATCCCCAAATCCGGACACCTGAATGAACATCACTTCACCAACTCAAAGTGAAGTTAGTCCTGAAATGCAATCCTGTAATATGGAAGTGTTCAAGGCTTCGGGGTTTTGGGGTCTAGCAGCTGCATGCAACTTTGAGTTCGATGTCTTGAAGCTGTCGCATCGGAGAGGCTGGGTGCCTGGAACCTAACAACCTCTTATGTCTCATATGGGTGGTTGCCAAAATTTATGATCCCTTTTGGGGGTGCCCTAGTATTAGGTGCAGTATTATACTAGGGATCCAAAAAGGGACCATAACTTTGACAACCACCCATATGTCTCATGCACCAGTGCTGTCAATCATTGACAAACAGGTGCCAGTACCCAAAACACTGCGTTCTGGCATAGACGGTCGGGGTGAAACTACACCCCATGCAATGCTTCCATTGCTGCTGCCTTCTTGGACATCCCAAACAAGTTTCTGTTTTGCCTGAGACATTGAATGTGGAAGCTGCTGCCCTAAAATGTTAAAGCTGTAGGACTACTCAAAACATGAACTGTTGAACTATGAATCCTCCAAGAACTCTTGCAACTCTATTGTGCGAGGAGCACAACTTAAGACTGCATCATGATGTTTCACGATGTTTCACGTACAAAATCTCAATCAGACCAGAGCACATCGGCGATATGTCGCTTTAGAGAGAGGATCTTCATGTCCCGAGTAAATAGGACCCCACCCGAAATAGTCAGAAGCAACGTGTCTCTGTGCACTCTGGGCACAGTTCAACTCCAGCATGTAGTGGGATGCCGAGGACACTGGCACGACCGAGGCAGACCAGGTCCTCTTCGATGCGGCGACTGAGGCCCGATTCCCTTGTTGAGAGGCTTGGGAACTAAACCCTAAACCCCTTTCGGGTTTGGGCAGGTTGTTCGGAGCACCATACCGCGGAGGTTACAAGCCCGGTGTCACTCCCGGTTGCGCGAGTCCCCCAGAAAATGCTTCAGATCTGGATTGTTATAGTAATCGAAATACTATTGCAAATGTAATACCATGGAGAGAATCAATGTTAAAGCCTATTGTGAAACATCACAATTCTGTTATCGTTCAGTCCGCCTATCGGAGCAAGCTTTCGGAACCTGGGATTCCTATGGTGGCATACAGTGGCACTAAAGTCTCAGCCCATCAAGACGCAGGCGAACACTCCCAGCGATGACACGAGGGATGACGACCTGCAGGAGGCTTCGGGAGAGTAGGGCTGAGATTTGTCCATGCATCGTGTGCTTGCGGCCCCAATGGGCCTCGCTTCGCAGAAAGCCTGAAACCACTTATGTGACGAGGTGGACGCAACAGACGGACAGCTCGGGCCGGCACGAGGACCTTGCATCAGGCGACGTAACAAGCAGCCCCTGTCTTTGAAGCCTTGGGGAACAACACCCCATGTTACCTCTGAGACCTCTGAGACCCTACCAACCCTGAGTCCTGAGAGGCATTGTTTGTGGCAGCTTCTTGTTGCGGCTCAGCGCCAGGACTCGCGCTTCCAGTCCTGGGCTCCACCCGCTTGCCTTTCAACGTGCGCAGCTCAAATAGTTTGGGGGGTGTATGGTTTAGGGTTGAGGGGTGGTTCTGTGTCTGGCCTTGTTCGGAGAACAGGTGCCACACATCCAGGCGAGCAAAAGGGTTGAAGGGTCCACGCCCAGCCGACTCCTCCAGACCGGATGCAAGAGGGCTCTGGATTTTCAGGAGTGCAGGTGTAGGTATTTTAGGGCGCAGGGCTTCCGATTTTGTGGATTCATGCAGTGATTGCTTGTGATAATCTTGGGGATGGTCGTATCGGGAGCTGCAAACCATCCCTGGACCAGGAAACTGAAATCCCTTTGCCAGCTACCCGATGCACCTGATGTGTGGATGATGTGGGTCACAGCTTTTTGTCTTCGGAGCGATCTTTGGCGTGGACTAGCGTTCTATTCCCCACCTGGCCTGTTCTGGTCGAAAGCAACTCATGTCAAGTGTTGCATATGTTAACAGACACCAACAATACCAATGCGTCCAAGTTGATGTTTTTCGGTTAGGTGTCTTGTGAGCGTTTGTGTTGCTGATCGGGCATCGCATGAACGTGGGCCAAATGGGCCAAGTAAACCTCACGACTCCACGAAGCCACAGGCCCTGGCAGCTGCAAAGTACTGCTGTCAGATGGCCAGCCTCAAGCTCAGCACCAGAAGCAAGCATGCGCGGTCACCAACTCCCAGCCCCCCTGGGAATTGGGAATTGAAACTCTTGAAGTTCATGATTGTTTTCGGATGTAAGGCTCAGGGATCGGTCCAGGCTTATTGCTGAGAAGAGTGGAACAAAGGGACCAAAGAAGGGGTGCAGGGTCGCCGGGTCACTCTCAAGTAGAAGCCTAAGTCCTGGCAATCTCCTGGCACCCGCTAACGCCAAATCTCCACCAGCGGAGCCTCATGAGTCACACTCAGCACAGCCCTGGGTCCTCCCTAAACCCTAAACCCTAAACCCCAAACCCTAAACCCTAAACCCTAAACCCTAAACCCTAAACCCTAAACCCTAAATCCCCTTCTATGTAGGCCGCGGTGGCCTCGAGTCGACCAGCGTCCCGCCGCAGCTGCGTCGGCTGATGTGGCCCGTCGTGGGAAGCCGTGGGAATCCGGTTTAGGGTTTAGGGTTTAGGGTTTAGGGTTTAGGGTTTAGGGTTTATGGAGTCTGTGAAAATCAGAGCTTGGGTTTTGCTTTTGGTTCAGGCTTCTTTTTTTACTAGCAAGAGCTCAGGAAACCTTTGGGTGTGCAGAAAGGGCTGGGTTGAGGCATTTTATGAGATTTTTTGCTTTTTGAGTTGGGGATCCTCGTGCTCATCTACTGTCAGCCTTTCAAGGAAGAAAAAAGCCCATGCAGGCAAAACTGCGGTCGGGAGGCGAGAAATCATAGACTCGCGGGCCTGATTTCTGTCATTCCTCCCATCTTCACAGATGCTCAGGTTTGTGGGGTCTTTTTTTTTTTTTTTTTGGGGGGGGGGGGGGGGGGCACAAATCGTAACATGATGTGTCTATCTGAGCTCGGTTTGAGCCTGCTTTCTGTGAGTCGGAAGTCGATTTAGGGCAGTCGATGAACCTCGTGGTGCGTTTGGGGGCTTGGGCTAGTTATAGGAGTAGGGTCGACCGTCTCCCGCAAGGGTGTCGCCATGAAGTTCGACAAATGCAGCTGAGGTACCTTCGATGGCTGGGCGCGCACCCCTCAGCCTGGATCAGCCCAGAATCCCTTAAGATCAGCCACTAGAAGAGCTAGGAGTATGGGAAACTAGGCGGCGCGCAATGCAATGTGAGTTGTAGGGCACGCAGGTCAGAAGTGAAACTAGAACCTTTTGCGTCGCGTTCTTTTCCAAGGCAGACAGCAAGAAAGAAGAGAAACAGAGAGAGAGGGAGCGGGACCATGAGCCCTGGAAGAAGGAAGGAAGGAGGGAAGGAGGGAAGGAGGGATGAGCGAGAGAGAGGGAGAGAGAGCCCAGCAGAGAAGAAGAAGAAGAAAAAGAAGGAGAAGGAGAAGGAGAAGGAGAAGGAGAAGGAGAAGGAGAAGGAGAAGGAGAAGGAGAAGATCCAGAGCAGATGGAGAGCCTGGTGCCCTTTGCCACGCGCTTGAGCGCTGCACCCAGGTCCTTCGGGGGCAGACTCCCAGGGAATGGCTCGAAGAGTTGAGGCAGGTCGTTCGACCACGTAGGGGAGCTTGCAGAGTAATAACCCTACGAACCCGAAACCCGAATAACCCCTAAGCCCAAGTGTAAGCGCTTAAACACAACGCGTGAGAGCTTTTGCATTAGCATTCTTGCCAAGCTTTGCGTCGGCCGTCAGGAGTAACATCTCAAGCTGCGTGGTTGAGGACAGTGTTGGGCAAACTGAGACGAAGCTTCGGGAGCCCTCCTAACCCGCAAGCCCTTAAGGGGCTCCAGGAGCGCACTTCCCTTACCTAGCCCCCAACACCGACATCCACCGAATTCTCTGAGAGAAAACGGGGGGGCGCCCCCTTGAACTCGCCCTGCGACACCTATTCCTGAGTCGAAGCCTTGCTCCATCTTCAGGCCGCGCCGAGTTGGGGGCTCAGAAACCTCCGTTCGCGTAGTCCTGAGAAAGGTTCGGAGGAGGCGGATTCACGGAAAAGTGAGGCGTTGCAAGCCAGAACCGTCCTAGGCCTCATTCCCGAACAACCGAAGTCCCACCTTGATAGCAGTGGTCCGCGGGAGTAGGTGTGAGATGTCCACGGGTTCTCGGCTTCGGGGACGCTGTGAAGCAGTTAATGCAGTGCTGCGCACTTCTGGCAGGCATCCTAGCCTAAATCCCAAGCATGTTCAATGAAACACGGACAGAATCCTCATAGGCATCCCTTAAATTTAAACCTTCAAGCCCGTTGCGAGCGTGAGCAAGGCAGAGTTCTTCAGACTGGCACGACAGGCTTGGTTGATACTCATCTCTGAAGTAGGCCGAAACCTCCTCGACACGGGAGGTTCATGGCTTCAGGTGCTTTAGGGCCTTAAGGGCTCAAGAGTCATCTTATCGTCTCTTCGTGCTGCTTCAACTCTCCGGCTACAGGCTGCTATTCAAGCTTTCTTCTTGCCGAACTCAGGGTCCTGAGAGGTTTTTGTGGGAGCAGGCTATGTCGGACATATGTCGCCCCAGGTTTGGACTCTTCAGAAGGTCTCAATATTGAACACAGCAAAAGAAATGACACTCTTCACACTTTTTCCTGCATTTAGGCCCCTGGAGCCGAGTTCCCAAACGGCGATTCCAACAGTTTTGGCTCAAATGTTTAACGGCCCATGAGATCGCGGGCCCTTGAAATGCGGCCACTAGGCCGGGCGGGTGGGGAGAGCGGGACATCTCGAGACACAATCTGAATCTGTAGCTTTATGCTGGTTTGCTGCACTTCAGTGGATTCTAAGCACGCATTCCTTTTTTAGGCGACCCTCGGATTCTGCACGCCATGTGGGGTCCCCAGGCCACATAAGCCCTGAACCTACCCCCGAGCTGGGCTAGTCAGGTGAAACAGCTGGGCAGGTTCCTAAGCGAAAGGCAAGGGAGACATCATTGTTTTCCATACTCTTATGCCGCCCTGTATCAACTCAATTTAATGAATTGGGTCCCCATTGGGTTCGGCTGCTCTTGAGGTTTTTGCCTCATCGCGGCCTGGGCAGCAGTTGGACGGGCTGATGATGTGGTGACGCTGACGGGCGCGCCACGTGGCAGAAGAGGGATTGGGCGTCGAGCTTCGAATTCAGTGGCTTTAAGCCTTTCAGGTTCTACGGGGTTTGGAGTTTCGGAGTTCGGGAGCAAGGTCTTGGGCTTTGGAGCTAGTTTTTGGGTGGAAATTTCCATGCCGAGCCGAGGGATTTCGAGCTGCACTTGAAGGACACTGGCTGCAGCTGCTGCGTCGATCCTGCTGGTTTCATCTGTTTTCAATCTATTCCAACCAAGCATGACAGTCCTCTTGGGCATGACCCAACCCCAGACAGTCCTCTCTTGAGCCGGTGGAAAATCGGGCCTCTTGGACGTGTGGGTGCCAAGATTCGGGTTGTTCCGCCATTCATTTTCACAAGGGGCTTTTGTGTGTGCCGACGCAACCTTCGCAGGACAACAAGTACGTCCTCGCAGAATTCTATGCCCCCTGGTGCGGTCATTGCATCTTCACCGCAAGAAGGAAGCTCTGGCATGCACGCGGCCAGAAAACCCTAACAGACCCAAAGTCCTCCGAAGTCCTGAGCAGGTAAGAAGCTGGCGCCCGAATATGCCCCTTGTCCTGCAAAAGGAAAAACACGTCTTAAGGAAGTGTGCTTGGAGGTTTAGGGAGGTTGGGAGGGCTTGCAGAAGGCTTAAGGCCTGAAGTGGTTATCATTGGGACCCATTGTTTAGAGCGGGTTTGGTCTGATGCCTGGGGAGCTGTCCGAAAACTCCGCCCCATAGTCATCGAGGGCGCGGGTGTGCTTGGGTTGGGGAGTTTAGGGTTGCGAGTTTTCTGTGTGCAGGGCATCATGTGACTCATACCTTAAATATCATGTCAACCCTGAGCACCCTAGTGACCCTAACCCAATCTGGCCCCTGTGCCCCAGTAACCCTGATCAAAGAGATGCCAAGGTCAGTGTGAAATGGGGGTTTCCGAACTGAGGGGTACAGTTTTGGGGTCCTGATTATAAAGGGAATCTTACTATTGGGGACCTAAATTGGGGGTCCCTGATTTTCGTGAGCCCCCAAATAGTACCAATGGGCAGCTCCGCAGGAGAAGGCGGCACAAGCCTTGAAATACTCAGGAGAAGTGGGAGTTGGGGGCTCGCAGGGTTTAGGGTTTACGAGTTGGCACTCCCCACCAGCCCAGATGGAAAAAGGGTTTTCGAGTTTTGGGTCTAGGGTTTATAGGGAGAGAGGGTTTAGGGGGCTCGCAGGGTTTAGGTCTTAGATTCGGAGAGTTTGCACCCCTCGCAGTTGAAAGCATGAGGTTCGAACCCGCCCACCCGAAATCTATCACGGACATTTTTGCTGCGCCACGAATATCACATCCCCCATACTGTATCTGCACTGATGATGTATTATGACTCGGGCCGAGCTAGAATTTGAATGCCAGGGGAAGGTGAGTGTGGGAACCTACCTTCTTCCCATTCCCGTCCGCGCAAGGACCCTAAACCCTAAACCCTAAAACCTAAACCCTAAACCCTAAACCCTCAACCCTCAACCCTATAACCCTAAACCCTATAAGCCTATAACCCTATAACCCTATAACCCTGTAAACCCTAAACCCTTATGATTTCGGGGTTGTTCAGGGCATCGACGTCGAACAGTCCCGGAGTGTATGGACCCTCGGTCTTGAACCCTATAATTCATATGGGCTGGTGGTCTCTTTAAGCAGGGATGGTGTCTTATCGCTTCTTATTAGGGTATAGAGGCTATATTAAGGTATAAGGGTAGCAGATAAGAGGCCACTGGCCTTTGTAACCTGAATTCCTTCCAGTCCTGCAGGGCTGGTTGGTTATGTGTGCTATGGTTGACGCTGAAGGCTGAAGTTGGGCCAATCGAAGACATGGGTGAATCAATTGACCTTTCTGGTCTCGGGGTTCAATCGTGTGAGAAGTCGATTCCCTGCATGAGGCAACATGACATCAACAACAACTAAGGGCTCACCATGGGCTCCAGGCCCCTAAATTATGATAAATTATGGGGGTTTCCGAAATAGGGGTACCCTTGTCGGGGTCCTGATTAGAAGGGAATCCTACTATTTGGGGTCTATATAATATATGGGGTCCCTTGTTCAACCCCATGGCCCATATCCCAGACCGCACCGGCAATGGGCGCCTTACTTTCCAGGAGTCTCCCTGGCCAAAGTGGATGCCACGGAGGATTGCAGGGTTGCGGTGCCCGTGAAAAAGCATGCCTGGGACCCTCTTTAACTTTTTTTGAGATGTACCTACTAGTCAAGGGTAATGACTACTAAACTATACGTAAATAGACCCCTCCTTGCCCTTCCCTGAACTTCTTCAGACTTTGGTGTGTGCGAAGTATGTCAACATAATCTAACAAGCTGGGATGCAGCACTTGTCGTGGGAGGAACTCTCAAAAAACCAGAGCAGAGGCTAGACGTGACATCCTCGGCTTCAATTTCAGCAGGCCATTGAACCCTCTAGCCGGCCTTGGCATCGAAGAAGCCCAAGAATGATCGAAATCAGAGCTTTGCTTCTAGGCATCAGGGCTAGCGGCTAGACACAGGGACGCTTGGCGCTTGCAGACTACGAGGAGAAAGACCTGGCAAAGAAGTACGATGTGAAAGGGCTGCTTGGGAATGCAAATGAGAAGCCGACGTGAGCAGGGGCGCCTAAACATAGAGGTTTAGGGTTTAGGGTTTAGGGTTTAGGGTTTAGGGTTCTATGACTACCCCCACTGTGGATGCTCTCTTTGCCCATGGAAAGCAACCCTCCCCGTGTGCCGACAGAGGTTTCCAACCCTGATCTGGTTCGAAGAAGGGGTGCAGATGGAGTACACTGGTGGGCGTACCACACAGACCATCATCGATTGGGCCTCATCAATGCCTCTCGGCTGCAGTGGTGGTGCCCCTGCCAAGCCATATGAGTATGGGACGTGGTTACAGGCGAATTGTAATTTGGAAGATCCTGGGGTCCTCCAGCATAACGGATTTGGTCAGTCCGGGCAGGCCCTGGAATCAGCTGATCGTAGGTAATAGACGTGTCAGGAGTTTCCAACAAATATGGTTTCGCAGATCTTGAGAAGTTCACGGACCTGCGGCCTGCAGCGAGTATATGCCAAAGCTGTTGGACGTCTCCCGAAGCCCGAAAACTAGAAGTTCATGAAGCCTCATATGCAAGCACACTCACATCAGAGTGCCCCTGAACAGCAAAAGCGAGCCTGTCCCCAACTTCACACTTGTCGCCGAACAGCTTGCCCTAGCAGCCTACAACCACACAGAAACCCTGTTTATGGTTTTGGTTCAAGCATTCGGGCTTCATCTCTGTGCAACAGTGGTCTCGGAGCCATGTCAAGTCGCCTTCTTGTGTCGGCTGTGCTGGCCTGCGTGGCCTTCACTGCCACCCGGTTCGTCGCTTTCGTGACTGCCCCAGTCACGGCCACCCACAGCCCTCCGCTCCGCCACAGTGCGGTGGCGCTGGCAGCCAGAGGCGGCGGCGAGTATGACGTCAGCGATGCGGACATCCAGACTTTCTACCAATCGCTGCTGACGGGAACCGGCGGCGACCCGCCCAAGGGCACCGTGCTCTCCGAGCTGGTTGTGAAGTTCTTCCATGGTGAGTTCACGCCCCAGGGCTTCAAGCGCTACTCCGGCCTGTGGAAGGGCCCACCCCCCGGCAACATCGGGAAGAAGGACATTGCTGTGGGAGTGCAAGGCTTGGTCGCGCAGATGAAGAACCCGATGTTCGTCACCAAGGGAGGCGTCGGCTACGGTGTCGATGAGACTCAGAAGGTCGAGGATGATGGCAAGGGCTGGGTCTGGCTTGCTGCAGAAATGAGTCCGGGAGGTCTGGCTCTGGAGCTTTTCAAGTCCGTCCCATACGGCAAGCGTGCCCTCCTCGTGGCGCAGCAGAGCAACGTGGACGAGCTCTTCAGCAAGGTGAACTGGGACGTTGCCCTTGCAAACATCGAGAAGACCTTCGGAGGGCCACAGATCAAGCAGCGCTAAGCTGCCTTCTCCGTTTATTTAAGCAAAGGCGAAAGCAGAGCTCTATCTCTTTCGACGGGATCGGCCCATAGATGCGAGAGTTCTGCATGCTCGCCGTCAAGCGACGCAATGCACTTTTCAAAGCGCAATGCAAATTTCTCGACGGATATGCTAGGCGGTGTATGCAAAGATGGGGCCGGATTGTGGTTTGCGGGGGTTTTAGTTTGGGTGCTGAATGTGAATGAGAGGTGTTGTCATGATGCGCCATTCTGACCGTAGCCAGCCTGGCCCTAAAAGCATTGGCCAGCTAGGCGGGTGGAACAAGACATAGATCCCATAAACTTTATAAACCCTGCAGAGCCTGACACAAAACACGAAACCTCATAAACCCTGCAAAAAACACGAGAGCCCCCAGAAGCCCCTAAACCGGCCCGAAGATCCGGACTCCTGAGCTGGGGGGTTAAGCCCAAAACCCCTTACGACAAGGGATCTACGATTCTTACCCTAAACCCCCTCATGAGGACTGGTAGTGGTAATTCATAGTACCCTAAACCCCCCTGAAGGACTGTTAGTAGTAAGGGGGGAACATCCCAAGATCGACGACTTGAAAGGACCGGGCCAGCAGTCCTGGAAAACACCGACCCAGCGCCGCCGGGAGCCGAGCGCCCTCGCGTGGTGCTCCAGGCGATGGACTGTTTTTTGGAGTTTTCTTTTAAAGGGCTTAGGGTTAGGGATGTTTTATAGGGGTTGGAGTTTAGGGATGGACTGATTTGGGGGTGTTATATATATGATTCAGCCCCGGCGGGCCCCCCCCCCCTCCCCCCCCCCCCCCCCCCCCCCCCCAATGGTACCCCCCCCCCCCTGTGGTGTGGTTGGGGGTTGGTTTTAGGGTTTTAGGTTTAGGGTTTAGGGTTTAGGGTTTTAGGGTTTTAGGGTTTTAGGGTTTTAGGGTTTAGGGTTTAGGGTTTACGGTTTAGGGTTTTAGGGTTTAGGGTTTAGGGTTTAGGGTTTAGGGTTTTCCCCGCGGATGGGGTACTAAGATGATCCCCCCCCCCCCCTGTGGTGTGGTTGGGGGTTGGTTTTAGGGTTAGGGTTTAGGGTTCAAGGTTTTAGGGTTTAGGGTTTAAGGTTTAAGACTTAAGGTTTAGGGTTTAGGGTTAGGGTTTAGGTTTTAGGGTTTAGGGTTTAGGGTTTAGGGTTTAGGGGTTTAGGGGTTTAGGGTTTAGGGTCTAGGGTTTAGGGACCGTAGAGGGGCTTGGGGGGGGGGGGGGGGGGGCCGGGACGCTCGACGCTGAACCATATATATATATATATATATATTTTTTTTTTTGGGGGGGGGGTCATAGAATATAGCGTTAAGCGTTTACAGGGCTAAGGGTTCACAGCAGAAAGGGCCTTTGGGGGTTGAAATTAGCGGTTTATAGGGCTAAGGGTTTGTACACTATATATGTATATATATATATATATATATGTATAAGGGCTTTTTGGGGTGGTGAAGGTTTTTGTTGGGGAGTTTTTTGTGGTTGGGCTTACTCGGGCTTGTGATGGTTTAGGGCCTTGGGGGGTGAAGGATAATGGGTGCCTATAGGATGGAATTCAGGCTTAATGGTGAAGGGCGTGGAATGGCTGAGGATGGTTTGGGCCTTAGAGCGGTTTAGGGTTTATATTTATTTGGGGTTTATGTTTATATGGGGTTTAGGGATTGCAGTTAGGTGGGATGTGGTTGCATCACTCCCTTGTGGCTGCTCACAGAAAAGAACTTTTTGCGAGACATGCTCGCAAATTGGGCTTCAACCTTCAGGCTTTACATGTCTCAAACCCCGTCTCCACCGAGTATTTTCACGGGCAGGGCAGCAGCTCGAACGCGGTGTACGAGCAGGTTGCCAAGGACCATCGGAGGACCGGCAGAAACCGCTTCTTTCGTCTTTGGGGCGTCTTGGTTTCAGCTTTAGTGAGACAACGCGACACGCGTTGGCACACACATGTGGCTTGCCATTATCACTATAGGCATAGACAAGGTGGGCGCGACAACCCAGTGGCTGCCCGTGCTTCTAAGCATGTGCATCTGTGGCCCGCGCACAGTGTAGGCCCTTAGAACGGCCCCAGGGAGCACTCGACACGAAGAAGAAGGGGCCATAGTACTTGCACAATCTCTTCAAGGTTTCGCTTTGGAATCGGTGCAGTCCTGATATCCCAGACCCACTATGACCCTGACAGGAAAGCCACCTGGTATTTCCAAAAGACTGGCGGGTCTCAGAAGATTATCCTTCAACATGCAGGAGACGGTTCGGGGATGGTCAGCTTTCAGGTTTGTCTTGCAACGAGGGCTTCAGCGGCTGCTGCTCTTGTCTTGAAGGAAGTGCGTCTCGCTGTTACATCTGTCGGTTGCGCAGAGCACGCCGGACGTCACTGACTTGGAGTCTATACCACTCTTAACCCCATTCGTGCACCCTGAAGCAAGGGCTCATGAAAAGCAACTGCGAGGAGAGGACCCCGTCGAGTTCACGGGTGCCGTGGAAAATGCAACGCTGTAGCTGGGCTTGCAACAGCAATGTGCCTTGCGGTTCGAGCCCACCCGAATCCTCGAAAGCCATCTGCCAAACAGCTGAACTACAGGATAGGGTTGTGACGTCTTTGCAATTTCGACCTTGTGCTTGTTGTTGGACGTGAACCTGGTCTCCAGCCACTGTCAAATTACAAAGGTGTCTCAGCAGATAAGGCACATGTGTATCCTCCTCTGCAGAACAGAGCAGCCGCTGAACAACTGTTCAGTGTTCAGGACCGAGTTTTTTCTTGACAATGCGTTGCCGCTGGTCGGTGAGCTCAACGCGGATACCTTCGACAAGCCCGGCAGACAGAATGTTTTGGGTAGTAACTCATGCGCTGGCTTTGCCTGTTAGTTTTTCTAAGGTCATTAAAGCTGTGGTGGGCTTTGATAAGTCTACTAGCCACAGGTGCAGCTTAATTAAACCCACGCGCACTCCTAACATGTTTCTTCCAGATATTCCAGTAGCGGATTGCTCATGGCCATTGGAGACTGGTTGTGTGTAGATTGTCCGAGACACTGGCGCCACAAAGTTTATTTAGTTGCTGGGCCACTGAGATGTCACCTGTCATAGTCCAACTGCGAGAAACCCTGAACCCCAAAACGACGTGTTGGCAGGTCTGCTATCGTTGTTCCTTCCACCTGGACTCGTACCCGAAACCTCGCCCGCCTCTGCAAGCGTTTCAAGTTCATGGAGCAGGTACTTGGAAGCTGGCAAAGGCTTGGTTTGGAGCCTTTTCCCTTCCAAAGCTGGTGAGGGGTTCGAGGCGCCACGCCTCTTGTTTGGGCTTGTGGTGGGGCCTTCGCTTCCATAAGCTGGACCTGCGAGAAGCAATTCAAAAGTGGTTCAAATTGACAGCAGATCGTGAGCTTTACCGGCCGCTCAGGAGCACCGCAGCATCATGGCTGATGTCGGCAAGAGGCAGAGATGGGGGGCTGACCTGTACTTTTTGCATCTCTGACCCTATGTGCCCCATGTCAGAACCCACGGAAACGCCTAAGGCTAAGAACTGCAGAGCCACCACCGAAAAACCCTGGAGGTTTCGGGGCAAGTACTTCGTGACTCACACCGACACCGCAGACGGCCTGCAGAAGGGCTTTTGCCCTGTAGGGACCCTCTGAGCCCCTCCTCGCCTCCAACCGGAAGAACACGAGTTGGTGGTTCCGGGGCTTTCGGACGTGGATGCACAACAGGGGGAAGAATTGGGCGGTTGACTTAGGGTTTATGGGGGTGAAAAGGGGAGGGGGGGGGGGAGTCTCCTGTGCTTTTTTGTGCCACGCCAATTTATTAAGAAGCCCTGGCAGAGACATACAGGGTCGGCAGTTGGCCTGGGCCCTGAAACTCGAAAGTCGAAACAAGCAGAAGGTCGGCGGCTCCGAGTCTGGCTTATCTGTGCTCTCGAGGGTTTGGAAACGCATGCATTGCATATCATTGCATGCAGGCTTCGTCCCTGCACGGAAAGGATGTAGACTGGGGGGGGGGGGGGGGGGGCGTCTGCACATTTCGCTCATACTGTCTCTCAAGTTGTCCCGCTCGCGAAAATGGGACGTGTCCCTGAGACTTCCCTGCTTTGACATGAGAAAGCTTGCGAAAGCGAAGTTGATTTTCTAGTATGGAATCCTGGAACAGCAAAAAAATACTGCTTTCTTTTCACCCAAATTCGGTACCTTTGGCTTCGGGCCCAAGGTGAAATTCAAGGAGGCCATCGACAACATGCTTGGCATTACCAAGTTCCCGGCCATTGCAGTGCAGAAAAAGGCGGGTCCGTGGTTTACGGGGCAAAAGAGGGGGCCAGGAACCAAGACAAATGTGAAAGCATGTGGCCCACCTTTCACCAGCTGGGGCCCACTTGCGCGGTCTATTTACACGCGAGGCCTTTTTTGGGGGTTCCTTTCGAGTCTCGGACAGCAGCATCCCCCGTTGATGCCTCTGATTCTGATGGACACGCTCATGTGACTCTAATTGGCGCTTTTGCTGTGTTTGGCAGCATCGACTTGCTGTCAATCACACTTTGCTTAGATCTGGCGCAGGTTTCAAGCCCAAGGTGTGTTTGCTGCATGCGTGGGACGCTTAGAGCGAGCCGCATGCCGCGACAGGCTAAGACCGGAAGCAACAACAGAGGCTTTGGGTTCGTTGGATTCGGGACATGTTGTGGGGATGCATCAGCACCCTGTCCATAGCAGCCCTTCAAACTCCAGAGCTTAGCAGGTCAAACCATGATCTCGAGCCATGCCAGGAGTTTACAGACCTCAGCCCGCCGCCCAAGACCTCAAGCCCAAACTCTTTTAGTGAAACGCCCAAAACACTCAACCCATCCCAACCTCACGCCAAATTTTTACACCCTCGTAGAGGAGTCCCTCCCCGATGGGCGCACGTCTCTTGCCAGGCCGGTGACAAAAAGAAGTTTGTTTACACTGGTGCCATAACGGCTGCGCAGATCTCGCAGTTCATCGAGGAGCCTTACAGCACTGCTCAGAACGAAGGATTACATGGGGAGTTTACGAAAATAAGGGACCTTAATATAGACCCCCGAATAGGATTCCTTTAAGAATAAGGACCCAATAACGTACCCCTAATATCGGAAACCCCCCATATTGAGTCCGGCAGAAAGGTGTGTAATGATCTGGGTCGTCACCTACAGCTGAAGCTTGTATCTTCCAGTGAACCTAAACCCACATCGCCCCGTCGCGATTGTCGTTTTTTGTTGAGTGCCGTCAATCTCGTTGAGCGAGTGTTGGCAATGGGGGTTACCCCGGCAGCTTTTCCCGTGGAAGACTGCGGAACCTATTGGTGCGGGATTTGAAGGGCTTCCCCCCCACGCCTCTGGCCCCCCTCTCCACTTGTCCAGCAATCCCGCATCCAGGGGCACCAAACCGGTGGTTACTTCCAGCTCGAAACCCCCTTGCTGCAATTTGTGTCATGATTACACCACGGGTGAGGGGGTCGTTGTAGTACGAGTGCCTCGTATTCCGCCTGTTCCAGTCCGCTAGTGCCCCTGAGCCAGGATGTGAGCACTGGGAAGCTGACACCAACGTTGAAATCGGAGCCGAAACCTGCGGCCACTGGGGCTCCACAGTCAGTGAGGGGGGAACACCATTTTGTGTTCGAAGCTAAGAAGGTCCCCGGTCCTCATACGGTTTCGTTTCTCCGGCAGGGTCAGCAGGGGCGGCGGGCAGCTTTAGGGTGCATACTGCATAGGTCATAGCATCACGAGCGCATGTACAAAGCCACGCGCTGACCACGCCGAGCCCCCAAGGGTGGGACCGCATCTTTAAACGGTGGTTTCTTTCATTTGGCAGTGCCTTGAAGATCCCCTTGCCTACCGGCTTCCATCCAGAGCTCTTCTTGGGTGCGAGAAGCTTTGCTTTCTCTTATCTAGCAGGGCTCGGGGTGCGACTAGCGCTTGCACAGATAGCGTATGGTGTTAGAGCTTCGCAGCCGGTTAGCCACGGCCCAGGTGAACGACGATGCCGTCAAAGTGGTGGTGGGCTCCACCTTGGAGCAGGCTGCTAGTCGTGCAAAAAATGAGGATTTCGGTTTTTGCTAGTTGAGGGTCGCTGTCGAGTGCGGCATCATAGCAAGCAGCGTCTCTTTGCATCATCTTTGCCTTCACGCCAAGCACGCCCAAACAATGCAGAGGCCTCCGCTGCACATGTCGAATCATAATCCCGAAGAATGATGTTCGCATGTTCACCGCAATCTGCGTGAGAGGACTTGTAGGGCGACATCCGTCCCAACGTGGAGCTTTGTGAGATCCGGCCCTTGAATTACAAAACTGCAGCCCGAAAGCCTGGACATGTTGAATCAACTTCTATGGCGGGACCTTGGGTTATTTAGGGGCCTATAAATCTAGGTTTATAGGGACTGTATAAGGGTGATATAGGGGAATCCGATGAGGGTCCCTTCTAGAGATCCCTCCTTCTATCCCCGAATACTAGGACTCTAGGACGGTGCGACCACTTCCATCCCAGGAGGTCTTCACCCCTGACAAAGATGTGTTGCTCGAAGTCTACGCGCCCTGGTGCGGGCACTGCAAGCTGCTGAGAGCTGATTTAGGGTTTAGGGTTTGGGGTTCAGGGTTTAGGGTTTAGGGCTTAGGGTTTAGGGCTTAGGGTTTAGGGTTTAGTTGGCTGAAGGCTTCTGGTAACTGAATGTTCTTCTGCGAGCCAGGAACATACCCTCATGGCAAGAAGACCACCCTGAACCCAGGATCGGGCACGTCCTCTCATCATCGGGTTTCGAGAAGAGATGCTGAGGAGGAGTTGAGGTAACTCAATGTGGCTGACAGGTGGAGAGATGTGGAGAGGCACATGACATAGAGGTCCGACGCACCAAAACCTCTGTTCTTCCCCTCAACCACGCCTGGCAATATTCCTGCATCCACATCACCCGAGGAAGTTAGAGCCCGAGTACAGCAAGCTCGCAAAGAAGATCAAGAAGGAGGAGCTGGGCCGCCTGGAAGCAGACAAACTCTTGCTTTGGAGGGGCTGGCTCTTGACCTCCCCCTTTGGGAGAACCTTTTCGCAGAGGCTGCCTCTAGGATGCAACAGTTCTGTTGCGTTCAGACAGTGTGATTTCGATGCTTCCGCCCTTGAAGCCTTTGAAGACCGGAGGATCCGGAGGCTGGATGAGCCCTGGACTTCTTTGCTTATTCTCAACCCTTACTCGACTTGCAGCCTTATGTGGATCAGAGTTTTCGTTGACCCAAAGAGCATCCAATCCAACACCTCATCTTAAAGCATCCATGCTCTGCTGAGCTTGGTTGGGCCTTGTACAGGACGATGGGCTGAGGGATTTTGAGGGAATTCGGGCCCTACATATACCCGTTAAGGGATTCCACAGAATACCTCATTCCCGCATTTGCCTATATTAAGAACCAGCCAGTCTGGTCCTTCTGCGCCTAGGCGACCTGCTGTCCGTTGCCAAGATTGACGGCACTGCCAATGATAGCCCGGTGGACTCCCTCGAGCTTTTGCACCGATGGCTCTAGGGATCTCTAGGGTTTAGGGTTTAGGGTTTAGGGTTCTTGGCTTGCTTCACTGCATGGTTCGGAGCAAAAGTGCTGCTTGGATTCAGCTTTGTTATGCAGATGTCTGTTCTCAAGTATAGGAGTTCCTGGGAAGGTTTCGCACCTGAAGCACGAAAGCTCGATTTGGTGGGGCGGGGGGGAGGGGGGGAGGGAGGGGGGAAGCAATGTACAATTCTGGATCAGCCACGTCATCTCGGGAGACCCCAGTATGTAGATGTATGTAGTACGATGCTATTGTAAGAAACCCCTCAAGGGCACCACACCCCATGTTCCGAAATCACCCCTAAACCCTAAACCCTAAACCCTAAATCCCCCCAAGGACTGGAGCTCCTTCCCAACGATCTTCTTTGTCAAGGCTGGGCAGAGCAACGCGACCGTCTATGACGGTGAGAGAACTGCCAAGGGCTTGTGGCCGCCGGGTTCGAAAAGGGGGGGCTCCAGGGCTCACGTGTCCAAGCGCTCCAGGGGCTCACTAGGCTTTTGATGAGAATCCGGAAGAACCCTACACAAAGCAGCCTGGTAATGCTAGCTTGAGGGCGTCAATTTCCAGACAAAGCCCTATGTCATCCCAACCTTTGCTATCCAAAGACGACTGACCACGTCTTGTCATCCCGAGCCCCTTGTAGAACTGAACCCTGCAGGCCCTATGAAGTCAGTTCCGCTGAACCCCTTTGTGCAACATCAAGCTTCGCCTCCGGGTGGGTTAGGAGGGTGGCAAAGCACCAAACCACGCAGCTGCAGCTCAGGAAGTACATCCGGAAGCACGCGACCAAAGCTCAGGAGCTGCGTGAGAGGCTCGAGCGGCGGAAGGCCCGCAGCGGGGATTTAAGCTCCGGAGGGCTCAGAGAGCGCACAGCTCAAAGAGGCTCCAGGGACTTTGTGGAAGTATGGAAGGTGGAAAGGAGCCTATAGGTCTCGAGGGGTGATTGAAAGGCATGGCGGAAGACCATACCTGAGCTGTGGTATCGTTGCCATATATCAAAGTGGTGAGATGCTTTGTAGCTGAGTGCCGGAAGGGCTCAGAGTGAAATTTGATGCTGATGGTTCTGCTGACAACGATGATCTCGCTCTCCCTCTCCCCCTTCTCTCTGTTTTTCTCTCTCCCTTGTGGTTTGCCAGTGCTCGTGTGCTTCTTGACTCTCCCACACCATCGCACATGTTTTTGCGAGCCCTTGGGCCCTGCCTGACATTCTCTGGCTTTGCCAGGGCAACAAAGGAAGAGGTGCCACCCTTAGTCTCCACCTGGCAGAACCAGGTTCTTGTTCCATAGCCCGAATCCTTTGGTCAAGGGCGCGAAGCCTGCATGTCGAGCACTCTCTCGCATGGAAAAATTCTCGATCCTGCGCTCCTCTCTTGTTTTGCTAGAAAAACGGCAGAGGTAAACGTTCCCAAAAAAATGGCTGGTCCCAGGCGAAGAGCTGTAGCAAGGCTCCGACCTCATCCTCTGTTTCACCTCGCGTTGCAACATCCCCGGAAGTGGCTGCGAGCTCAGATTGTCAGGGGTCCAATCAATGAGCTGCAGCTTTTTGTGCGCGACCCGACATGATTGCAGCCGGGGCTTGGGGTGGGGAGGGAGGGGGGGGGGAGGGGGAGGTGGGGAGGGGGGGGGTGTGGGGAGGGAGGAGGTGTGGGAGCATGCCTTTTGCAAGCCGCTTGTGCGCCGAACCACCGAGGCCAAGTGATGCAGCCGCTAGCGTTAGCCGTTAGCCTTGGGGAGCAACACGGGCTGCTGTTGAGAGGGATGGAGATAAGAGAGTCAGGTTTGACAGAAAAGTTGGCTTAAACTTCTTTAGCTTTTGTGACCTTATGGTTGAAATCTTGGCATAGTGACTATGGCGTCTACAGGCTCGGCACTGGGTTTTGCGGTTTTAGGAGAGGCTCTTGAGCTCTCCTGCACCTGCATTGGTAATGTATGGCTTGTGGCTTAAGGTAGGGTTTGTTGGTTCGTTGCCTGCATTGCATCCTTGAACAGCAGCCCGGCCCTCCTCGGTGATCTGCTCGGTCTCAGAGCAAAAAGGTGAGCCATCTGATGTGCCGCAAGATGCTAGTGCAGAATGTAGAACATGCGAAATCATCTGATCAACCTGAAGAACCAACATGACAGGTTCGGGACCCTCCAAGCCCCCCTTCGCCCTGGCTGCCTTTATTTCCTATGTGGGATCTCGGGATCGTGGTATTTCAGATTTACTTCTCGGGGTTTCCACAGCATCACGGCGAAGAGGAGCCCTGGAAATTGAGGTAGGAAGCCTCAACTGAGAGGACCACGACATTCTCCGCACTACCCCTGGACAGGTCCAGGACACGGATGCCAGCCCGGCCGAAGAGAAGCAGCGTTGGGGCCTTGGAATGCGCAGCTGAAGTTCGAGGTTTCGGTGCTTGAAACACAGTTCGGGTGCAAGCGTTATACGGCTTGAATTGAAGGATCTTGGAGCTTGCTTGAGTTTGCATCATTCTGCACATGTCCAGATTGCATGCCGCTTCTTTTGGGCATGGGAGCTTGTGCTTGTTACGGCAACATACTTCATGTGGGCCAGCTTGAATGAGTTGCGATCACCATGAGTCTAACACGTCACTTGCTGGTGATACAGCCACTCAAGAAGCCAGAACAGCCGCTGGCGCTTAATTTCCAAAGATACACCGCTGGCCATGACCTTACCTTCTCGAAGGCTCAGCTTGTGTCTTGTAGCCCGCTTTTGGAGAGGTGGTGTTTAAAAACGCATCGCACGTCTAGAGGTGGAAGTTCCCAGACTTCGGGCGACAAGCTGAAGCCAAAGAGCCACAACAAGCCCCAAGCTCAAGTCCCTGAACTCCAAGGCATGGGAAAGGAACATATCCTGACTTACTTAGCTGCGTTGCCGAACCCTGAAGCCTGAACCGGGCGAGTGCGGCAAACCTCCATAGTGATAATGCCATGCAGCCCAGCGATGCCTTGCCGGCACCTGCAGCAGCTGTGCGCTGCGAAGCACGCTATCTCTGGACGCTGACTGTGCACAAGGCCTGCAGCCTAAGCCCTCGCTACGACAGGACCTGCGACCTCGAACCAGAATTCGTTGAGACCCGCTTAGTCCACCATTATCTTGGACCCTGACGTCCTTTCGCACCAAGACCTGTGCTTGGCTTTGCAGGTCCTAAGTGAGAGGCTGCCTGGAGAGGCGCGGGGTTGCCCGTATGCTGACATGTAGGTCTTCTTTCTAACCAGTGAATCGCGGCACTTTCTACCCTAGTCACCTCCATGGGCCCTTACATGACAGTGCAAGTGGCCAGATGGATGTGCTCCAAGAACAGGTGGGGCCGCTTGCTGCGAACATTGCGCAGGCTTCGAGCCCGCAGGCCGGGGTCGCACAGAAGCTGCACCTTTCGGTTTCGAATGTGCGGCATATGAGTTCGCGAGCTCACTTTTGCTCTCGACCCAACACTATACATGCACCAGTTCCGTGGGACCACAATATATGTCCCTGCTCTCTTCAGGGTTTGGGCGCCTGTCTGGCGTCATTGGGTCACCTGAGACAAGTGGGCGCCTGGTCCGCAACGTTTTTGGGTGTCGGGGGCTCAACAGTTTAGATATTGAGGGGGAGTGGGAAATTGAGAGTGTTCCTGAAATGCTGAACAGCTGGTTGACATGCCTGTGCCCATGAAAGCCAGAGATCTTGTCTGCCATGCACGCTCCGTACCTTCTGCCACCACAAGCCAAAGGATTTCAGCGCCAGACCCAAACCTTAAACCCTAAACCCTTAAACCCTAAACCCTAAACCTAAACCGTAAACCTAAACCCTAAACCCGTATAGAACAGACTTCAGGTGCGATAGCCTCACTTCTGTCGCGGCACCTCGGTTCTGAGGAGAGTTTCATGGGCCCTGACCCGAACCTCCTTTACAGGGCTCTCTGATGTATGGGCCCTTAATTTGTGTAATTAGAGGGTATATAATTACAGGCAGCCTTTTCAGGGCCCATACTAAGGGACCATGTTACTAAGGTCAGATCGGTGGGGCTCCAAAGGTCAGCTTCGTCATGAGCATATGGAGAGTCACCTACTGTACCCCTTTCTCCCTCCCGCCCCTCTTCATAAAAGTTTCACTTGCCTTCATCCTGGCTTGTGCCCCTCAAGCTCATGTCATACTCAATGGGTTTGGGGTTACCCTAAACCAACAGATAAGCCATGAAGCCTCTGGAACGGTTCGCCTAGCTATGCAGGTGCCAAATCGCATGTAGCAGTTCAGCAACCTAAGGTTCGAGGATGAGGACCAAGACCGCGGGATGCGGCAAGCGCGCGTCGAGGCCTTGCTTCGCCCGTGAGTTGAAGATGTCCTCCCCCCCCCCCCCCCCTCCCCCCCACATGAGGCCTTGTAGCACTTAAGTTCCGGAATCCGGAAGTTGAAGGTGGTTGGCGAGCCTCGACGGGCCTCGCCTGAATCTGCCGAGTTGAAAGTAACATTCTAATTGCCGGTTGAATACTGCTTTTGTGCTGAGACCGGGCGGTTGAATCGGTGAGCTTTTGTGACGTGCAGTGTCAAAGTTTGGAATCCGAAGCCTTGCCCGTGCGAGGTGCTCGACTTCCTGGAGCACAGCGCCACAGCAGCACGGCATGCCAAGGCAGCCGGGTAGTGGGGGGGCCTTCAGGGGGGGCTTGGGAGGTCTGTCTGGCTTATGTACTACTGTATTACCATCTCATGTGACTGTGAGGGATTTCGTGGGTAGCGCAGGAACATGAGCACGGCGATTCTGGATAGATGCCAGAAGGGGGCCTTTGCATCAAGAGGCGCATGGGGTTTGGCCCCAAAGGCTTGTAATTGTAATTGTAATCTGAGGCTCGAAAACGGTAACGGTTCTAGGGTTCGTCGTCTGACTTGGAGGTACTTTAGAGAGACCTTGTTGAAAGGGGTCCGTCAGTCTGGGTTCGTCGGGTCGAAGTCCAGGTCTGGACAGGGTTCGCCAAAGCCGCTTAAAAAGGGCGGTTCTTGGTGCGACCGCTTTCCCATCATACGCCTCGCAGTCAACAAAGGGATAACCCTGCTGCTCAAAGGGTTCTAGGTCCAAATGGGCAACCGCTACAACCGCACGAGGAGGCAAAAGAAGATCCCGCCGTCGGCCCCCACAGTGAGCCGTGCTTAAAGCTGGACCATACCACACAATGGCGAGGGTTGTCGCGGAAGAGCGCAAGGCAATTGTGACTCAGCAGGCTGCGAACTCTTACAGCCGGAAGCCTTGTGCAACTCCACGCCGAACTTCACCAGTTGCGTAGCGACTCAGCGACTCGCATCAAGTTTCTCAGAGAGGGTGGTGCAGAAATTGTGGGTGGACATGTCGTCTACTAGATATGAGTCACGATGAGCTAGGGAGCTAGGGTATGCTTGGTTTCTTAAGCGAGTCAGGTTGCTTCTTAAGACAGTACGCTATGCCACGAGCCCATACAGGCATGAGCCGCTCCGTTTCGAAACACCAAAACACTTGCACCCCAACCCAACCTCTCATTTCGGAAATTTCGGGCCTCGAGCGGCTCAAAATGAGGAGCCGGAAGCCGGATTTTCAGAAACTGGTCCCCCAAACTAGGGTATGTTAAGGTTCGAAGCTCAAAGGTGACCGCAAGTCGCCCCAAATCCCAGGGTCTAGGGGCTTCTACAGTTATATAACGGTTTTACTGCAGTGGTCTTACTGTACTCGCTTAGAGAGCTCACACTCCGACTTTGCTCTTCTAGCTTAGGGGAGGAGAGGCTTGGAGAGCCTTCTCATGTTCAATAGAGGCATGAGAGCTCTAACTTCTGCATTTGCACAGCCCAAGAAGGGATACTTACAGGGCCAAGAGCCGAAAGCCCGAAAGCCCGAAAGCCTATAAACCTTGCAACTCCCCACAGCCTTCAGTCGCTGGCGTCGCTGCTGCAGCGGGAGGATCCCAAGCTTTGCTCGCGATCCATCCGCCTTCTCAAGGTTGGGGGGGTGTGGCTCAAGAGGTGAAGAGCTCTTATGGATTGAGAGTGCTAGGAGCCTTAAACCGCCCTAAGCCTTTGGGCCTAACAGATGGCTGGGTTTGGAGACCTTGACTGCGCAGTAGGGTTGGGCTCCCTGCCTATTGGCTGCAGTCTGCCTGGTTTGCTGGTTCCTGAGATCTTGAGTCAGCCCTAAACCCTAAACCCCAAAAGACCCTAAGCTGGCAGGGCTTGGGCTCGGCAGCTGCAGAGCATGTAGCCCCACTTCTTGGTGCGAGCCTCGGGTTGGGGCTTCTTAGTCGGGATCTCACGGCCGCCATGTTGGGGTTCGGGGATGTTGGTGCTGTTCCGGGTTTAGGCGCCAGGGGTCTGAGTGGGTGGGGTGTGCAGGTTTTGGTGCTTCGGGCGGTGCACTGGGCTAGAGGGCATGCTGCACCACTCTCTGCGTGCCTCTACGACCACAAACAACGCGGCCCCCAGCAAAACCCCTACAATCCTCACAAGGCCCCTGAAGGCCACTTAGGGCCCCTCAGAGCTTCCAGGGGACGAGGATGCCAGATTTGATTGCATCGATGTGCTGCAGAGCCTGGGTCGACTGGCCGCGCCATGGCTGTGGTTCGGAGATCTCGGGTCTTAGGGCATTTCGGGTTTCTTTAATGCTTTCAGGGCTTTGCCCTTCAGCAGCCGAGCAACACTCTCTGGGTTAGAAGGTCTCAACTGAACCTGAGGGGGCCCTACATTCCTAAAGGGCCTGAAAAACAGCCCCTCTGCAGCATCAAGTCTTCCAAGCCACCCGCATCTTCGTGGACGCCTTAAGCTCACATCTCCCTTCGAGGTGCCCCACGTCGAGCCCTTGCTCCGCCATGACAGTGAGGTTGGTACGTTTCGTGCGTTTGGGACTCTGGGGGGTCGGTTAGGGTAACCGGGGGCAGGGTTTTGAGGCTTGAGGCGGAGAAGTCAGGGCTTTCATTTGGAGGATTGCAAGCTAGTCAGGCTTTCCGCGGGCCTTTTCCCTCCTGTCCGCCATCATCCCCTCACCTCTAGGCTTCATTTGATTCGATCCTCAGTTTGGTGTTTCTTCTTGAAGACTTGACACCCCCCCTTGCATTGTACTCCATCAGGATGTGCGGGTGGTGGCACAGAAGCTCCTGGCCAGACTGGAGGCTCAATGTTGCCAGGGCTGCCACGTGCTCGGGTCCGAAGTAAATCAACCGTCATGACCGCGACATCTCCAGAAGCACGCGCGACGCCGCGCCAGCTGCGCCGGGGTAGAACGGTAAGGCCCCCTCTAAGTTCATGTGTATCCCCACAAGTGAGTTAGGGTGCCAATTAGCGGCAGAATTCAAAACCCCAAGTATTCAGAGCTCCCTCCACAGGGCGCGCCGCGGCCGCTCCCAGAGCAGCTGCAACCTCCAAGCGGTCCCAAAACCAGAACGGTGGCTCGGAGTGTTGGTCTTTGTGTTTGTGTGTGCAACGTTCAGGGTGTTGGGACACTTTACGAGGTTGGGCTTAGCTAGGATTGAAACCCGACGGTGCTTGAGGCCTTCGGAGGTCGGACTTTAGGTTTGGGAGTTGCTGGCTTCAGGGTTTATAGGGTCCAGAGGAAGCTGCATCAGGCTGCATGCACGAAATAGGGCGAGCCCGCAGAAGTGCGAATCTTGCATTCCAGTACACGAAGCCTGCCAGACGTCATCTGCTAATTACCTCGTTGCAGGCTCTAGAAGATCTCCGAAGCTTGAGCCAAGCAGAGACCCATACCCTGAACATCAAACCAAGTGTCAATTGTGTGGTCTTTTTCGCGGCTTGTTTGTGCAGAAGAATCTTGAACATATATCATACACTTAAAACTCCTGGCGCTTTTTGCCGCAGGTATTCGCAGGTCAGCGAGGTAGGCGGAAACAGCGAGAAAACGTTGTTTGGAGAAAAGGTCCGCAACAGAATCGCGGTGTATATTCGGCTTCGATCACTCACAAATATAAGAAGCCCACTCATGGACTGCAAGACTACGGAGGCTCCGTTTGATGCCCGGGAATTCGGGCTTTTTTGGGGTCGGGACTGGGGAAGGTGGCGTGCAGCGGAGACTTCAAGCGCCGGCGGCTGACAGGCGGAGAGGATATCGAGCAGCCAGGTGGCGTTGTGACAAATCCTTCCAAAAACTCACATGGGGGTTTACGAGATAAGGGGTACCTTATTGGGGTCCTCATTATAAGGGGATCCTACAAATTGGGGGTGCATATTGGGGTCCCTTCATATCGTACACCCCCCACGTCTGTGAAAAGTTGCCAACGTAGCAGGGGTTGCTGCAGAGCTGGGTCACCGGGCTTTGTTTCACTTATCGCCCGAGGTTTGCTCAGCTGCGCCCAAGAAACCTAGGCATGCCGCATCCCCGAAAGGCAATCGAAACACCACGAAACCTACGAATTTGCACCTAGAGCGAATCGTAGTGACGTCGTCGTGTAGTTCCCTGTCCGATAACCTTCGCCGGGCCCCTGCTTCAGGTGCCCGTCTTATTCTGTAGTGACAGTGGCTAATGTCTTTCAGTCGTGTCCTGTTTGTACACGCTGGTGGGATGAGAGTTTTGCAGGGAAGCCCTCCGGAGTTTTTTTTGAGACTCCCGAAGCACTTTTGGGGTTTCTCATGGCTTGCAGCCCTGAGCGTATGATACCCCCCAAGATCCCAAAGTCCTACTTTAGTGTTCTGAAAGGAGGGGGTATCAAGGCGGGGTCTGTAACCCAAGGTTTCCTATACTCCCCACTACTGCAAAATCCTAGGTACATCGATGGCATCATCCGCGAGTGCGTGAAGCGGTCTCGGCCGCTGCTGGAGCTGGCGCCGCCGCCGCCACCGGGCCAAGAGGCCTCCCCCAGCGAGGACCGGAAGCATGGTTTAGGGTTTAGGGTTTAGGGTGTTCGGGGCTTATATCCGGCTGCAGGAATCCGGCCTGGAGAAGCCTGTTGCTAAACGGGGGCTACAGATGATTTTGGGGCCCAGTTCACAAATGTGGGATGCCAGGCCGGGTTGGCAACTTGCCTGTGACCAAACCACAGAGCGTTGCCTGGGCACAAGTGTGCCGTTGCACCACTGGGCATGCCTACCTCATAGTCACTCGGGATCCTCGAAACTCGTTGACCAGCCAGGGCACTAAAAACAGTAGAACCTTTCTCTTACCCGACGAAGGATGCTGCAATGCCGGGTTGGAGATCTAGCACGGGATCATCACCATCTTCAACCCTAGCTGCTTGATAGAAGTATGCCTGTCCAGCATGGTAATGTCCTATCAAATGCTGCGCTGCTTTGTGCATGGCCTTGCAGCCTCAGCACTGGCCTCCTCCCCTTGGTTTGGCACGGCGATCGTTTCATCGTTGTGACATCCCTCGCATTCCCTCGCGCACGCGCGGTGAGGCAGCCTCGTCAGGCCGTCAACCTCCCAGGTGGGGAGACCTGGAAGGTTTGGGGCTGTGCAGGGCACAGTGTAGGGATGTATCGGGTTGACAGTTGCCTGCCGGTGAGGATTGCATGTTGGTCGCTTGTAGGCCTTGAACTCTGAAGCCAAGTAGCGCCCAAAAGTGGAGAGTACAGGCTGCTATTCTGCACAACGACTAGGAAAGTGCCAGTTTAACGCAAGAGCTCGACTTTCTGTCAAACCTCGGAAGCCAAACCAGGACTGTGCTCTACGTCCAGCTAGACGGGGGCGAAAAACAAACCTGTTCTGAAACTTCGAGGCTTCCATGACGAGGGTACAAGAGACATGCGGAAGGTTGTGCTACTTACAAGAACATACAACTGGAACGGCGTTGGCCTGGGGTTCTGCGCAGCTTCTCCACCGGTCCAAGGTCGCGCAGGCAAGTTCGAGAATCTCGAGAATCCCACCTTCACGGAGATTCGGTGCCACCAACGCTCGCAATCACGGGCCCGGTGCTGCTTGCCGCACCGCCACCGCCGCCTCTGCCGCAACTGCCGCCGCCGCCGCCACAACTGCCGCCGCCGCCGCAACTGTTGCCGCCGCAACTGCTGCCGCCGCAACTGCTGCCGCCGCAGCAACTGGCGCAACCACCGCCACCCCTGCCCAAACTGCCTGCGAGCCCGCATGGAATGCTCCTTGGTCCATGCCGTGCAGAATTTGGGGCTGCGCCTGGCACTCAGCTATCAGGGCATCTCACGGCAGTCAACTTTGACACTGGTCGCTCATAATGTAGAGAGGTGACCATTTGCGATCGGAGGCCTGCGCAGCCGCCTTTCCAGCTGCAGATCGGGCCGGTGTGGCCCATGTGGCAGTTGTGTTCCATGCACATGCCCGTGGACATGATGCCCATGATGACTGCGTCTCCGCAATTCGCAGTGCATCCGCGAGTGCGATTCAGCTAACATGCACAGGCAGATCCTTGTAACCACTTTGTACATAGCAAAGCGCGGCTTTGCAAAGCGGGGCGGCGCTTACTTGCTCATTTTTGACATTGGCCCTAGCCCCTGTCAAAAAGTCGCCTGAAAACAGCTCCGGCCACAGGAGTGCCCAAAGTCCACAGCCATGGCAGCTACCGCCCTGGCCTGCCAAGCCGAAAAGTTTATTGAGTCTTTGCATATCTCTGCAGACCCAAACCAAAAAAGATGTTGTTTAGATGACCTCAGCCTGAGGCAAGCAAATTCGTTTGGACCTAGCGCGCTGCTTTTCAGAGGCCAAGGGCAGAACCTTTCGGAACAGTCGCAACACTCAGAGTGTAGCATATCTTCAAAGATCACTTGCGAATTGGGCCTGGCAAGGAGTGTTTTGTTCTGCTGCACTTTTGAACTTTGATTCTTGGAGAGGTACCATGACGAACATGAGGTCGCTGAGAGCACTCGTGTCGCGAATGCGTTCTTCTTGTCTCTGTGATATATATATATATATATGTATATCTTAATGGGCGACCTGATCGACCACATGTGTCTTCGGTGACCTAAATCGTCTTAGCATCACGCGCGAGGTTTTACGGAACCCTGAACAGGGCTGTGCTGCTTGAAGGTTCGGGAGCGTGTCTGCACCAGTTGGCCGTGCATGCTATCATTTACCAGATTTACCGTTAAACCCCCCCCCCTAAACCCTAAATGTGGGTTTCTTAACGGTAAAAAACCCTAAATGTGGCCATATCACCAAGTCACATCCTTGGCAGGTTCCTCGCCTCAGCTGCGGCGCCGTGCGTGCAGCGCTTCGGCAAGTGCTAGAGGTGCATGTGCGCAGGCAGGGTATGGCAGGGTGGTGGCTTGGGCTTATCTTGGGGTTTATAAGGGGCTTCCGTCCGACTCGAGCGGGAGCGCAGCATTGAGCAAGAATGCAGCCTTGACATACAAGTCAGTTTTCGTGTAATGATGCTGGTGGCTTTCATGTGTTTCGTCAGTCTTGAATCGGGACCAAACCTCCGCAATGCGTTGGGCGACATCAATCATGCGCCCACGTGTCCTGGGTCCATCCCTGCGATGCATTTTCGACGTCCCAAATGGGCCTAACCCCCAAAAAAAAGCAAGCGCTGAAATGTTGCAGCAAAACGAAGCCAAACTGGCAGTGTAAAGTATTACGGCTGCCACCTATATCGACACCAAAACCTTCAGTCTGTTGATTAGGCTCCACACACTCACTGCCCTTCTCCAGCCGAGTCCAAAATCTCTGACCGCTGTTAATAAGCTCCGACAAAGGTCTTCCCAAGAGGACTAGAGACAGCCATCTGACGGCCCCATACCTCCTGCCCCCCCACACGAAGGTGACCAGGGAACGGGAAAGCAAGGGAATGCAGGCTTGCTACCGGGGAGGGGGGGGGGGGGGGGCAGGTCTCGAGATCTTCGAGGGGAAGCGCCCGTGTACTGCCGACATCTGAGAAGGGATGCTGTGCGCTTGAACCAGTGTTCGCGTTTCCATGCCGTAGGTGAACTGGAGCGCTGAGCCCCTGAGCCATATATATATATATATATGTAAACGATGCCAATTACTAATTGCTTAAGAACCCCCCAAAAAATCACAAATATTCCTCCTATTTCCTCCTTATAAGGGCAAGAGAGGGATTTGTTTGTTTTTGTTGGTGGGGGCGGGGGGGGGGGGGGTTCTTAAGCAAGCAGCTTATAGTCAATGTATGTCAAAAGGTAGAGATCCAATCCTTGCATGGCCCCAAACCTTCCAATGCCAAACCTCTCAGTGTCAAGGGCATCTGCTTAGCAGTCTTGGCGGAGTCCAATTCCCAAGCGGAACGCAGACGCACTCGATCTGGTTGCAGCTGTGGCTTGACCAGGTCAGGGCTATCATGAGCTCGCAGCGGTTATGTTGCTGGTCTGCTGGCGCCTCAGGGACAGGTCCAAACGCTGAACAGTATGCCCGAAGGCAGCCACAGGGAACCTGCCATGCAAGCGGTGGAAAGCGCCAGCTTCAGAATCAGAGAAACCGACGAGGACCTGACCTTCTAGGCAGTGAGATTGAGTAGTGCGGGAATGTGTGGGAAGTTGAGGAGTGGGGGGGGGGGGGTCTAGGGCACACTGCAATTTCGAATCTGTAGAGCACACCCTGTATCCAAGAGCCCAAAGCTCCTACTACCTCTTGAACCTTAAAATGCCTCTTATGAAAAACCCTAAAACCCCTAAACCCTAAAACCCTAAAACCTAAAAACCCTAAAAGCCCTGAAACCTGATCAACCCCGCGAATGCAAGGCATGGATGGCTCCTGGCCCTCCGACCCACAGCACGTCGCCGCCCAGAGCTGAGAGACCAAAGTGATGTTATTGGGTTTAGGGTTTAGGGTTAAAAAAAAGAGTTGCCATGATTTGTTTTCTTGTTCTTTTTTTTTTTTTTTTGGGGGGGGGGGGGGGGGGGGGGGGGGGGGGAGTCGGGAGGTGGGTGGCTCCATGTCATCTTCTGAAAAGGTTCCCATCCGAAGGTCGAAAACTTAAGATCGTCGCTTGGTTCTGGGTTTGTAGGGGTTGAGGATATCTAACACCCAGCATACTGGAAGTTTGCCCACAGTGAAGATCTCCGACCGAGCCATTGTGGCCTCTAGTTCCTATGCATGATGCGCGAAGCCACACACACACACACCCTTTTGCGTCCCTAAGCCCTAAACCCTTCTAAACCCTAGCCATTCTTCCAAGGAACAGCTTGCGGCCTCTACTCGAATGGGAGCGGTGGTGGATACAGGCACCCCGGGCGTGAAAGCAACGAGCTTGTAGAGTAGAGCTCGGGGTCTCAAGTAGAAACTGTCTTTGTACCACTTTTTGCACCGCATCCTCGATGATGCACTTCCTCAACACGGCGGAAGTATAAGTTCGGACGCATGATGATGGGCGTGCTTTGGCCATCGATGGTCGATGGCCATATAGACTCAGGTTGCTCAACCAGCCAACAGGATCCAACAGACACCCAAAATCCTCTCTCAGACCTCCAGCATCAAACCCTGAACCATCCTAAACCCTAAACCCTAAGCCCTAAGCCCTAAGCCCTAAGCCCTAAGCCCTAAGCCCTATAAACCCTAAACCCTAAGCCCCGGCATCTTTCTCAGACGACGTCCCGGTCTACGAAGAGCTCGCGAGCCTGGAGGCGGCTCTTGCGGACGCGCTGGCGCCGCTCCCAACGTGTGTTCGGGGTTCCCTGCGCTTCTGCTGCCGCAAGATTCGCAGTAGAACCCTAAACCCTAAACCCTAAACCCTGAGTTCGACACTCCCGAGGCTCTCCTGGAGGCTCTTCTCTACGTCTGGACCCTAGCTACCTCTTCCCACCAGCAGGTTTAGTAGGGTTCGTGTAACATGGGGGGTCTGAATAAATACTACTGGTATTCCCCTATGGTCCCTAGATAAATACTATCCTTGGGGTTTAGGGATTGGGTTTGGCTTTCTGGGGCCCATAGGCGGGAGCCCGACATCGATGCAAGTTGCTCTCCACACCCTCTCACCCGAAAACTTCGGCAGCCGTGTGATCTTGGGTGACGGAGACTTGGGTGTTGCTACTTAGGCTGGGAATTCTATGCCTTGCCCTTTTCGGGGCCGTAGATGTAAGGAATCAGGCGTCGCGCTGGCACTTGAGCAATCTTGGCTTAGGGCATGGAGTATAGCGTGCTACTCGTACCTTCAGCTCATCCACAGCCATTGCTCCCGAATGTTTTGTTTTCTGATGGCCTAGGATCACCGGCTCGCGGACATGTACGAGCCTAGACGTGGAACGCGGACAGGCAACGCAGCGCTGATACCACGACATCACCTGATATCACCAACATGACCTTCTGCTCTGCAAGTTGCCAGGTGATTGTGATAGGCCATGATTGGGGAGTCCAATATGTGCAGTTAGGGCCTTTTGGCCTTCGGGCCCGGCTGGAAGGCGATGCTGAGGACGACGAGGAGGCCGTCGTCGCCCGAACCTTAGCAAACTGCAAAAGCAGAAAGCTGTGGATTCTAGGGCACCAAGGCTTGTAGGGCCTTTCAAGGCTTGAGGGCCCTGAGTTGGGAAAGTCTATGGTGGCTCTTACAGTTCAAAGTCGAGCTTTAGCGAGTACGATCCACAGCAGGACGGGGGTCAAAGAGTTAGGGAGTGGTAGAGAGTTTGGGCTTCGGGCCTAGGGATATTCTATGCCGCCAGTCTTGCAGCCTAAAAACCCGCAGCCCTGTTGCCAAGGCAACTCGATGCAAGCGCATCTTCATGGCACTGCGAAGGGCCCGCCCGGGTTTTATTTCTGTGGCTGGAATGCTCTTCCCTGCTCCCCGGAACCATGCCGAACATGCATAAGGGCAGGTCCCTGCCCATCTACCGCCGGCTCCGAAGACAATCAGGGTGTCACCTGCTTTACAACTCCAAACAGTGCAGCCGTTTGGGCAGTGCAGCCATTTGGGTAGTACTGTGGCGGCTTTCGGATTTCGGATTGCCAACAGCTCAGGAAATTCAAAATAAGTTGCGAGCCTGCTTCGTGACAGGTCTCCCCGGACCTGGCCAATCAGGCACGGAATTACGTGCTTTTGAGTTTTGATGGGTGCAGCTGGGGTGGGGTATTGAAGGCTCAGTTCAAGATCCCTTGACAGATTGAAAGCTGGGACATGACGCCCCACGTGCTGCTACTGCGTTGGGTGGTCGCCTGAGTATGGCCCGAGGGTCGCCACAAGATTCAAGGGATCAGGTCTTTTGGACAGATCTGTTGCGCTCGGATGATTGCAGGGCTGGTTCAAGGCTTTCACCTAAGCCTGGCAAGTCAGACTCTGCAGTCTGAAAATGAACCAAAACCCAACCCCAGGTGAGGCTTCTTTTCCTGCGAGAGCTGCCATTCCCAGAGCAGCTCTTGGTAGCCAAGGGCTCAGAGCACGAGCAGGCTTGGTTCCCACAAGTGACGGCATAGAAGACCATCACAGTGACAGACACTGCAACACGTCATTCCAATAGCAACCACGACATCAGTAGCAGCGATAGCTACCATTCAGAAAACAGGTTCAAACAATGACAATAGCAATGGTGTTACCACAAACAGGAGCTGGATGCTGTTGGGGGCTGGAATATTTCTATTCGGGGCTGCAAAACACATTGCTGTATGTCAACATCCTCAACCAATCGCAAGGCAAGCTGTATGATGTTTTAGCGTCGCAGAATACCGTGGACACGATTCTGCCTGATGTTGCTCATGTTCAAGGGTCGCTTTATGAGCTGGGGGTCTTGGTGTCGTTTACGGCTGCTCCTGACGAGTGGGTGAGAGCAGTTGCTGATAGGGCTTTGTCTGATTAGTTTTGTTCATGTGCACTGGTGCTATCGTGGAGCGATGGTGCAGTCACAGTCCCGTCTAAGGCAGTAGCACAGCGCGGGTTCAAAAAAAGGAGCAAACTTAACACGAACAAGAGTTCGATTGTGCTGTTGAACACTCGACAAGAGCAGCAGTACCTCCACCGTGCGGATGAAGTCCCGAAACCGCAACAGTGGACTGAATTTTGACATGAACCACAAGAGCAGGTTCGAATGAAATTCGTCAGTGGTGTTTGCTGTTGGGTTCAAGGTGGCGTGTTTTCTTTCTTCAGCTTCTGTGCTAGACGGCTCCTTCTTCAGGACCTTGCGGGTCACGAGCCTGAGGAATTTGGTTCTCATGCGGCTTCGATGTTTCTGCACCAAGGCCTGGGATACACTTTTTGCTGACGCACCTTGGCATTTTTACAACACTCCGCAACGGTGCGAAACCTGGGATCGAATCTATAGTTACAGGGGCTCAGGTGGGAAGGTTTCGCTTCACCGGACAGAAGTCAAATGAGAACCATCCTTGAACATGTTCCTGTTCGAAAGCTACTACATCTGAACCCCATTGCACCCAGTGTCGGAGCAAGTCCAAGTCCCTAACTTTCCGACATCCACAAACCCATGCCGGACACCCTCCAGCAGTTCCATCCTACACAGGTCCTATGGTCCTAAGGCCTGGAAACCCATTAAGGCCAGCAAGACGTGAATGACAAAAAGCATCCTAAAAGCAGTCCCAAAGCCCAACTTTTCGGAGTCGCTGCCAGGCCCTTGTCTTCTACCAAGTGGAGGCCAGCCCCCAAGTGAGGCTGAAGATTACGCAGGTTTTGTCTGGAGAGTCCCCGGATCTCCTGGAGCGCAGTTGGGGATGACAATGCGAAAGGGTAGGAAGGAACAACTACAATGTTCAGCAAAATTTAAAAAGAGGTTGGAGAGATTGGTGCAGGTTTTTGAAACACTGCGTGAGATGGGGAGAACTCGGGGATTGCAGAGGACTCAATACTGGGGCAAGAATTTGATCAGGAGCCACGAATGAAAAACACGTGGTTCGAGACGCCTGAAATCGAAGCTGACAGCGCACCATGAGTCTAGCTAGGGGACGACAGCAACTATGCTTAGAGGGAGGAAAGCAGAGGCGCTCATGTGCAGAGCTTGCGTATACTCTTCATAGGCTTTCAAGGATAGAGTGGGGCTTGGACTTTAGGGTTCAGGCTGAGATATCTGTTGTGGCGCACTAGTTCAAGGAAGGTTGTCCAAGTGCGGCAAGTGCAATCCTGAAAGCCCTGGCCGCCAGTCCCCGAAGCCCCCAGAAACTGCAAGGGTGGACAGCCGGTCCCTTCCGCCGGAGCCCCACATGCTCTCCCCTGGCTTTGATGGGTGTGAAGGGGTCCTGTGGCAGACTGCGTTTTGAGAAAGAAAGAAAGAAATTGGAAAGAGAGACAGAAAGGTGCACAGGAAGGAAGGAAAGAAGAAAAAGGAAGGAATGGAGACGGGAAGGAAGAGAATAACACCAAAAACGAAACAAAAGAGGCAGAGAGACCGAGAGTTCCCATCACTGAGCTTGACTCGGGTCTGGATGGCCTTATTGGGGGCCCAATGTCCGCCAAAGAGGCGGCAGGTCTAAGAAGACGACTGGGGGATTCGCTAGTGTAGAAGAAAGGGAGAGGCATGCAGAGCAGCTTTGTCTTGATACTTATGTTACTTTGCTCTCATCTCCGTCAAGCCTCAACTGTTTGGGTTGAAGTTCCGGCTCACCAACATTCTTCCCGATGTTCCAACCTTTCCCAGGACGTTTCTGTTTAGGAGCTCGAGCCGCGGTCTAGTCTGTCCAGGTCCTCCCAGCAAGTGCGGCGCTTCCCTTGGCCGATTCTTTGGCCTTGGCGTGCTCCCGGCGCGAATTTTTCTTGGTCATGGAACATTGGGATATTCCCCCCTTATGCTACGTGACCGTCCTTAATGGGATTGGTAATCGGGGGTACTGGCGGCTGTTAGTATAAGGAGAACATCCCAAATGGAACACATGGTTCAACGCAAGGACGTGGGCGAAGTGCCCACTAGACTGCCTGATGATATGAGTAAGAGACAACCCAGTCTAGAACAACGATCCTGCCACGCCACTCAACTTGAGTGGCCGGCGTGGGGCTGGCGCAGGGAAGCCAAAGTTAAGCTTATCTCGCTTTTTTTCTCATTGCGAGAACCACCTCCCAGACCCACCCCTCAATCCTACAAGCCCAGCCACACCGGGCTTTCGATGATTCACCTGCCCGAAGGCCCAAGCCCCCAAACCCACCAAAACTTACTGTCGTGCTCAGAAGCCTGAAAAGCTTGAACTCGAAAATCCTACACCTAAAAGCCCTGCTTGGTGGGCAGGAAATCAGGCTTCAAATGGTCGACTGTGCTTGTCATTCTTCGTGTGCATTTTGAGGCACCCCCTGGCGCGCCCTTTATATAATATCAACCCCCAACTCAACTCATCGGGCATCGGGACCCTGAAGACTCCTCTAGGTACCTGAACTCATCTTCCCCCCCAGCACAGACCCAAAAGCCTAAGCACCCCAGGATGATCGTGGCAAGTGCCCCGGAGAAGCCCGAGGAGCGAGAGTCCCAGGAAAACCCGGGCAGAGGCACAGACTCGCCTTCGGAGCCTCAGGAGGGTTTCTTCCAGGCATACGCCAAGCTCCTGGTTCAAAGGGTAGTTTAGAGTTAGAGTATTTAGAGACCCAGCCCAGAAAGAGGGACAAACATCAGACAGCTCGATTCTCGGAACAACGCCCGGCCCTCAACCCCAATCCACGCAAGCCGAGGCTCTCACGCATCTCCGAGAAGGCCCTGGACGTCAGACGCCTCCTTGCCCTTGCCGGCGACCCTGGAGCCTTCGGGGATCATGCTAGAGAGTCGCAACGGTAGTTCAGGAAGAGCCTTGCACAGAGAACTGGGGTGAATGTAGATGGAATCTGTAGATTGCGGTTCCCTGACCCGTGTTCAGATAACGGTAAACCGCAATAAAGCTGCACATGCACCTGCCTGGCAGAGAACAGATTGCGTTTTAGCCTCCCACCCGATCTGCAACACTATGGCTGCCAGCAAGTAGGCCTCACGTGCGGTTTCATATGTCGGCACGATATCCAGAGCCTCCGCATGAAGCCATTGCTACTGCAGGCGCCTTATAAGGTACAAGCTTCTCGACACCCTGGGCATACAGACCCTAGACTAGAAAGGCCTAGAAAGGCTATGGAGGGCCAACTACATCCCAAGTCTTAAATGCCTCACAGCCCATGTGCAATCTAGAGGCCTGATCCCAGCATCCAACTCAAATTCTGTAGGTCCCAGGATTGCGAGTAAGATTCGGACATCAAGCCCATCACCGGAGCTTCCTTTGCTGGGCTCAGGCCTGCCAACTGCGAGACTTTGCGGCGCAAGCATCATGGAGCCTTTCCCAGCCTTGCAATGGTCATGTTACGTCAGATATTCTTATTCTATGTGTCGTTGTGCGTGTTTTTTTGTTGCTCTGCTCCTCTCCTACCGGTTCTGGTCGGGATCACATGTGGGTAGATAGATATGCGACGGCATGGGGCGTGATCGAGGTAGGCAATTGTGTTGGGTTTGAAGTTCAGAGTGCTTCTTCCAGTTCAACAAAATGGATGTATTCTCAGCCCATGTGCTCGCCCACCCAATCCCACCCAGAACCATAGGGAAAGGGGGGGTGAGACTGGGTACACGTAGGGGGGGGGGGGGGGGGGGGCAGACTACGTCACGATTTGCAGCATGCCTGTGGGCCCTTTGAACCTTTGAAATCTGCGTTCTGCAACCAGCATGGGGAAATCCCCCTGGCAAAGACAGAGTGCAAAAAGAAAGCCCGAAGCAAACACGACTACTCAACTCACAAATAAGATGACAACAGGCCAAAACAAAGACAGAAAGCTCGAGCCAGATTCCCTCAGGTCATCAGAACATTATGTCCTGTCTTGCACGACGATCCGCTCCTTGCGAGAACAGCAACTCGCACCCCCTTGATGTCCTGACGCCCGAGGAACACAATTTGCGTGCTGGCATAAAGGGTCCGACATGCTCCCAAACCTCCAACCAGATCAGCGAACACTACCCTGAGGCAGCCCGGCAGCGCGAGGGCATCCGGGCCAGTGACGAGCCTTGCGCTCGGTTGGGACCAGGTTTTGGGGTTCTGCGGGCTTTGGTTCAGAATGTTTTGCTCAGGATCTCGGTTTGCAATATAGGGTTATCTCTGAATTTCAAGTTACTTCTGCCGCTGCGAAATGTGACGCGATGGCATGCGCTGGCTGTCCGAAGTCGGTCGATTGCCGCAAGCACAGACCATGGTTCATTGGGGGCTTGTGTGCGGGAAACCTTCTCCAGCGGCAGGATCTTCGAACTGCGTCGTGTGATGATGTGCAGATGATGACTGCAGATCTGCACGAGCTCTTGAGCCGCTCAAAGTTTATCGGGACCCTGCGGTACTTGAATATTCACACCAAAGTGTTGTGAGTGTAGCCGCCTTGGGATGTAAACCGTCCATTTGAAGCAACAAACCGCGCAGATCATGAAGCTTGCGAAACCATTGCAATCCCCTCGTAAGCCAAGGCAACGGCTTCCCACAGCCCCCCGCCGCGTGCTATCCCAATGTGTCAGGCCTTATTATTTTTTTGTTTCTTCTTGTGGTCTCCCTGCACCGCGGTGGCTTAAAGTGGTTGTGAGTTGTAGAGCCTTTCGAGTTTGGGGCTGCGCGATTGCTGGCATCTTTCTCCCGCTGATGCGTAGAACAAGCCACTTCAGGTTTTGCAGATGCGTGGGGCACGCAAGACCAAGCACTCAGGTAAGACAGAGCTTCCTGAAAAGATAAACAGAAGAGCTACATGGGCAATTCCTGTTAGCTGCTGTTAGCTTAGAAGAAACAGTGGTTCACTCTTCTGCAGAATAATTTCAGGCCTTTTGTAAGACAGTCCACGATCCCGCCGGAAGCCCTTCGCAATCACCCATGTCCAGCGAGAGGCATCCAACGGCCTCCGGCACGGCCCAAGGCGACAGCCACTTTGACATCTGGTTTTTATCCTGCCCGCTGTTCTAAGTTGTACACCAGTCTGTCCTGCATAGCATTTCCCACGAGTCTGTCACAGTCCATCCCCTCGGCCAGCGCACGCGAAGCATGCGCAAGAGTCGTTTGGCCAGGATCGTCGCTACACTATGGGTGAATCCCTGGGTGGTGACGTGGTCGGCCAAGCACTAGGCCCGCGCCCCCTTTCGAGGTTGAGTGCTTTCACGACAGCTGCTACACTACTTTCCAGCAGAATACCCATGTTGTTTTCCGAGAGTTTCTGCAAAGTGCTGTCCACCATTCTCTTTTTGCCGCTCGAGGCTGGGCTGCATCACGGCTCTCTGGAGCGCTTGACGGGGTCTTCACAAATGGCACCGATCAGCAAGACGAGAGGTGCGGCAGACAGCCTGTCTTTCAAAGAGCCCTGCTAAGATTTGCGAATCCTCAGTCTTGACTTTTGTATGAAGCACAGAGCTTGCTTTTTTGAGGCCTGCGGATGGACTGAAGCTTTTGTGGAGGCCCTGAACCGTGAAGGCGTTTTCAACCCTGAAAGCCCTGCCAGGCCTCGCGCTGCTTCCGAAGCTGAACGCGCGCGCCGTCCCCAGTCCAGGGTGCGGCCTACTGAGTCCACCTCACAGGAGCGAATATTTTTTCACAAGAGTAGGAGCAGGAGGTGCCACAGTCGCCTGGAGAATAGGGCGACTAGGGGGAGGGGCCAACCGCCGCAAAAATGAATACCTCCGAAGGCGGGAAAGCGTTGCGGTTTTGTAAGCCCTGCACGGGGCCTTATGTCATTCATGTACGTCTTTGACATCTTTCTTCAGCTCCATTACCCTCGCACTAAACGAAATGCTGCGGCCTGAGCCCCGAGCGCGGAACCCGAAACCAAAGACCCGGCCAAGGCAGAGCCGACGTTCCTCGGAGCCCACACCCAGACGGCCGCCGAAGTCGTCGGCGCCGCCCTCCCCAGCGCTCACGGCCTCGGGGGGTAGGCCCATGGTGTTCGGTTGCGGCGTTGCAAGGGGCAGGGGTTTGGCACGATTGAAGAGTTGTGGCCGTTCAGATGCAACGCGTCCAGGGCTCGGGCTTTCCGCCCTGGGTCGGCTGTGTTTTCCAAATGCGGCATGGCTCTTGCACATCTTGCACGGATGCAGGCAATTTAGTTTCCCTGCAGAGAAGGAGTCCCCTGTCCCGTGGGGCCCTGAGGTACTTTCAGAAGCCTTAGGGGGCGTCGAGAGGCATCGGTGCTCTGATTGAAGCCCTCGTCAGACATCAAACATCCACATGAAAGCTCGTAAGTCGTAGGTCCCTGAGTGAAAAACAGATGCCAACTCTCGAAGCCTTGACGCCGATGCCCAGGGCTCCGAAGCACCCCTTTGGGTCAGGCCCTGCAAGCGGGTTTTTGCGCGGGAAAGTTTGCCAGTCGGGTTGTTTTCGCAGCCTGCATTCTGGGCAGAGACACCCTAAGCCGCCGCAGTTCTGGATGGCGAGCAGACCACTGGCTTCGGAGATGACATGGCCCTGGCTGACTCTGCCGGCTGAAGGGGCTACGGGGTAGTTTCAAAGGGGGAATGTTCAGGCCATTTCAGGCCTGTTACAAGGCCGTAGCGTGAAGGGTTCAACAGGGCGTAGGGAACATGGCCAGCTCGAAAAGTTGAGGGTTTCCAGGATAATCGTTCCACACTTTGACACGGTCCAGGTCGACTAAGGAAACATTGCGTGTTAAGGGCTTAGGGCTTTGAGTAGCCCAACGCCATGGCACAAATCGGGCGGTTGGGTGTTGAAAAGGTTGATGGCGAGTGCTTGCTAAGGGTTTCACGTCCGTTGGTGGTTGGTTAGGATTGAGAGATGCCGCGGGGCCGTTCAGGATCGTTCAGCAGACGGCTGAAGGGAAGCGCAGCAATCTAGCAGCATCCTCTCTGCACATGAGAGATGAAAGCTATGCAAGCAAGAACAAAGCCAGCCAAGTAAGAGTAGACTCATTTGTATGCAAAGCAAGTGCCCGGAGGGGCGCCAGCACTGAGGCCGTGCAGCAACCACCAGCTGCTCCTGTCCCAGTGACGCGGAGGTGGGGTTAGGGGCTTGAGTTGTTGAAAGTGTTTGGTTGCCTGTCGGACAGAGTCGAAATCATCTTGGCTTGTTTCCCAGAAATGCCCCAGCCCCAGGAATCTAACCCCAAACCCTAAACCAGTATCTGAATACAAGAAACAGCTGGGATAGGGGAGTGGCCCTGTTCAAATTCATCTCCGCAAAGGCTACGCTCTGCTATTGTTCAATTAGCAGAAGGCTGACTCCATGAACCCATGAACCTTGCGTGCCGTGTGCGAGAGTGAGCGTCGAAGCCCTAAACCAGACAAGCCTGCGGTAAGCCTCTTTCTCTGGTCAGGCCGCGCCATCAGTCGGAAGGCACAGATGCGAGGCCCGGCGAGCGCTGCTTTAGGGTTTAGGGTTTAGGGTTTATTTAGGGTTTGCGAAATCTCCTGCAGCTCGGCCACGCGTCACGAGGGGCCAGGATTGAAGAAGCGAGGGGTTTAGGTGATACAACTTTTTCTGTTGTGTGTGTGTGTGTGTGTCGAATCTTGTAAACAAAATTGGGTACATGCCCATCCCCCCGCATTGCTTGCACCTGGACTATTTCGACACCGTTTCGAAACACCCGAAGACCTGAAACCACTAGGCCAATAGATGTCTTCTCATACAACACACACCAAACCATCAGGCCATTGCACCTATAGTATTAGAATGTCTATGTCAGGCAGGCTGTCGCGCGGGGAAAACGCAAAAATGAAGAGGGGATATGCATGAGCCAACCTCTGCATACATGCGTATACCGATATTTGTACATATGATATCTGTGTGCGGCAGAGCCCACGAGTTTTGAGAGAAGTGGGACAAGGCGGCCGAGAATTTGGAAGCCTCAGGAACACCCGAAGTTCTCGCAGCACAAGATAGTCTTGTTGAAAGTGGTTAGCAGTGGGACGATACCTTTGATTCCGGGTTGGTGTTCAAAGTTCCTGGGCTGTTTGGGGTTTACCATCTGCGACGAGGGCGTCTGCTAGCAGAAAGACACCTTCCCACCTGAGCTCTCCGCCAGCCTTGAACCAGAAGTCTCCAAGCCTTATCAGGAAGCTCGCTGCGCTCTTCAAAGCCCCCCCCCCCCCCCCCCCTTGGGCCTTACGAAAATAGGGGACCCCAACCCCCCAATAGTAGGATCCCCTTATAATCTGGACCCTAAACCCAACAAGAAGAGAGGTTGGACCCTAAACCCTACCCCCCAAGAGCCCTCTGATGAATCCTGCGCAAGCTTCCTCTCGCCGGCCATCTCAGAGATCTCGGTCTGCACCAGCCAATCGCAGCCCAGGCCACCTTGCACTCCGAATTTACAGGCTTTCGGGGTTTAGGGCTGAGGGTTCAGGGTTTAGGGTTTGGGATGGTTTAGGGTTTAGGGCCCCCGATGCTTCAAGGATAGAAGAGAATGCAGTTGTATCTAACTTGGGATGTGCAATTCCAGGGGCGCGCTTGTATTTGTACTGGCCTTCAAAAGCCGCTCATGAGTCGCATAGCCGAAACCCCAAGAGTGCAACAGCAACCGAAGCCTTGGCACCGCCCATCCTGCGCCATCTTTGCTTGGACCAGGTTCCCAGGCCTCTTCAGCAGCAACGTTCTGCCAGCCTCTCCTGCCACATTCGAGGGTGTTCGCTGAGTTGAGTTTTAAGCACGTGATGTTGGAGCAAGGTTGAGGCATGTTCTAAAGGTAGCTTGTGGCGTCTTCAAGAGCCGACGAGAAAATCAGGGACCCCATAAATATAGACCCCCAAATAGTGGGGTTTCCTTATTCAATAGGGGCCCCAGCAAGGTAACCCTTATTTCGGAAACCCCCCAAATGGGCTGAACCGGGGGGAAATAGAGGTTTTGGAGCTGCCTCCTCTCACCCGAGCCTCAATCCCGGCCTTCGAAAGCCAGGCGGCTGCGGACCATATGCGCTCGCCCTACTGGAAAGAGACAGAGGGAGAGAGGGCCCACCAAGAAATTCCCAAAAAAAGCGGTTTTTTTTCGGGGGCCTCAGGCTCGGAGATCTTGAGGCTTAGAATGAAAGTTCTGACTTCTTGGGCGTCGACTTCCTGCAGGTTTGGAGATTTTTGGAGGCCGCTGAGTTTAGCAGAGCCACGTGGGCAGTTTAAAACCCAGCTACTGCCACCACGCCAACTCAACAACCACCTGCCTTTGCCACATTGCGTGGCTCATTGCTATGTGGGAAGTCGAACAAGAGCCCCGAACCCAAAACCCCTAAACCCCAAACCTCAAATAACCCTAAACCCCAAACCCTAAACCGCAAACCCCAAACCTCAACATCAGTTCAGTCAAGCTGCCTGTGCCAGGGATGCACCTTATCCACTGAAGCAGGCAGGTGGCGGTCCGAAGTCTTCTGGAAATCCATCTTGAACAGTGGGTGATGTTGGAATAAGGCTTCTGCAGACTTGTCGTACTCATATAAACATGTTGTGGGCCACGATCCGATTTGCAGCCAGGAGATTTTTGGGTCGGAGCCTTCCAGGAGGGCGTGAGTCTCGGTGTGGAACGAGTGACATGCATGACCTAACTCAGTTGCATCTGACAGCCGCACACCCAACCTGACGCTTGCCTGAGCTAAGCTTGCAATCCTTAATCCAGTTCAACCACTTAAACCGCTTGACCTTCCGAGTGGCTGTTGGAGAATCGCTTTGTGCGCACTGCCTGTCGGAGAGAGTGTGAAGGTTGAGAAGAGCCCTCCCACGGATGGGGTGAGAGCATCGCCGTATCGAGCTCAGTAGTTTAGGGTTTAGGGTTTAGGGTTTGCAGCAGCCTTTGTGGTTCACTTTTTTGGGGGGTTGAGAGGCCCTTCACTCATCAGGAGTGCCTGACCCAAGAGCTCATCTCAGGCGTTCAGATGGCTTTGCGTTGAGGGTTGTGTGCCTGATGCCTGCAATCCGACATCTCGCCCCAGGGCGCAGAGCTTGCTGCCTTTCCCTCGGGCTGCCAGGTTGCCTCCCCAGATTGTGGCAGGGCGCTGGGTTCGGGCCGGTTCGGGTGGAAAGCGCACCGTGGCCTGCTATCGCGCGGTGTTGTTCACTGAGGCTTTCGGGTTTGCCCCGCCCAACAAAAACCAAGGACCCGGTTATATTCCAGCATACGTAAAATGCAAGACAGAATGGGGCATAACGGTGCTATTCAGTGGTGATTGGTACTCTACCTGCAAATGGGACAGAAACAAAGCTTTCGATGTCAACCCTGTGCGCAGCCCCGCCAAGATGCATCACTGCTGCTTGCCCTGCACATCGGCGAATCTAGCTTTAAGCGGACGCAGAAGACAGCCTGACAGCCACTGAATCTAAACCCGCTTAGTTGAGTGCCCTCTCCTGGGCACGAGGTATCCGCAGTCAGCGGAGCGGGTGCCGGGGCCCCAAGATGTGCTGAGTGCTGAGCCAAACGTTTGTTTTTTCTGGCTTAGACGTTGAGCCTAGTGTGTGTGGTCTATATGGCATTTCTGGGGAATTAACCATCTACAGGTAGTGCTTAGGGTTGAGAGTTTTTGCAAAATGTGGGGTGGGGTGGGGCGTGGGAAGTGTTGGGGACAAGGTCGTTTCGGGTTTGGCGCTTGATGTTGAAGGGGCTTTTCGGTCAGGTACAGTAGAGAAGCGTAGGCCCTAAGGCTGCAAGCAATGCAGTTTGAACCCCCCTCCCCCCAAAATAGAAACCGCCACCAAACAGCCCAAAACATGTTTAAAGTAAACCTGTAGTTAAGGTCCCATTCTGTGAAAAGGGGAGGGAGGGGGGAGGGAGGGGGGGGGAGGGGGGGGAGGGCGGGGGAGGGCGGGGAGGGAGGGGGGTGATAGAGGCTTGGCGCCTAGTGCCGATCAGCTGCAGGCAGATGCCAGCCTCAACCTCCGTTGAGGCGGCTAAGGCAGGGAACTGAAAAAGACGTGCCATTCTTGGGATGCTCCCCCTTATACTGGCAGCCCTTAACAGTCCTAAATAGGGATTATAAAAGGGGTACTAAAGTCTCTATGAAGGGCTGTTAGCATAAGGGGGAACATCCCAATGTCATTACCTTATCTGATGAATATCAAGTTAGCACGTGGCCATCATGGTTGTGCATGTGCACCTTCACATGCTGTCGTTCTTCCGGTGTGTGTGCTGTCATGGGGGGACCTGCGTGAAGCAAAACAGCAAAGTTTTGTCAAAGCCCTTCCCCGCTTGCCACTTTGCGGCTGTGTTGCGGGCCCGATCAACGCAGTTGGTTACGTTTCAGTGCGATTCCAGCTGAGAAGCTGCCTCAACCTTCTTTTTGGCTTTCTTTGGCAGCATTGGACTACTGACTACATGGGTGTAAGAGAGGATCACTGCGTGCAAGCTCTTGGAAGGCAACAGCAATTCTTGAGGCTTGAGAAAGCAAAAGGCCATGCCCGCCACGCAAGCCCAATGAAGTCCCCGAAGTCAGCCCCCCTAACGAAGTATGTCCTGATTCTGTTATATCAAACCCAAGGGAATGTTAAAAATAGTATAGAAGTCAGGCCTTGCCTCTCAGAATCCCCTTTCGGCCGTCAGGCTGCGCCCCGACCCGCGACTCCAGCAGAGCTCCTTGGCACGCAGTCACCTCGCTAGCCGGCAACATCCCGTCGACCTGAAGTGGGTTTAGGGTTTAGGGTTTAGGGTCTAGGATTTAGGGTTTAGGGGTGGAGGTGAGATTTGTTCATGCCTCTACGATTCTCCTCGGTAAGGGTTAAGGGGGTCTGGGTTCAGGGGGGTCTAGGTTTCAAACCAGGTTCAAAGAAGGCTGTAGGTCCTGATGCAAGTGCCGGCCTGCCGTGCAAAAGCCCATGGCCCGAACCCACCTCCCAAAAACCCCACCCTTTGCTTTCTACGCGCGGGCCTGGAGGCCGCAAGAGCCCAGTGCTGAAGGCGTAATGAAGGACGTCGGGGATCTGCTTCCGGAGAGTTATTGAGGGATGAGACGATGGGGTGCTGATGCATCAGGGGTCGCAGAATATGGGGTGGGCTCCGAAATTGGGGATACATTGGGTCCTTATTAGAAGGGGATCCTACTATTTGGGGGTTTGGATGAGGGGCCCCCACCATCGTAAACCCCCCCCAATAACTTCAGGATTAAATGAAAGTTTGTGCGTCTTCAGGGTACTGGTGGCATCTTGAGACTGCCTTTTTGGTTGGGCAGTCGTCACGAAGAGGCTTTATATGCATAAGTTTACGAGTTTGCTCGGGGGTTCTGCGTAGATGGCGGCCGCCAACTGAAAGAAGCACTGTAGTTGGTGTAAGGTCATGTTGCAGATATCAGCAGAAATCGCTCAGCACCTGGGCAAACAAACCCCTACAACTACCCTAATACGAGAGGCAGCATCGTAGTTTGTAGGCTGGTTCCTTCGAGGGTTTTGTGCAGGAGCCTCTGCGTGCCGGGATGCAGGTTAGGGTTCAGTTCAAAGTTTCCCGCAACGATGCTCCATCGCACAGCTCCACGGCGTTGAGGCAGTGGACTCCGAACGGCCTAAACCCGGCATGAGCCACCCCTGACTGGAGAACGCCCCCGACACGACCAGACAGCTTTTGTGTATGCATTTGTTTCTCCGTATGTTTGCATAATTGTGCATATATATATATATATGTATATATATAGTAGCCCTATCAGGCCTGGACACCCAAGAATCCAACCATGACCTTCTTCCCCGAACCTCGGTACGCCCCCAAGGCATGAGCCTGTCAACCCACCGACTCCTGAAAGCCTCATTTAGAAGCTCAAATCCCCGAAGGCCTACACCCTAACCCTAAACCCTAAACCCTAAACCCTAAACCCTAAACCCCACTCCCAATAGAGCATCCAGATCCGGAGGATCTTGACGCTTTGCAAGCCATGCTCAACTCCTTGGGAAGCAAACCAGGTCACCTTCTAGAGGCGCGGGGCTTGGAATGTGCCCTTTGAGGGTTTAGGGTTTAGGGTTTAGGGGCTCGGACTTAGACTAGTCTCAGCTACTGTGGCCAAGTGGCGCAACAAAGTGCGCCATGCAAGAGGTTCACTCGGACGTAAAACACATGCTTCCTTCGTGTTCAGCACCGGGTGGTAATTAGCACAACCTCGGCTAGGCGCGCAGCGCAGACCATGCGCCAGCATCTGAACCTAACGGAGACTCCAACAAGTGCAGACGTCAGCCCGCACCCCCATCAGCTTCAAGCCGAAATGCCACGGCTCCTTGCGAACTGGGACAAGCTGAACCCTGCAAAAGCCCCTGAGTTTGGACGCAGGCTGGTAGCTGACTGAGAGCCTCGCCGTTTGTGGGCCTGAGCTCATGATGGCCAGCGTCGTCTTTGCAGAGTTATCGGGCTCAAAAGTCTTAAGCTTCAGCAACTACCATGCCATGAGTAAGTTTTGTGTGGCCCAAGAGCTTATACGCCCTACACTCCTATTACAAAACAACATTAAGAGTAACAATAAGAATAAGAATAAGAAGAATACTCATAATCATCATCATCATCATCATAATTCGGGAGACTTCGGGCGTGTGCGACCTCCCCAGTGGGTCGAGGGAGCATTGCTTTGGGGTTAATATCGAGGCTTCGGCTGAGCTGCAGAAAGCGTACAGCACTAGCATTTAGGGTTTAGGGTTTAGGGTTAGAATGCAAATGTGTCGAATCCTCGGGGTGTTTACGACCACTGCGCTTGGGTGGACATGTCTTGGATGACCAAGACTGTGCCCTGCAGCACTGGACCAGGAGACCTCATGCTGTAGGGGGCATCATGCGAACTACGAAACATAGGTATGTAGGTATAGGAGAATCGTGCTAAAGAGCCCTAAATCTACAGCAAGACCGATCACAGCAATCAGTCCCACCAGTGCTGGCCGTTAAAGTTTGATGCAGAGAGGGCCTCTGACTTCAGGGGCATCCAAAAGAGTTTCCTGTTGCAGGCTCAGATCTATTTCCAGGCGATTGTATTTGAAGCTTTTCATAGGCCGTACCAATTTTGCGCCGCATCAATGAAATAAGCCTTTAAACACCTTCTTCCTGGGGCGGCACGACCTGAAAAAAGCGACTCCAAAAATTAGACCTCATCTCATAATCTCCAACACGTTTAACTCTCAGCGAACCCTACAAAGTCTACCAACCCCGACCGGGAAGGCCCTCTCTGTGACCAGCCCCTCAATTCCAGCATGCTGACTGCAGTGCTGCATTGGATTGCAAAGTTTTGGTTTAAGGTTTGGGGTTAGTTTGGGCATCACCTCGGGCGAAGTGGCAAGCCTGTTGCACAAAAGGCATCGCCTCAGCAGTCCTGGGTCAAAAATAACAAGGTGGTGATGGCAGAGCTGGATCCGGGTGGGCTTGCCCGCAACCCTCAACCCTAAACCCTAAACCCAAATTCTAAACCCTAAAACCTTGTGCCATGGTTAAACTCCTTCCAGTTGTGGTTCTAGCATGGTGCAGATCCAGGCATCCGCAACTTGGGAGGCAACTTGGGCTCGGGCTTTGGCACAGTCCTGACCTAAAGCGGTGCGTCTTGGTATAATAAAATAAAAATAATAACAATCATAAAAATAATAGCAATAATAAAAACAATACCAATAAAAAAAATCTTGTCATTATTCTGATTATGATTATTATTGTTATTATTATTATTGCTACTATGTGCTTAGGGCCTTTTTTTGCAGTCGGGCTGGAGCGATTGACGGGTGTCCGCCATGCTGCTTGGGCAGCACGCGCCTTTAAGCGCTTGGGGGGTGTGGTTTTCTCGTGGAGCTTTCTAGGGATTCTAGGGCCTGATTCGGTGCTTCGCCTTAAGATGTGAAGCACCAAGCACAAGCAGTGCTCCACGAAGCTTCACTGCGCAGACGACATTCCCCTTTGTCGTGCCCGTGTTCGGGGCCTTTCCAAGTCTAGATGTTTGAAGTTGATGCGGACAAGCCGATTGGAGGCATGCAGCCCGGCATCAAGTTCTGACAGAGTAGGAAATGCAGACCGAGACAGAGGCAGGGAGCGAACGCTTTGGGTTCAATCAAGTCCTGTCTGGGACCGAAGGAGCAGCGCAAAACTCGTATGTCTGTACCATGCGCGTGCGTGCTTGAGGGGGATCCTCGACGGAGTGCGCCAAGGAACCACCGTGCTCAAATCGAACGTGAGCGTGCGTAGAAAAGCTCGGGCGTTCTTCCGGCGGACGGTCATAACAATAATAATCGTAGTACTAACAATAATGTTGCTTCCTCGAACTTGCAACTCCAATCCTGCAATCCGTCGAGCATGAAGGATGATCGGAATCCGGTCCTGTCCCATGAGGCTGTTGCAGCATCGTCGGAGGCCTGCGGGTCCTCTATAATAATAATAATAATAATACCAATGATAATAATCATAATAATATATAACAATAACAATAATAATAATCGTAGTAGGGGCAGCCACAGCGTTTGATTGTTCATGAAGTCAAGTAAGCCTTCTTGGCGTTGCGGCCTGTTTCTTGTTGTGCGACTGTCCGCTTTGAGTGCGAGCGCTATCGTCTCTTTTAACTTGCTCCTGAACTGTTTGGGATAACACCTTCGTGATCAAATGTCGCGCTGTATGAGCTGTTGCCGTTTGTCTGAAAGAAGACACAGAGGAGACGAAGAGGACGAAGAAGAAGAGGGGTCTTCACGCTGAAGAGTTGGCAAATTGAAAACATTGCGTTGACGCCCAAAAAGCTCCCCATGTGAATCTGCACGAACTTTGACAAACCGACTTCCACGGCTACTCGACTACTGTACTGACCTGTACTGTACCGGCAACACTAAGCGCCGCTGGTGATGCCGGGAATGCGGCCCGATGTTCCGGCTCAGCACCACATCAGATCGCAAGTGTGAGGCTCTCCACGTGGCCAGGGTGCGCTTCAACGTTTGTGTGCGTATAGGCCTTAGAACCACCAAGCGCATCCAAGCGCAAGACGAACCCTCCCCCCCCCCCCCCCCGATGAAACCTTGACTTCTACAAGCATGACACCCTGCCTTGCTGCAAGACGATTGCTTTGGAAGCATGTGGGTATAGCGTTGTTCAACTAGGTCAGCGGGTTCTTAGCTTCAGGTTTTGGGGCAGGGTTTGCAGGGCTGTCGCTTACAGTGTGGTCACAGATTACGGGAAAGAGACCTCGTTGCTCAAACGATTGTTGCGACCTTGTCCTGTTGCAGCCTGTGGATGTGGGCGCCGTGCCTTTGTCAGGTTGGTTTTAGTTGTTCGGAAGACAGGGTTATCGGCTGTTCAGTTCTTGGCCCCATCCCTGCAGGAAATCTAGCGATTGCTTAGACCCTAGCAGAGGACATTGCTGCGGCGAAATCTGTCAAAATACTTGCTGCCTGAGGACAGTTCTAGGCTTCAGTCCTAAGGAATGCACTCTCGCCCACTGCTTCTAAATTGGTGCTACATCAGACTGCCTTCGGTCGGACCTTTATATGCTTCACATCTTTGCGGATGGAACTTTTTATCACAACTTCAGCAAGAAGAATACAAAGCAGAACCTTCCGATCATCAATAGGCTGGACTGGATCCACACAGCTTGGGGTTCTCAGCCGTAGGTTCACACTTCCGTGACTTTAGTTGCTCCCTACAGCTCTGCGAAGGAGGGCTTATACAAGGGCTGCGTTGAGCTATAGAGTTTGTGATGAAAAGCTCGCGAGTTCTGGCGAAGATTCTGGTTGATGCGATGTAGTTCGAGGCTTTCCTCCCACGCATGGCACGACATTTCCGCAGCCGTTGCCGTGAAGCTGACCGAGCCTGCAGCCTAACAACTGAGCGCCCTGATAGCTCCGGGATGTTTAGAGGCCCACCTTCGTAGACAGCCGAGCAGGTTCCCCAAATCCTTGTGCTGGAAACCTTAAAACGCGTCATGATGCTCGAGCTCAATTGACGAGATGGGCCACACGAGGCGATGTGGGGGCATCATTTCGGCTGGAGACCCTCTGTCTTGGGGAGTTGAGATTGAGTTTTCCAGCATAAAGCGGAGAATCGGAGCCCTAAACCCTAAACCCTAAGGAGCCCTGCAATCCTGCAGGGGCGACTTGCGGCCCTTTCGCGCGCTGTGCCAGCAAACTGCGCTGGGAGGAGCGCTGTGTGGGGGACTTAGCTATAAGGCCCTAATGAGGTTTAGGGTTTAGGGTTTAGGGTTTAATTAGGGTTTAGGGTTTAGAGTCTAGGGTTTAGGGTTTAGGGGGGAGGCAGGCATGCAACTCGAACATGCAGAGCCCTCTAAAAAGTAGTTGCACATCTCTCTGAAAAGTAGTTGCGCGTCTCTACCTTGCTAGCAGACGGCCTTGAAAATCCATACCTTCTATTCCGAGATAAACCCTTTGAATGCCATGTGGCAAGCCTGCAAAAGGTCCCTCTTACCCGAACCAAACCTCCCCTAGCGACCCTAGCCTCCGAAAGCCGACAAGCCTGAAGCCTGATCCTACAGTTTGCTTAGGGTTCCGGGTTTAGGGTTATATGCTGCAGTCAATCTGAGGTCCATGGGTGTTTCTCGGACCCGGCCTCCGCGACCTTCGCTTGGACCTGACGAGGCTCCAGGGGGCATAAGCGCTCTTGAGAGCTACTATTTGCTTAAGAACCCCCAAAAATTAAATTATTTTACTTCGAACATCCCCACCCTGTTTTGGTGGAGATACTCTGGGGTTGGGCACTGCAGGGACACTCTGGGGCTGGGCACGCTCGGGACACTCTGGGGTTGGCACTCCAGGGAGACTCTGGGGCTGGGACTCTGGGGTTGGGCAAGGTCCACGAAGAGGCACAAGGCACTCCAGGGAGACTTTGGGGTTGGGCACTCCAGGGAAACTCTGGGGCTGGGCCCTCCTGATGGGCAATGTAGGGAAAGTCTGGGGTTGGGCACTCCAGGGACACTCTGGGTTTAGGCACTCAGGGACACGGAGTAGACCGGGCGAGGAGAAAAGGAGAAGACCCCGCACCGAAGGTGTGGAAAAAAAACCCATAATCCCTATATTACCCTTATAAGGAAGAGTATTCTATTTTGGGGGGGGGGTTCTCAAGAAATTCGTAGAGAGGGGCTTGGCTAGGGGCAAGCAGGGGGCTTTGTAGTCGGCAGTTAACATGCTGCTGTCGGGTTCCAGAGCCTTTGGGTTTCGGGTTTAAGGTTGCATTGTTGCGCACACCAACCTGCAGAGGGGAGATCTGTGGCATTTCAAGGGTCTTGCTGGCAAGCAGGGTTCTGCTGCGGAGTCGCTACACCTGACCCCTTTATTGGATGCTGGTTTACTGGTCATTGGGCATCCCTCTTATTCAAAGCGGAGGGCCTTGTAAGAATGCCGGAACCTCTCTAAAACTCTTTGCCTCAAATTGCTTGGGTGAATTCGAAGACCCTTTCCTTGCAGAGGCTGTGCGACGCTGGACCAGGCCGGTCCTGGCTGGGAGGTTCTCATCCCCTGAACCACAGGGGCCCAAACCGCGGCATCCAACCTTAAAAATTTGGGCTCTTAGGTCGTGACCCTCTTAACCTACCCTGCGCGGCGCAGGTGCGCAACAGAAACCTTGATGGGGCTGTTTCAGGGCTTTCAGTGTCAAACGACCGGCAAATGATGGAATCAAGAGCTCGAAACCAGTCAAGCTGCGAAGCCTAGCCTTTGAGCCAGCCTTCCTTGGCGCATGTGAGCTCCTAGGCGGAGAGTATGCAAGCTCTGGAGCCCGAGAACTGTGCACTTTGTGGTTTTTTGGTTTAGGTCTGCTTCGCCCCTTTGCGCTCAGGCACGCCATATGGCTGCAATCGGACTCTTACGTGCCATGCCCAGTCAGGTTGTGAGGACACAGCCAGTCCACAGTCACACTTCGGTGTGGTGCCGTTTAGGACTCGGTTGGGACATAAAAGCTGATTTCGAGCTTATTGAGGGTTTAGGGTTTAGGGTTTAGGGTTTAGGTTGAGGGTTTAGTCTGGAATTTGGAGAGCCGAATGAATGGAAGTCCATGTTCGTAGAACTAAGTGTCCAACCGTTTGCATCGCCCAGTGCCTGGAGTTGCGTGATTTAATGTGGTGCGTAAGATGTCGGCACCGTGTCAGTGTTGGCATTCTTCAAACCCTATCAGATGTGCAAACCGATACAGGCCGCCCTAAAGCTTCAAGTGAGGGTTGTTCAAAACCCCCCTTGTCTTCGAGTTATACTGGGGCGACCATCAGATGATGGAAATGAGGGTCTGCGAAAGTCCGCGATGGGCCCGCGAAAGACAAATCACGCTTTCGCGAAGTTTTGTGTTAGTACTGTTTGTGCTGAAACTAATACGGGTGTAAAATAGGCTCCGCGAAAGTCCGCGATGGGCCCGCGAAAGACAAATTGCTTTTCGCGAAGAATGGTCGTTTTGCCGTGAAGCAATTTCGAACAACCGTCAAGTATCTATCCATTACAAAGCCGTATCTGGATGGGATGTGGAGTTGTGGCTTCGGGACCTAGTCAAGCCGTCGACATCCTTGCAAGATCGGCAATAGGCAGTGGAAGCCGGACAATGTACCATGTGGTGCGCTGTAGTCTCTCTCGGGTTGCCCTTGGTTGTAGCCATCATCAGCATCAACTTGCGTGAGGCGAGTCCGTTCTTAAATCGAAGCCACTCTCGAGATCCCAATTTCGTTTGTAGGCCTGCTTGTGACGAGCTCTGTGGCGGCAGCTCAAGCTCAGAGCCGCGGGGCAGCAATGAGGGCAAGCACAAGTTTCGCTCCTATGACTTGGGGTGTCAGGGTGTGAACGGATGTGAGGGTCCTTGCATATGCAAGGAAACATGTCGAATGTTAATTAACACGTAACTGGTGGAGTCATGGTTCGTAAACTAGGTCAAGTCTCCGGACAACTCATGGAAGGGCAAGGTGAGGGAGGCAGCAACAGCACCCGTCATGGCGCGTAAGCAAAGCGCCCCGACGGCTAGCTGTCCGGAGACAACAGGTCCGGGGGACAAGGGAAGCGGAGGGGCGAGTTGTCCACTGCCAGGGTTGCGGATAAGGCCTTTAAGGGCCAAGATGCAGTCGGCAGCGACAGGCAATCGCCGGGTCTTGGCACTTCCCGAAATGGGCTCCCGAGGCCCAAGCACCGTCAGCGCGTCACGGTGCATAAGCGACTCCAGCAAACGTGGGGATAGGGTGGAGTGGCGCATGAGTGGTGCGCACGGGAAGGTGGGGGGGCGAGTTGTGCGGGCAAATGGGGCGGGGGCTCTTCAGGCCTAAAACCAGGACAAGTCCGGGGTCTGCCCGGGTCGAGATATGGGACTTGTGGTTTTTTGACAGTAGGGCTCACCGGGGTCGACAGGGAATTGGCAGGTTTTGGACCTTCCCGAAATTGGCCGTAAGTTCCTGGATTTAGAGCTTCGATGCGCACTAGAATTGCTCCCCAGTGTTGACTGGCATGGCGCATGAAGCACGACTTCTCAGATCCCGCCCGCCTGCAGTTGCGAGACCGACTCATGGTAGAGTATTCCGGCAACATCCTGCAACGTGATGAAACTCTACCTCTTGGAGTCCCAAGTCATGGTACTCTCTCAATGTCTCTGACATGCCCTCCAACTCGCAAAGCTTGTTTTTTCTGAACTCAACACACCACAATTGAACCAGAGGTCGCTCAGCCCGCAAGGCTTTCAGTCATACCTGGCGGGCTCCACAGCATGTGTCTACTTCGCGCCTGAGGGTTGCTGGGTTACCTGGGGCTTAGGCCGGAGTTAGGGCATAACCTCGACCTGGAAGCCTTTTGCATCCCCAGCCCTGACATGTTTTGAAGTCCTGGGTCGCAAAGGTCTCCTTCCCTCTAAGTCCTCAGGCATGTACTTCCGTCATAGGGAAGACACAGTGAGATTGATGTTGGTGCGTTTGTGGTGGAGGAGAGCGGAATCTTGTGACGAAGGGGATGGGGGGGATTCGGCTTCGGGTATCGTAGTCGGAACTCGGATTCCTGAAGTCTCTTTGGGCTTTGCACTATGGCCCAAGTTGAAGGAGATCAAACCGTTCGAACCGGGTAAGCGAAGAGCGTCAGCCCTTCAAACAATCGGAATTCCTTCATGCCGATTGTATAGGTGGAACTTGAACTAGCCAGGCTTGGGGTACCTCTCATTTTGTATTGTTGTTAGTTAGAGTGTTTAATTCATCGTTCTTTTCAGGTTTCTTTTGTGACTACTAGTGCTACTCTTATTCATTCTTATTAGTGTGAGAGCTCCTCCGCGCTCAGGACTCCATCATGTCCAGCAATCCTTTCGGAGGCTTCGAGGGTCACCTGAGTAGCTTGAGAACTGCTCACCGCGGCTTGAGCCAGAGTCTGAAACATCCCGGCTTCGTTCCTCATGTGCCTAATTGGACCTTGTTGTTCCTGGGCATGAACTCATCCGAACAACAAACGGAGGGAATACCTGTATTAACTCAGCGTGCTGCTGGCGAACAACAACTTGGGGCCCCTGAACCCCACACCCTCCGCTCGTTGTTTCTCGTGCATAAGACTCAGTATTGGAGCAGGTAACATGTAGCTTTTTGGGGGGCAGGGCGGGAGAGGTATTCTCCCCATGTTCCGCCAGAGGTTTGCCAAAAGCGAGCTTCCCTAGACAGACGTAGGAGGAAGTTGCCTTCGAGAATGCTAAATGGAGGTGCCACTCGATTCTTCTTGCAAAGTCGCCTGGGCAGGCAGGTGTTAGTCTAAAGGTTTGCCTTGACTTCGACTCTCCAGCCTCCCTCCCGGTGCTTTGCTTGCCGGCCCGCGGATGCATGTGCCAAGTCGTCAAAAAAATCCTGCACTGCCAAAACCCTATACGATACCCTCATTCCTGCTGAGTGGTCTTGCGGAACAAGAATCCCGTACACCTCGTCTGGCGCACAATCGCGCATCCCTGCACCCCTGCTACCTGAGCCTGTACACCCATCGACCCGTTGCAGAAGCCCGCGAACGGCGCAGGCGACCTGGAACCCTGGGAAGTGCCCCAGGCTGCCTGGAGTCTTGGGTTAGTGTCCTTGACAGGGACAGCTCGGGCAAATGCCTCGCATTGTACACCTGCTTCTTCCGCAGGTCAGAGGTCTGCCGTTGCCTGCAGCAAAGAACCCTGGAATGAGCTCAGCAAGAGCACCTTTGCTCGAAAGCAACTGCTTACTTCACCATATCTCCCACCTTACTTGTAACACCCTCTCGCTGCCTCCACTTTCGCAACATTGCAGGTGGACCTGACGGAGCCAGAAGCCTTCATCTTTGTCTCGCAACGCGTGGCGGCCCACCCTTTGTGCTGGGAGTTGAGGACACTTGTAGATTGCGGGGTTAAGTGTTAAGAACCTCGGCTTTATCACTTTCAGTGCTTCAGATATGTGGGATTTAGGGAATCTAGCTTTGGAGTGCTGGGACGCCTGCTACGACGGCTATGGCGGGCCCTGAGGGATGATGGCCATCGGCTTCCACTAGTTGGCAAGCGCAAAGGTGTTAGCTTTGAAGAAGCTCTACAGACCTGAGCTGCAGGCTTGCGAACCCCCAGGTTGTTGTGAGGATATGGGTGGATGACTGCCTCTAAGGGGGGCCTTGGCTTTGCGGACTATTGCAAACCCAGGCGCCACACTTTGCCCCTTGAGGTCAGGCACTGTACGTGGCGCTGCGGACGCTGGCTTTGAAACTCCGGGATCCGACGTCCAGGGCCTTGGACCAAGAATGACATTTCGAAACATGAACATGAGTTCAGATCCCACCTGCGTTAGGCCATGGTCTTTATGAGCTTCTCGAGATTCTGTAGCCCAACTCCTCGATAGACTTGGCTGAAGCAAGATGCCAGACAGGATGTGCTTGGCTCGCTTGCCTCCCCTGAAGTGTGGTGCAAGGGAGTGCACGTGCAAAATGGCTTAGGCCCGCTTAGCCCCGCCAGCCACACAGCAAAAAAACAACGAAAGCATAAGCCTAGTATGTAGTTGTTGTTGGCATCTTTCTACTTATTATGTTGAGTTGTTTTTGTTGGTCGCTCGTCCATCCCCTGTTGTCGTGATTGGTTTATTCATTCTGTAAATTGCGACAAGTAAACCCGATTAGACCATGTCAAACCATATGAACCCCATCTTAAACCAATCTATGTTAGCCCATATTATTATACCGTGCTCAACCATATTAAATCATATTACACCATGCTAAACCCCATGATATCAAAGCATGTTGAAGCATGTTAACCCGCAGCTCTCCTGGCTTTGGCCATGGGGGCTTCTGGCTCAGCTGGGCCTGCAGAAGCCGAGCAAAGCGAGGAGACGTGGGGTTTAGGGGCTTTCGGGGGCTTTCAGGGCGTCAAAAGGGCTTTCGGGGGCTTTCAGGGGCTTTGGGGCAAGAGGGGTACAGGGGCGCAGGGATACAAGGGTTAGGAGTCGAAGCTTCGAGCTCAGGAGTTAGGCATCCTTTTTTTTGGGGCGGAGGCCGAGAGGGGGGGGGGGGGTCAGGGAGATGTGGATTTGGGTTGTTCGATTTTTTGGGGTCTGGGATCATCTTCCGCCAACTTTGTGGGATAGAGAGAGGTAGCACTTTGAGATTCGAGCTTCGGGTGTCCAGGAGATTTGGAAGGCCTGACGTTTCGGGTGGTAGGGGGGGGAGGAGGACGGCGGAAGAGGAGGAGAGGGTCTCGACGCTCGGGCCCTCACAGTTCGGAACCCCAACTTGGAGCTGCACAACAGACACCAGTATAGCAAGACTCGGAAAACATGGATACTGATACCTTTACGATTTGCCTTTGAAACCTGTGTAACCAATATCCATGGGCCAGCTGCAGAAATGTTGCAATGTGCCGGCCGCTGTCAGGAGGACTCCTTTGCGGAGGTCAGTGCCCAGGTGTCGACTCGTGAAACTGGGCTAGCTTGAAGTCCTCCAGCCTGTAATCCCTGGAGGTCGAGTCGTGGATTCAAGCGCACCCCGTCTTTGAGACCTTGATCGGTGGAGCGAGCCTCGTCTGTGAGAGTCAGGGGCGCTCCGCGAGTCAGAAGTCTTCTGCATCTGCAAGAAAACGGTGGCTTTGTGGGCTGCAGTTGCAACTTCGATGTCCCAGTGCCCTTTGAGTATGCAGTATGCCCCATCTTCACGTTCAAGCAAATCACGAAGATGGCAGGAAGCTCAAGTGCTCCGCCTGTCCTGTGGCGGCACATGCATACCAGCAACTTGGGCACGCATTGTCGCAGCCCTGCTAACGGTTGACCTGGCATCTTCAAGCAGCTGTTTTCCCGTCGCCTCCTGCGCAAGAAAGCGTGCAGAGCATGTAGAGTTAAGACATTCATACCTCGAAGAGGATGATATCCGACAAGCCTATAAACCTCGGAAGCCCCAACCCTGAATGGCGCAACCTGGAACCCTTATGTCCCCAACAAAGGTCTGCCCTGACAGACGACAACTTCGGCATCAGCTTCAAGCAGCCTCTCCAGGGCACGGAGAGTGCCTTCGCCTGCTTTAACCAACCAAAACAAGACTCTGGCTTGTTAAGGGTAATATAGGGATTGTTTTTTATTCTTAAATAGTAGTATCAGGGTTGACACCAGGCTGACGCTCCTTGTAGTAGACTGCAGCGGGAGCCAGAAGTTCAAAAAATGCTGGAGACATCGTATTTTTCCAAACGTCCGACTCGATCCTATGACTCTGTGTGCCGATTCCCATGAACTGGTCGTGCCTGCATGGGGCGACAACATGATGAATGATGCATCTGACTGTCTGAAGCACATCACCCGGACTGCCCCAGCGCGAGAGCTGCCCTAAACCCCTGCGGGGGCAGGCTGGGCAGGTGGCAAAGGACCCCACAACCTTAGCCCCAAAGCAGTTTGGACTCCCACACCCGCCCAAGACCTTGAACCACCCGTCAAGACCCGAGAGTCTCAAGCCTACAGCCTGCATTCGGAATTCCCAAAACCCACCACTCTCTGTGCAACGCCACAGCCTTCCTAAACCTTCCCCCGGGTGGCAAAAAAACTCTTAAACCCTGACCACGTTCCGCGGACAGGCGTCGAGGAGCTCCAGGCCGAACTTCACCATTGGGGGGGTGGGCCTGGGATGTTGAGAGTTCAGGACTCTAAGGACAGGTTTTGCTGGGCGTTCGCATGCAAGTACTACAATTGAGCTGGCATTGGAGTGCTGCCTTGGTGATTTGTCTTTGGAGCACTGTTCACCTGACAATTGCTCCGAATCGCTACCGAATTTCTCTTCAAAATTCAGAAGAAAAAAAGGTGAAGGAATTGCGCACGATTAGGCCTTCACAGCAAGTCCTCGTTCTTTGTGCAGTTCTCTTTGCTGTCACGTGACCCAGCTCTTCTCGTGTCCAGCAGGCGCTAGACCCTATTACTCCTTGCAGTTTATTTTCACCCTAAAGGTCCACAAAGTCTCACCCACCCTGCACCTACCAAATGTTCAGTCGGCATGCTCAATAAGTTGTACCCAAGTCTACAAGTACCAGCCATGCCCCAAACATCGCCCATGCGAAGCCCAACTTCCCCATATCCGATCTTGAGAGCCAGGAGCCCGAGATTTCCTCCACAACTCTTTGAAACAGCTAACCCTAAACCCTAAACCCTAAACCCTAAATGGGCCGTGAGTCGAAGACAGGCTCAGGTGGACTACCTGTGGGTGCAGCGACTGGAGCTCCCGATGATTCTCGTGCCTCGTCGCAGAATGGCTCTGGGGCAAGTGCCCTTCTCAGAAGCCCAGGGGCAGCTCCGACACCTTCACGAAGCAACACCCAGAATCGAGAACCCTTCGCCTGAGAGATTTTGGTCTGCTTCTGCACGATGCTGGATAGCAACCGTCAACCAAGTCGGCATGCTTTGTGCAGGTACATCAGTGATAAGACTCCCATAGACTTGCCTATAGCCAGCTGAAAGTTGTGCGTGGGAGCCCAAGGATGACGACCGCTGGCGGACTCTGGCCCTTGTTCCAAGCGTAACCTTCGCCCAGGGTGACGCCGGCCAGCGGATCAGGCTACTGCGGCACTCATTCAGTTCCGCAGCTTGTTCCGCCTAGAAGTCATGGACATCTTGCGTGAAGATCGTTCCGTGTGCAGGGCTTAGGGTCGAAGCCGCTACAGCAAGCCAAGTATTTACCCAAGCTCCCAAGCCCAAGCAGCCGCGTGGGGGCACGAAGGCCATTCGTCCGCCAGTATGGATGATGCAAGTGTCAAGCCGCCCGCTTCTTCTTGTTTTGACCAACTTGCAGTTGTGTTGAACCGGCCCGGACTACGATGAAAAAAACCCGCCTTCGTAGGGACAGCTTGTGTCCCCAGCGCCCAAAAAAGTCTAACAACTCTTAGCTTCTGAGGCTGACCTTCTTCGATGGAAGCAGGCATCACTCGCTGTGCAGCATGCAGGTTGTCCATGGAAGCAGTGCAACGACTAGAACTCGAAAGCGCCTGTTGCAAGCGGATGCTACGCTCGGGGGTTTAAGCTACACCGAGCTGGGCACTTTGCCATTGCCAGCTTGGTGCATCTTGCACGGTGCTCTTTTGAACCCTTAGCTTGGACCTGCTCTTTTCTGAGAGAGTTTCTCTTGAGGCGTGAGGAGAAGTCGTAAAAGCTTCAAGGGTTTCTTTCTGCAGGTTGCACTGGACAGTCGAAGATATGGTCTTCGATGGTGTGCTGGGTGAGATGGAGGCGGAGACGCCTGAAGGCGCTTCCGGAGTGGTTCCGGTGAGGGTTCTTCGGGGGCGAAGTCCTTGACCCCTAGATGGCACCTTAGGTTTGGGAAGTTGACAGTGCTGGTCAAACTAGTTCGTCAGAAAGGGCAGGTGAGACAGCCAAGGTACGCCGCGCAGCTTCGTGGTCAGGAAACCTTTCCGCGGAATGATCCAGTTCGACTGCGCAATAAAGATCTGACAGGCCAACTCCACTGGCAGACCTTATGCCTTGGCCCGACCATGACCATCCATGACCCACATCCAGTTCGCATCCTTCCCCTTCTTCTACGGCGCCACCTCATGGGGTTGCTCCTCCACAGTCTGCATGGAATGAGCTGCAGTGGGCGATCGTGCCAATCCATGCTTTCTGATGTCTGGGAAAGCCTGGTGCGCACAATCTTGCCAGGGCTGGGAATCCGATTGGCCGGGAAAAAACCCAATGGCCACCATCACACCGTCGGCATGCAAAAGAACGTTTCCAACGTGGAGGCCGATGAAAAGAGGAGTGCTTGGCGATCCACTGTACTCCCATGCTCGCAGCTCTGAAGCACTTCATCCAAAGAGCTTTTTGTTCGCAAGCACTTTCCACAGGGATCTTGACAAGATGAAGAATTCTCTTGAACTCGTCCAGCTGGTGCCTTTTCTATGTTAGATACAAAGTCCCATTTGCAGATTGCTAGGTCATGATACCCAAGGCAGGCTATGAAGTCCACGAACTTTTTTAACTGACATTACCTGTTGTGTTCCATGCCTCATGGGCCAGAGGCTTACCCGTTCGCTGCAGCTGGATGATGACGTGAAGCGCCAGCGGCCAGACCTCGTAGCTCCAGCTATTCCTGTGTTCCGAGGACCCTCTCTACTTACAGTTTTATGGGTTATACCTACTACTTCAGGGTAGTTGCTACCAAACTGTAGGTACATAGAGTCCCAGCTTATTCATGAGCCAGAGACATGGCCGGGGTCTCCTAGAGTCGACGCGAACACTGCGTTTGCAGACCGCAGCCCCCCAAAAGCTCGGCTTCAACTGCTGAGCGGAAGCTGAGCACCCGGCCCTGTAAAGCAACCTTCCATGCTGCGAGCAGTGTTCACTCACGTGCAACTTCCCTGCAAAAGCGTCTGACAAGGCCGCGATGCCGACCCATCCGGTGCGAAGGGATCGGATGCTTTAGGACTTTAGGCTGTTTCATGGCACCCGGAGAGAGAAAAAAGCTTAAGCCAAACAAGAATGCAGAACAGTCCTCCTTTGCAAAGCGGCATTCAGGCCAGCAACGCCCTCGACTATGGATTGACGTATGGTTGCAACTGGAGGCGAGTCCCTTAGAGAGCTCTGCAGTTGTTTAGCTTCCCGACATATGTTTTGTTTTTATCATATTAAAGTTCCGACAGCTATGCAGGCTCCGTGTACACATCGTGGACACCCCCAAAACGCTTTGAAAATCCGTTGCCAGGCCAAGCCCAGCTGGAGTTCCAGACCCCGAAGCTTGTGCCGGTGACCCCTGCACCAGGGCTTTGGCGAGTTTTTTCTTGTTTATTGCAGGGGGCGGGGGGAGGGATCGAGGCTTGACGGTCCCTGAAGGCTGTTCGAGTGGAAACCAAAACTTGTTGGTTTGCTGTTCGTCCGCTTTGCTTTCCAGGGGAATGTGGGGCATTGGGCTCATGGTTGCGTTTCACCTGCTGGCAGGGGAATGTGGAGAATTTTCCACAAGGGCCCTTCACCTTCTGGCTTGCCGAGTATATCTGAAACTGAACTTGAACTGAAATGTCAAAGCGTTTGGGACTGCAGGGGCACCTTCTTAACTCAGTGGCCTTGAGAATGTTCCTGGCCTTGCGTGTGATTCAGCACAAGCTTCCATGGCGGCCGCAAGAAGCTGTTTGTGGTAGAAGAGCTCCTTGCTTGCAGGCAAGGGACCCAGAACTGCCCCAAACTGCACCCAAGGCGCGGTTCCCTCCGCTGACCGGCGTCGGGGCAGAAGCTCTGCAGGGCAATTTGTTTAGCTTACTGGCGGCCCGGCCATGATTCAGAGGAGTCAGTTGAAGTGCGGGCCTGTGCGCAATGTAGGACACAACATCGGCACAGTGTGTGTGTGTGTGTGTGTGTACATGTGTGGACTGAGCTTCCAAGTATACAGTCGCAAGTGCGGAGAGTGTGGGCAGACCTTCGCCCCGACTCTTGCAAAGCGTGGCTGGACTCCTGGACCCTGAACCGCAGACATGGCAGGCGTGGGCGCGAGCACTTGCTGAGGAGAACGGCGTCAGGCAGGACCTTACTGTTGGTTAGCAGGGCGGGGGGGGGGGGGAATTTTGGGCCCTATGTATATATATATATACCCTAATATAAGAAATTCTATAGGGTACCTCATTCCCCCAGTCCCTACTAACCAAAAGTAAGAAACCCGGAGGTTCGGATTGCGCTTTCCGTGCGAGCGGTTTGGGTTCGGTGGTCGTCATAGTAAGGGATAACAGGCACAGCCGCACAGCACCGTTCATCCTTCTGACAGTTGCCTTCATTCTCAGATAGCCCTGCGGTCGTCCGTACATTTTGTTGAACTGCATGAAATGGTTGGCTCTCTTGCCTCTTCCCTTTCCTCTCCCTCTCCTCCATTTCCCTCCTTCTGTTCTCTCCGTCTTTATTTCGCCGTCTCCTCTCTCCTATTCTCGCTTCCCTTCTCCTTTTTGAGAAAGAGATGAAAAGAGACCAAGAGGAAGAAAGCACAGGGGGCCATATCAAAAAGCCAAGTTTGGCCCGAAACCGAGGGGTTGCGATCCGCGGGCACGAGAGTGCAGATTGAGCTTTGTGTTCAGCGCCAACCGATAGGGATGATGGGAGCGTATTTCATGCTCACATGAGCTGCACAGCGCAGGCCTCATGTGTTGAGACCACCGATACTTGGGTCCGCAAAGTGTAAGCTGCACTTAGGATTTTCATGGGTATTCTAAAGCTCTATTGCTTCTGATGGGTAGGGCCGGGGATCACTCTTTGCAGAGGTGCTTGGCTAGTTCATTGTGCAGTTAAAGCGCCCTGAGCATCGCCAGGCTTGGCGTGGACTCTTGCTTCTGGCGCGGGCCCTGGTCATGGTGTTTGGTTGGCATTCTGTCAAGATCAGCTCTGCACCTGTGGTCCGAGTAGCCACAAAAGGTGCGAGAAGACGAAGGTTCGGGCTCCGTTGGAGAGGTTAGTCTCGGTGACTAGTGCCTTTGCATGGGTTAACGGGTGTCTGGTAGAACCCTTCGCCTTGACAACACGGACAAATATTCTTCCTTCTTGCTGGCGCTTCAGCTGTGATGCTTGTTCTGGTTGCCGATGCAGATGCAACAGGGTGAAGGGCTTGGGGAAGCGCATCACGGCATCTCAATTCCTACAAAAAAAGGCCGGACGAAGGCGCCACTCACCACACAAGTCGCCTGATCAAGAAGCGGATGCTCTCGATCACTTCTCCAGGGCCCTGAACCCAAAGGCTGGGATTTCGTGCTCCAAGGAGACAAAGAGACGATCCAGAACTCTGGTGCCCCCACGACTCTGTGCTCGGCGTGCCTTGGCTCCCTTGCGATCGGGACTTTGAAGGGGAGTTCTCAGGATTCTCAGGAAGAGCTAAACAGGGCCGAGAAGGGGATGGGATCGGGAGTTCGGGAATCCGGCTCTCGGGTTTCTGCATGTTGAGGGCTGTTCACCAGTGCCCTCGAATCTATAAGGGCCGAGGGACAAACCTCTCGAATCCGAGCACTTGGGGGTCCGGCAGTGGGGTGCTGCAGGTATCGCCTAAGACCTATACAGGTCATCTGTGCAGGATGGCCCTAACTTCAGGCCTTCACAACCAAATCCTCTTGGCAACCCCACTCAGAAAGCTCCATTCCAGCATGCTCACGCGTTCACTTGTCTGGATTCCAACCCTCTCGTCAGAGATCTTGCGCATGGTGCATCCAGCCCCAGTAGACTGAAAGTGTTCACTTGGCGATTCTCATTCTGAACAGAGACCTCAAGCCTGAACGTATTGCGGACTCTTCATTCCTTGGCACCCCTTACCCACAAGGCTATGCGGGGTGGAGCCAGTGGTCCCGATGCGAGGCGTCGGTGGGAGAGCTTGAGTTCTTCGGCTGCCCGGGTGTTTCCCAGCCTTAGATGCGAATATAGACCGCTCACCCTGGTTGCACGCTACGGACGATCTTGGGGTGCTCAAAAGCTCGAGGCGATGGTCCTGGGACCTAACATAAGTTCGGGTGATGCTTCCCCTGCAGTGGGCTCCAGGGTCCTCGATCAGATTTCTTGCTCAAGTAACTTTGGCCCTCGTGCTCTTGGCCAGGTCTGAGCTTGCAGCTTCCTTTGCAAATCGAACTGAACAGCCTGCTGAAGAACCAAGCTCCCTGAACCCATTTCTGGGTTTAGGGCGGCGCTGGACTCTTCGAGCTTCTGGGCAAAGCACAACCTGACGCTCGAAGAGGCCTTGCCCAGTGCTACAGTAGCACTCTGGGAGACTGTAGGCTGCAGAGTTGGGGTACAAAGGGCTTCAGAACAGTTCAGAAAGCGCCAATGCCACGGATGCCAGTTCTTAAGATCAGCTGCACCTCCTTTCAAAACACCTCGGCTCATGGCAGTGGCACAGTGATACTTCGTGATTGTGAGTTGCGGCCGTTGTTAGGAGATTCTTTTGATGAGTTCTGAAGAAACAGCCTATATGAACCCTTAAGGCCCTAATGCTTGTCCCGAACATGGCCTGAGCATCACCTGGTTGATGCAAGTGTGAGTTTGTGAAGCTGCTGGCATAGAAGGACCAGAAGTGATCCAGAGTGCCTTTGTCAAAGCACCCAAAGTGTTGCTTGGAATAAGTCCATGTTTACTGTGCACCTGTTTGTGTTTTCGCGTGTGTGCGTGTGTTCGTTGCCAGGAGAATGTGCGCACGTTGTCGGGTGCGTGTTTAGGCGGCCTGCCTCTCAGGTCGGCGTTCGTCCAAATGTCTGCCATTTTGAGTCAAGCCGCTGGGACGATGCCTCAGCAACATGTTGTCAAGAAGAATTTTGGGATAAGCCCCGAGCATTTTCCTGAAGCGTGTGTCGAATGGCTGAAGTCCACCTGTGGGTATGGGAAGCAGGGAAGGAGCAGGAGAGGTTCACAAGGGCTTGCTCCCGCTCCAGGGAGGTTCAATACGCAACGCAACAAAACACGCTGCCAAGCTGTAGCCTCCAGCCTAACTCGCCAGAAATCTGTATGCCGCACCTGCGCCCAGGTCTGGCGAAATACTCGCGACCCTGCGGCTGAAACTGGCGAGTTCTGCTTAGCACTTAATCCGACTGATGCAGAGCGCAAGTCTTGTAACCATCAGGCAATAACGTTGCATCAGCAAAACAATGCAAAACAGCTTAGCTTGACTTCAACTCGCTAGCTGCTTAGGTGCCCAGTGAATTACAACTAAGCACGACAAATAATAACACTCCGTCCCGCCATGTCCCGCCTGTGCTGCTAGTTGTAAACCCTTGCGTGCGCCGCCTTGGAAGCCGGGTCAGCCCAAGCGATGGGACGCACATGGGAGTCCCAATTGTAGTCCCGGTCCCCGCACTCCCAAAAAAGTCAGGTTTTTTTGGGATCACCCGCTGTGGGAATGGCCCACAAGCACCCTGTCTTGCGGGGCAGGTGTTCGAGGGAACCCCAAAGGCCCCAACATGTCAAGGTCGCGGCTTCAACGACGTTCCATCAGTCTACTCGCCGGAGGCATAGCCGGACCGGTGTTGAAGCCACATTGCTACTTACGTTCGGCACCTTTGGGCTGCACCATCCTCTGTAGCGTCTGGCATCTGGGCCCCCCAATGTCTTTACATCGGGTACACACTAAGTCGGGTGGTTTGGGGGCTTCGTTTGCTCAGCTGGGGCTTTGGGACTTGATTGTGGAGTCAGAGATTCAGGGGCCGATGGGCCGCAGGATCTACACTGCTGATAAGCGCCCAGTTCGCTCACATCCGATCTTGTCGAAGATTAAGCTGTGCACCTTTCAACGGAAAGAAGCCTCCACCGCGCACGTCACCTGCGCATGTCTTTCTTTCGCTCGCTTTTGATAAAGCGACCTTTGCATTCTTGGTTTTTAGGCTACTGGCACACCCGTCTTGTTGTCACTAGTCTGAGTCTCAATCCCGTAGTAGCCGTTGTAGCACTTGACTTCTCGGAGGTTGACGATTTCATGTCCAGAGATCGGCCGTGGACTCTCGCGGTGGACATCGCCGGGGCTCAGTGAGCGGGAGAGGGAAGGAACTCTTCCCGTGAAACTCGGAAGTTGTTCACAAGAGTACCCTATGAAGTTAAATATTGGACTAGGAAGAATTAGACTCTGCTGCGCCGGCTAGCCGAAATCTTGGTAAGCAGACAACCGCACCAACAATCTAGGGTTGCCAGAGAGAGCGCACATCTCAAGCCTCGACCGGCTGAAGTCCAACCCCTCGATGTGTCAGACCACGCAGGTACGGTGGCGGCTGTGGCTCTGCGAATGGAAGGACTTGGGCTACGCAGGACAGCCTCAAGAACACTGCGGAAGTGCTTTGTGAAGTGGCACTGTTAGCCAAGCTGTAGGAAGCCGCGTCGGCCGAAATGAGGCGTCGCGGGCTTCTATGGTAGGAAGGGCTGAAGCCGGGACTCTCCAGAGTCTCTCCAGATTGAGTGCACCTGAGCACAAGTTTCCGCACAAAATGCGAGCCAAGTGCACTGCGTCTCGACTGCACTATGCTGAAACTGGTTGGCCTTGCCAACTGCAGGACGAAAGCACGCCGCGTGCCCAGTCTAATAATTCAAATTTTTGGCCTTTGCCAAAGCGATGGCCGTGGAAACTCACTCCGCAATGGGTGGCTGTGGCACGAGGTCTTGGAGTGATGACATGTGTTTGCTACCCTGCGGTGTGCGAAGCTTGCCTTCGTCCGTATTGGAGAGGCAAGACCGTACTTTTCAGCGTTTGCGTCTTGAAACTAGAACATCAGCTATTATTTGTGAAGATGAGAAAATGGTACCGTCCACGCAGTACACCAACCTAAACATGGTTGGCAGTAGCTGTCGTCATATGTAGTCGTGGTCGTAATCGTAGTGATCATTGTTGTAGAAGTGGCAGCAGTAGGCCCGAGTAGGTGAAGGTACGGCAGCTGCCGCACCAGCGGCGGCGATAGCTGTATGTGTAGCTGGTGCTACCCCCAGGCTTGAGGCTCTGTTATTGGGCCTGACTTCGAAAGCCCCAAACTCAGCCGACCTTGACTCACAAGCCCACTTTGGTACAGCCGACCCAAAGCCCTTATTCAAATCAGCTGCCAGCGAGCAAAGGCCTGTGTTCTACCCGGAGACACTGGCGCTCGGCTTTCATTCGATCCTTGGCTTCATGGTGAGAACTTCAGCGGTTTCGAGTTGTTACCGACATTACTCGGCATCCGAGAAGATCGTCTCCCTGATTGGATGTAGACGTCGTGCTGTCCTGCGTAAGGTGGCATCCTGTGCTCGAACTCATGATTTTCAGATGAGTGTGACCCAGAATCAATAATCACTGTTCATCAACACACGCACACACACACACACACACACACACACACGCTCTCCCTCTCCCTCTCCCTCTCCCTCTCCCTCTCCCTCTCCCTCTCCTCTCCCCTCTCCCTCTCCCTCTCTCTCTCTCTCTCTCTCTCTCTCTCTCTCTCTCTCTCTCTCCGTGAGTGTTAGTTCTATCGAATCGAATGATTCGAGCGCTTGATTCGGGACCCTGTTTCAGCGTTGCTTGGCCTGGCATCTGATGCCAAGGACGGGCCGCACAATTGGCACTGGAACGCGGGGGCCTCGTGAAGCTTCAGAGCTGTTTTGACCCCAACACAGCGCCAAGTTGAGTTCGAATGTGAAGATAAGTTCCACGTCATTAAAGGCAGCGAGTGAATAGTGTTGAGTGAGACATGCGAGACTGACCTCCCGCGTGTTGCTCTGCAAGCGCATTCAGGACGGCATTGGTGTTTCTTGGTGTTCGCTCGGAGCTTACTCAGCAGGTTGTTTTTCCACTTTGCTTGCTGAGAGGACGAACACAATACAATCCAATCCCTGGCACGCTATTTCGGAAGCATTTCTGCATGACTAAGCATGTAGGCGGCCACTGCCGAGCGCATCAGATTTGCCTGAGGCCACAAACTTTGAAGCCCCAGAAGTGGCTGCAACATGTTGCAACTGGATTTTGTCGTAATAAGCACCGAGACTTCCCTAGAGAAAGTAGAGTGTGTCATGTGGCTGCTCTGTTTCTTGCTGAAGCTTGGGTGTTGGCTCTAGTTCTGACTGTACAAAAAAAGCTCATGTGAGTGAAGGTCGATATTTCAGTGGCCAGAGTGGCTCCCATGGCCTCGATCACGAGGGGCCAGGGGCCTAGAATTGGACAGGGAGGGGTCGTGGGCGCAGTGGGGTACTACATCTTAACCAGAGACTACGTAGCGCCGCGAGAGTCAACAGAGACCCTCACTCAAAGAAGAGCCTCTTCCCAACAACCTTGTCGGCACTGCTCAGAACAGGCTGCATACCCCGCTCTTCGTCAGCGGCAACCGGTGCGGCAGTTTGCAGGATGCAAGGCTCCCTTCGGTTGACCTCTACAGTGGCCCTCGTTGGCTTCGAAAAATCTTCCATGAGTCGATTTACTTGGAAGAGTTGGAGGGGCCGAAAGCCCAAACCCGAAAGGCTCATCAGATGTCTGGGTACTATAGGGCCAGTAGGGAGCCCAAATACTCCTAGAAGCCCAGAAAGTGCAACAAGCACACCGCCGTGGGATGGAGGTGTCGGGTTTCTTCGGGGTTTTGAGGGAAGCCCATGCTCTCATACAAGCCCTAAGCCCTAAACCCTAAACCCTAAAAAAAGCACAGGGGGGCTTGTTCCGAGCGCCGTGCGGCTCCAACTGTGGCCGAGAGTGCTAGGTCCATAAGCATGGCCCTTAGGGAAGGATGATCCCGGAGTCTACTTTGCATACAGGGTTTAGGGTTTAGGGTTTAGGGTTTAGGGTTTAGGATATCTTTGCATTGAACCCTGGGCTTCGGCCTCCATGCCTTAGTGATTCGTCCACGAATCACATCACGAATCGCATCACAAGGCCCAACCCGACGCAAGAGAGCGAAGCTGCAGACATGCCGGCGGCTCCAAAACTCGCACAGACAACCTCATACTTTCCCCGGATGTAAAAGTAACTGCATTGCAGATACACTTAAAGGCGTGTGCGCCATGCCTCGGCCCAAACTGGCACACATGATCGCCCGGCGCGCGGCCGCGGCCTTGCTGGGCCTCTTCCTGGCCCGGGCCCCAGCCTCCTCGCTGAAGGACTTGAGAAGGGTCGGGATGGGTCGGGTATGTTTCTGACGTTAAACTCACAATCGGCTTAGTTGACAGGGCGTTTTTGACGAGCAGCAGTCGCACCCGGAAGAGAGAGCCAGTCTTCTGAGGTGCATAAAGCTTAGAACCCTAAGACCAAACAATCTGATTCGAGGCCGATGGCGCAAGGTTTTGAGCCATGCGATGTCAAATGCCGTTTGCCCTGAAACCCCCTGAATGAAGAACCCCAAGTCCAAGCTCAAGCAGTTCGACCGGTGATGCCTCACTCGAGCGCGCTTCTCCTGTCTCCCCTTCCCCCTCCTCCCAGTCCCAGTCCTACTCCGCCTCTCCCCGCTCCGCTTCCCTGCCCCCTAAATCAGGCCTCCGGTGTCGGCACCTGCTTCTGCTTCCCGCTCCGCCCGGCGCTCCCCAGCTTCGGGCGAACGCAGGCCCAACGTGCACTCGTAGGCTTCAGGATTCAGGTGAACTTGGGATCTGTTGTTTTCAAAAGCATATCGGATTGTGGGGTGTAGGGCTTCTTGGGCTGCTGATCTGGTTCGGAGTTGGACTTCGGCCTATGGTGCCATGGCCACACAGTGCCATGGTCACGGTCGTTGTCGCACCTACCCGCGCAGAAGGTCTTGACTGCATGCTGCCTCACCCTCATGCTTCGCCACAAGAACCTATGAAGCTGCAGCAGCTTGTGCGAGGTGGGCCCGCTCCCACTGCCACCAGCAACTGCCAAGGCTTTGGGCACGGTTTTTTGTTGCTGCCATGGCTGGGTTTGGGGCATTCTGTCTTGCATCTTGGGGACACGGTCCCTTGACCCTGTGCGCTTGGGCAAGTAGGCAAGTAGCAGTCGTACTAGGTGTAGTGACGTGTGTTTGTAGACCAAAACGCTGCAGTCCTAGCTTGAGAGGTGGGTGAGATGTGAGATCATTCTTTCCGCCCGGATGTCCCGGAGACATTAGACGCCTTCCTCTGTGTGATCCAGGCCCCTACAGCCCTCCAGAATCGCGTGGAGGAGGCCGGCTTCCGCATCTGCAGTCCCAAACATGGGAGGGAACTCAGAGAACTCTGGGCGCATCTGGAGCTTGGAACCAGGAACAGCACCCCTGCGCCCAAGACCTGCCTTTACCTGCAGAATTTTAGCACTAGAAAGGGGTGCCAAACCGCTTCTCCGCCAGGCTGAAGACGTAGAAGTGGCCTCATCGAAGGCGACCATAGTCAGCACTGCCGATTTCTGGCTGCAGATTGGCAGTTGTTGGGAGATTGAGGCGTCAGTGTAGTCGATGGCTCGGCGTAGGCCCGAGCTGTCGCCATGCAGGCTGACTCTGATATCCGAGCCTTGCACTGGCAAAGACTCATCACCAGTGGCCTGTCAAGGTCAGTCTTGCCAAGAGCATGTTGGGAAGTGGAGCCACCTGGGCTGCAGAGAGACAGAGGCTCCCCCTGACTATCAACAGTCTAGGCTGCCTTCTCCCCCGGAATCGGGGGTCGCCCTGGGGGTCGTCCTGGGGAGGTCGCCTTGGGGGTCGTTTGGGGGTCGTTCTGGGGGGTCGCCGTTTCGCCAAATTCTGCCAAAGTCACAACATGTCCAAGAGTTGTCGCATGTTGTCGCTGACTCTGGACGCTTTGGTTGACACATCCGCTCCTGACTGGTGTCAGTTGTCCAATTACGTTTACCCTGAAGCTTCGTGATGCTCAACGTGCTTTTAAGAGAAGTTGCGTGATCTTGGTTCAAACCACAAGAGCGTCATACATTATGTGAATCCAAAGACTCTTAGAATTGTGTTTGGGAGAAGGCGTGGGACGACAGCAACGCTTGCATGCACTCCGAGCCCGAGTGCTGCTCTGAGCTCGGGCTCATCTGCACCAAGGCGTAGGGCCTGCGAAGAGCCCTGCCCTTCTTTCGGCAGTTGGCCTTGCAGCACTACTCCGCTGGAGTGCAGCCCCACGTGCGCATCCGTGGGCAACCGCCTTTGAACCGCTCCAGCTTGCACCGTTCCACATTCGTGCCTTCGACCTCATCCATCAGTGGTTTTGCCAGTGTACAGCCCGACATATCTCTTCAACCGCCATGACCAACCCTCCCATTTCTCCAGTTCACCGTGGTAAACCGGTGGAGGAAACAGGTTAATTTTCCTTCTCCCTTTCTTTCTCCTGAACCCAGAGCCACGACTCCGCTACCATGCAAAATTCAAGGGAACAGTCTAAACTGTTAGAGCACCTAGACCAGTGTATTTCACCAATCTCACAGCAGGGCAGACATTCCTTTGTGCGACCAAGCAGTTGTGCTGAAACAGACAGGGGCATGATCGTGATGACTTTTGGATTGTGTGTTGGGTGCCCTCCGATTGATGCTGGCTCGACCGCTTGGTTTTGTTGAAGGCAGGGTGGCAGGACCTGTATGGTTCCTTCGTTTGGCAGCCCAAGACCACAGCAATTCCTGCGAGGGGCGTTGCGTCTGGATCGCAACCTTAGGATGTTCAATGCGACGATCTACAGGGCTTCGGTACAAAGAGTGTTGTTTGGGGCGGGGGTCCAGGTCCTGTCCCTGTCCGCCGGCGTGGCGGCATTCACCAACACGTCCCAAGGGCTGCTGGTGGCCACCGCCATCATCCTGGGAATGACCCTGTGCGGCCCTTAGGGATTAGGGTTTAGGGTTTAGGGTTTAGGGTTCGAGGCTATCCCAGAACTTGCAAATCACGACCATCCTGACTCTCCAACGCGCGAAGCTAGTATTGACCGCTCCAGATAGGGGGTCAGATTCTGACTAAGGCTGTGCGCCTATACCTTCCAGATGGTGGCCGAGATCAGCGCAGCTGCTGAGCTGAAGAACATGGGCTGTTTGACTGACACACACACACACACACTCACTCACTCGCATTCACACTCACACGCGCATGGTGCTGGCAGAGAGTCCAAGGATACCGGCACGGATGACTTGGGGGCAACCTGGAAAACCAGCCTCTCGCCTGCCAAAGGACTCGTGAACAGGACCTTGGAGAGCCGGATAGGATCTTAGGCTTGAATGGGCCCTTCGAAGGCAACGAATCCAGGGCTCTCAGATGCGTGTCTCACTTGATTCAGCTGAAGAACTTGCCACTAAAGAACTCGCTTCTTTAAAGGTTTGACCAGGGTGCCCGCAGGGTCAAGCCAGGGTCATCATTCCTCGTACTCGTACTTGTAGCAACTTGGTTGGGCCCGTCCTCCAAATATCCCAACTCAGTCCTGCTGTGCCACGGGGCAGAGTGGAGCCAAAATCAGCTTCCGATGTGCCAAGGCTTTGGAAAATGGGCGTTCCTTCCACGGCTGGCAGTGGGCCACTTGGGCTTGCGTTAGTTCGAGAGCTAAGCGATTCTCAAAATCCTGCCGTGTAGAAGTTTAGGCTTCAACTGCCTTTGGCCCTGAAGCACAAGGCACCCTCTCCGGCATCACTTGCACCGTCTACGCAGATGCCTCAGATGGTAAAGCAGTTGATACCTTGTAGACGAGAAGAGCTTCGGGCGTAGGGTCGTCAGGCCTGTCTGCGTGTGGGAGTGTGGAATTTGTCTTCTTAGGGTGAGTTTTCAGGGCTACAGCTTGGTGACTCAACATGCTCTAAACACTACAGTACATAACGCTCCGGATGGGAAGGTTTGACTTAAAGGTTAAACTTAGAAATTGCCCTTGCTTGAGTGGCATCGTGTGGGGCTTGAAGCGTAATTAGAGCGGGCTTCTTGGCTTCTGGGATCTGGTGACTCGGTCCTTCCCTTGACTTCTGCCAGGGAAGCATTACCTGGCCATGCCTTTGCATCCTCCACCAGGGCTCCCCAGAATGCGCTTAGGCGCTTGAGAGTTGAACATCTCCCCCCCCAAAAACCCCTCCCCTGGCTGGGAAGTGCTTGGGGGTCTCTCCGACAACACAGGTAGCCTTTGTGTGGGGATCCTAAAATAAGTATTGTGGTATGTTTGGGGGTGTTTTCGGGGTACCCCCCCTATGTTATGGTAGTACGTTAGGGGGTATTTTCGGGGTACCCCCCTATTGAGGGCCGTAGCCGAGGCCATGATCTTGGGGGACCTCCTCTCGGAGTTTGCGCTGTCCTTCGTGGGCACGATCCCCTCCCTAGGCGCTGCAGAGACCTGCCAAAGCGCCCCTAAACCCTAAACCCTAAACCCTAAACCTCCAGAACTTGGCAGCCCCAAGCATCTGCCGTAACCAGGGTTCCCGAAAGCTGTTCGACTGCAGCCGCTGCTACAGGTGCACTCAAGGCGTACTGCACCCGTGCTCCCATCTTGCCCCTTGCCTCATGAGTCCATTCTTGGTAGCCCAGTGCTACCCTTTACTTTTTTTTAATTATGGGCTCCCTTATAAAATAACCAACCCAAAAAGGGTGCCCTTATTATACTATGGTGACGGGGCTACCAAGTATTTGTCACCCCACTAGATGAACTCTCTGGACGGATTTCCCGGACATGAAGTTCACCCAGGAACAAGGTTCAAAGTTCAGTCCTGAGGTTACTCCTTGCCTTGAGAGGTCATGTGGATCGCCTGGGTTTTTGTAGTGGGCCCACGTGGCCGCCCTCAGATTGCATAGGCATGACTGGGCGTGCCGAGTGTTTGCACCCACGTTGTTCGCAGGCCAGGCCAGGGCCTCTTTAAAGAGTTTAGGGTTTAGGGTTTAAGAGACGACTGAGAACCGAGGATCACCCTCACCGTGTTCGTTCTTCTCCCAATGTGCCTGGCAGAAGACTTCTCGAGACTTGCATGCTTTATGCCTGAGTCGCCTCAGCATTGAACTTGAACATATACATTCCGAGCGCATGGCTGATTCAAGTGTTGCTCTTAAAGCCGCGGAGGACACAGACACGCTGGCCGTGGCAAACCCCTGAGGCCCTCAAGCTTTGAACCCCCCAGCCCCTCAGAAACAAAGGAGCTGAGGCGGTTCAGGGCTAGAATTCGGAGCCGCAATGCCCTCGGCTTCCCAACCTTAAAAAATCAGGTGTCTATTGTCAAAAGCAGGTTTGCAAACCCAGAACCCTAAATTTTTAAGGGCATTGTCTGCCCTCTTAAGGAGCCTGGCATTCACATCGATGCTGGGGCTGGCTGCTTGCTGGGCGCCTAGTGGATCTGGACATGGCGAGTTTTGCTGGCCGCTGTGGGTTTAAGATGGTTAAGGGATTAAGGGACTAGGGGATTCAAACAAGGGACTAAGGGATTAAGGGATGAAGGGAAAAGATGGGTTCAGGGGTTTGGCATATCAGGGTTGAGGGTTCAGTTTGAAGAAAAAGAGAGGTTAGGCTGTTCTTGCAGCGGATGTCGTTCCTGCATCTTGGCAGCATACTCTCCGAGGTGGCTTATGGAAAATGGATCCACAAACCCTTCGCAATTCAGAGCCTTTGGGCGTGAGTTGTTGGGCAGGGGAGGAGGAGGAGGAGGAGGAAGAGCGGTGGAGAGTGATCATCGGGGGAGGAGCAGTAGTGGAGCAAGAGGCCAGTCTTCGGCGCCTGCATGATGGTTATTTATGGTTTGTTGGTTCCCTGTTTGACCTCGTGCGCTGCCAGTGATAACGAGGCATCTACCTCGCAGTCTTCTCTCTGCTGCGGGCGATCGCAGCGCGGCAGCGTCAGTGTAGCATCTGTTGCTTGCTGCTTGAACTGAGGAGAGTGCAGACAAGCTTTTAAGAGTTGGAGGGCTTGCGGTGTGCCGCCAGCAGGGATCAGCAGGGTTCCTGTGAAACCAAAGTCCTAAACTCGTCTCATCTAGGCTTGTGAACTTCGCCAGCTTCTGCTGCACATGACGTTTCATGGAATACACGCGCGCAGTCACCACTTGGATTTTCGAGCCGTTGGGGCATGTGCTTGTTGACCGTCAGCCGAACGTTCATCAAGATGCAACATGATGACAGCACCCCTGTAAGCCAAGCCCCTGTGAATCCACCACACTCCACCACACTGTAAGGATGGAAGCTACCTGAAGGGCGGCAGATTCTTCCGGGTGGCGCCTTACACCCCTGCGGCCCTGGTGGGTGCCAGCGGCTAGGCATGGAACCCTTTTGAAAAAGTTCGAGCTCGCCCTTACATCCGGGGCGAGTGTTTTATTGGAGCCTTTGTGCGATGTTTCTCCACCCTCGGTCGTCGCGGTGGGGTTGTTAGATGTTAACTCTATTCGCTCGGTTCTCCTGACCCGTAATTACTGCAGAGAAACTTAAGAGTGCCCCCAGATATCCCAACACCTCAGACAGAAATTTCCGGAACAGCCACGTAGTTGTTGGAATGGGGGAAGTCTCACGGTCTCCGGAGTTCTCTAAACCCCAGAACTTCAGCTGCAACTCTAATTCAGATCCGGCCTCGGCACTTGGCCCGGACTGAGGTCATCTGTCCGACGCTTTGAACCCCCGAGTCTTGGTCTTCTTGTCGAACATCAGCACAGCGCCGTGGCAAAGTTGAAGTTGACGGGATGATGTCTTGTGCAAAGGGCCGGATGGAGTTGGGTTGCGAAGTTAAGCATCTGTAGATGGAAGAAGGGCTGTGCAGAGTCTATGCATCCCCGTCTCTGTCCCAGCAGATACAAGTCCTGCGTTGACATGTACGTTCCTCAAGAACCGCAACCGCAACTTTCTCAACAGTGCGGGTAGGCAGGCATCTTGGAAGATGTCAGATCATCAGAGGTGTCGCTATTAGTCGTGTTGGAATGGCCGCAAGACTTCAGGCATACATGAACCATGGGATGGCGCCAGCAACGTACCAGGACTGATCCATCTTCTTGCTGACAGCATTCTGCAGTCGGTTCAAAGCGATTGTCCTTGTTGACTCCTACAAATTGCAAGGAGGTGCAGGCAAAATCATGACCCCTAGTGAAACTGCCAACCTGTACATGGCCCAAGGAACATCGTGGGGCCTATAGCACAATTGCTAGACATTGCCAGGCATCACTAGACTGCTAGCCTCTGTCCTGTACGCCAGGAGCTTGCCCGGAGCGGTGCCTCCAACAGCTCCAAGCAGAACCTTCGGCGATATGCCATAGCAGCCCGACGAGATCTGGTGTTGAAGAGCCTTGTTTTAGGGTCTGAGTTCTCAACTTCATCAAAAATAGCAAGCCAGCACCTCAGTGCCAGGGCAAAGTTTGCACCCTGAGCTCATGAGCCAACAACCCACTGGCCGCTTAGCTCCCCTTCTTGCGATGTCACACCCACCAACACTCACGACCAGATTTTCAGGCTGTCATTGGCGCCTTCATCATCGCAGGTGGCGTTGGCACAGCTCCTGTGTTGCCTTAGAATCCCTTAGAGAGCACGCTGAGGGTGTTAGAGTTCGAAAGGTCCTGCAATGACTTTGGCGCTTGTTTCCAGAAATCCTACACCCCCGAACGTGCAACCATCTTGGTACGTGGCCCTTTACTTTGCGGCCGAGTTCTTTCTCTTTTTTTTCACCTCAGCAGAGCAAGCGTACAAAACTGACGCTCACCCGCCGAGTCGTTGATGGCCGCCGGCTTCTTCACTTTTGGTTCCAGCACCCAGGGCTTGCTTCTGGCCAACTACGCCACCCGTGATGTGGCGCCTTGGCAGGATAAGGGGGGGGGGGGAGGGGGGGGGGGGAGGGGCTGGGGGGGGGGGGAGGGAGGGGGGGGGAGAGGGGGGGGGGGGGGGGAGGGGGGTGCTACCACTGGCCAAGGAAATCACATGTAGGTCTCAGCTATTCAGGGGCTCAACCCTTCAACCCAAGACCCGATCTTCAAGAGCTCCGGGTCGAGCTTGCCTTGCACAAGTCACCCCCAGCCCGGTCGAATCACAGGCCGCCTCGCTTGGCAAGATGGGGGTGCTGATCAGCATTTTGTGCGGTCTCTTGGCTGCACGTCGGATGCCAACTCTGGATCATGAATTTTCTCCCGCGTTGAAACACTCCTTGGAGTCGTGTCAAACACTTTGTGGCAAGCGCAGGCCGCGGATAGAAGCTGTGTCATGGGAGCAGTGAAAGGCCGCATCTTCCTTGCTCTTTGTCCAGGTGCTTCTGTAAAACTGAGCTGCCGGTAGTCAGGGTTTATGGCTGTCTGCTGCATTGTTTGCACTTTTGCGTTGCTCACGCACCCGTTGTTACTGTTGTTCTTGTTCTTTCGTGGTGCTTCGTCGCAGAAACCTACAGCCAGTGGCCCGGCCCTGCTATGCCAGATTTTTGCAGACAACTCTCAGTGTGACCTCCCGGAGCTAAGTCTTGGTCAAGCCTGCTTCGGATCCTTCGTATTGTAAACTATGCCGCAATGAGTTCCAAGGCTTCCCCCTGAACTTCATGCTCCTGAGATCGGAGGCCGGCAGATGTGAGAAGTTCTCTGGGACATGAGGTTGGTCTTTCTTGGCGTTTGTGTCGCGTTGCAAGAGAGGGACGATCTTCGGCCTCGTCAGAGGACAGCAGCAGGGCTTCGGAGGTCAGCACTTGGACAAGAGCCCTTGGTGATGCCCGTTGTTCGTCGGAAAGACAGAAATTTGAATATGGAGGCCGTGCAGAAACCTAGGGGGAATCGTTGACAACGACCCCAGCCTCTCCATGTACCCTACATGCAACACAATCTTCGCAGTTTCTTCCAGGTGCTAAAAGGTTTCTAAGCCAACCGCAATCTGGGGGAAAGCAGGTAGCAGCTGCTGCTGCACGGGGTGGGCCCCCTTTGCGAAAGCCAGCGATGCGCTTGCTGACAGTTGCCTTGCTGACTGCTCCCCTGCCATAGGGATCAAAACTGACTCAGCATGGTTGGTGGAGAGGAGTGCTTGAAATCCATCTTCGGCAATCGTCGCTGCAGATGATCTGCTGCATGTGTGACGGAAAAGGAGGGTTCTGTGGTTTGGAAGGGTCTGTATTCCATGTACTGACGGAGCTTCAAGTTTCGATTGACAAGCCACCCTCGAATAGCGGCACGCTGGATGCTGGCGCAAACAGTTCCTAGGGCTTTCCTCCCCTTCGAAAACAAAGACGCCAGCCATGAACGCCCAAACCAAGCCCCACCCCAATAGCGGCCTCTGTGTATCCGGATCCTTCGAGCAAGCGTTGGCAAAGGTTTCTACGGGAGCAGCCTTGGTTTTGAAGGCGTGGTCCACAGAGCCCAATGGTCTCCATGTCTTCCTTCTATTTGAGGGGGAAAGGGCAGTATATTGGTCGGGCAAGTAGGTCTTAGGCAGTGGCGTTGTCGTTGTCAGCCTGTTGAGTTTTGCCGGATCTTGTCTGCGCATTGGAATCCCAGCAATGTTATGATGCCCGGCCGCCTGGACATGCCCACTGGGCCAGGACACAAAGAGTGTTTGGTGTTGGCATGTCTTTGCTTAGATTCCCTGAACCCTGAGATTCGAGAACGCCCACCTCAACCTACAAATGCCAGTGCTCCCCACACCACGCCCTTGTGCACAGGATCTAGGCAAGGTGCAAGCCGTGAGTGGCGCGACAATGGGAAGCTTCATTGCCGCCAGGCGTTGATTTGAAGGGTTTGCATTCGAATACATGGGTGGTGGTCAAAATGTTTAATCCCTTTTGGGGTACCCCAAATATTAGGTGCCGTATTATACTAGGGATCCAAAAAGGGACCATGATTTTGACAACCACCCACAGGCCAGTTGCTCTTTTCAGATTCAGAGCACCTCATGGCTCAGCTGTGGGGCTCGAGGCCAAAAGGGAGCTAGTGAAGCTAGTGGTAAGGATGTCGAAGTCTTCGTCTAGCACGCGGTACCGGCACGATCTCACATGATTCTGCGAGCCGCCATCCAGCACAGGATGGCATGCATACCAGGTTGCAGTTCTGATGGGCTGCCTGACTGGTAGCTGCTGTGACCATGATTTTCTGCATCAACCCTCCGTTTTCTCGGCCAAGAACGCCCCAGAAGAGGGCGGCGGCAAGTTGAAGCCGAGGTCTTCATCGCTCCTGCACTCATGTCTCGGGGCCTTCGCCGGCAGAGTGGCGGCAAGGACCGCGGACGGGCGGTACAGGAGGTGTTGCTGATGCTGCGCCGGGCCTAGAGTGGGGGCTCTGACAAGGTCATGGGGCTAAGATAAAACAATCTGCCCCACCTTAACAGCTCGGGATTCTCTATGCCCTGTCTACTGGTAGCTGACCTCATTAGCTCTGCACTTGCTCCTTTTGCTCCTTGTGTTGCTTTTCTAGGCTTTACTCTTGGCATAGTCCCCCCCATTCCGTCAGCTTTTGGTTCTCAATGTGTTTTGATTGCAGAATCAACAGCAGCGGCAATCTCAGGTGCGGCGTCCTTCTGGGCAGTTTGGGCATGTTCCTGAGCATCACGCGGAAGTGAGATTGGGGGGCGGCATCGGCCTGGATTTAGGGTATCAGCCGCAAAGTTGAGGGCTCGGCTTCAGAACTTTAAGAGTAGCTGATCAAGGACAGCCTTTTGCACACTCGCCACTCGCAACCAGGGTTTTAGGACATGTTTGGACATGTGATCGCGTTTGTCTTGGCAGGCTTCGTTGCAGGTGTTGGTCAATACGTAAGGTGCTTACTTCGCGTCGATTTGGGGGGTTGGGTTGCAGGAGCGGCTCAGCGCTGCCCTGGGATGTTTAGGTTCGAAGGCCGGTGCCCCCAGCCCCACTGTGGTGTTGGGTTCCCCATGCTTCGTCCAGGGGGCTTCGTCCAGGGGGCTCCGAGAGTGGGCCGTCGCTGCATGTAATTCAGATGCATCCCTTGGCCTTCATCCTCATCTGCCCTTACTGGCACCTTCACGTGTGATGTGACTTCGAGCATCTTCAAGCTCTTGAACATATAATATAATATAATATATATATATATATATTTATTTATTTATTTATATTTATATCTACATATTAATATATAAATCTGCAAAATAAACAAACAAATAAGTTTATATATATATATATATATATATCTATATATGTATGTGTATGCTACCCCCCCCCCCCCCCCCATTGACCTATGCAATCTTTGTGTTTTCGGAACTGCTGGTGAGCGTCAGGCATCTGAGACCCCGTTTTGGCGATGGTGTCATCAAAACAGACCCTTTTTTCTCCGAGGTTCCCGTTTTGCATTGCTGTGCGTGATCTTGCGAGTGTTCAGAGCTAGCATACTTCTTTCCAGTTTTCAAGCTGAATTCCTTATTATGGATTCAAAATCGCAATCATACAAGAAGTTCTAGCACTTCTTGTATAAAAGTGATTTGGTTGAAGATGACGAGGTCATCTTCATGAACTGTCTCGCAACAATGGAAGGCCGTTTCTTTTTAGAAAAGAACGAAACGACGAAGATGTATAGCGGTTCCTTTTTGTAACATCATCGATGGTCGTGGACTGATGCGCTCCTTCCTGGCCATTGGTACTAGTAGCAACCAGCGTCCAGAGCTCAGTAGGCACATGTATGTAGGTCGGACAGTGCTTTGCAGTTGCTGCTAGTCTTGCGTCACGCTCTGCCTTGTGACGTTGCGTGTCTGGCTGTCTGAGGCATGGGTGATGTGGAGCGTTTCAAGATCCACGAGTTCTACTGGCCCCCGTCATTCACCCCGCCTCCACGTAAACAGCCGTTGCTGCAAGTGTTGTGTGCGGAGCTAGCGTTCTTTTTTCCAATCTTCAAGCTTAATACTTGAATTCCTTATGGATTAGCAGTCATACAAGAAGTTTTTCCACTACTTGTATAATGGAAAAGAACGAACCGACGAAGATTTTAGAGGTCCCTTCCTTTGCATTGCCGTAAGTGTTTTTTTGGAGTTGGCATTCTTCTTTCCAATCTTCAAGCGTAATTCCTTATGGATTAGCAGTCGTACAAGAAGTCTTTCCACTACTTGTATAACGCTGTTTCGCTAAAAAGAAGAAACTAAGAAGCCTGTTTGGGCACGTCATATTCTTTCATGAAGTGGCCCGCAACAATGGAAGGCGCTTTTGCTGGAAAAGAACAAGACGATGAGGAATTTTTTTGTAGTTAAGGGAAGCTAGCCACAGGAGCTTCATCTGTGCATGACTATGCAATCGTGTGCTTAGACGGGGCTCCATTTTCTTTATGAGGAGAAAGACATCAACAGAGGTTTCTTTGTGCGTTATTGACGGCTTTTGCTTTCATGACACTAAGAGAAGACAAGCTACAGTCAGAACATATCTTGAGTAGAAGCTTTCCACAACGAGAAGCAGGGCAAGAGGAGTGTCTCCTGCAAAATGATTCTCAAACAGCATCTTCAGAACGTGATCCTATGCATTTAATGAGAAAATTCATTGCAGATTCTTCTTGCATTACTATGAGCATCAGAATACTTCGTTGTTCTTGGCAGTCTTAATCAGAGGCTTGTGGTTAACCAGCAACAAACTTGTTGCAGGTCTTCTCTCACGCTTTTGTGTCACAGGGCAGAAAAATTGGCCAAATCTTTTGAATGGAAGGCCTACTTCTGTGAATTGTGTTCAAGAACAACATGGACTGTTTTAGCAAAATCTAGAAGGAAGGGAAGAGGAGGGTCTTGCAGCAGTGGAAGAAAGCTACCAGGGGCTCACCCAGTCATGTATAGAAGGGACTCTCTCCTCATAGTGACAAGCAGGAAATGAATAGGCGCTTCTTTGTTTATTATTGCGAGTGCAAGAAGCTGTCGTACTTCTTTCTTGTCCAACGCTAATGATTCATTCCACAAGAAGCTTCTTGACGAAAAACGTAGTCTTTCATGACAGCAGCTTCAAAAAGAACGGGGCGTTCATGTTCTCAATATAAGAGGAGGCGAGGGGTCTTCCATTGCATTAAAGGAACAAAGCTCATTGATGCTCGCGCATTTTGCGTAGTTTCTGCATCAAGGACTGGTTTCGTGAAAGGCTTCCAGAAAGTTCAGAAAATGTTGGTAAGCCCAACTTTTTCTGAATCTCAGGGTCGGTCTATTTTAGAAAACGCTGGCAAAGCAAACGTTTTCTGAAAATTCTACACTTTCCTGAAAGTCTGGTGGTCGCATCAGGTTTCCTTCTCATCAGGTTTCAGAAAACAATGTAGAATTTTCACCAAGTGCTGGCAAAACCAACATTTTCTGAAACTCAGGGTGGGTCCATGTCAGAAACTGCTGGTAAACCCAGCTTTTCTGAAAATTTTTACATGTTTCCTGAAAGCCCGGAGGTTCCATCCGGTTTCCCAGAAACAAGAAGAACTTTCAGAAGGTCTCAACACCTTCGAAGCAAGCGGCTGACCCTCATCTACGTCCCGAGAGACACATGGCCTGGGCCTGAGTACGATTTGTTTCTTCCATGGAAGGTTGCAAGAGGCATGCGCCCGCAATGAAGGCATGATGTCCACCCACCGTGGGAAGACAAGTCCCGGCCTCAGCGGTCCGTTGCGGCGCTTGTCATTCGCGTGTTCGCGTGTGCACAACTCCTGAGGCCGTGAGAGTGGGGCTTTGGTCGATGCATTGCTTTGGAGAACAAAAAGAAGACCTTCGTGAGAGTCGCTCTTGTCATATTCCTGGTGCGGCTACGACCCTGCAGCAGTTGCCCCACCACAGTTGCATCCTCCAAAGCCACTTGTGCTCAGATAACCTCCTAGCCTTTGCCGTTTGTAGCTTCCTCATCCCGACGACCATCGAGCGTGGGCCCAAATAAGCATAAGGAAGCGATGAAGGCGTTTATGAGACTATCCATTCAAGCGCAGCTGTTAGTTTCGATCGTACAGAGCCGAGATTGCAGGTCATGGCCTTCTTCACACTGGCGGCGCGCCTAGAGCTCTATCGACCGATCGTCGTGCACCATCGCAGTCTGAGCATTCGGTCTGTAAGCTGACCCGTTTGTGTGTGAGGCTCTGGCGCAGGCGCGCGACCTGGCCTCCCAGGGCAAGGATGTGGAGCAAATCGACTTGGCCGTTGGAAGCTCAGCTTTTGAGAGTCCACGATGGAAGTTTCGTTATTCACTCGGCGGCACCCAGGTGCGCCGTCGCTGGGGGGCTCTCGCGGAAGCCGCGGCCATGAAGGAGTCCGCAATCCGAACCCTCCCCGTGTGCGCAAGCGTTCGTCTCGTGTTCCTGCCAGGAGTTCTACCAGATGGTCACGAACTCCAGGCCCCTCCACGAACGTACAGCGGCCATCGACGCGCGCTTCCTCAAGGAGGAGCGCATTGGTCGGGCGCCTACTCTTACGCTTTTTTGCAAACAATCAGGGGCCGAGAGGTTGCTGGGGCAGGGCTGGGGCAGGACTCGTAGACGGTCTGTCCTCATCAAGCCGCTTCACCGAGGCCTGCTGTGGCGCGGCGCAGCCACATTCGAGGACTGCCGCCTGGCTAAAGGCGCGCTATCTCGCGCAGACCTTCAAAAAACATTCTGAAACACTGAAACACACATCGTCAGGTGACCTGACTCTCTACTGCAGAAATGCTGGTAACACCAGCTTTTTCTGAAAGTTCTACATGTTCCCGAAAAAATGTAGAAGTTTCAGAAAAGCTGGCAAAACCAGCATTTTCTGAATCTCAGGGTGGGTCCTTTTCAGAAAATGCTGGTGCCACCAGCTTTTTCTTGAACGTCTGATGGTCCCATCAAACATGTTTTGAAGCTTAGGGTCGGTATATTACAGAGAATGCTGAGTCAACCAACACTTTCTGACACTCTATGTTTTTTGTCAAAAAAGCCTGATGGGCCCGAAGCCCTCAACCACGAACCCAGGACGCAAGAAGAGGATGGGTCTCGCACCTGAGCAGGACAGAAAGGAAGGAAAAAACATACTTGCAGGTCAATTGGGCAGGGGGAGGTGGGGGGCGGTACCATAGATATAGATACAGATATAGATATATTGATATGCGTGCGTGATATGTGTAGATTTTTATCAAGTTTATACATGTATAGATACAGACAGGCGTGGTTTAAATACATCCCTGCGTTCCGACGAGCTGCGAGTAGGTGGAGTGCGGTCAGGGGGCCTGGGGCGGGCAAGTGAAGGCCATGGCGCTGGCAAGTGACAGGAGCCCAGGTCCTCAAACGCTTTCAGTTGGGATGTTCGCCCTTATACTAAAAGTCCTTAGTAGGGATTATAGTAGGGGGTACTAGAATGCTTTAAGGGCTGGTAGTATAAGGGGGAACATCCCGACATTTCAACAAGGTGAGTTCACACCTAAGGCAAACCCGCTTGAACCTCGAAGCACCATCCACCCAGACGCTGCACTATTGTTTGGGCAAGGAATGTAGAAGAGGGCTCATGCTCGATGTTGGAGTTGATGGGCTTAGCATGCCGGGATGCTAGAGCAGGGTCTAGTTAAGCTATTAGGTCGTTGGACCGTTGGAGTTAAAATGTTTGGCACGCTTCGCCGCTCTGCCCGCCGGGTTCCAAGTTTCTCGCTGGCATTGATTTGTGCAGGCGCTTGTGAAACAGCAGGCTTGCCCACAGCACATAGTGACATTGATTTCCCAGCGTGGTGAGGCGCTGACTAGCACCGTTGGCAACATGAAGCAGAGAAAACCAACGCATGCGCGATCACCCTGAGCCGTTTAGCCCCAAGGCCCTGAAGCCCGACGTCCTTTTATTACAACAATATTGCATTGCGTTCTTCTAGGTGATTATAAAGTACTATGAATGGCCCTACAAAAAGCCCCTAAAAGTAGTATAAAACAAGGGGTCTTTTGGGGGCTATGAATATACTCATAGTTGCCCCTTCATAAACAATAGGTAGGAGACATGAATTTCCTAGTATAATTAATTCGTACAGAAAATCTCTTGAACAAGTATATTATGCCGGCTTTTAATTGAGTTACAGGCAAGCCCGTGCGCCAAAATCTAGAAAAAACAATTGCTGCACTTCCGCCCAGAACCTCACAATAGGGGACCCCTAATATAGACCCCCAAATAGTAGAAACAAGGTAATTACCCCTACAATGTGCTCGTAAACCCCCAAATGAAAGCCGAAGCAGGCCCTTTGCACCTGGGCGACTCCTTTCAGAGGCAGTGGCCTGGAGCCCGGCAAACCTAGCTCCAGATGTCGGGATTGTTCGGCTGTTGGGGGTTCATCTTCTGCATGTCTTCCGAGTTCGGGGAGGTGTTGTAGAAGGGCAGAATCGATGCGTGGTCCTCTCCGCGGTCTTTGCGTTCTGAGAATGTAGAGCTCAAGGCAGGATCTCCAGACCGTGTTCCAAATCAGGTGAGATCTGAAGGGTTCCCTGTAGAACTAGTTACGAGCTGGTAAGGATATCAAGATTGCAACTCCTGCAAAACAAGCTCGTGTATCACTTTCTAAACCTACGGTATACATATGATGCCCCCAAAGAAGACTTCCATTCAAAGAGATGACATGGCAAAGGTCAGTGGTTGGTTGGGTTGCCAAAGATGATTAATTGTAAAATCCCTGAAATTATTATGGAAATGATCCCAAATGCAGGAATGATTAAGATGTAAACTTCTGGTCTTTTTGAGACGCTGCTGTCGCTTACGATCAGGGTGATAGCTTCGGCAGCTTCAGGATATTGGGGGGCATTGAACTGGCCCTGGGGTTCGTACCTGATCTGTCTTGTGGTGCTCAACATCAAGAAAGCTTGTGTATGAAAACCCCGTTGAAGCCTCTTACCAATGTGTGTCGGGCCGAGACTTGCTAGGCCGGAAGCTTCAAAGGGAGCTCATGCCTTTAGACAAATGTGCCCTCTCTGGAGGCGACATCTAAGTCAAGTCATGAAGAGAGCTAGTCAGCCGTGTCGTGGCCGCTGCTCACATGATCATTTCGTTGCTGTGCGGCCTGCGTTTGGCTCTGCACTGTCGGACCGCCATGCACAGCAATGCTGAATATACGCCGTGGCTGAAGGACTGCAAGTGGTCCTGGCCCACTTGTCAGAGAGCAAGAAGCAAAGAAACTTTCCACACGGCCGTAGCTTGAATTCAGAGACAGTTCTAGAATCTGAAACAGAGGACATCAGTAGCCATGCAAGCAGAAACCTTAGTACTGACAGGACTGCATCACAGCGTCAGAGGCCTGTAGCTCCCATTTTCCAGCGCGACTGGGCCTGGCGCAACAGGCGGGTGACAGGATGGTTGTGCAGTGGAGAAGCAAAGATTCTTGTGTTCTAATCCCTTAGGGATTAGCATGTTCTAGCAAAATGGTCCGCTGACGATCAGGCTACAGACAGCTCTGGACCTTTGCAAACCCGGTGTATAGAACCCATTGCCTCAAGCAGCACGTTTGCAACTACAACGGGTGACCTCTCCTAGCCCAACAACGTGACACTCGAAAAGTGTCATGACAGAGAGAGGTGCATGCTCCCTTTTCCCCGAAACCACCAGCTTGTCGGCCTCAGAAATGGCGAATCTCGGATTGCCGGGGCCCAGCAACGCCCTGGAGCCTTGGCAGATGGTTGCGCAGGATGTTGGTGGAGTGGACTGAGCTGCTGTTCACTCATCTTCTCACCTCGTACTCGTACCACCCTTCGGACAATCTCGCACGGCATCTCCAGCTTGATGGGCTGCCAGAGTCATTTTGATTTGTAGGGCCTAGGGGTGTCGAGCGCTTAGCCTCCAAAGCTGAAGTGTCCGTGGTTCATTGAGTAGCCACCAAAGCTCATGGGAACGCAGAATGTGCTGCAGTGGCTTGGAGAGACCCTAAACTGTTTGGAATCTAAGCCCCGAAATCCTGAACCCGAACGACACCCGAAAAAACTGGAAGTCTGGAAATCTGCAAAACTCAATCCTACTTAAGCCCGAGAGCAAAGCACACTCGCACACGCCCGAACCCTAAACCCTAAACCCGAAATAACCCGAAATCCCTTGGAAGCCTCGGAACGAGCCAAGGTGCCATTCGCTTCCGTCGAAGCCTCCCGGTTCGGAGTGTGTTCTACTGGGATCTAGCATTCCTTAATGGGGAGGAGTATCATCGGGGGTACTACGATAAACCTTACTAAGCACTGTTAGTATAAGGGGGCATCTTTGTGGGGGGGGGGGGGGGGGGGGGGGGGTGGCATTTTTTCCAACAGGGTGACCGAATCCCTCCTTGTTCTGCCACTCTGTCTTTCAGCCAACGGAGTTGGACAGAGTTGGTGCCACCTCCATTCGCGCAAAGAAGGGCTTATGAGGTAGCAAACCCTTCCAGGTCCGAAAGCCACACTCACCTCGGAAAAGCCCTCTCGCCCAAGGCAGGAAATGCCTAGCGATTTCTGCAGCCTTATAGTCTCGGAAAGGCTGATGGATACTGATGGGCTTATTCCGAACCCCAAGGCGGCAAACCTCCACCTCGTAGCGCCTTCGTGACTGGTTTGAGCTTTCGGTTCTATGCAGCCCTCAAGTACTTTGGAGACCGGGCTTCCATGTGACCCCAGCCTATGCTTGAAGGCCTCAACACTGACCAGCCTTAGACTTCAGTAGAGAAGCCAGTGCTCGAACGGCGCTCGAACCAGGAATCATCCACTGCTGGCAATGGCAGTGCCCACATGGCCGTGAATCTCCAGGAGGTGTTTGATGACCTGGGCCTCTCAGTCTCAACATCAAGACTGCTTGACATCAAGAACCCAGCACCTTCCCCCACTACATCCGGAACCGTGCAAGACTCATTTTACAAGACACAATCCCCCCAACAAGCTCAAAAAGGAATAACAGGAACCCCACAAAGGGACCTCTAGTTGGTAACGACCCCATACGACTCTCAGGGGATCCCCTCATGGATAGAAGTATCCGATGTTGTCCCTGATGGTGGTTGATGAAACTTGCAGACCAAGCCCAAGGAGCCCCCAGAAGCCTCCAGAAGCCCCATGCTTCTTAATTCTTTTGGCCAAAAATGGTATGAAAGGGAGAGCTCCGCCGCGCAAAGCCACAAACACCCGCAAAAGCTTATCGACATGAAGGGCCTGAGCCGGCATGAATGCGGTAGGCTCCATGCCAGCCAAGGCCTTACGTCCTCGCGGCATCACGGCTACAGCACGGCAACCATTGCTAGGCTAAGGTTGCTGCTTAGTCTTTATGGAGACTTGGCTCAGGGCCACAGTCCACCCTGGAAAGGGTCCTTTTTCGATTAATTTAGGCTGCAAGGTGAGCTCTGAGCCCCAAGCCAAACACCACACGAACCCTTAATCCCAGGCAGGAGGCCAGAGCAGAATCCGACCTCGAGTTCGACAGCACCTTGCGTGCAGCTGCTGAAAGGGCCCTTTGGGGTCTAGGCGTTGGGGGAGTTCACCCAGGTTCACTTAAAGGGCCCAAGGGCTACTGACTGAGTTTTCCCTGGGGGGCGAGGGCTGCCTTAACAACCATAGGCGACATTGGGCAGCTTTTCCTTGCACAACCCCCTTTCAGCAACCTACATAGAAAGAGAATGGGAGCATGCAGTCTGCTTGGCATGGAGGTGCTGAAGGTTCCATTGCTGTTGGTGCAGTATTAGTTCAGGACGTAGGTTTCGGGGACTTTGGGCTGAAATCGCTACTGGGGTTTACGGTACTTTTGAGGGGGTTGGGTGGGTGGTTCGTCCCCACAGAGCTGTGAAAGAAACTGGACGCCATGTCTCCCACATCGTCTGGAAAGCGACCGGCTTCTTTTTCCACATCTCTTCCAGCTCCTCCTAGGATTCTAAGACTTTATAAGGAACTAGTTAAATCTAGCAGGGCTTTGAAAGAGATGTTGATGTGCGGTATAACCTTCTGCTTGCGTTGAGGACACAATGTCCATAGTTGCCGATGAATCCCACAGCTAGTTGCGACCCCGAGTCCATTCAAGACTGAAGCTTTCGTTCTCTAAGACCTTCCTCACGTGACACCGGACTCCGGACTCCAGTCCTTGGCCTTGAGACTCCTCTGCCTCGTATTGCTGGACCTTCGAGATGGCTCGGGAGTCACAGCACCGGAGAAAGAGAGAGACAGAGTAGACAGGGCAACCCACATACCGACCCCCAGCCCTCACCTGAAATCCCGATGAATCGTGTGGAGATGCCTTGCGTCGAAGCTTTTCTCATCGCATCCAGGAATTCAGTGGTCGGTCGGGGATGGAGCCGCTGGTGCCGCAAGTGGTTACTTTCATAGGACACCCTTCTTCCTGGATGTTGCGCAGAGCCCTAAAACCCCCGAAGTTCCAAGTTCCGGGAGAAAGGTAGCTTCCCTGACTGGTGAAGGCAACAATCCTGAATCTCAGAAGTTGGGAGGGGGATGGCTGAAGTCTTCAATCCTCGATCCAAAAGCTCCGCACCCCCCTTTTGGGTGCCTCTTACAAGTCCCTAACCCCTATACACCCTAAACCCTGAACCCAAAAAAGAGTACCCTAAGTTGGCAAGATGGCTGCAGATCCGAATCTCGGCTAGGGTGCGCTTCAGAAACCGTAACTTTATGGACTCTACAGAATGTGCTGTGGCCCCACACGCACGTCGAAAGTCACATCCCAGGAATCGATGACCGAGGAGTGGGCGGGCTTTTGGGGTTGGCTTGGGCTTGAGAGCCTCAGGACCTCGACACCTCCGAGAGGTACTTGAGGGGGCTGTACGAGAGCATAGCTGCAGGCAGGTGGCAGACGATCCCTTTCTTAGCCTCTTCGTGCTTTAAACGCCCTCGCATTCACACCAGTAAGCCGCCAGGGACGGAGAAGCTTGTTCCGGTCGCCTACACCCAGGAGACATTCGTGGGCGCCGCCGCGCAGCGCTGGGGTTGGAGTCGCCTGGCCGCCCGCGCAACACGGCTCCCTAAAGTTTCTGTAGCCTGTGAAGAAGCAAGAACTCGGTGCTTTTCAAGCTTCGTTCAGGCCACAGCTCCGGGCGTTCAGGGCGGGGCTTTCTTTCGAAGGATGCTGAAGCAGGCTGTTTCCGGCCGGGTGGCACTCCTACTTGGAGATCTTTAGCTTGGGCAGGTCAGGCTTCATTGGGGTTTGAGGGTTTCACAGGCTCAGGCCTGGAGATTTCGGCTTTAGCCTGGGACTTAGTGAACATTAGCATTGCAGTCTTGGAGCTTAGTCTTTGTGCGGTTCTTCTCGAGGGCGAGACGTAATCCTGTTCGATCGCGTCACGGTGGGGCATGCACATGATAAGGGATTGAAGCTTGGTGGTTCTCAAGAGGACCATTCAGCTCTACTGCCTACGCTTATGGTCTCAATAAACCAGCTACTCGTTCTTCATGCTGGCGCAACCTGCCAGTTGAACGCTCTCCAGCGCTTTGTGCTTTGAGGTGTAATCCCGATGAAGTAAAGTATTCGGAAAAGTTTGGCCGCGAGTAATTGACAAGGCGTCAGTCAGTGGCTTGGCCACGATCTTCACGTGTTCAACCGGGTGCGTCGTTGATTGGCTGTTGGCCAAGCCCTCAAGCAGTTCAAATTCCGGAAACTGCACATGCTGTGCAATGGGTCCTTCCTGAGTTGCGATAGCACCAGTGCTTGGTGTAAAGTCGTGCTGCTGGGACTTCGGCGAATGGTAGTCTAAAAGTTCAATCATGAAGCTGACTCAAATTGATTTGCTGATGCAAGGCGATTTTCTTTGCGAGCGATGTAGACGCCACGGCCCGGCTCAACAAAGACGAGTACGTATTGCTGCGGGAGGCGGGCCTCGTAACGAACCCTGCAAGCTTTCAGCCCCCAGAAGAAGTGTGGCTGAGAACAAGACTTGTGGACAAGGGTTTAGGGTTTAGGGTTTAGGGTTTAGGGTTTAGGGTTTAGGGTTTAGGGTTTAGGGTTTAGGGTTTAGGGTTTAGGGTTTAGGGGCAAATCCACTGCCGAAGACAAGCAATTTCATCCTCTTGCCCTGCAAGCCAGGCCTTCGTGAACCAGGACCCAGCTTCTGCCAGCAACGCCCTCATTCAAGAGAGCCTTGGTCGAGAAATCTCTCCTCGTTCTGCCTGACGCCAAACTTTTTCTCAGCTCATTCGGACGCTTTGAGTTCAGGACCGAAGTTTTTGACTCTTCCGTGGTCTTCCCGTGCAGACACGCTCGCAAAAACTGGGTACTTCTGAAGCTCTTGTGCCACGTGGTAGCCAAGGATACAGCTCAGAGCTACTCGGACATGACCCTCGAGTAGGTTGAGACGTGAGGTCGTGTTGTTCATACGGTCTGCGGGTTTGGGGTTCTTTCAGAAGGGTTGCATGTAGCCATATCGCCTTTAAGAGATGGGGATTTCGGTGTCACGACATAAAGTTGAGATTCGGGCTACTACCGAAAGCCTGCCGGTCCGTGAAGGGAGAACCCCCAAGCTTCGTAGTCATGTTAGGGTTTAGGGTTTAGGGTGCAGGTTTTAGGGTTTTATGGTTTAGGGATGTTCAGCATGTGGTGGCCCAAGCTCTTCAAAGAAACACCGCCAACCCGAACTGTCCAAGTTCCAGTGCGAGAGCCTCCTCAAGACACGTCCATGAGTCTTCACTTGCCTAGGCGGGCTTCATCAAGCAGGTGCCAAGCTCAGTTGAGCCTGAGTTGTAGCCAGGTTGCCCTAAACCCTAAACCCCCAAACCCCAAACCCTAAACCCTAAACTCCATGTGGCAAAGAAAGGCAGAGAGAAGGGGATTCAAGCTGAAGCCTCCCAGCCGCCCCTACAGGTCCTGAGTCGCCCTGCGCAGAGGACATCAGCCATCCTGCCTTGCTGCCTCAGGGTTCGTGGGGCATTGAAATGGCGAGAGCCGAAAGTGTTCCCCAGGCCCTGCCAAGTCTTAAGTTCAAACAGACCTAGGGGACGTAGGCTTGTCCCTCGGAAGATGCCTTGTCAGGACTGCAATTGGTGCCAGGCTCACCAACAAGGCTCCAGCAGCACTACAGGGTTGGCTTGCAGGTCACAGGTCTTGATATCCCTCCTTCCGAGCACGACACCATGGAAACTGACAAAGGAGGCCAACGACTTCGTGCAAGACCTGGTCACAGGGAAGACGCCGCCCGGCCATATTTTTTTTCAGTTTTAAAGGCTTTATTAAAGGGATTGGGGCGTCGGGATATTTCAGCTTCAGAAAAGGACGGTAGCAAATGGCCGGCAGCATCCTGTAGGCAGGAGGACAAGCACTTTCACAGAGAGGAATGCCCAGAAACGACCGTGGGTCACGGTCAGAACATGTATGTAGGTAGGTAGTTACTGTAATTGTGTCGAATAGGGGTGTGTGTATGTATGTATGTATGTATGTATGTATGCATGTATGCATGTATGCATGTATGCATGTATGCATGTATGCACATGACTTTCACATTGTCCACTCCGAATCCAAAGGCATGTGAAGACCGTTGCCGACAAACTGCTGCCGCGCATTTGGAAAGACCAGGACTGCTCGCTGCTTCAGCAAGAAGCTGTCATGGGGTGGTGGTAGGGCTTAGGATTTACGGGTTAGGGGTTAGGGGTTAGGGTTTTTAGGTTTTAGGGTTTTTAGTAGGGGTTTTAGGGTTTAGAAAGCACTGAAGCCGCAAACCATGCCCAGACAGGACAGCATCAGCTTGGAGGAGTTCGTAGGCCGTCGTGGGTTTGGGCTGTGTCCTCTAGGGCGTGCTGAGGTACTACCTGACATACCTGACCCTACACAAACGTCCGGTGCACAATTTTGAAGATTGTCGTAACCTAAGGTAGAACTGCCGAACCCCCCACCCCCACCCCCGAAGACCCACAGGCTTCAGGCACAAAGGCTCATGCGAAAGCACCGACCACGCAACTCCAAAAAATCAAGGGCTGAGCTTGTCGGGCTTCGGGTTTCACAACGTTTAGCGTTAGAAGGTTAGATTCTCGCCTGAGAAGTTGGGCCCACTTACTTCGGGGGCCATGAAGCAGGGTTTGCGCGTGTCTCCGCAGGCGCCTTCTTGAAGGAGGGCAGTTTGGATGACCTCCTGGAGGCAGGGCAGGATGTCCCTGAAGGCTACCGTATCAGCATCTCTTATGGGTGGACGGCCTAGAGATATTTTAGTTATGAGGGCAGTCTGTTGGAAGGTGGAAAGAGTTCAGGAGCTGCGTCGAGACATCGGGGGGGGGGGGCGCACTTGGTGTGGCTCTCCAAAGTAAGTTGACGAGCTTCTTGGGCAGAGTCCGAATCTGCTTGGTGGGGACTTCGGGTTGAGGGCTGAGGTATCGGTTCGGGCAGCTGCAAGATGGGCCGTTGGCCCGATCTCTTCCGCCAGCGAGGCGCAGTCGCTGTCGGTGAAGGACATCGTGGACACGGCGGCCTGGCCTGCACGTCGAATCTTGCTGGTTACCTGCTGGTGTGTAGCCTTTTGCTTGGTGGGCCTCAGGTAGTGTGAAGGCCGAACCAGGGGTTTTCTGCATCCTCGATCCTTTTGGTTGCAACCTCAAAGCCCCTCTGGAAGCTCCTTCCTGGATCCCCATGTCTCAAAGCACCCTAGCCCTTAACTTCTCAACCCTCTCAGCCCGAAGCCTTTCAGCCGAGGTCAAAGGACACACCCACCATCCCCGCAGAGGACGCGAGGGAGGGAAGGAGGAGGGATTGCACAGCTGAGCGCAAAGTGACATGCACAGGGTCAAACAGGGTCAAACTTGGTCTACGGCCTCGTAGGCCCTAAGCCCAGGAGCTGCCCATCATCCTGCCATCTCCCTACCAAAAGACAACGCGCAGTTTCTTCAGGAGTTCGGGTCGTCCTGGACGGCCGTGCCGAGTCCGCCTTTCTTCGCACACCTCAGCGCCCCAAGCAGGCAGGGAAAGGTCGAGAACTACCCTTGAGCATGTACAGGGCAGCAAAAATGGTTGTAAACTCTGCTTGTCGACAGCCTCGCCCTACCCTGAGAATCTACAAAGCCCGCGGGAGGTTTGTCTAGAGGGAATACCGGCTCAGACAAGGTTGAGTCTTTCACTTCTGGATTTTTAAGGCGCCGGGTCCCTTAGTAGGAAGACCCTCTGACACCTGCAGCCGAAGCAAGTGAGTCAAGGCATATGGGGATCGACGCAGCTTGAGGCAACCGATGCTTCGGAAAGGGTTTAGGGTTTAGGGTTACACGGCTTGCCGCAGGGCATCGAGAGTGACATCGTGCCGCGACCTTGGCGGACTCCAACCAGTATTGAAGTGCTTTCTTCGGGATTTCTGGTCGGGCAGGTCGAGCACTTTAAGTTGTTTGTTCATTGACGAATGGAGATGGGACCTGATAGGGCCTAGGACATCTTCATTTGGAACTCAGGGCTTCTGTTTTCAGACTCTGCTGGTTTTGATGAAGGGCGCTGGGCGCCCATGCTGCCTAACGCATTCCAAAGAGCTACAGTTCCTAAAGCTGCAGCAGGTCCCACAAACTGATCCCGCATACGACGATGTAGTCTTGAAATTATGGCTCGGTTTGGAAGGATATCCTGAACATGCCTTGAACCCGACCTCCAGCCATGTTGTTCCATGGATGTCCCAGGGGAGCGGAAGCGGTGAACGCGGTACGCAGCCCTAGATCCGGGATCAGGCTTTCAGGCTGTCGGAGGTCGCTCCTCAAATTTCCAGTTGCGGGGCCGAGGTCTTGGATGCTTAGAGGATTTACGGTTTAAGGATGTGATGGTGTGTTATGGGTATACCTGAGCATAGGAGTCACGATGCATAGTAGGCGTGGTTCTGGGACTTTGCTCGGAGAGCCTAGTAGAGCTCACCTTAAAAAGGCCGAGGAGTCCGAAGGAATATGTTGGGTTGGACCCTCGACCTATGTTTCTGTGGGAGTTTACAACGTTTATGGGTTTGAAGGCACTGACGAGGGCCTCGTCCGCCACAAGCACCCTCCCGTGAGGTCTAGACCCCTCTCCAGGATGACTTACTGGTTCTTAGTAGGGGGTTTCCTGGACACCAGCCCGGGGCCAGGCCGGGGGCAGGGGCCTGCTTTCCCTCACTCCTCCCGAGGAAATGCAGCTCGATCCTGAAGTACGTGCTGTAGGCGGTGGCTTGGATGCATTGTTCTTTTGACAAGGTTTTTGGGGGCTGTCGAGGGCCGAGCCCGATGGCAGGGAATCTGTGGTCCGGAGCACCCGAGGGCTTGGGCAGATCTTGTAACCAGGGTCTAGAGCTAGTGGGCATCTGGACGCCGAACTTTTCGCGTGAAAAGGCTCTTCTCTGCAACGCCTTTGGCCGCACACCGCCTAGGCTGGCGTGGCCCGATCGCCGTTGCACGCCAATCCATGGAGTCTCGGCTTCCAGGGCACATCGGGAGGGCAGCGTTAACTCCGAGGAAAGAGGGGTTAACTTCAGGGCGTGGAGTGTGGTCGGGGGTTGCAGAAGCCATACCTTTCCCAAATGAAGTCACTCGGAACCTGGAGTTTTGGGTAATTGAAGCTTTGGCATTCAGCGGCACAAGCTCAGACAGGCCATGCCTCCGGTCGCAGCAAACAGACCAAACATGGATGGCTGCCGGCTGAATGCAAAGAAGCAATAAGGATGAGAGAGGCCTGAACCCCCCGGCGCAAAAGCCGATGAAGAGCCCTCAGGAGTACAATGCTGCCATGGAGGCCCACGTGCTGCTTCTCATAATGAACGTTGTCATGCGGGAGGGGGTCAACTCCGCGGCTTCTATAAATCTGAGGTCAAGCTGAGGTCCTTCCCCTGCCACAGCTTTAGCTTAAGAGCCCATTTCATGTGAGATCCTGCAAAGACTTCAGAGATCTCCGAGTGGGCAGGTGATCGCAGCAGCTATGGATCTGGCCCAGGAGGCTATTTCGAGCTGCTCGTTGGAGAACAAGATGCTCAGGCTCAGCAGCTGTAGATGACCCTTGCAGTACAGTCTGCAAGGCACCAAATCAAACATGCGCATGAACACCTACCTGGCTGGACATGGCAAAGAAGACATGCCCGGACATGTCCATCTTCCTTGTTCCTCACTTCCGGCGTGGAGCTTTTCAAAAGCTCAAGGTGCTTTATCGAGCCCCTTAGCATAAGATGAACCCGCATCAGCCAGCTCAGGTGAGGATGTGCTGGACCGCTACTGGCTCACGAAAGGAGAAGCTTTGGAGAAGCTGCTGGGCAAAGGCGAGTCCCAACAGGCGGCTCATGATGCCTGGTGCTTCGGGGTGTTTTCCTGTGCAGGGCAGCGGCAGGGGTGTGGATTTCACGTGTTTGGGGTGAGTCGTGTTTTTGTAGCACTGATTCCGTGAGGCCGACAAGATCTGCTTGCTGGCAAAGGCCTGAGCCCAAGCCAATCCCAGATTTAGGCGGGTCTTTGTGGATAGGTCTGGGTTGGTTTGTCAAGTCTGCTGAATAAAGTGGGACATCGCCCGCCTCATGGCATTCTCGCACATCCTCTGGCTTGAGACATGCCGCCGGGCTGTTTGCGCGACAGCTTTGCTCTCAAACACCAACCAAAAAGCTTATAAAAGCTTGTGATGCGCAAGCCCCCAACATTCCCAAAGAGCGCCAAATGCCCAAAGTCAGCTTACCCACCTCTTTGACAGCTTGTGGGTCCTGACGAGACAGGCTTGCAGCCGCCAGTGCTCTTCGTACCCGAGCCTTGTTCGAGTGCGAGCACCGGCGAAGGCAGCCAACGAAAGAAGGGCTCCCCAAGAATGTTTGTAGTTGCTTTGCATTTGCAGTCTCCTTGCAGACATTCAAGTAGAACAGAGCGTAGACCGCCAGAATTTCGCGGCGTCATCGGACTGCACGCTGTTCCATGTATTGTGTGCTTCCAGAGTGACGAATGCGCATGGCTCAGTTTGATGATTGGGTACCTGCAGATTTTTGGGTGGAGCAAATGTGTTGTAAGCCCTGCCTTTCATCCTCGCCTCGTTTGCAGCACAGCTGTCGCCGCACAACGCAGCCCCGACTTCAGGTCTTTGGGGACATCCACGGCCAACTACGAGACCTTCTGCTACTCTTTGGGCTTTTCGGAGCCGCGGCTTGAGAGTGCTTGCTTTTGTGGGGTGGGGGGGGGGGGGTTGGGGGGGTAAAAGGGCCTCAATTAAGCTCTGAGCCCCTGGAGTCGAACCCAGATGCAGAAAGGGTGCAATAGTGCCATAAGTTCCCAGCAGAGCTTCCCAAAACATGGTTTTCAACCTGGCTGTCCGACCGTAACCTGGCATTACCTTGGCTTTTGCATAGCTCGGGCAGGAGTGTTATGCCGTGCCCACGCTGCATTGCTGTGACGCTGCGAGTTCTTCCGAATACCTCTGAGGGTCTCAGTCATTCGTACTCGGAGGTGTAAAGAGTGACCTCCAAGCCCCATGACCAAAGCCGAGAACCTTGCCAAGCCCACTCTGCCCATGCCGCACAAAACGGTTCGAGCTTCAGGGTTCCGGCTTACGGCTCATGAGTTTTTGGATCCATCCACACGCCTTGTATGCACTCAGGAAAGCCCTACCACTGCATCTTCGCCGCATTTTCCAGGGCTCCCTGTCCCCCTAAGCTGGACGAGCGTGAGGATGATGAGGGATGCTGCTGGGTGGTTTTAGGCGTGTTTTAGGGTAACGAGCCATGTAGTCTGTTTTGTTTTGCTCCCATGGACACCAAAAAACTTCCAAGAGATATACTGTCGGCGCGCAGTAGGCACCGCACCCTGGGCGATTGGCTTGATATCCGCAGAGTGACTTCATGAAGCCCGTAGTCCTGGCACACTGTCAATCAAGGTGGCCCTTAGCATCCACCTAAGCGTGCCTGTGTGGCCAGGTGGAGGGGACATCCAAACCATGTCGTACGTCGCTTGGCTGCGGCACGGTGAGACGAACAACAATGACCCCGCTACTGTAACAACAGGTCGCGAGCAAAAGATCCTGTGTCGGCTATCATATACCAGCAGAGTCCTGCAAGTTGAGGGACAAGCGACTTGATGGTTTTGTAGCTGCGGACTCCCGGCATCGTTTGATGGGTGCTGAGTATCGTGTTCCGGAGCGCATGTCGGATGCGAAGCCAAGGCCAAACTAAACCTCCAATCAACTCAGAGCCTGAATCTTCTTTCGCTGCGAATGCTTCAAGAACCTTCTTAGGTCTTCAACGGAGATTGGGTGGATCGAGGTGAGCATCAGCCTGGGGCTCGGGAGCCGGCCAGCAGTTGCATTCCCCCTTTCTCGGCGCCCCATGCGGATTTGGCTTACTTTCCCCTGAGCCCCTCGATTCAGCCATGCATTTGCAAGCATAACAGGTGACCAACAACCCTCGAAGTCATTCAACAGCCCTGGAATTCTAAAACCACTGATATGCCTACAGACGCAACGAGATGCTGCTCCCCAACCCTGCAAAAGCCCGAAAGATCCACCTTACAGCCCGATCCATTTTCAGGCTGGAAGTTGTGACACTACTTTTCGCACTCCACGTGGTGTACCCCCAGCAGGCACCAGAGGACCTTTTTTGCATACAGAGCTGCGCACAGCGGGGCAGGGTTGTGATGCAGGGTTCTGGTCCTTCTGTTTACGTTCTTCCATTCTGTATATTCTGTGTTGGTAAGGATTCCGTAGTGTTGCACGGAAAGCTGGCAAAATCAAGGCAAGCATGGGAAGCATAGTACTCAAGCTCCATGCTGCTCCTATGTCATCCTTATCATGGCATCCGTTGTTAGATTGTTCTGTTGCTCATGCTTCCACCTTAGTTCAGCATCAGGTTGTAATATTGCAGGCTTGTTGGGTGTTGTTGTTGTTCTTGCTTCTCATGGCTAGGCCATGCCCGACTTCATGCGCTTCTGCAGCTGATAGCCCGCCAACCCCTCCTTCCATGCCAGGTTATATGTATCTGCACATGCGAGTTGAGAACATAGGCCCTGCACTGCTGCCCCATGGTCAGGTTTACCTGGTCCGCGGGAACCACGAGTTCCGCGACATGAGCGAGAACATGGGTGAGCTTGGTTTCTTGCGGGGGGCTCAGATATTTTAGGGTGTCGGGTTTTGCTGTGGCCCTGCTCTGTCACAGAATAACTGTGGCTTTCTGCCCGCAAAAAGTTGTCCACGGGCACCAGCCTCGCCCCTTCCTGCCTTCTTCCAAGGTTCCATTGTCAGCAGCGGATGAAGAAGCGCTGGAGACTAGCTCCTTGGCAAACTGGCAAGCTGAAGCTCCCAAGAGAAACGCTCAAGCTTAAGATGATTTCGCCGTGGGACATTAATTACTGATTCATTCAACTCCTTTCTTGCAGACATTTATCGAGGTGCGCGCACACCCACAAATGTTTAAACCCCAGGCTTCAGAGGGGCTTGAGTGAGTGAGAGAGAGGCGGATATGAGTTCTGGAAGGAAGGGAAAGAGAGAGACGGGCACGCACCGGTGCAAGTAAGTAGCTCAGGCGACAGCAACAGCCCCGAAGCCTGAAGCCATAGCCCCTAACCCATACCTTGCGGTTATTGGTCGCATGGCGGCTCGTTATAAGTGGCATAAGTGTAGACCTTTGAGCCTGGATGCCTTGCTTCGCGCGAGTGTGAGGGTCGCGAGTCGCAACCCCATGCCCCGCTAGTCAGGTCTTCGAAGCCGTCCACAGCGCTTTTGACTGGCTGCCTCTGGGTGCCCTGGTTGGCGGCAAGGCGGGGAGACGTTCGAGAATCCCGATGAACGGACCTCGAAGGAGACCTCGTATGGTAGGAGGAGTAGTCGGGAGGAGGAGGAGTATAGTAGTAGTAGTAGTAGTAGTAGTAGTAGTAGTAGTAGTAGTAGTAGTAGTAGTAGTAGTAGTAGTAGTAGTAGTAGTAGTAGTAGTAGTAGTAGTAGTAGTAGTAGTAGGAGTAGCAGAAGTAGGAAGGCTTAGGGCTTGTTTTGGGTCATTTTTGGGGATGGAGTTTTTGAGTCCGTGTTTTCAGCGTTCAGCGCGGGCTTGGGAAGGAGTTCCCTGATTTTTAGGGCTCAGCTGGCCATATTATGTGCAAATGTGCAGGCCCTGGTGATTCATGGCGGCCTGGGTGCGGACCCTAGCGGCCCTAGCGACTTCGGGTGCTTCAGGAACCACAGCATAGCACGAAAGCAAAAACTTTAAGGCTGCGAGCACCATGGACTCGAAGGGGGGGCGGTACACGTAGTGCATACTCAAGTGTCACCGGGACTTTGCACACTGGATCTGGGGCAGGCAAATGAATCTTCCGGTCACTTTTGGTAGAGGTTGCGGGTGTCAGAGCTTACCGGTTTCGCCCGCAGGTGATGGTAGCTGGGGGCTTCATGACCTCGAGCACGTCCAGCGGCCGATGCAGGCCACAGCCGGGGACGAGGGCAGGTGCCGCTTAGTGAAGGGCTGCAGCAATAGCTGAAAAAGACTTCAAATTCTGAGCAGGAGGAATGGAAACCCCCATATGAGAACCACCCAGTCCTGAAACCCAAGCCCTCTGAACCCTGCGGAGTTTGAGCGCCTGCTCACCTCGCAGCCCTTCTATGCACGTAGGGGTTTACGGGGTCAACCAAATGGAAGCTGGCGTTTGGGGGGGGGGGGGGGGGATAAGGACGTGTTTGCTGATTGTGTTCACGTTCCTGCTTCCGAAAGCCCTTGCAGAGGCCCATTTTTCCCTATCAAAGCTTCGGGACGTATGCAACAGCCTCAGCTCAATATTGCACTCCTCACCCCCCCAAAACATGGCTCGAAGCCCCGAGCAGCCCTGACCTGCTTTCCAGCACCTTGCGGACGACAATGCGCTGAACGCACTCTGGTCTGATCCAAGTGTCTGGGCCTCGGTCTCTGGTCGGGGCAGGTCCCGATCTCAGCCGAAACACTCCGGCTTTTGCGGCAAGGGCTTTCTGAGTCGGATCGTGCACGTCCAGTAGCTTGGTATTGCGCTGGTGTCGAAAAGCAGTGGTTTTTTCTATGGGGTCTGGTCGGTCTCAGGCTGTCTGTTCGCTGGATGAAGTGAGAATATCGTGCGGGGGGGGAGTGGGGGGGGGGGGGGGGAAAGGTGTTGGGAAAAGCAGCCTCTGAAACCTACGCTTGCAGAGAAGAGTTGAAGAATGTTGCAGAACAAGGCCATTGTGGGGAGCTGTGAGTTTGAAGGGGGGAGATAGTGAATTTCGTCGTTGGAGGTTCACCCTGGAGTGTGTTGAGGCAGTTGGGGGTCCACCTTGCACCCCCATGATCCCAAGGACTCCGACCACGTCATGGCTCGCGGCGTCCATGCAAATGAGGACCCTGGGATCCGGCATTGGCTTCATCTCATCATCCACCCCAAACCGAAAACCCTCCGATGTATGAATTCGTTCATATGTTTTTGTTGTTGTTTTTTTTTTTTTCCGTAAATCTGTCGTCTATCGTATTGAATTATTAAATTCTAGCCATCCCTGAGCCTGCTCCCGCTCCAGGAACGAGGCGAAGGTGCAGGCATCCACCAGTTCGGGCCCGATGTGACCCAGCGCCGCCCTCACATTCAACGCGTCGGGCGTCGGGCCTCAGGGCGGTGAGGGTTTAGGGTTTAGGGTTTAGGGTTTAGGGTTTAGGGTTTAGGGTTTAGGGTTTAGGGTTTAGGGTTTGACGGCAAGTTGTACGGGCGCATGATTCGGAACGCCCCGCAAGGCTTCCGAACTGTTTGAGATACGTAGATTCAGCTCGTTGTCTTTAGCTTCCATTGTAATGATATAGTATACGGTTTGCCCCACGGTCATCTTCTTTCAGGTCGCTCTTGGCATAGTGCCTGGGGTCGAGATTAGCGCACAGAGGGTTGGCCTAATCGAGGGGTTTAGGGCTTAGGGCTTAGGGCTTAGGGTTTAGGGTTTAGGGTTTAGGGTTTAGGCCAGTTTAGGCAAGCACACACCCATAACACATTCACGTCTGATGGCCGAGGGCTTTCTGCCGGCGGGAGGGCATCAACCTCGTCATTCGCTCACATCAGTTCGTGAGGCAAGGCTACAAGGCACGACCCATCCGTTTCGGGACGCAAGCTGACATGTCTCAAGTCATATGAGGGTATACGATATTAGGGGTACCTTATTGGGGTCCTTACTATAAGGGGATTCTACGATTTGGGGGTTTATATTGGGGTCCCTATTTTCGTAAACTCCCATGTGGTGCTCGTAAGACTCTGTTCAGGGCTGTGGGATATCCGGCGCGCTCCACTGCTCCAGTCCTCCTCACTTCTCAAGGGTTTACGGTTTAGGGCTTAGGGTTTAGGGTTAGGGTTTAGGGTTTAGGGTTTAGGGCGGAAGACTCCAGGCGATGCGTGTTGCAAGTGTTTGACTCAGAGCTGGCCAGTGCCAAACCTTAAGACGGCTTGAGCCCTAAGTTTCCACGGCGACAAGTTACAGAATGCTCCACCAAGCAAAAGGGTAGATGCAGCTCTCCATGTGTAGATTTGTGCTGGCTCATTGTTGGCAGCTGTAATAATGCACCGCTTCCATCAAGAGCTGTTCCGGCCTGCTAGGAAACAGTTCGACCGCTACTTGTACTCCTGTCAGTCAGCCACCCTCCCCCACCATCCTGATGGGGTTTAGCTTCCCAACATAGGGGTACCCCTCTTATGCCCCCAAATAGAATAAAGGCCCCTTAAAGGGACCCCAAAAGGGGGACCCCTCATTTTGTGGAGACCTCGATGTGAGCAGGTGATGCATGGTGGTCATCTGATTACACTCTTCTCTGCGCGAACCTGGGCTGTCAGTCTAAGAGGGCTCTGTCTTCCGGCATTCACAACGAACACCGTCCCTAAGACCCCAAACCTTCAACTGTTCAACCCGATCTCGTTGTGTTCTGTAGGCGTTTCCATAATATCAGGCTCTGGATGTTTCCGAGTGCCAGGTCAATGTCGCTTCAGCCCTGAAACCCGATGTTCAAGCACCGGAATCCGCTGAGAAAGCAGGGTCCTGGATGGCCCTTTGAGCCGATCGGGATGGCATCCTTTGTGGTCACCATGAATGTCCCTAAATCCTTAACCCTTAACCCTTATAACCCTTAAACCCTAATAACCCTTATAAGCCTTAAAACCCTACAAGGAAACTACCTTTGGGAGGACGGAGAGGCCTCGGAAAACGCGCCTGGGCCTGCTATCTTCAGTGACAAGCCTGCTACACACCGTAGCAGGATCGAGAGATCTGTTTACATGGCTTTCGAGGTTTCAGAGGAAGGCGCTCAGGGGGACCACACCGTGCTGACCAGAACTTGCATGGACCGGTTCGTGTTCCGGGCCACGCAAGGAATCGACATACATGTCATCTGTTTGTGGTGCAGGGTCGCAAACCCCTCTCCCCACCCCTTTCAAGGGAACTGTTGTGGTTGGGAGAGGGGATCTGCCTCGACTTAGCCCATCAGGCATTGCAAGCTCCTGCGAGAATCGTGCTTTCGGGCTCAACCCTCACACTTCTGCCGAGGATGCAGCCATGCTCCTCCTGGCTATGGACCTTAATGGGCACCTGCGCGTACATCCCAAGCGTGTCGCTTTCATGGCGAACAAAGGCCCGCCGAAGCCCAGCTCTCCGGCATGCAAAGTGCCTTGAGGGATGCTTTTAGGGTTTAGGGTTTAGGGTTTAGGGTTTAGGGTTTAGGGTTTAGGTTTAGGGTTGAGGGTTTAGGGCTCAGGGTTTTGGGGGGATGTCGTTTGTGCTCTTGCTTGAAGGTAGTTGCCTTTGGCCCTGCGTGCAAGCGCAAGAGCTTGAGCTCCTCTCATTGGGTTGTTTTCAGATTAGGGCGATAAGGGGTTTAAGGAGCCAGTGGTTGATTTGAAAGCTGTCAGGCAACTCAATATTGTCAAGTCATTTGCTGAAGATCATGGTGTTGCCTTTCACTCCGGCTGAGGCTGGTGGTCGAAGTTCATGCGGCTTTGCTGGATTAGCTGAGCGTCTGGAGGAAAGATAGATACTTCGAGTTGTGCTGAACTGCAGTGCACAAATATGCAAGCATCATGTTTCAATCGCTGGTGTCCCCCGTCCTCCGGCACGACCCTCCTGGAATGCGCTGGTTATCTTGCTGTAAGCCTTTGAAGTTGCCGGCTAGAGACCGACTTCAGCTGAAACCCCCACGCCCAGCCTTGCAGCTAAAGCCCCTTTACCACCTTCAAGAAATTAAGCTTGGAAGCCACCTGCCCCAAGGGAAGACTTCAGTGCTTGCTGGCACTTCATGGCCACGGGCCAGCGCGTGAACAAGAAGAAGAGGCCTGTCAATGCCCCCGAACCCAAAAAAACCCGGCTTTAATGGACCTCCTGGCTGCTGATGAGGAGGATGACGATCATGAGATTCAAGTGCTCGACTGGGTTGGAAATTCGCGGGATCTAGAGTCTAGAGTTTGCAAATAGGCTCAGAGCGCAGCCTCCCGAATGATGAGCGCTTGTCCAGCTTGGTCCGATACATTGTGATGCCTGCCAGCTGCTTCTGTGTCAGGATATCTTTCAATCGATCGCCCGTCGCGGCGCATGCTTCACGGCTGCAGCGAAGGGACGAAGGGATGGGGGATCCGAGCTGAAACATCGAAAATTTCCGTGTAGGACGGGCCCGAAACCCCTTGCCTGATCTTCTGCCACCTTCAAGAGAGACCCGTGCATATGGCGACACATCTTCAGCACGCAAATGGCGCGAACCTAACAATGTCAGCCTGCAGATTCACTGCCCCATGCTGCCAAACCCGAATCGTGGCAAGAGCTCCCCTCGGTGCACTCCAAGGTGAAGTTCGTCCGGAACTAGGCCAAGAGCTTACATGGGCTGTTGATGAGTCCCCGGGCATAAGCCCAAAGTAAGTACGGTTCAGGGTGCCCTTGCGGCCGGTTAAAACCTTCATGTGCATGCTACGCTAGAACACTCGGCTTGCAAGTTTTGGGAATGCGGTGAGAGGGTAGGGTGCTGATCTGCGGTGTGCAGAGCCACACTTGTTCATGCTGCAAGCACTTGGGCTTGACAACTGGATTCAACGTCCGCACAAAGAGTATGTGGGGCCGGCAGAATTTACAAAGGTTCACATCCTTACAAAGAGCTGACGGTTCACATCTTCACAAAGAGCTTACGGCTGGTAGCCGGCGTCTTCAGATTCAAATGCTCTGGCTCATCGCTTGCATCTTTAGGGTTCGGGGCTAGGTTCCCCTGCGCTTGCGGTCTCGGGTACTTGGCCATGTTTGCGAGGGAGCGGTTCGAGGTTTCCGGGCCTTCTTCGGGTTAGCTCATGGCTTTGGGCTTAGATGTCCTCCCATATCCCATGAAGGCCAAAGTCCATACAGGCCCGGCCCTTGGCAGACCTGAACGCCCCAACTGCAACATGCCGACGTCTTGTGCCCTGGGCCGAAACCCGAAATCCCACGCGTTTGGCTCTCTCTAACACCCGGAACCACAGGTTGTTAGTACCGTAGATCCTGGACCCTGTGTTGCTGAAACCCAAAAGGCCCTGAAGCTTTCAAACTCCGAGCCCTGAGCTAACAAAGCAGCCCCAGAGGATGCAACTAAGTGTGTTGTTCAAGCTGGGATGTGCCCCCTTATACTTAGCTCCTTAATAGGGATGTTAGTTTAAGGGGGGACGTCCCAGTTATTAAGCATACCGAAGCCAGTGTACCCAGGTGAGGGCGAGCATCCGCACAGTTTTTGCCGTCTCACCCACCATCGATTTGAGCCACCTCCGTCCCTAACGCTTCCACCGACAGAGATCAGGGCTTCAGGGCTGCTCTGAGGTTTAAGGAGTTTCTCAGAGACTACGGTAGCTCATTGTTTCGAACACGACGTCTCGGCTGAAGCGTCATGCACCGGAGGATGCTTAGGTAGGAAGCCAGACATAGCCAGCCTCCTAAAGCGTATCTCTTTGGCAGCTGAGGACTCGGGGTTCTTTAGCACCTGTAGCATTCGAAGGCCCAAGATCAGAGAAGGGCCACAACAGACGTTCAACAGATCGCCATCGCTGGGAGTCTTGGCATGTTGCGAGTTAGCGGGCTGTACCGCCTGCCGCGTCGCTTGGCACCAAAAAAGCCCCTCCGACGCCCCGAAGCTTAGTTTGGGTTAGGTTCTGGTTCTTGTTTGTGAGATGTCCTGGGCAGCGCTGTAGAAGGATCGGTATACCGCTCCGAATGCCTCTGAGGCCCAACCTAATTCCTCACCGAGCCGTAACCTCTGACCACGACCACCCTACGCCCTAAACCCTATGAAGTAGCACCTCGGGGCGGCCTCGAACGCAGCAAGTGGCGCTGAGGTTGAGACGTTTAGCTTTTCACGTTGGGGATCTTAAGGTTGCTGTGGAACTTGCTGTCCTTGCAAAACCCCAATCGCCAGAACTTCTATGGTGAAGGCACCCGGGCACCCCCATCTGCTGAGGTTACAAACCTAGCGTGGCCCGCACCACAGTGAACGAGCCAACGGTTCTTTAGATGGTTTTAGGGTTTGTGCATACTGGGCTGATTGCGTTGAGGGTTGTGGCGTAGGGAGGTTTTGGGCGCGCCAAATGGTTGCTGAGCGTGTGCTCCTGGCCTTGGCTGCCTTGCAACTTTCCGGCATATTTTGCTGCAAGGGGGGGCTCTATGACCTAGATTTCTCTGGTTTGTTAAGTTTTTGGCACTCAGGCCTGAGGGCCATTCCCAGCCCTTCCAGATATTCGGCCATGCCCTGGGCGTCCGAGCCTCTGTCTTCATGTCCGAAGTCTTCCGCGAAGGGGCAGAAGCTGAGATCCAGGTCATCACTTCGAGCTGCGGAACTTGCATGGACGGGCCCGCCCCTTGGAGATTCCGAGTTTTTGTTCAGGGGGGGGGGGGGGGGGGGGGTGCCCTGAACCCTGGGCTCCTGCAAAGCGCCCTGCAACGTTTAGACTTCTGAAGCTGACTACAATACGCACCTGGTCCATATTCAAGCCGCAGGAATCTTCCGAACACGACGCTCAAGTTTCGAACTGCAGGCGGCGGGTGTGTTTAGGGTTGCTGCGCTGTCCCGCGATTCCTACTAAGTCAGGAGGGATCGAGCCCATGCTACAAAGTGCTCCTTGCCCCCTTGCCATGACACCGAAAGATGCTGTTGCATGGCGTTTTTTCGGTGTGTGCTGTACCACACTGTAGCGGCTTCCCAAGCGACAGCCTGCCCAAGCGCCTACATCCGAAGCATCACGGATGAGGATCTAGGGTTTAAGGTTTGGGGTTTGGGGTTTAGGGTCCCTCGTTGGCATGCCCAAGCATGAGTTTGAGGTCTCAGAGTGTTGAATTGTCAGGTGACACCTGCCTGGTCAGCTGGAAGGATGGTCGCAGTGGCTGTGGCAGGTCGGACCTTATGCCCCCCCAGGTTCCTCGAAAGAACTTCGGCTCTTTTTGGGGCATTTAGGGCTCCATCCATAACGTCTGCAAGCCATAGCTGAACTAGAGCCAAGGGCCGCTGAGAAGAGCGGATTGGAAGAAGCCGCCTTCACCGCAGGTCACCCGCCGGTGGCTGGACCTACTGGAACGATGCCGGGGGGCTTTTCAGGGCTTGCAGAGCATTTCAAAGGGCAGGCTGTCCCAAAAAGACGCCCTGCAGAGTCCCATTGTTTTAAGCATCTCAAGCCCGTGCAGACCCAGACTTCCGGAGGCCCAAGCCTGAAGCTTGCGGACATGTGCGAAGTGCCCTTGAACCCTACGCTTCTTAATCCCAGAACGGGTATCCTAAGTCGAGGTCCTTCAGTCTGCAGGTAAACAGTGGTAAACAGTCCAGGATTTTCTGGTCATCTTGGGTAGCAGGGTTCTCATTTTCGACTGCTTTTGTGAATGTGTGGGTCATGTGCAGGGCTTCTACGGAGTGAAGAGGGGTTGGTCTTGGCAAGGTGTGGACGTGGATTGGTGCGATCAACCCCATCTTCTATCCCAGCGCCGCCTTGGGCTTAGTTCCAGAGGACCCTTTGAATTCAGACAGAGTAGCTGTTCATGCTTGCCTTTCAAACATGCTCCAAGCACACATGGTGACGCTGAAGCACGCGGAAGAAGAAGAAATATAAAGCCCGGAGATCCCAGTGGACCCTGAACCGTGCAAGAGAGCAACCAGGTTCGACCTGCGCTGACGGATGTCGTGCGTGCGGGGCCCTAGTACGCCGCCGAATGCTGCGCAAACCGAAGGTCACAAGGTAGAGTCAGGTGGAGGAACTATGGGCATTCCAGGGTTGATTGTTCCACTCAGGGCGCGTGGCCACTGGTCCTTGGGGCGCTGGTGCCTGGGTCTTACTGATTGCAGGGTGGCAATTGCTTAAATGCTTACAGGCACGTGTGTCTCCTTGACTTGTGGGAATCAGGGGTCTTGTTGGGTTTGAGGAAGTTTGGAGAAGTTTGGGCTTCCGCTGCAGCTCCACATCACCATGGCCGCAGACCCTGACATGTGCTGGCCTCCAGAACCCTCAAGTGACGGCTAAGGTCTGGTGGGGGAACACCTTGCAGTACTTCGTCATTGTTTGGGCTGCGATGGCCCTGCTCTGGAAACAGGTGGCAGCTGAGTGCTTGCGATTTGGGGGCATGAGTAACCCACACCCGGGCAGGATGCGCTTCAGCTTGACTACTATGCCTACGGCATGCCAGGCTCGAAAAGTTGGGAGGTGAACAGTTTGTTGGGGCAAGCCAGATGTCTAGTTAGGCTGTTTGGGATGGGAGGGCTGAATGGGCTTCGGCTGAGCTAGGGTTTTAGTCATGCGTCCTTTGGTTAACGACACTTGCATGGTCTTGCGGGCTGTCTTCTGGCTAAGCGGCCACTTCAAGTAGATTGTGTCACGAAGGCGCCAGGCCCTCATTAGACCAGAGTTCGAAGCACCCCGCCCTTCTTTCCCCTGTGGCTTGTCCCTAGGCGTAACCTTAATGCCCGAGTTTTCAGGACAACAGGGCTTCCCACTGGGCGGCTTCTGTGAGCAGTACCAGGCAAGAGCGGCTTGGGAAATCTGCCTGGGTCATAAATCTTAAAATTGCCTGAGCCCCAAGTCTTAGGAGTGGGACATCTTGTGTGGATGCACGGGTTTCATGGTTTCCCGTGTGCAGTTGCTCGTCAGAGCCGCGCAAGACCCATGAACCACAAAATGAATCCCCGAGCACGTATCGAACAAGCCTTCTCTCCCTGAGGCTTAATACATGTTGGGCTTGGTCGGATTAGCACTGAACTCCGGTCCTTGGTGGCTCAAGAAGGGTTGAAGTAAGGGCTCTGCGGTGGGTGCACCGAACATCAGACGGCCGGTGACATGGAACCGCGTCTCCTTTCTATTGCATGAGGATCCGGGGCACCCCAGCGGCTTAAGACCCAAATAACAACCTGGAAAACCACACAAACGTACTGTCACCTGTAGCCTCAGACTGCACACCATGTGGCCCCGAAGCTTCGCTCGGCGCGGGCTGCCGGCATTGGAGGTGGAGGTGGGCTTACAATCTCGGATTCTGGGGTTCAAAGACATAAAGTGTGGCGTGGAGCGGGGAGTGTCGGGCAAGGAGGTGGAGGAGGTCAGGGTTTCTGGACACTCGCTCAGCAAACGCGCCGTATGATCAGAGCTTTCGTGACACAAACCCAAGCTCAGATCTTCAAAAGGTAGATCAAGTCCTTGCACAGCCGTGTTCGTCCCAAGCATGCCCAGCCCAGCAAATCAGCGCACACGCAATGTACTTTTAGCCTTTGCCCGGCAATGGCGGATGAGCCGTGTTCCAGCTGCAGCTGGTCATGTCAGGACATGTGATGGGTGGCCTGTTTGGCGGTTCTTGCTGTGCCCGTGATTTTATTTTGATGTCTGCCTTTGGTGCCGTCCACACTACAGTAGCATGGTAGTAGAGGCAGACAGGTTGTTGTGGAGATAGTTGTGGTTTCGCCAGACCAGCCCGCCTCGGCAAAAGATTTGGCCCGTGTCGCTTTATTTTCCACAAATCACCATACCTGCAACAGCATCGCAATTAAATGCCCAGTCTCACTCATTCGACATTCCAAAAGGGAGCAGTCTCAAGTCTCTTGGTCTGGCCAAGCGCATCCAGAGGCTCGTCGAGGCTACGACCTAACAGTCATCGTGAAACCAGGCGAAACCAATACGCTTAAGGTGCCGTTCTACAAGAAGGTTAGCCTTTTACCGTTCATGAGGAGATCAGCTTCCCCACCCGGCAACTGGGAGCCCCCGGCTAGCTAAAGTGTCCGGGCAGAACGGTCAGGGCCACCCCCGGCCTTTCGGGTATTGAGTTCAGTGGTCAAGAATAAGCAGGACGTTGGTGCTCGGCGCCGCCGTGTCGGCGGCAGCTTGAGGCTGCGAAAGCATACTTATGATTTCTCATGGCTTTGTCAGGGTTGTCTTTGCTGAGTAGGTGGTCAGGGTGCTGGCTGCTGTTTGCGGTTTACTTGTGCGATCTTGCTCTCATGTGGCCCTGCACATGGTACAGGGGCCACCTCCCAAGCATGGACCTATGCCCTGCGCCCATGGCAGTCACCCAAACATGCATGTTATGCAAAGAGAAGGACACAAGGACGTCACAGAAGACAAAACAATATCGGGGTTTCCGAAACTAGGGGGACAGTTTTGGGGTCCTGATGAAAAGGGAATCCTACTATTAGGTGTCTATTTTTGGGGTCCCCTATGTTCATAAACCCTATATTCCATGGCCAAGTCGCAGCCAGGCGAGCCGGCCTCTGCCTGGCTGCCGTGGCTTCAGGCTCCTTCCTGCTCGAGACCTTTCCTGGTGATTGGGTGGGCCCTGACGCGAAACCGCTCGTCGCGCCACTTGCCTACAGGTTTTGTGAGCCCTTGTCAACTGGGCTTGGGAGGGGTTTGAGAGGTTTGTTTGGAAGATTTTGGCAAACTCATGTAGACATGCTTGGATTGCCCGTTTGGGGTTTGGCCATTCGCAGCAACAAGGAAATCTCAAATGCCGCCATCTAGTGACCTACGCCAACTTGAGCCCAGACCTGGCAGGCATCAGGCACAATAGAATCAGTAGAGCATTCGCACTGAGAAAGCTCCCAGAGAGCCAGCGCCAGCATCCACCAATGGGCTGCCGTGTATCAAGTTGCCATCCAGCCCCAAAAAAGGCCCAACAATTTGGCCGAGGCCCCGCCGCCTGGTCCTGCGCCGCGCCTGCCGCGAGCGCCGCGTCAAGCAACTGCTCCGGGGCCCGAAGAAGTTGCCGAAGCCGTTTCGAGGCTGCAGGTGGTTTGTGGGAAGGCTTTGTGTTTTTTGTGTATGTTTGGAATCACATGTAGGTGGCTGTAGTTCTTTGACGGCTTTCGGTTCCTAGGAGTTTCGGAATGGGGCTTTCCAGGGTTTGGGGGAGGGGGGTGCGTTTCCACTCCATGGCTGCTTGACGTGTCAGGTGGTTATGTTACGCCGGTTAGGCTCAGAGCTGCCTCAACCCCAAGCCAAGACCTCCAAACTGAAGCCAGTTGCTCCGAGTTCCGAGGATCGTCAAGCAGAAAATCTCCGAGGGCCGTCGTCTGGTCAGGATCGAAGAGATGATCGATGCTCTCCCGGCACTCCATTGAAAGGATATTTGTGTTCCTTCAGGGCTGCTAAAACCAGCCGGGTTCTTCGTGAGGTGAGCCTACGAAAGTTTACGCAAAGATCATTGTCAGGCCTTCATCCTGCAAAGCATCATCCTCGCAGTCATGTCTTCCCGCTGCGAATCGCTGCTTGCTGCTCTTGTGTCTGCGCTAAGAGCATGGCCAGGCCGCAGCAAACATCAAGCAGGTCAAGTTCGAAGAGGCAAATAAGCAAGGCCCCGGCATGTGTCAACTTGCAAGCAGCTGCACATTGCGGGCACGCGTGCTATATGATTGAGAGTAAGACGGCTCAGGCTCGGAAGCCCAGGCAAAAGCAAGCTCAAGCCTGAACACCAAGCCGCAGCTGCTTAACCTCCACCAATTTGGACCCCTGCCGCAGTTGAGAATATGCGGAAGATGCGCAACGGACACAAGTGGTGGAGCCGCGTCTTCTGAAGGGTAAGGTTGCTTGTTGAGCTGCGAGATGCCACAAGATGGCTCCGCGGCCATTGGACCGCTGTTTTGCCGAGCCTAGGCCTGCCATGTCCATCCAGCAAGACTGGCCCACTGAAAGTAACGTGTAGAGATTGCTTGGCAACCACGATCTGATGTCGTGATTCCCGAGGCCTGAAGGATGTGTGCCAGTGTGTGGGCATGATGTTGATGAAACTGTCAGGATGTGGTTCTTATATCGCCTGACGGAGACCGTGTCACCAGATAGGGCTAGACAGATATGGAATGAGTCGCCCCTGCTTGGAGTTCGATATTGTATCAATTCCAGCTACTAGGTGATCCAACCGAGCAGACAGACTCAGTCGGGCCCCGATTCAAGGTCATATGTAATCAACCCCCCAAACCCCGTGGCAGACACCTGTATCAGCCGTGTTCCTGACACTGGCCTCAGGAAGGGCAAGCTTCCGAGCTCCGACGATGGCGACGATGGTGCCTTGTCAACCACCGGCCATAAGAAAAAATCACATTAACTTGGGCCCATGTCCCTACCAAAGTTACTAAAGCTTTCCTGGAACTGCAAGGCTCCATTTTCGCAGTCTTGGCATGGTAGGGGCTGTGGAGTAAGGAGTTTTCAGGCTCTCAGAAATCTGGCGCATGCCTCTTTTGCAAGGGGCATACGGCTTCGTGAAGCAGTACGGTGGTGAGATTGGAAGCTGCTTGGTGGCACTCCTGGGCTTTATACTGGGCTTCATGGACTTCAAAGCGGTTGCTTCTGCGTAGGGCTGCGGGCTGCGGCCGGTTGCTCGAAAATCCACGCTGGGTTGGCGCGGGAAGGTCTAGGAATGGAGCAACCTCCAGTCTTGGAAACGCAAACTGAAACGCTCAACCCTTGAAAATGTTGTGCCTTGCACAGGGCTTGTCGGAGCTTTTCTATTTACATCTTGCAGTCCTGAAACCTCGGACATCTGGCCTAAAGTCAAAAGGTTTGTCCATATTATACATATGCTTACATGTATGATTCAGTACTTTTTCATGTTAGCACCCATGCGTACATGCAAAAGTTTGTTCGAAGACAATCTCAACCTGAAGCAGCTGCCATCACAAAAGGATGGCTTCCGGACATACTCAAGCCGCCGGGGCGAGGCTTGAAACGAGGGTATCTGGGTCTGTGAGCTGTGGCGGCCTCATGGTTGAGGAGGTATAGGGATAAGAACTTGAATTGCTATGTAGGTGGACGGCTTGTTTTGAGGCTTGAGGGCTGGAGTTTCGATGAGTCGCGTCGTTGCGGTCTAGGGGGAGTGGGGGTTTTCACCTGTGCTTGGTTTGGAAGAGCGCTTTGTCCATCCTCTTGACCCAAATAGTTGTGTTAAGTCCTGGCAATGCAAGAAACCTCCAGGACTTTGGGATGATCCACTCGACTCTGACGACCTAGCCATGCTCTTCGACGCCTTCGACGCAGACCTGGACATGGAGCTGGCGCCGCTCAGATGTTGTGTCAAGTTGCCTCAATGGCCTTTCACCACCTCTGACTGTGCTGGTTTACCGAGTTTTTGTCTGCAGCAGGCGTAAAGCATCCCCAAAGTCATGTCTCGACGGTGCAATTCTCCGCATGGCCCGCGCGATTCGTGACTACGGGCCATAGAAGCACCCAGGGTTCGTTGGGTTCGCTGCCACACATGCACGTTTGAACCGAACGGCATGCCAAGGCTTCAGCCGTGACAGGCTCCAGGGGCTCAAACGAATGATCACGAATACAGCCTCAAAGCTCAAAACTGCGCTTTTGGCTCACTGAGGCCTGTGGTGGTTTACGCCCCTCGGCCAGGGAGTGAGGAGTAGGCTGCCCTGGAGAGCGGTTGAAGGTGTGTCCATCCATGCCTTGGAGCTAACCGCAGCTAACCGAGGCTGGCACAGCCGGACCTGAGCCCTACATGGGCCCTACATCCCCTGTCATACCGGAAGAATTCCAACCCTTGCAGAGCCCCCCAAAATTTTCGAACAAAGAACCCCCAGCAAGCCTGCCCGAAACCCCAAAGACTCAGGGCCTGAAGAACGCCTTCAAGGAGCCGACCCTGAGCCAGGCCAGCCCGCGAGCGCGCGAGCGTGAGCGTCGAAACCCTTCGCTGCCTCCAGCTCCTAAGCCTTCATCCCGAAGCCAGGTGACCACAATCTTGGAGGCCATGGCCATGGCACGGCACACCTATGATGAGGCCTACAAGGCGCAGTCAGAAATCTGAACAAGAGCTACAAATTACTACTCCACCCTGTTTCCAAAACCCTGAATTTGAAACCTTGAAGCCTCGACCCTGCCAGAACTTTGTTGTCCTCCTGGGAAGGTTGTGGGAGAGACCGGCGCCATGCTGCTGGCAGAGGCGCTTCTGTCAGGCAAAAATTGCCAGGCTTTGAAGACTTTAGCGCACTGGGCATTGGCAGAAAGTTAGATTTGCAGAGCCGTGCTTGTACTGTATCGTTGCAGCAGTTCTCCCACGAAACCTCACTAAGTCCTAAAGCCCGAAACGCAGCAGAGTGGGGTGGTGGAGTGGGGGAGTGGTTAATGGGGCGCTGGAGGGAAAGTCCAACCCTAGCGAGCTACTAGGGCATAAGAGTGGGCGAGCTGCAGCTGCCTCAGGGCTCGGAGGCTGAGATCGCCGAGTTCGGCTTTGCCCTTGCCCTGGCCATGCAGCGCGTTTCGCCACTCCAGGGCAGTTAACTCACGATAGGGTTGAGGGTTCAGAACATGAGCATCCCCTGAAAGCGTGGACCCTACAAGGCCCCTATCAACGCGTAAGCTGGTCAAGCCTTCAGTTCGAAATCCCTTGATTGACCATGGCTAAATCCTTCACAGTCTGAAGATCTCCAGGACTTCGGGCAGGTTGGGCTTGAGCTATGTGGTTCCGTGCGTCCTCTCATTCTCCTCCCTCCCCACCCCTCCCCCTCCCTCCCGTTCCCTCCCCCTCTCTCCCCGCTATCCCTCTCTATCCCTCTCTACCCCTCTCTCTCCCTCTCTCTCCCTCTCCCTCACCCTCCCTCCCCCTCCCTCCCTCCCTCTCTCTCTCGCCCTCGCCCTCGCCCTCGCCCTCTCTCTCTCTCTCTCTCTCTCTCTCTCTCTCTCTCTCTCTCCCTCTCTCTCTCCCGAATGCGCCAGAGAGTTCCACAGCCCTCGACAGTCGCAAAAATGCACCTCCAAGCCCAGGAAGCAGTGCACTCTGACCCTCAAGGAGGGACTGTGGCTCGGGCGATAATGTCCTGTGGGCTGAGATGAGAAGTGGAATGTAGTTGCAGATGCTGGGGGATTGAACTGCGGCGTGACTCCGAAAGCTAAGAGCTGAAACACTGACGAACAACACAACCACCGTGCCTTCTTAGGAGGTGCTCGCACCACTATGGGTGTATACGAGCCAGAAATTGGTCTAAAGGGATGAGGCTGCATGGAAGCTGGGTTGGCAAGGCCCAACATCGGAATCGCACCCCTAGGGCCTATGTGTGTCCAAGGGCATTGAGTCGAAGTCTGGGCTTTGCAAGTCATTCAACAGATCCCCCGAATATCGTGCACATTAGTCAGAAGAGGGGCCAAGAGCAGTAGAATCCGGTCGCCTGGCCTCAGCTCAGGCAGACCTATCTGACGAACCTGCCCGGGATAGTGTTGCGACTGCTGCCGGGCTTCAGGTTCAATTTCGACTTCCAAACCCCCAAACGTTGAAGTTTTGAGCCAATGAGCCAAACAAAAAAGCCTAAACCATCGGCTGTGGGATTGAACCCACTGGCGGGTGACAGCTTGCTTCTAGCATGCGTGTAGACTGCAAACGTCATGTTACGTTTTCGCCTTGCACGCGGTTCAAGTCCAAGGGCTTGTTTGTGTCACGTGAGGGCAGCACATATTCTACAAGAGAATCGGCGAATCTATGTCCTGCTGGTCCTTCCGTCCAAGAGGATGCGCAGGAGATCTTTCAAAGAAGATGGAAGGCGGTAGCTCCTTGCCCTGACCCAACAGACTCTAGCAGCCAAATCTGGCCCTGTTTAAGACGATCCCGATTTTTAACAGGAGCCATTCCCCCGCAGCCCGGGCCCGGTTATTTCCGAGCAGTCGCCGAGGGGCACCGGAAAAACAGTCCCCTTGTGGGCTGCCCCAGAGAGTAACACAGGAAACGCACACCATACACCTCTTCCCAGGTGTCACCATGTTCTGGCGTAAAGAGGTGCTGGCATCCTGTTCGCGAGTTCCAGTGTGGCGTAGCCGTCCGTATACGCCCACTGATCAGTTTGCGGCGCTTGCCTGTGCTGCCCATTCCTACTTCAAAGGCGAAGAATTGTCCCCGCCAATCTTCACCCGTGGCAAACGACGTCCCACTGTGAGATATCCCAGCTGCGTTGCATTCAGGTGACGCATGCTTGTTAAGAGCGCAGGAGACCAAAGTCTGTCAGGGCAATTGGCCTTAAAGGCTAAATCGTTCGGCCCCATGTGCCATCTGAGGCCTTGCCTCCTCATGCCTCCTTTCCACACACGGAATCTCCGCGTGCCCTGCGCAGACACATGCAGACACTCACGAAGGTAGTTCAAGCTGGAGAGAAGCCCAAGCCCCACATCTCCCAGTAAAAATCTCCGACACCAAGGCTAGCCTGGGCTTGCGCCGAGGGCGGTTCGCCGATGCCGGAGGTGTTCGGAGCACCGCCGGCAGAGGCAGAAGGGGGGGGTGAGTGGAGGGGACTCGCGTCAGCTATCAGTTTTTTGAAACCCCCGGCCAGAGAAAGATTCGCAGCAAACCCTAAGCCGCGCCACTTTTAAAGAAGGAAACCCCCCCCCCTCACCAAAAACCACTGAGGGATTCGAAGCGAGAAGGCGACCATGGGGCTGAAGGCAGCTACCAGTAGAGCAGATCGTGCTCCCACACAGGTGCCCGTGGACTTGGCCGAGCATGTGTGGTCGTCCTGTTCATCCGTGGCCTCCAAGTCTCAGAAGCATCTTCAGCATTGAGTTGGGGGGGGGGGGGGGAGGGGCAGAGGAACTTAAGCTGCAGGAAAGATGCCTACAAACTTCTTGTCCACCAAGGCTTGAGCGCGAGCATGCAGATACGAGACTGACACAAGTAGCCAAGAAGCTTTCAGGGGGAGCCTGAGGCTGCAGAGCCCAAGCAGGGCTCGGAACAACCCCGAAATCTCTTGGAACATTAAACCCTAAACCCTAAACCCTCACAGGAACAGATTGGTCTCTGGATGGCCCCTGCCCATCGTGGAAGCTGGGGAGGTGCTTTCGGAGGACCAGATGGCAGCACTGGTCCAGCTGGCCAATGAGCGCCTTGACATCAGTTCGGTTGTAGCTCCACGTGCCTCAATATTCGCCTCTAGGTCCTAAAGCCCAAAGGCCTCAGAAACAGCAAAAAAGGAACGACCTTTGGCGCCCATCTGCGCGGCGCAGTGCTGGTGACGGCAGCCCTGGCGGCGCCGTTGAGGGCTGTCCCTGGACAGCTCTGCTGAGTACCGTGGCAGAGGGCAGTTGAGACTTGGGATTGGGATGCTTGTGTGGTGTGGGATGTGCGGTAGAGAGTCGAGTTGTCCATGTTGAGTCAGCGGCTTGAGGCAAATGGACTTCAGGGACCCAGGGTTCTGAATTGCAGGGCAGATTAGGGCGCGAGGCTTGAGCACTTCGACCGACCCGCAGGTTGCGGTGGTGGATGTAATGCTTGGGGTGATGGTATGGCCTCGGATGAAGAAATGCATGCAAGTGTGAGGGGCTTTGTCTACCGGGGCAACAGCAGATGTAGTATGTTCCATTCTCGCAGCATCCGCTCCACTGCATGGTCGGGCTTGGGGGAGAGCTTTGGAGTTGCCGGCGTTGGTCCCCAACCCGAAGCCCAGATTCGAAGGTGTCAGGTGTTTAGGCCTCAGTGCTCTGCTCAGGTTCTCCAGACCACCGACAACATCCTGCGGGCAGGGCCTTGAGGCAGTGGACAGCGGAGCTGTTCCAGGCGCCTGTGGAGAACGTGGAAGCAGTGCGCTTGATCCGGTGCCTGGGGCAAGAATCTGTGGTGGTTGTGGGGTGAGCATGGAGGTCCGGAAATTCTAGGCCATCTAGGGGGCCTAATCGGGTTTGTGGAATGTGCGCTCAATCGGGAGATGCCTTCTCCGTGGATTGTTAGATTTTGCCAAAACAACCTTACAGTCGTGTTCTTCTGGGCGTCATTGGGTGTCATATGCACGCACACATAGACGTAGCCACAGGTACCGACAAGGCGAGGGGGCTCTCGGCGCGCACGTGGATGCCAGGCCTAGGCATGACTCCAGCCTCTGGCTGAGTGGGCAGCGCCTGGCCACGGTGATGCTTTTGCTGGGGGCTTTGCCTGAGGGAGCTGGCGGTGACCTCCTCTTCCCTTTGTTGGAGGAGGGTGACGGGAAGCAGGTGCGGATGATGAAAGCTTGCACGCAAAATACCGTACGCAATGCAGATAGATACAGTATGAGCCCTGAAGGGCTTGTGCTTTTCCCCCAGGTGCCGCTGTCACCTGGCCGGGCCCTGGTCTGGCCCACCACGGACCGGGAAGGGCGTCCAGAGGCCCGCGCCGCCCGCCAAGCACTGCCGCTGCAAAGCGCTGCCACGAAGTACGTGGCCATGACTCTCTGAGAGCAGCTTTAGTCCTTGCTCTTGGGAACGTCGTAATCTTGCAGGATCTTTGCAGGTTTAGTCAGTCATGAGGTCTGGCGGAGAATGTAGCATCAAGTCTGCATCTCAGGACGTGGCTGCGAACTGAACCGGCACCAGGCGAACCTGGGGGAGTTCCTGGCTGAACTCTCATCCCTTCCATTGCGTTAAAAACTGTAAGCGCGTCGTCGCAGCCTTGGGCGAAGAACTTGAGTTGAGCTTGCGGGCGGAAGACCAGCTCCTGTCCACGCTGCTCCTGGACCACTTCTTTGTGCTGATGCCGCCGCCGTCGACACAGAGAGACTGAGAGGGACGAGAGGAGGCGGAGCGCATGGCGCAGAGCCGATCGAGCGCGGCGGGTGAAAAGGATGGGCTGCTGGGGCTTCATGTCACCTGACTTGTCCAGCGCCGGGACCTGCTTGACCCGGTTGACACTATCTATGCCTTCTAGTGGAATCTGAGTGGTAATGTAAAACTTCAGAGGTTTCGAGCATGCATGAAGCCAGGCCCATGATTGTTGTGTCTACCCAAACGCAAAAAACCCTGCTTTGTCTCCCGCAGGCTGCGCACATGTACTGAAAAGCCATTCGGACCCTGGTACCAAAGCCCCCCGGCCATGCACGTTTCACCCCGTCCCTTTGTCGGGGCGGTGTTGGTGCAAATGACACACGTGTAGTACGCGCACCGCACCCTGTAAAGAATCGTGCTATTGCGATCTGTGAAACAGGAGTCCTCATGTTGTGTGTATGTGTGTGCGGTTGGTAAGCTATGGTGCTTCCTATATCAGGCATCTGTTTCTTCATGCAGTGTTCCTTCCAATGCGTATTCTGTGAGTGGTGATCGCTAGCAATCCCGGAAAAAGCGATATGCGTATCGACCCCATACCCTGGTGTAGAGGGTGTCGGGTCTGAGGGCCCAAGCGCTAAGCTTTTGGACCCACGTTGCAAATGCCCGTACCATTTCGGACATCACCCTGCAACCTTTGCCGGCTTGTCCATCGGCACCTTGGCGACCAGGCGCAAGGCTACGAGGACGTAGTCCAGCACCTGCCGAAGCTGGACGCTGCCCTGAAAGGCCGCACTTCCTTTCCTTGCATATGTTTGGACCATGGTGCACATGGGAGTCTTAAGGAGCTTGCACGGTGTGACTGGACGACACAAGCTCGAAACCTCTACGGCCTTGGGGGGTTTGGGTTCATTTCGGAATGAAGCCCCCGCCGCAAGATTCGCCCTCCGCGACGTTGGCGGACTTGTATTCGGCGCTTGCCTGCTGCAGCCGCCAGGGCCTCGAAAACTCCTTTGGACACACTTGGTCGAGCCAGGGGCAGGTGCTTGCTAGACAGGCAAGTCGATTCTCAGCCCAGCGTACGCCCTCAAATCTCGCATGTGTTGGTTCACAATCATCCCAACCCAGAGTGCCAATCTGCGACCTTGAGAAGCTGCTGCAGGAGGAAGCGACGCGCGGCTCCCCCAACCCCCCGAAGCCTAGAATCCTTACAACCCTTCACATGATCATCCGTTCTTGTGTCAAGCCCGCGATTCGATTCCCGAACCCCTTAATGTTGACTTCGCATTAATAAACCCCCCCCCCTTCATTGATCAATCTCTCCGGCCAGGGCCTCCTCAATACTGTTCGCCTAAATCCTGGTAGGACGTAGTATTAGCTTTAGTATTAGGTAGTAGCACCACGCCCGTAAAAACCGGATTTCCCGGGTCGGATTTTACAATTGTGGCGGGCTACACTATTGTGTTCCGGCAGCGGGATTTTACAATTGCGGGTGGATCCACTAATGTGAAGTCAACATTAAACCCCAGACCATCCCCGGGTCCATTGATGGCAGGTTGTGATGAGCCCTGCCGCTTCGCGGGTGCACCCAGCTCAGAGGGCCCAGGATGCGAATGGCCAACTCCATACCCCTCGAATCGTATTACAACTGCATGTCTAGGAGAGTGCTGGAGTCTACGTAGGACGAGTACAAAAAAAGGCAACCAGAACAAGGGAAGGCCGAAATAGGTGCCCGGCACCGGGAGCCTGCAGTCCCGGCCCCGGTAGATGTAAAATGGGAACCACCCAACCCGTACCCATAAAATGCATGATCTCATGTGACAGTTCGGGTGCACCCCGACACATCCCTCCCAATCAGGTCAAGTGGAATAGGTACTGACTTCCTGCCCCCTCGACCCTCCTCCTCCAGACAAACCCTAAACCCTCAACCCTAAACCCTAAACCCTAAACCCTAAACCCTAACCCTAAACTTTTTGTGATGCTCCCCGGCTTGGCCTTCGCCCGTTCTGGCTCCAGGGGGGTTTGCAAGTGCAGGGGTCGAAGATGTTGGAAGGTTAAAAGGTGCGAAGAGAAATCGCATGAAGGGGCATTCTTATGTTAAGATCTGTCCAGCCGCAAATCAAAGGGACAAGATCGGGGAGAAGATTTGTTTTCCGCAGCCGCTTGCCATGGCTGCGTGGCACTTCATCACCCTGGGGTGGCCAAGCTGCATGTTGAAGCTTTGTTCAGGGTTTATTAGGGTTTAGGGTTTATGGTTTTGGAGGTTTGTGGGGGGGGGGGGGGTTCTCATGTGTGCCAAGTCTCTTCACAGCATTCAGCCTGCATTGAGGGACGAAGTGATGCTTCTTCACTATTTCTTCACAATCAATAGGCATATGAACTCCAGCATCTAAAGCTCCAATAAAGATCTTCAAGCGAGGTTCAGCCTTGCCTGGGGCCTTGATCCGGCACTGCAGCAGGCACTGCCTTGATCGCTTTGGGCGTTGGAAGCTCCCAATACAATACCCAGTAGCCAGCAGCAGAGGTATGGGTCGTTTCCTAGATTAGGGTCCGTCAGCCCCAGCCCCACAGGTCGTCGACAGAGCGCGGGCTGCATCCCGGAACGCATCCGAAGAAGCAGCAAAGGCACTGTCTGCTGCTTGGCCAGAGTGGGCTTCTGGCCCTTTACAGGTGTGCCAACAATGTTGGCCTGAATCGGGGCAGTGCCAGGTCTTGTGAGTGGGTTTTTGGGCGTGCTGTCGCTGGTGCCCTGGGCTTGGGGAGGCCTAGGAGCGGGTGCTGAATGTTAGGGGAATGCACAGGAAGGGCGTTGAAGCGAGCTCGTGGTTTTTAGATCTCGAAAGTCTGGGGTGCGAGGTTGCAGCGTATTGAGTTGCGACAAGTATTGTGCCGCTCGTGTTCTGACTTCAAGACTTCCTCGTAAACAAAGAGACCCGCTCGGGGCGCACCGCGCAACCAAGGATATCTTTGATTCGCGGCTCTTCCGGCTGGAGCTGGCTTTGCAAGGTCGGCCCGTTTGACGTGACAGCCGGGCATACACCACAAACCTATTGCTGCTCTTTGTATTGGGATAGCACCTGCCACCTCAACCAGGCTCAACCAGTCGCAGATAGTCGAAGCTGGGGCTGTAAACGGAACAAGTTTGTCCAAAGAAGACGACCAGAACGCCCCCGCAATTCTGTCACATTCCCTCTTGCCTCTGCGCGCTCCCACATGCGCTCTGACATACTCTCCCAGCCTCTGCACGCTTCTTGCTTCGACCGGCGCTTCTGCATAAAGATATCCTATGGTGCACGTTGCGGTTCATTCGCTCGAGGCCTCTGCACTCCTGCTCCACATGCCGCATATGCGCAGTGCTCGTTTGCTAGAAATGATGGGCGAGTGTTGCCGCTCAAGCTCATGTTCGCTCCAACCGTGGGAACCCGGTTTCCATAGCCTTCACCTCTGTTTAGGGCGTATGCCAGCATAAGGCCCCCAGCATCCATGAGACAGGAGGTGGCAAAGGGAGGCGCTTGGCTTCCCTTCCCACGGACACATTGCTGGCGGAAGTGGAGGAGACGAGGGGGCAGCTCTTGCAAGAACCTGAACTCCAGGGAGAATCCAAAGACAGCCCAAACGTATCTCGAAGGCATCCCGAGGCCGAAGCCCAACATGCTCGAGCAAGAGCCCCCATTCACGGGCTGTCGAGTCTAGGATACAATCTTTCGATGTAGGCGGTGAGGGTTTCAGGACTTCCGGGCCACTGTAGCAGGTCCCAGGTCACAGGCACTGAGACAAGTTGGCCGGTGTCCTGTACCCTGAAGCGGTGAAACCTCTCAATCCCCACCGCCCAGAAGAGGACGCCCTGCGATCAGTCGAGTGGGTGACAAACTTCGGTTTGGACATCGACAGCCTCAAGGAGCACCCCGGTGAATCTGCGGCTTGACAGCTCCTAGAGCTCCCCAACCAACCTCGGACAGCTTCGAGCCTGGAACCTCTGTTGCTTGGGGGGGGGGGGATATTGCACTTGGATAAGAAAAAACCAAGAAGGGCGTCCAGCATTCACGCCAGAACCTTGAAGAGCCCAAATCCAAGTCTGAGGGGCTGTCCATACACACGGTGGATGCCTTCGGCGGGCGATTCCCGAGCATTTGGGAGCTCAAAGTCGCCTGGCCCAGAACCGCTTCGCACTTTCCCGCATCGCCTTCAGCCCGTGGTCGGAGGGTTTAGGGCGGGTTTAGGGTATAGGGCAGGTTTAGGGTTCAGAGTTTAGGGTTTGGGGCTGGTTCAAAAGGGTTGCAACGGCGTTGGTTTTCCTTGCGGACCTGTAAGCCCAGGCTCTCAACTCCAGCCTCGTGGCCAACGTTTCGGGCAAGCAGTGGGGTTCCGCGGCCAGTCATATGGGTGTTTACGACAATCAGGGGACCCCGAATATAGTCACCCAAATAGTCGGATCCCCATATAAAACGGGCCCCAATAAGGCACTCCTAATATCGTAAACCCTATACAGGACATGTTGGTCAATAGCTTGCAAACTTTGAAAGCAGCTTTCCTAATTAGTACGGGGTTTCAGTTACTTGGGAAAATTCAAAGTACGGGTCACCCATAAATGTTGTTAAGGAATCCAGGGAGCTCGCCTTTTCTACTCTCCTGAATGTCCTTCGACAGCCACTACCGGGCATTTAAAGCATTGAAAGGCCCTTAACCTTAGCATCTTCAGAGTCGTTAGACATCTTGACTTCAAAGGCCACAGTGTTGTCCAATGCCTTCAAATGCGAGCCCGGCCCTTTATGGATCATTAGACTTGTCTGGACTTTTTAACCTTGAAAGTCTCCGAGAATCAGATTCTAAAAGGTTAATGTTCCTTTACAGTTTTGTACTTCAGACGGATGTCCGGACTTTTCAAGTTGCACGCGGCTTTTTAACATTCAAAATGCCCGTCTTCCTCGCAACCGTGGTCACTCGGGTTTTGGGAAGGGGACTGACTGGTTCGGCTGAGGACTCCTAAGGCCTCAAGGGCTCAGGGGCCCCCACCCTTGGAAGGGCCACAAGGGGCTAAGTTTCCTTCCGGCCGAGGCATCCTGGAAGCTGCTGAGCAAGGCAGAGCTTTAAGGGCTTCTGGGTGCAGGGAGGCTGTTGCAGGGCTTGGGCAACAGTTTGCAGCGCCACGCACGCAGCTAGGTGCTTCTGGTTTGGGTCACTCTTTCCGAGCCAAAAGATGTTGGGCTTGGGGCGAAAGTGATGACATCCGTAGTCGCCATGGCCAAGATGCCCAGGCAAGGTTTCATAGACGACCTTTGCATTGAAAGCAAAGCTTCACAAGACTGGTCACGCCGAGAGCGGTGATGAGCTGCAAAGCAGCCTATGTAGCCTAGATTCACAAATCTTTGCCACCATTCACGTCATACCTGCGCGAATGGTTCACACTGGCCTAGTTGAGTCAGATGACTTGTAACTTGTATCCAAAGTGGCTTTGCCCAACTTTTGTCATGATCATCATGTTGAGTGCATCTGTGCCTCAGGGACTGCCGCTACCCCGAAGCCCTACGCGACCAAAAGCCCCAAATCGGACTGCTTGTTGGACCCAGCTCGAAACCAGCGAAGCCTGGGCAAAGGCCTCTACGGCCTTCCAGCCTTCCACAGCTTCGGCGCGCCCACAGTGACAGAGAGCCGACTTCGGCCCAGGCCATCCTGAGGGCAAAAGGTGCAGGTTGCATGCGATTGTTTGTGGGTGCTTCGGGGAGCTGAGGGTTCGTGCCTCGCCCCTTTAACATGTGGGTTGTGGTCCACAGACTATTTGCGGACTTTGGTTTTGCAGCCAGGTTTGGAGCAAGTAAGGACCTGGTTGACAGGACAGCAAATCTCGCAATGCTCGGGTGAAGATCGAGGGCCTTCGCAGTGCGCACATCATGGCATCTACTACACCCTTTCCTCCTGCGTTAGGGTCCAATTCTGGAGCTTGCCCGTGGCATGCATGCTTGGTCTTGCTTGTTGCGGCTTTGTCAGTGCAGGTATCTGTCCGGCAACATGCGGCAATTAGACCTTGGAGTTCAGCGTCCCTTGGCCCGAAAATGTAGGCTCTCCCCAAACCGGGGTTGGGATTGCCAAGCCTTGGGTTCAAGGTGTCCAGAGCTTGAGAGTCTGAGGCTATGGCGCCATGGCTGCGGTGCTCCGGGGCGACGTGTTGCGACACAGGGCCGTGGTCGTGGGCACAGCAGCTTGGGCTCGGGCTTGAGGATGACCCCATTCAACTCAACTCAGAAGTCTCAGCCCTCAGACCCTTTGACCTTGCAAACCCCTTTAACTTGCAGGCATTATGTGGGAGTGCGTTTGGCATGCGTGGCAGAGGTTAAGAAGGCCCAGTCCGAATGAATTCCACCAAGCCCCCCCGAATCCCTTCAAACCCAAGAATCAAGGTAGGAGCCCAGATGAAAGCTTAAAGGCTTTAACCGGCTTAGGGTTGATCATGAGGACAGCGGCGGCTGGGAGTCTGGCTGCAACAAGTCCGTGACACCTGTGCACAAGCAAAGCTGGATCGAGAAGCTCGTGGAGGAAAGGGGGATTTGACGGGTCAACGTGAGTAGAATGAACAACCGAAGAATCCAAATACAGCTCCCGGAATTTGATTGTGATTATGCTCATCACTTCTCTCTACCAAACCAGTGTATATGCAAGCGTCTCATTGTGAGCCTGTGACTTCACAAGAACTTGCTGAAGGACAAAGGCCAAAGCGACCAAAAAAGCACAGCCAAGCCAGTGAACCTTTGATTCTGGCGCGGTGCCGCTTGATGCTTTTTTCCTGCTGGGCATGAGGTTTGGTTAACGCATCTAGGCCTGGTGGGGGTGCGTCGCCTTGTGCTTCCATGCTGAGTGCCCAAGCTAGAGTTGAGACGCCCAACCGCACCACCCCCAATTCGGGGGAGGCCAAGTAAGCGGGAAGCAAAGTATCAACTTTGCCAACTGCAAACCTTGGACCCAGAACCTAGAGCACATATGAACACTCAACTGTGCAAAGCCCGACAGGAGCTCAGCGCCTGGCTTGCACTCTGAAGCATTGCATGGTGCACGTCGACGGGGTATAGAAGCAAGAAGGGCTCGGACTTTGGTTGGGTAAGGTCATTGGCGTGCTTGGGAGGTACAACTGCTCAGAGCCAAAAGGCCCAAAGCTACTTTCATTGAGACCACTCGCACCCTCCAAAACACACCACGCGGGAATGTAGGTAGGAGAAGCCCCTTCGCGAACGACTTAAAATATCCTAAAACACAGCGTTAGGGTCGAGATGAAGCAAAACAGGGCCTACATGCGCGCCAAAGCTCAGGCCTTCACTGCGATCCTGTGGCCTCCACCCCGCAAGGGGTGCCGGACCTGCACCTTCACAGCCGGCCTCTGAGAAATTCGTTCTTCGCAGCACGAGCGCTTGCGTTTGGATGCGTTTGTGTACGGGGAGAGGTCGAGTTGAGTAGCTGGCTGGCGGAGCTTTGGAGGAAAGTCAGCTCACTTTGGGCCTGTTTTTTTTTTTTGCGAAGGAGCACCTGAAGCACTGACGCGGTCCTCGGAAACTGCATACGTTTAAAGTTGAAAGTCCGGCTTGATGACTGGACGATACTCGTATCATGTTCTGGAGGGCTTGGGACTTCATGGGTTAGACAGTTGAATTCGGAAAGTCCAGGCTTCCTGGCCAACGTGCGCAGCTTTGGAACTGCCGGGGCCCAATTCGCGAAAAATCGAACGTGGCCTGGGGCTTCAGATCTGCAAGGTGCACCATGTGCCCAGACCACTCCCGAAGCCGAGGGCGCATCCTCTTTGCCTTATGTCGTACGTGTCCTTTCGTCTTGCCTTTTCTTTGGGCTCTGCCCAAACCCTGCTCTTCTTGTTTTCGCGAGGTCGGTGGGGGCGCGGCACGGCTGACGTCACCCGGCAGCGCATTGACTTTGCGATGATTCGAGGTGGGCGTTTGGATTTCGCCCATGAGGGGCATCAAGGTTCGATGGCCAACCACAACCCCTCCATATCATCTCTCCGTGACCCCCAGCCCGAAATTTGCTTGAACTGAGGTATCAGCTCTTGGAGGAGGGTGCCGACGTGCGACCTATCGAAGGCGTGCACAAGCCTTGACCTACTGGGGCTGGGACGAACAAACCTGTGCCGCGCAATCGAGAGGAGCTTGCCCTAGAGAGCCAATGCCAGGCAACATGTACACGGAAGCTGCTCTGCTCGGCGATTTCGTGGTGGATGACATCAAGGTGCTGTCTCTCCTCCGGCTCAGGGCTTCGGTGTGCCAAGGACAATTAGTTGTCGTATTCAGTTCTGCTACTGCCCGACATGCCCACAGAGTTGCACATGTAACGTACCAAAGTCCCATGGAAGCCGTGGCGGATCTCAAGCAAAGCCTCACACTTGCGTGCACGTTCGAATGTGGGCCGCCCTGAGGGGAAGCATGTGCACCCAAAGCACACGAGGTGCTGGTCGGCAGCTTTCCCGGACTATTCGGCACCAAGCTGGGAGATGAGCTGAGGCGCGAGCTTCGCGCCATGAGTGCGTCATCATAGCCAGAACAAGTAGTCTGCCACCACGTGACGGCTTGATAATAGTGCTTACTGTTCTCAGCTCCATCCCTGTCCTTTGTTTCCATACCCTACATGCTCGCAGCTGCTGCGCGTGAGCTGCACAGAACTCTTTCTCACCTTTGGTGTTCCACACACGATTGACAGCCAAGCCAATTGACCGTCAAGCAAAGGCAACGCATAATCCCTCAAAAGCCGCGAATAAATGAGAATTTGCAGCATTCACACCTGTCTACCATGCGACACCTACATCCACCAGGAGTTTCTGCCTGCGTCACGGTGTGCCTCTCGCCTGGGGGCTCGGCAACAGCCGGCCTTGGCCCGTGGAAGAACGGAGGCTTTGGGTGCAGCTTTAGAGTCAGGCGATGCGGAACTCAGTTTAGGCCTTTGCCTTCAGACTCGTGCCCTTCACGAGCGGGCGCTTAAAGTGAAGAATTTTAGCCATGTACGCATGCTTTGACACATTTGGTGCTTAACAGGGTCCTGGACTGGCTACCTCTGGAGCCGTTCGAGTTCTGGCACGGAGCTGGCATTCGACTTCTGGACGCGAGCTGCATGCCTATGTCAGTTTTCGGGCAGGGCAGCTTTCGGATGCCCGAAAACTGAAGCTGTTGAGCTACAAATGGGCTAGGCCTGCAAAGAAAGCACATCAACCGAGGGCCAAATTTTAAATCAAACCTCTAGCAACTAGTTGTCGTGACATTGTTTTGTGTTCGGGGTCATCGCCCTGGAGCTAGGCAGCCCCCACAGCAGCCTTAACCCAAGCCACGCAACTTCATGCAAAGACCTACTCGGAAGACAAGCCGAAGCCCAGATCTGCGCAGGACCCAGTTGCCGGCTGGAGCTTGACCAATGCCACCCAGCACGGGGGCGGAGCCTTTGGGCCGCAACCCAGGGCTTTGTAAGGCTTTGCAGGTTCGATGCGAAGAATGGGCTTAAGACGGCTTAAGCATGACGTGAGGGATTCACGGACGCGGGCTCCGAACTCAGTGCTAGCCGCTGCTAGCCCCAAAGTCAATCAGGCGAAGACTCTGGCGATTTGGAAGGAAGTCTGGGCACAGGTCGAAGAGGAGCGCAAAGTGAGCCTGGGCATCATATTATCATGCCGGTAGCCACAGCCGTTGCGTTGGAGGGGAACTTGGGGATCCTTGAGGAACCACCTTGGACTAGCTCTTAATTGGTCAGGACCCTTCCTCCAGGCCCTTATCTGTTCATGGGCAGCGCCGGCTGTGCGTAGGTTGTGACCGAGTTGCTCCCTTTTTTCACTGAGGCGCAATGGTGAGATCACACGTGCGAAGTTTCAGAGCTGGTGGCAGCACATCTCTCTCCAAGATTTCCCTTTGCATCTTCGCAGCACTTTTCGGGCTTAATTACATATCTGTGGCTTGAGGGCTTGCCCAACCTGGGCCACGGGACATTCTAGAGAGCTGTCGCCGACCAGGAAGGGTTTGCGCGGCGCTGGCTGTCCGGACGATGCCTGCTTCGGCACGATCGACGCAGGAGGCGCTGCGAAGCGTAGCCGGTTTCTGGCTTTTTGGGGATTAAGCGTGCACCGAACACTATATGAGAGTTTACGAATTATTATCGTAAACCCCAAATATGCCAGTAAACCAGTCTAGAAGCTTGATTGCTTTCCAACCAGACAGTTACAGCAAGGGGCCCGGAATCTCGGGTAACCAAGACCTTCAACTCCCCCTCTAGCTCGTGGTAGGGTCCGGGGCGTGAATGGACTAAGAATAATTAGCTAAGAGGGTTTCCGAAAAAAGGGGTACCTTACTGGGGTCCTTTTTGTAAGGGGATCCTACTATTTGGGGATCTATATTGCGGGTCCCTAATTTTCTTAAAACCCCCCTATTAAATCTACATTGGAAATTTCTGGCGCATGTGTCACTTCATTCCCGAATGCCAGGCAAGCGTGACTGCATTTGCCGGGCGACAGTTGACCGCAGCACCCAGCGCAGTGATGCCAACCAGACCCTGCTCGTTTAAAGTCGCTGAAGCGAGTTGTTTGTCTGAAAGCCCCCGAGGAAGGTTACGCATGTTTGTGCAGGAACAAACCTGCGGGTCCCGACAAACACCTCTTTTAGTAGCAGCAGAAGGCTCAGCAAACCCGAGTGTCAGAGTGCAGATGGCAGACGTTCTCCGGAGGGCTTGCTGTGAACAGCCTGTCTCCCGTTGAAGATCCGGAGGGGCAGAGAGCACCTTACATTGCTTGTGATTTCGATGTGAGATGTACTTGGGCATATGTATTTTCAGACTGCTTGGACAAGGTCCCTGGGCTCTTTTCGTCCCTTCGGGTTGAGGCATTTCGTGCAAAGCACGCATCTTCCGCCTTTGTCTGCGCACTCCCAAGACTTGGAAGGAGCACGGGGAAATGCACTTGCCGAACGTACATCGCATCCGCCGTTTCTGCTATACGACCAGCATACATCTGCCACATGGCATGCTGTGTATGCCCCTATACTACCTACCTGCCTTCAGGCTGCGCCAGTGTCTTTTTTCGCTGCTGCGATTGGTAGAGCGAAAAGATGTGTCCTGTCACGGATCACCGCACCTTGTGAGCAATTGCAGCCAGGATGATCTCCATTAAGGCTATTGACATGGACCTTCTCGAGTGCGGAGATTGTAGTCATAAGAACGTCAGTGGTAGAGAATCAGACAGTCCTCAAGAAGACAAGTGTCCCTTCCTCCCGTCCCAAAGCAGCCCCTAACCCTAGATTCTTGAGTATTGCTTGAACCCGAGCGCACGCGTCCTTCGCGGCCCTGAGTGATTCAGGTTGGACCACCTCCCTCCGATGTTTACTGCACCACCACTTGCCGGGACGCCCAAGAGCAAAGCAGCCAAAAAGGTTCTCAATTCATCACTTTACCCTTCACGGTCTGAGGCTGGGTCGGTAGTAGTCTGGCGGGGGAACTCAGAGTTTGACACCGAATGCTATGTAGGATCTCGGGTTCAAACATGATGCACACGAGGCCTCTTGCTGCATCAACTGAGAGGTATATTTAGCGGACGTTAGCTCAGGCGAAGGATGGGACAAATGAATGGTACGGGCTGTACAATGGACACGTGAGCATGGAAGCCGCACGACATGTCGTGGCGGGAGGCCATGTTAGACACAAAAATGGTTGGGACCTTTGCTTTGCAGAGCCAGAGGCACGGATGACTTCCTCAATTGCTTCCAACGAGCGCTCCGGAACAAAAGTGGCTGAGCTAGAACTTGCTACTCTGTGGCTTCAGGATTCAGCGGTTGCAAGGGTTGACTTTCAGCAGCTTTTGCAAGACGGCTACGGTCCAAACATGTCCAAACCAAGGCAATTGTCAATCTGAGTGGCATGGATCTACAGAGGCCCGCAGCATGTACAGGTGGGTTTAGCTGCAGATCCAGACCCAAAGCTGGGATGGAAAAGAGGAGTCCTGTCCAAGAAGAAGCTTCCTTGTGCTTTCCTGAAATCGATCTACGTAAGTAAAGACACCGCCCAAAGCATCGTGGAGGCACCGCACAGTGATCAGGTAAAGCAACATGGTGCCCCACAACTGGGGCCAGGGGTTCGTCCCACGAAGCGCGCGTGCGGCCGATAACATGCTTCAACTATCCTGACGGTTCAAGCCCAAGTCCTCAGACATGGCACGGCATGATTCTCAACCAGAGGTCCTTCGGAGCCTCAGTTTCCACAGATTCTGTGCCAGATACAACCACGTTCGCTTCCGATGCTTCACCTCCCGAAGTAGCACCTTGCAAACAACAAACTTCCTGCATGAACCCTAGCGTGGGAGGGGCCCGAATCTCGTCAGACCTTCTCCGAGTGATGTCGGAATTCTCTCAGCGCACACATTGGGCGTGAAATGCGATGGGACCTGCACTTAGCCCCCTGTGTCATTGGCTTCTTAGCCAAAGGTTGAGGACGGAAGGCGAGAAACCAGAAGGTTTCTGAAGTCCGGGGCACTTGAGGGGACGGCTTCAAATGTGCGGGGACGCGTTGCCGAAAAGTCAAAGGTAGGCACTCAAGCTTTGGATCAAGTGCTCCGTTTGCTGGGGAGCCACAGCTCTGAGCAGAATGCCTTGAACCCGGGCTGGCCCAAGGAGGAGGCTTCAGCAGATCAAACCAGAATCGGATAAGAAGAATCGGTCAACGATGCGCAGATGCGCAGCGCATCAAAAAAACCGTCAAAACCGTCCCCATCGCAGAAGCACATGGAGGCTTCCATATCTGGAGCATACGGCTTACCCCGTTTCAATCGGAGATCGGCGAAGTTGTGGTTTTCAGGGCTCTGGAAGTGCGGAGGGTCTCGCCACTCCTTTTTCCATTAGCCCGCCACGACGCTTTGCCCAGCGAAGTGTCGGGAGCAAAACCACGGAGTCGACATGGTTGAGCAGGGCTGTAGACTGTCATCACAAACTGATGGGAACTAAGGACCACGGCTCCTCGCTGCAGGCTTCCTGGGAGCTGATAGCGCGGTCGGATGCAGGTGCCATCCCTCCTGCTGTTGCCATGCACTGTAGTTTCGGAGTCCGAAGTCCTCTGCTGCCAAAACCTGGCAGATTCCAAGGCCTAGCCGGAGAACTGTAACTTAGGCCTAAGCCCTAACCTACAACCTTTGTACCACCCTGAGCCCTACATACCTAAACTAACCCCAAGTCGACGAACAACCAGCCTTAACCCAAACCCAAGATAGCCATGTCCAATACCCTCAAACCTTCCGCCTTAACCCGCAACCCGAACCCCAAGACCTCAAGCTCGAAAAGTCAACCAGGCTGTTGTTGGTGCTGGTGCTGGCGTCGTCGTTGTTGCTGCTGCTGATGATGTTGATGTTGCTGTGCTTCTTCTGTTGTTGATGTTGCTGCTGTTGTTGCTGTTGCTGCTCCTGCTAGTGTCGTCGTCGTCGTTGTTGTTGTTTGGCGTTGTGTGTTTTTGTTGGGTGTTGTTGTAGTTGTTTTCAATTCTTGTTGCACCGCTTCACCGTAGCCTTACCATGCCTTACCATCATCTGTGTGGCCGCTTGTGCGGTCTGAGCGAAGATTCCTCTCGGCACACCCTTCAACTCCAAAAGGTCGTAACTAGGTGTGCTGCACTGGTTTCCCAGCATTAGACCGAACACCCATCCCTGCACGACCGGCACGACCCAAGCTCAACCGAGTCCCAACAACATGCCTGCCAAAACTGACAGGGCCTTTGTGCTGGTACTCTGTGTTCTGTACTTGTGGAAAGCTCTTGGACTTTTGCCGTGCTTCAGCTCGCCTGGAGGCATCAGCAAAGCGTTCAAACGTGAGAAGGAGGGTAACCACGTTCCCCTCGAGCTTGGAGCCTTCGACCGTGATGACAATGTGCCAGATCAAGACAAAGCCTTGATGCAAGATATGAGAGCCGCTGCAAGTAAAGGGGACTGGTTTGCTGTGCATGCTGCCTTTGCGAAAACATGCCAGAACACTGCCGTGGTCTTCAACACCGCCATGGCTGCTGCTCTGCGATGTGACCAGTACAAGACCGGTATCGACATCTTCCGCAAGTTGGACCAGTCCAATCTCAAAAAGACCCTGAAGAGCTACTGCTGCGCAATTCGGCTGTACGCCGAGCGCGGGCAGTCTGCTGAAGTTCTAAGACTTTGGGACGACATCCGAACAGAGGTGTTCTGGAAGCACGACGAGAGCGCTTGTTCGGCCATGTGCGCCATGCTGCATGCTGTTTCGAAGACAGGGAACGATTCGTTCGCTGCGAGCCTGTTGGACAACATGGAGCGCCGGGGCAAAGCTCTCAATGTTCTTGATTGGAACCAGGCCCTTAACGCATGCAAAATTGCAGGAAAGGCGCACACTGCGGCATACCTTTTCCAATGAAATCACGGGGCGTGAATGCAACGGTGGTCACATTTTCTCTGGTGATAGCTTCTCATTCTGGCCGCCCTCTTGATGACATCTTGCCTTACGCTAATGAGATGACTGCTCGCGATGTAGAGCCTTCGTTGCTGTTCTTGGAGGAACTGGTCTGCTCAATCATTGGGCGCCGCGGGTGGGCTGCCGACCTCGCCTTTGTGAACACAGTGCCGAAGGCACGGTGAATGATCTCCGCAACACCTCCTGCTCACAAAGTCGAGGCACTGCGCATCTTGAATGATGCAGTAGGCCGGGGTGTGGAGCTGAGCTCCTTGATGCGATTGTTGCGCAAAGCCCTCCTGGCTGAAGAGCCGGGGGGTCCGCAGAAGCAAAGTTGAAGAGGAAGCACTATTGCACATAATGCACTGTTGACTTCGGAGAAGTGGTTCCGATGGCCATCATGCAAGGCAAGCTGCTGCCAATCTCCATGCGCCTTCCCCGGAGTAAGAAAGCAAGCATGGTCTGTAGTGTTGATCCGGAACCCAAGGGGTCGAACAACTCTCAACCTCAAAAACCCTGTCCTCACGAACTCTCCTCCTTCAGCTCGTTGTGGTCATGGTTCGCTTTCCCATTCTCCTCCTTCGCATCTCGTGAGTCATCCCTGCGACCCGGTGAGTGGACACTCAAAATGTACAGGGTCCCGACCTCTTTGCTCGGGGATCAGAAGCCAAGCCGCCTTTGCTCTCAGCCTGGACGACCATGACGACTCATCCACCCTAATCAGCTCTTGTGTCGTTTTTCGGCCAATTGGACATCCGACTTGCAAGCTCTTGCCCCACTGCAACTAACCCCATGCCTAAACTTAAGAGCTTCCAGCATCCTGAAGCCCAAGTCCATTAATCCTCCACCGGCCCAGCTACATGCGCAGGCCAGGGCCTGTGCTGGTGCCCCGGAAAAGCCAGAGGAAACCACTCCGCTGCTTTGGTTGTGGTATTTGAAGGTTCATGTTGCTTGGAGTGAGACAGTGTAGTACGGCAGGCCGAGCTACTGTCGGACGAAGAAACAATAACAACCATCGAGGCTCAGACCCTGAATCCCTTGAGTCAGATCTTAAACCCGAAGCTCTTGAGATGGGCTGTGAGGACCTCCTACCGCCTTCCTCTTCGGCAGCATGGCGAAGCCACCCGCACCGAAGTTGAAGCCCGACACCGGATCGGACCCAGAGCCCTGGCTTGGGAAAGGAGGGAGGGGAGAGGGGCTGGAGGGGCTTTTGTAAGGCTTATAGTGTGGTTTGAGAGCATAGGGAGGGCAGAGGGCATGTCGTTGGGGTGGGGAGACATCATACAATGTGACACGCGCGTGTTTCTTGAGGGTTGTGGTTGAGGTCAGGTATTGCCTAGCATGACCTGTCCTGACATCTGAGGAAGGCAAGATGCGGGGTCAGGCCATCTCCTGATTGCACGCACCAAAACTATGCTTCGAGCCAACGGATGTCGGAGGGTTCAGCGGCTGCACCTGTCAACTTTGATTCGCACCCATGGCCAGGTCCACTTCCAGGACCAGGAGGGCTGTTACGCAGGACGGGCTCTTAGTGGTTGAGAAACCCGTGAAGGTCCCTACACGGTCCAGTGCAGAGAGGAAACATTAGTCTTGATTCGGGTTTGTTTTGAAACAAAGTTCCTGAAGAGATCAAAGCCTATAAGCTCCAGCGGAGGCTGTGCTTCAGATAGCATGGCTGGCGGCGTGGGGGGCTCAAGCTGTCGAACTGCGGGGCTTCGGCTTGACGGTCTCAGGGTTTTAAATACGCTTTGGGGTTTGGGAGCGGGGGAAAGTTGCTTGTTCACACGGGCTGCGAGCGTCCCTTATCCCAAACACTCAGATGGTTCTGGGCATGTGCCTGTCGAGGGCAGCGGATGCTCATGACCACCTGCTTCCTACACTGGGGCTCCGAGCCTCCCAGCTGATCCGAGCAATCCACTTTGCGCATGATGCTCGCCTGTGTGCTGCACGGAGGCTCAGGACACCCCAGCTGATGCTGGCAAAGAGTCTCAGAGCAACCCACCCGACTGATTCTCATGATTCTCGCTTGCTGTTGACACAGGGGCTCAGAGCCACCCAGCTGATGGCAGAGGCTCAGAGAAACCCAGCCTGGTGGCTCGCCTGCTTCCGGCTGGTGCTCAGAGCCTCCCAGCTGATGCTCATGATGCCCGCCTGCTTTCGGCACATATGCTCAGAGCTCGACAGTCCTGACTTATCAATGTCGCAAAGCCTCAAAGTACTGCGCCTGCCATGTAAAAACTAATGTCACTCCTGCTTCATCCTTGCTCCGTCGCGCGCGTGAACAGCACGTCGAAGCGTTGTTTTCTTACTCCGAACCATCTTAAACTCCTGCCCTCTGAGAAAAGCTACGGCAGCCTCGCTCCGCCGACACCTTCTCCGAAGAAGGATGAGGACGGACTTGCTGCCCTTATGATGCCTCGTCGTTTCTTGGTGTGGAGTGCAGTAGACAGGCAAGAGGTGAGTGTTGGGCTGCAGACTCAAGCTGAGTGCTTCTTCCGATTCTCTCAACAGCCTTAGGACTACAATCTTAAAATTGAACGGGGGGGGCACTTCAGGAGGGCAATCGCAGTAGAGCACAACGCGCTGCCCATAGCCTTTTCTGGGCTTATGTAAGCAAGACAGCTGCAGGAAATGGAGGTGCCAGATGAAGACCAACCAGGCCGATCGGCTTTTGTTGTTTGCCGGCAGGGTGTGGAAACACGACTCCGACTCATGTTTATAGGAAAGGCGAATCGTTGTGTATCTACAGAAAGGTTTTGGGCGTGAAGTGCTCAGAAGCCAAGTTGATCAATCAGAATCCCCTCGCCTATCCAGTCCCGCAAAGGCCTCAACTCCGAGATTCGTATGTTGTGCTGATTTATGTTGATTCACTGCCGAGGCTCTTTGCAGACTTTGCACTTTTCAAGCTCAGGTCCTCCGCCATTCTCGCCCACTGGTCGACCTCTGACGCAGTCTCCGACACTCAGCAGCATTTCCCAGGTTTTAGAGTTTGAACCCTACAATTACAAGCGTAGAGGCTTGGCGACGCAGCTGCGGCCAGTATGGCTGAAGGAATGTTAGGGTGTCCACCTAAAAGCCCGCTGTGGCCCTTTCTGGCCCAGGCGAACGCACCCTCAGAAGGTCTGCGACCCCTTTGGACGCATCGCAGGCGCCACGCGGTTTTATTTCAGGGTCCCCTTCCTAAAGCCTGGCGCCCTGGAAGTCACCGAACCGTTGAAGCAGCCCCTCAGCATTTGAGGCCTGCCCCCGAACTTACGCCTTCGGAGGTGCGCTGCAAGGTAAGTTCTGTCGGGGAGCAGACTCCTGCGCAGCGTGGTCGCATCAACTCGAGGGGCGGGGTGGCGGTTGCAAGGTCTGGGTTGAGGCATGGGAGTTGTGGGTTCAGGTTTCCGGTGTTGAGGGAGTTGGTAACTGTGCTGAATTCTTATGGCTGCGGAACGTGTCAAGAGCTTCGGGGTTTAAGAGTTTCAAGGTTGCAAAGAGGAATCCGCGGCCCATCCGCCCACCCCCTGAACTGTGCAGTCCCCACTCGTTGCTAACCAGTTAGCCAGAATTTCGCCGTTTGAACATGAAATCGCTCGGTGCCGTCAGGGCCCAGAACCCCCAAGCCCTGTTGAGGTCACCGCGTTGCCACTGGACTCGAGGGGCTTCGGGTTTAGAGAGCCTGCATGAGGGAAAGAGTGGCCTTCGAAGACTGCAGTAGGGAGTGAAGGGCTCAGGCGCGTGCACAAATTCTCTGTGCAACTGTGCAAGAGGCCGAATTGCGATCCCGCACTAGAATGGAAGCTCTGGTGCGTGGCAGCCTGTGTCTGATGCCACACTCCCACCTGCAACTTCCCATTCAACAAGCGAACACACCAGGGGGCGGGGGAAGCCTGCCTTGGCAAGCGTCCCACAATAGTACAGAGTACGATTTTTAAAAGGAACGATGAGATCTGCAGTCAGATGCAGATGCAAAATGTGAATAATGCAAGTGACAGCCGTAGCAGTAGAAGCTCTGAGCAGACCCTGTGGGATCTCATACGCATACGCTGCATAGCCCCAAAGCTGGTCAAGAGATCTCAAACCTAAACCTTCTAAATCCTGCTACGGGTGGGGTCGGGGGAGGCAGCCTTTCTTTATTCGCAGGCATGCATTGTTTGGTGATCGTGTACTGCTAGTCATTCTGCTTTCTGGCATGTCAGAAAGGGGGCTTGTCATGACCAACGTGTTTTGACTTTCACCCTTGCTTGATATCTGGAGCCTTGCCTGCGCGAGTAGTCGAAACCTCCACGGAAGCCTCGAAGCATGAAACCAAAATGGCATCCTAAACCGCTGAAGCGTTCGACCGAAAGTCTTGTCTCTGTAGGACTTTGGTCAGCAGACCAGGGCAACCTTCTGTCCGGGGGTCCACTGGCAGAGATTGGTTTAGGCAATGTGGGTCTTCGAAAGGCCTTCTGCTGAAGGGTTAACGCAAGGCTTGTGGTTTCGTTCCTTATTCACTGCTGGGAGTTGAAGTTGCGGATTCCCCCATTACAGAACTGGAAAGGAATGCAAACCCTGCACGAGAAACCCTAAACATCCCGAGTCTGATGCTTTCAGAAGGGCTCGCAAGATGAGCTTGAAAACTAGTCCCAGCACGATCTGGCTTAATGTGCGCCCCACTCTGCACCCACATAAGGCCTCTGTCCTGACACTAAGTTTGACTACCCAGAGAGGTTAACAACTCCTCCCAGTCATAGTGAACAGTCAACGCCTGCGAGAGGGGTTCGATATAGGGCAGCTGGTCCTATGACCCCTGCGGAATAACTGAACTGCCAGGGAAGTTGTGGGAACCTGGCTGGCCACCCCTGGTGCGTGCCAACAAAGATCCTCGGATTTGTTTGTTTCTTGCAGCGTGAATGACAAGCAAGGTGCAGTATGCTTCATTGTCGCCCATCCCAAGCATTTGCGGCAAGAGCGTCTTTGAGTTTGATGTACTCCTGTTACGTGCTTGTCTTGTTGCCTGGAAATTCCATTCCGCAAGGCCCAAGTGCGAGAAATTGATCTAGAGCGGAACTGTCCTTAAATCTTGGCATTGCATTGTGGCAAGAACTGGTCCAAAAGTTGCCTTTAAAAAGCGCTATAAACATGTTTTTTTTTCGCTTGGGAAGCCATTTGGGCACCAGGAAAAGAAGCATCGTGGGCATCAGCGGCCTCCCCAGGCCTCCGAAAACCCCCTGAAACACGCCGATTCTATGTGCTTGAACAGTTGCATGCCCACGGCATGCCCACGAAACACCGAAAAGCAATACCCCGAATGCCCTTAAGCGTATTCGGGGTATTGCTTTTCGGCTGTTTGGTGGACCCCCCCCGGGGGGGGGAGCATCATGAGCGTGAGCTGGGTCTTCCGGCCGCGGGCCTGCGAAGCCACATGAGAAGTGACCAGCTCGATGATGCCCCCCACCCGTGCATCAGCAGCATCAGCAGACCCTCCCCGGACATGGGTTTCGATGATGCTCACTTTGGGGGCGGGTCAAGGGCAACACGGGTGGGGCTTCATAGCATCAGCCGACAAGCAGTTACCAGTACAGTAGCTAGGCAATACAACAGGGGTTCTGCCACTGGAAGAGGCATTGTGCTTATGACCCTTGCAAGGTATCTCTGGCTGTACAATTCGCCTCTTGAAGCTCGTCGGCAAAGACAAAGATGCTTTCTCCACCTCGTGCCCCTATCGTGTAGGTGACCTGGGACCTTTGCAAACTGACCACTAAAGCCCATCCCGATGCAACCTGGCCATTCTTCAGCGTCTGACCGTGCGGATCCATCCGAGTTACAGCTTGCGTAGAGATTCGCAAACCTCTTGGAGCGAACAGGCTCTGCCTTTGTTCACATCTGTGCCTCGGACCCTCTCGGTCAGGAAATCAACTGCAAATCCTCCGGTCCTGGAACGAGGAAGGAGGCGCACCGCAATCACGTCACCAAACTACAGGTCCTTGGCGCAACCTTGGTAGTCCACACAAGCACGAAGATGCAGAGCCGAGACATGCACCAAACCGGCAGAAGGATGAGAACTGTTGTGCATCCTATGGGGGGTTCTTCCGATTGGAAGCATTTGCTGTAGTAGCTGTAGTATGCCGCCCTAAACCCCAAATCCCCAAGTCCTGCAACATGAAGTGGCTGGCAGGGGCACCCCAGCGGCTGCTTTTGGTTCGTGAAGGCACTGCCAAACGAGGACACCATTTTAGATAAGAGTTCTGTGTCTTTACAGGTACACTCTGTGCCCCACGCATGAAAGCGGATGATCTAAAGGGGTTGAGGCCCATCGGATTGCTGGCTACTCACGAGGTTGCAGTTTTGGAGTCTTACGTTTGCTGTAGTCTTGTGCGAACACCCAACATCCCGAAGTCACTTCAGCTGTTAAAGCAGCCAGCACCCATCTGCCGAATTGGCAAATATTCATCATCTATTATATACATATATATATATACATATCCTACGATGGACTTTAGATTGAAGGACGGAAGGCTAGCAAGGCGCGCAACATCCAGATTTCTGCACCTGGATATCTCTCTGATTCTGCAGAAATCCAAGCTATAACGTCTCAGATCTTGTTTCCAACCTCGCCTTTTTCTAGCCCAGAAACGATTTGCTGGTCGGATGTTATATCAGCAGGAGAAAGGCAGTTGGACCAGCACTATACATGCTAGACAAAGACAAGAATCAGACATTCAGATGCTTCAAAGGCTAGGAAGCAGAAACATCCAGCGAGGTTCAAGAATGAAATCCTTATCTGCCAATTTTTTGAAGCTGCGGGTGTGCGAGTCATCCCGAAACCTAACATCAAGCTGACAGCAAGGACCTGCAGCGGCTCCCTGGCATCGTCATCGACACTAAGACTGATTCACGGTTTTGGCCTAGGCTTGGGCGCGCGAGATCTCTTGATGTTCCCGTTTCTAAGGCAGTGGGCCATCACGAGCTTCAAGCAATGCATGAAAGGTAGCTCACGCGAGGTTTGAGGTCAGGAAGCCATTCAAATGCCTTTTAGCCTGCTTCGTCACGGTGATGTTTAACGCAGGGTACATTCTCGGGTTGCAGGTTCCAGGCCGAAGTCCACCGCTGCTCTCAAGCCAAACTCCTAAAGCCCCAAGAACTCCTGGAGAACTCCTGGAGGGCTTGGTTGCTTAGAGATTTTCTAGGTTTCTATTAGTGCTCAGGGGTATCGAGGACCGATTTCACCCAGAATCGGGCTCACGATGGCTGAAGCAGCGCCTTGGCGGTTGCTTCGGGTGAGGGCGGAAGGGGCCAAGGACCGGTTGAGTTCTGGGTGCCGCAGAGGGCTCAGGGTACCTAAACCCACAGCCTACCCCCTGCAGGTGCTAATCGGCAGGACTGTGTGCAAAGGCTTCAAGAACTTCGAGGTTTTTATAAAATATTTTTCTTGGCGCCTGCCCACATGGGTTGACGGCTCGAGCACAGAGGCTTAGCACCCTAATCACCGACCCTCCCCCGGCAAAAGCTTGAGATCCTCGCGCCCGCCCGTGATAAACCCATGCCCGCCCGTGATAAACCCATATCGTAAAAGACTCCCAAGGCGCATATCCGCGCAGCCAGGATCGAAGACTTCTCAAACCCCTTGAAAGACGATCTGTTTCTACCCTCCCCCCAGTGCATCCCAAGGAACAGATACTAAACCCTAGTCGCACCTTTCGATCTCGCGAAGGTACGGCCGAGGCCTCACTACGGAGGAGGCTGAGCGCTGGGTGCAGACCGGCGCTTTGGTACCTTGGCCTGGGCTGTAGGGTTGGAAGGCATAGGGGGGGAAGATATGACATGTCCGGCATGCTCTTGAGAGGCCCAGGATGCAACAAGGGCTGCTAGGGCAATTGTAAGGGTTCAAAGGAGCTTCAGGATTTAGGTTGTAGGGCTGCATGCAAAAAAGCCAGATATTGGAGGCTGGTTCCTCCAAGGAGTTTGCAGTTTGCACCCAAGCTCGAACTGGATTTTGTTCAACTACTGTAGGCCTTGGGGGATGATTAGATGTCGTCAGCGAGGGTCGTTTTCAATTCGCCAACCTGCTAAACACCATTGCGGGTACAACGGCCAAAGGCCCTTCTCACGAAACACGGAGCTGGTGGCTTTGCCTAAGTGACTCAAGCACGGCCAGTTGGCAACTAGAAAAGCCAAAGCCCCGGCTCCTGATTGAAGTTGTTGCTGTCTTCCTTGGGCTTCAAGTTCCAGGAGACGACAGAGTCAGCGTAGAGTTAGACCAGGATGCAGAAGACGTCAACCTGCACAATCACGCCTGACCCATTGGCTTCCTTCTGACATAAGCATGCCAAGGTGAACCCGGACGACTATCCACCGGATCCAAATGATCCGAATGATCAAGATGATGTCACTGCGAAGCTTGGCTGCTTCATCCGACAAGCAGGCCAAAGCCAGAGGGCATCCTCCATTCCCACGTGGCGGTAGCCAATAAACCCACTACACGCTCAAAAACGAAAGCATTACCTGGGCTTGCTTTTTGGGCTTGGAGTTGGTGGTGATGAAGACCAGGCTTGCTCGCTGCACGTTCAGATGTCCCATCTCTCTCATCCCACCTGCCTCCTTTGCCGCCAAGGAGGACGGCGGAGGAGCTACGAGCAATGTAGACGTGAGTGTTTGCGAATGCTCGGCCTCGACCTGCTCAAAATCAGCGGTCGGAAGCACGTAACACAGCTGATGTGGCAGCTTTGCAACTCCAGCCCAGCAACAGATGGATTCGCTACTCCATGCTTCAACAAGATTCTTGCAGCCCGGAACCGAAGTTGACAACTCTTGGAGCGTTCGGTGGAGTCTCAGTTGAGCTCGCATCCCAAGACTCTGCAGGAGAATACCCAGGCGATTGCGCGACGCCGCGCCGAAGAAAAGGCGCATCCGCCAGGGGCCGCTAGGCCAGCCTCTTGGCGCATTACAGCGGGCGTGGTAGGTTGGTTGCCGAAAGAGACTTATAGTTCATCACTTTGGGGCGCTTTGGGATGCACGAGTGGTTCGGGGTTCTCTTCGCCTAGAGGATTGCTGACGGCAGGCGCTCCGGTGTGGTGGTCGCATTTGCTTCTGTACAAACCTTTGGGGGATCGAACCATGATGTTCTCTCAGCTATTGGCTATCACAGAGAACTAGCAGTGCCATGAGTCTATGAAGGTAACGGGATTCACGGCAGTTGAGCTATCTCAAGCCGGAGGCATCATCCCCAACGGCACGCCCCTCCTGCAGCCTTTGGGTTGGAATGCGCATCGTACCGCAGTACTCGATTGCTCCTGCCATAGGTTCGATTGGGCATGAAGCATGTGACAGACAAAGTTGGAACCCTAACGCAGTCCTTGTGTTTGTACTTTAGACTGCACCCTACACGCATGAGTATCCCCCACGAGCAAAGGCGCCACGGCAAACGCAGCCGCCGATGGAGGAACCAGCACGTCGTTCTAACCCATCAGCGCTTGAGGCGACTGGGACTTGAGTGCCGATAGGGCCGACGTTGTGTCAGGCTGTGGAAGGGTGAAGGACGGCGTTCGGCATGAGCATCGACTGTTGGAGTTTGAGGCTTTAACCGGAGGAATCCAGAAAATGGGCCCAGGTGTCACATGTTCTCTCTCTGTATACTGCCAGTCCGAGGGTTGGCACTTAAACCCACAAACCCTGTGGAAGCAAAGGCGAACAGGGCACCGACATCATCCGGAATACCTCATCCGAGACGCGGCCTACCAACAAGTTGTAGTTGTGCTTTGGTGCATTGTTGATGGCCAAATATAGCCAACAATGGGCGAGATGCTGCTCATGGTTGAATCTATGGAAGATAGATATTGTCTGCTGTATTTCCAGGTGCTTTCCTTCCATAGCGCAAAGTCGACGAGCTGCTGGAGGGGCCCTGAACGGGTTTGGGGGGTTTTGCGCAGAAACGGCACTCCCTAAGGTTGCACAGGGTGGTCTATTGAACCGCGCAAAACCGAAAACGTGAAAATGCCATGGCGACACCGACAGCGCTATAGCAGCGAGCGAGCACTTCCCACAAAGAACATCAACTCAACAGCAAGAACAAGGACGAGGAAGACATCAAGTTTGACACTACGCAAACCCACGTGGCTGTTGTTGTCGTTGCTGCTTGCGCTCAGGAAGCCCAGAAGAGGCACCCAGCCGAATGACAACAAGCAGGACTCCTACGAAAACGTGGAGGAGGGCGGCCGACGCCCCGAATTTTTCCGATTTGAGAACGAAGGGCTGATAATTGCAATTGAGCCCCATGGCTACACCCATGCAAAAGGAAGTAGCCACATCTTGAGTAAGGGCCCTGGCAGCATCACAGGGAATTCTCACTAACAAAGGCTCTGGTCGACTCGGAGAAGAGGAGGAGGATGCCATGCCTCTTCTAGCAGGCTCGGATGCAACACAGCAACAGGGTTCAGGGTTTAGGGTTTAGGGTTTGCTTCTTCAAAAGATGCCTCATCCGCAAAGCTGGAGTTGAACCTGCAAGAGAAGGTCAAGCTCTCAAGTACCGAACGGTTCATCATCTCCATGTACCACACCATCGTTATTAAAGCGTACTCAAGCAGAGAGAGACAGATAGAGAAAGGATAAGTAAAGAGAGAGACAGAGAGAGCCACACACCCAAAGTGTCGGGGCCTTCGTCCTCAGCCGTGGAAGTGTCACCGGACTTGGACGCAGTCCGGGCGCGTGCACTCCCCCCTCAAGCCGGGAAGAAGGAGAACAAGAAGAGCGACACGGAGAGAGCGAGCCCTGCTGTGGCGTGGCCGTGCACCCGCTCAGGCTGAGCAGTGCAGAGGAAGCGAAGAAGAGAGCGAAAGGGCGAGAGAGAGGGCAAGAGTGGAGGGAGGGGAGTTGCGGACCGATCCCTTAAATGAGAAGAAGAAGGAGGAGCTGCGCGTAGTGTGCGGCATTCCAAAGCACGTACTTGCGACGCTGTTGCCCCAAAACCCTTACCTGCAGGCTTGCTGGGGCCCCCACCCCACGTCCACGCCAAGCGCGCAACTCGGTCGCAAGTATGTGGCACGTCGGGATGAAAAGCTTGTAAGCAGCTTGTAGTGTGAAGTACGAGTTATGTCAGTGCCCAGTTCCTAGGGCTGCACCGAAGTTTACGCCTGCTAGCCACATCACTGCACAACGCTTCATCACAAAGGTAGCAAAAGTCCGCCGAGCAACCAAAAGAGATGCGAGTCCGGATTGCAAGCAGCTTCCACGGAGAGAGTGTAGAGATCGTGGTTTGCAGCCAAAATGTTTCCTGCCATCACAAGATCTGTTCTGAGCATCTTGCTGAAGATTGTGTACAGTGGCAGCTCTGCTGTCGTTAACGATCTCTTGGAGCACGAGGCTACAAGTATACTACAGCTTCGAAGAAGGGTCTGAATCAGGCTTGGAGGCCCTTGACAACTGCCCCAGCTCGTGAGAGCAACGGCTCCCGTTTCGTAGGTGCTATGCAAAGGAGCAAAGGGCATATTCAACCATCAAGAGCCCTAATTAAGTGGTGCATGACTGAAGCAAAAACCAGCCAGGATATTCGAGTTCCTGTCCATGTGAGGCAGGACCGCACCTCTCTGTTTCAGTGGAGGTGTTCGAATAGAACAGAATAGGCTGTTTGACCAGCGTGGCGCAAAGAAGCCACAAACTGCGCGGATGCGTGCATAAGCATTGACAAAGCGAGACTGAAGCTCTGTACCCACTCCTATGGCTTCAACCCTTACTTCACAACGTTCTTAAGCCGTGCCAGCTTGCTTTCTAAAGAAGAACACGCCATGAAGATCACCTGCGATAAAACACACAAATCCTTTCCGCACCTGTTGGCGAACGTTGTGTTTGCAATTGGGGCTGCGCTGGGCTGAAGGTTGAATAGAAGCAGGGTTTGCTGTAAACATATTGCTGTTGGGGAAGAGGGTCCATTAAAGCGGCAAAGTGTCATTTTGGAACGCGGAAAGGTGTCACTATGGAACTCTGACAAGTGTCATTCTGGAATGCGGCTGACGTTAAAACCTGCAGGAAACGGTGTGCATGAGTCATGAGACCGAGTGGGCTCGACGGGCATTGCTTTCTGTACAGCTTTCCTATCCTCGACCTGAGTCAGCTTTGAACAAAACCAGATGCATTTTTGCTTTTGAAGGCGGTGCTGGTCAACGATTTGAACAAGTTTGCTTACGTGAAGGATTGACTTATTCACGCAAGGTTCCGGGGATTTGGTGTGCTTTGTTTGCTGTGGTCCGATCCAGGGTGACAGCAGCCCCACGCCGGAAATGGTCCGGCCTAGTGGGGTGACAGTCGATCCCTTCCATTTGGGGGGTAAAGCTTACATGGCAACTGTCCGCTAAATGCTCCATTAAATGGTGTGCTCCCTGCGGCAAGTACCTCTACTGTCTTGGGCAACAACAAGCTGTCATAAGCTGCTCCAAGTGATGCTCCGCTGATTTTGTGTCTCAAGACCTCACTTTCGTTTCTTTCCGATACTGCCGGTGGGTTCGCTGCCATGCCGCGCCCATTGCTCTCGTGTGTACTTTCTATATCCGTTGCAGCTTTGGCCCATGCAACGCTGGAGGACCGGGCCATTGCGCAGCTTTTCACCCCAAACCCCAACCCTAAACCCCAAACCTAAACCCTAAGCCCTATAAACCCTAAGCCCTATCAACCCATCTTCTAGAATGGTTCAGAGGAGTCCTGCCCCCCCGGCTTGGGGTCCCGATCGGGCATCCTGCTCCAGCACAAGGTGCCTTTTCTGAGCGGCGCACGACTCCCCTCAAATCCCGACAACCCCAAACCCTAATCCCGACTACCGATCTCAGGTCGCCGAGATTCAGTCAGAAGAGCTGACTGAGGCCGAGGGATTTAGGGTTTAGGGTTCAATCTTGGCAAATCGTTTCAAGTTTTCACTGCTCTGCTTAAGAGGGCGCTGGATTTCGGAAGCGAGTGTTAGGGCAAAACTAGAACGTCGCAGAACTCGACGTCTTCTTCGCGGATGCCAGCATTTCTGGCGCCTCGGGATTTCCCACACCTTCTTTCTTCGCAGGAGCCAGCACCGTTGAAGACGTGGGCGGAACTGCGTGAAGACGAAGGGCAGGGCACCACGTCAGAACATGTCAGAACCCATTGAGACGCCCTGATGTCTTGTTGGCTTGGTCAGCTGAGGGGCTCGTGTGTCACAATGGCAGCCAAACATGGTCAGAAAGTCGAGACTTTCTGTGCGTAGACTTGCAAGACCTCGAGTTCTTGCGTTCTTTGCCTTTGAGGCTTAGACGCAAAAGACAGTGAAGCCCTGTGCCTCGGCGAAGGGATATCGCTGGCTAGTTTCCCCTCGATTGTTGCCGGCTTGCGTTTATTGGGAGGGGTTCCGACATTCGGGGTGCCTTCTTAGGGTCCCTTGTATAAGAGAATCCTACTACAGTTACTATCCCAGGTGATTATATCAGGGGTCCCGTCTCTTCGTAAACCCACCATAATTTGCTGTTGAGAGATGCGAGGGAGGGTTTTGTCAATTTCAACTCATGGAGCAGTGCGGACACAGTGGAACGTTTCGGTGCATTAGTTAGCTAAATCTACCCTTAAACCCCTCAACCCTGGTCACATGCCGACGACGCCCAAAGCTTCAAAGGACCCACTCCGACCCCCCTTCTGGGCTTCGGGGTTTAGGGTTTAGGGTTTCCGGTTTAGGGTTTAGGGTCGGTTTAGAGTTGACCATAGTCATAGGGGTGGACCAATATCTGCATTAGATTCTCAGGACCCTGCACGACATGCTCAAGCCGGCGGGCGGCAAGCCTCAGGAGGCCCACATGGTTCCGCCAACGACGGTGCCCTATCAGAGAGCTGGGAAAAGGTTGTGTAATTTCGTACCTTCAGCCCCTTCAGATGCCCAGACCTGTAGATGCTGAAGAGCTTCGTTTAGATTGATGTGAAGCTATATGGGGGTTTACGAAAATAAGGGAACCCCTAATCCCCAAATACTAGGATCCCCCTATAACCCCAATTAAGGTGCCCGTAGTATCCTAAACACCCATATGATGCAGAAGCTGTGAGTACACTTCTTCAGCAGAGGTACAAAACGGACACTTTGAGCTCTGCCACCCCCAGCCGGGCAACGCCTTGGGACAGGTGGGACGGATTGTTAGTCGCAACATCTTGGGATGTGTCCGTCCTTAATAAGGGGCTTCTAGTACCCCCCCCCCTATGATAATCCCTGTTCAGCTTGCAAACAGACGTGTCTCCCCGGTCATGTATGTCTAACGAGTCTAAGGCCCTGTATCTGGGCATGAAGTAGGACAGGTCTCTAAACGACGGGTCCCTGTGAGGAGACTTCTTGGGTACCTAGCCTATCACGCTCTGTATTGAAATATACCCCCAAAGAGCGGGCCCAGATTTCCTACCCTGTAGCCCCTAGCTGGTTTGCTGGTCTTGGGCCTTCGTTGGATCAGTTTCGTTTCCGGTCTGTCCTCGTCCTCGTGCGCCTTGAGCCTCCAACCGTGCGCTGCCCAGAAGTGAAAGAACGAAATTTCTTGAAAAGCCGCCAAGTTCACGAAGTCAACAGTCAGATGCTGGGGTTTGGCCGCTGCACAGGCCCTTTCCGGACTCGAAGCGTTTGGAAACAAAAAAACGGCAAGTCCAAACAGTCATGCCGAATCCCCCAACTTCATCAGCCATTTGACCCCTGCGTTGTAAATGTCCCCCCCCCCAATCCTAAACCCCAAACCCCAAATCCGACACCCCAGACCCTACATGCTAAACGCCAAACCCTAAGAGAGCGCCGCGAATCTTGACTCCAAGTCCAGGTGTCTGAAGGCCTGAACGTCTCATCCTCCTGGAACGAAGTCGGCGGCAGCTGCAGCAACTCAGAGGTCCCTTGTGGTGATTTCTTGATGGGTTTAGGGTCTAGGGTTCAGGGGGTTTAGGGTTTAGGGTTTAGGGTTTAGGGTTTAGGGTTTAGAGTTCTTGAGGGAGGGGGGTTCAAGGGGGTATGTAACCAAAGGTTCCCTAATACTCCCCACTACTCCCTAAGGCTCCCTGAGCCTCCCTAAGGTTCCCTAGGTACCTACAGACCCCTTCTCCTCTCAGGGTTTTAAGGGTTTTAAGGGTTTTGAGGGTTTTGAGGGTTTTCGGGTTTGTAGGGTTAGGGCTTTTAGGGGGTTTAAGGCGCTAGGGTTTTGAGGGGTTTAGAGTTTTGAGGGGTTTTAGGGCTTTTGAACCCAAAGAGGGTCGGGGGACTTCCGAAGTCAGGCCATCTAAGGCATGGACGCATGATTGCAATGTTTCAAAGACGCAGAAGCCCGAGTTTCTGGGCTTCAAACTTGACGTGGGCTTAGGGAGTTTAGGGTTTAGGGCCTAGGGCGGCTGCGCCTAAACCCTAAACCCCTTCTGGGGTTTCTACTATGAGGCGGCCGCTCGTTCGGTGGACCAAACAGGCAGCACAGGCTTGTGCACTTTCGCAGCTTCGCGAGAAGCTACAGAACACTGAAGCCAATGCCTTCAGGGTTTGGGGTCTTAAGCCCTGAGCCAGCACACCAGCACTCCAGAGCACGCCCTAAACCCTAAACCCTAAACCCTAAACCCTAAACCCTAAACCCAGATCACGTGACAGGTGGTGTTGTTCTATCCGGGGGAGACGAGTGCGGGCTTCCCGGGCTTCTCCACAAGTTGCTGCCCTGCAGACAAGGACAGGCTGCAAGCCCTGAGCGCCCCTGAATTGCAACCTTTGAGCATTTGCATCCAAGCCTGTTTTAGTCAAACAAACTGTTTCACCCTGAACCCTGAACCCTAAACCCTAAACCTCCAGCCTCCACCTGGGGAGGAATTCTGCGCTGGCTGCTCAAAGCTGAACAGCGACAAGACGGGCTGTGAGGTTTGCAGCGGTGGCTTCACTTTGCGCGACCCAGCAGGGTTTAGGGTTTAGGGTTTAGGGTTTAGGGTTCAGATTGATTAATTCATAATTACTTTCTGTCAATTATCATAGTAGTTGCAATGCTTAGGAGCCCTCTGGCTGGCATAGGTCTGGAGTGGTGAAGCCCACGCACACAAAACATGACAAGCCCAAACCCCGATTTTTACAACCCTAAACCTTAAACCCTAAACCCCGATTCTCCCAAATAAAAGAAGCAAGTCAAATCATCAACCGAGGCAGTGACAAGACGTGTATGGCTTGCGTGGATCTACCCGGATGGGCGAACAAGGCCAGCAGGCTCTTCCTAGCGAATCTCGCTTTAAGCCCTTTAAAGAACAAGCAACCCTAAACCCTGAGCCCTAAACCCCCAAACCCTAATTCAACCCTAAACCCTCAAAGCCCTCAACCCTAAACCCGTTTCAGCTGAAGCCCCGGCTCCCCAAGAATCCTCGAATCCTTCGGATCCTCTTGTCCCAGGCAGGGGAGAGCTGCATCACCGCAAGCTGCACAAGCGAGAAGTACCAAGGCACCGGACTCTTGGGGATTAGGGGAGGGTTTAGGGTTTCGGGTTTAGGGTTTAGTGTTTAGGGTTTAGGGTTTGGGTTACGTGCCATGTGCAGCCCGGACAAATGCCTCATGCACTGGCACCCTCAGGCATCAGTGCACAAGATGCGTGCTGCAAATGCGGAGGCGGGCAGAAGGCACGACCAGGGCAAGCCCAGACTGTTGTTCTTCCATGGAAGAACTACTACTACTACTACTACTACTACTACTACTACTACTACTACTACTACTACTACTACTACTACTACTACTACTACTACTACTACTACTACTACTACTACTACTACTACTACTACTACTACTACTACTACTACTACTACTACTACTACTACTACTACTACTACTACTACTACTACTACTACTACTACTACTACTACTACTACTACTACTACTACTACTACTACTACTACTACTACTACTACTACTACTACTACTACTACTACTACTACTACTACTACTACTACTACTACTACTACTACTACTACTACTACTACTACTACTACTACTACTACTACTACTACTACTACTACTACTACTACTACTACTACTACTACTACTACTACTACTACTACTACTACTACTACTACTACTACTACTCTACTACTACTACTACTACTACTACTACTACTACTACTACTACTACTACTACTACTACTACTACTACTACTACTACTACTACTACTACTACTGCTACTACGACGACGACGACGACGACGACGGCTACTACTACTACTACTCCTCCTCCAGGCTAGTCCAGGCTAGTCCAGGGAAAATACGAGTCCCATTTTTAGTAGGACAACTGCTCTCCCTTTCGTTGGTAGTCAGCTCATGCCCTCTGCTAGATTTTTTGGAGAGTGCTGGAGCTCGCTGGCTTTGCACCAAAGAGCTGGCTCTAGTTCGGGCAGCCATCAAACAGGGACCCCGATCGTAGCAGCCGGGCCGGTTAGCTGGGTCCCCGTGGCCCCCGTGTTCAGCACCAGAACAGAGGAAGGCACCCAGTTCGCCTACTACGTCGCCCCCTTGGCGATTGGGTCCACAGAAGTCATCGGATACCCGATGCCTCGAACTGGCAGCAGCTTGCTCACAACAGGGGGTGCCTAGCTTCGGATCGCAATTTTAAGGGTCTTATTGCAGAACCATCAGTGAGCGTTCATCTCTTGATATTCTCTAGCATGGAGAGTGTCTCTCTAACCAAGAGTTATGCCCCTGCGGAAGCGTTCTGTTCACGAGGGCGCCTCCCGAAATGCCAGCAACTTCCATAGGGGTCCATAGGGATCCATAGGGGTGGTAGGGGTCCACAGGTTCATGCTACAAGGTGTGCATAGGGGGTTGCAAGGCGTCCACAAGTAGCAAAAGGGCGGAGGCGAGGGCCCTACAACCATGTGAGCTGACACCAAGGCACCAACCCAAAACAGGGGAGGTGACAAATTGGCGGAAATATGCATATCAAAATACATCCATAGTTTTATCTTATTTCATTTCGTATAGTTTAGTAAAAGACATATTGACATATAACATACAATATGTGTTTATATATGTCTGAAAAGCTTCACACTCTTTCCAGACCAAGGTCGCTTGATGCAGGATAGGGTTTCGCATGCGGCCTGTGTTTTTTCGCGCGCTGCCCGCAAGCTTTGACACAAAGCAAAAGCAATTTGGCACCCTGCACCCTGAACCCTAGACTCTTTACCCGAATGTCTTTCGGTACAGCTTGGGGCAAACTGCAAGGCCGCTACTCAGTGGACAAGGCGCCTGGCTGAAGATTTTTTCTTGCCAGATTATCAGATTGCGCCTCCACTTGCGGGCCTGGGTGGCGAACTTTGCCTCTGTCTGCATATAGACCCATATAGACCACATAGCAACCACCGGTTGCAGCCAAGAACGTCGGATCCGGACCCTTACGCAGGAAGGTGTGTAAGTTCAAGGCGGTAAAAGTGGACTGCTCCGGCATAGTTGGGTAGTCTAGACGCAGGCCTCGCCCCTAAGCCCACCCTCCCAGGACCCCAACAGCCGCAAGCCTAACGCCGCATACTATATTTATAGGGCTGTTAAGGGAGGGGGGGGGGGGGGTATGGAACCCAAGCTTCCCTAGCACTGCCCACTACTCCCTAAGGCTCCCTAAGCTTCCCGAAGGTTCCCTAGGTACCTAGCCCCCATGAACCCCCCCCAAACCCTAAACCCTAAGCCCTAAGCCCTCCTAAACCCGGCACCCCAAACCCTGAATTCCCTTTCTCGGCTTTGATGGGCAGCGCTGGAGGATTGTGAGCTGATGAAGTATGGGCTGACCATCAACTCACATACTGGGGCCCCCTGGGCGGCAAGGAGAAGCCTTGCGAGATCGGGGGCTTAGGGTTTGAGGGTTTAGGGTTTAGGGTCGTTGTTTCTTTTGGTTGAACTCATTTTTCCTGGTTGTTGTCTTGTCGACAAATATTGTGCGACGCGCTCGAACTGTGGTTCTCCTTGAGTCTTGAGAGCTGCGAACTTGAGACGCACAAAGACGAAGACTGCTTTTGTGGCCTGCACTAGAGTTGCCTGCAACTCTAGCTCTAACGACTGTTCATGCCACCATTTCCAGTTCTCGTGGTCCAGGCGCATTCACAGGTTCTCACGGGTGTGACATCAGGAAGCACGAGTCAGAACCCTCCTGTCACGTAGAAGCACGATGGTACGGCTTCTTGCATGGATGGGCTCTCGAGGTGGAAAAAAAGTCCGGGTGAAGAGCTGCAGCCCTTGGATCTCGTCGGCTAGACTTTGACGACTAGCTCCTAGAGCAGGAGGTGAGAGCAAAAACCCTAAACCCGAGAAGAAAAATCGAAAGCAAAAGCTGTAATCCGATCCTGAAACCCTAAACCTAGCGATGGGATGAAACCTGGAGATTCCCAGGCCTTGCAGCTGACCCCTTCCTGCAGCGTGGTGGGCTGTGGTGCAGCAGCGCCTATCGACGCTGGTCCTCGCCGGGTTTGGGGTTCAGGGTTCAGGTTTTTTGGGGCGGGGGGGCGGGGGGGGGGGGGGGGGGGGGGGGATGTTTGATTGAAATCAGGTGTAGGGTGCCCTACGGGGTGGCCCGCCTGCATATGCAATGTTCCATCGCAGCTAGAATGCGCAAGCGCGCTTGACATTGCACGAGTGTTCGAGTACATTCGATACCGGTTGCCACTTCAGGGAAAGCCTCGATAAAGTTGTTCCCACTCCCTGTCCACTCTGAATTTCCTCTCTGCAAGACTGGGCCAAGAAAAACCGATCCTCCCGGCATCGATACGTCCATCATCTCCGTCATCCGACTTGCAGGAGAATCGCAAACTGCCTCCGATTGGTGTTTGCATTGCAGACCTCCGCACAGCTCTGGAAGCCAGAGGGAAAAGCTGCGGGTGTTTCGCTTGATTGTTTGTCGTGAACGTTAGTTGTCAAGTTCGATTTTTGTGGAAGAATCAAGCGCGCATGACACGGCTAGACGCGTTCTCGACCGGGGATGCTGTTGGGTTTTCGGAAGACGATTGCGTATACTCTGTACTTTACGGCCGTCGAGTCCTTCAAAGATCCGTGTGGCTTAATTCTAAACACACGTTGCCAACATAGACCTAAACCCTAAACCCTGAAGCTGCCCTAATGCAACAAAAGCCGATTGAGGAAGTGAAGTGCACGATCTTCGCCGAGAAGGAGCTAGAACAGTGTCCCCCCCTGCCAATCCTGGAGTGGCCCCTAAACCCTAAACCCTAAACCCTAAACCCTAAACCCTAAACCCTAAACCCATCGCAGAATCAAGCCTTGGCCTGCGTATAAGCTCCGTGTGGAGACAGGCCCTCGGATACATGCAGGCTACGCTTTGGTCCAAGGCGCCGCTGGAGGTATTTGCTGGAGACGCGCCCTGCATGATATCATGGTTTGGGGCTTATGTTTTACGATGTTAAGGGTGCCTTATATGGGGTCCCTATTTTCAGGGGATCCTACTATTTGGGGGTCTATATTGGGGTCCCCTATTTTCGTAAACCCCCATTTGGGAAAATTCAGGAATGCTCCCAGGGGCCAAGCAGCAATGTAGGTTGGGATGTTCCCCCCCTGATACTACCAGTCCTTTATAGGCATTTTCTGGAGAGTGCGTCACACCATGGGCCTGTGTTTTTGGGTTAAAACACTGTTTTTTGTTTTTAATTTGCAGAGTTTTGGTGTTTTTTAGAGAATTACAATGGATTTAAAGCCGCTCTGGTTGAAGTGACTCGGAATTCATCACTATTCTCCTGACGCAAGGAACCGCGAATCAATGCCGAAATGTTGAGGAGTTTAAAGAGGCGTTACAGGTTTTAAAAGGGTCTCCCCAGTCGGATTTAAAGGCTTTAAAAAATCCTAATTGTACTGATTTGAAAGTTTTTGAAGGCTTCAAAAGGGGCGCCCCCTTTAAAATTTACTGTAAATGGTGCCCCAATTAAGTTTTAAAGTGGGGCCACCAACTCAGTTGTAAAGGTTTTAAGATTTGAAAAGACCCCCCCCCCACCCCCCCCACCCCACTTTAATTTTCAAGATTTTAACGGTTTTAAAGGATTTAAAGATTTTCACAGGGGGCTCCCCCCTTAAAATTAAAAAGAGCCCCCAATTCAATTTCAAAGATTTTGAAGATTTTAAACCCCCCCCCCCCCCTAAAAATTTTATTGGGGCCCCCAATTAAAATGTAAAGACTTTAGAAAGATTTGTTTTAAAGATTTTTAAAGGCCCCCCATCTAAATGGGACCCCAATGGGGGGGGCAAGGGGGGAAGGCGGCCAACAAAAATATATATTAAAAAAAAAATATATATATATATATATATACAGACAGATATATATCTATATATATATATATATCTATGTTTTAATTTTTGTTTTTGTTTTTTTCCCCCCCCCCCCCCCTGCCGTCTTTAGCGGGAGGCTGTGCAGCTATGAGCCTTTGACCCTGTCTACCCCAAACCTCCCGATCCCGAAACCCTCTAATCGTGGGATCCTGATCCCTATTGAGGAGTGGTAGTATAAGGGGGAACATCCCAAGATTATGGGTACGTAGTGGAACGGCATACTGCGTTCATTCCGTTCATATCTTCACTTCATTTCCTTACGCACTTCATCACATTATTCTCTGCACTTCATATCCTTCATTCACGAGTCTTCCTGCGGTTTACATTGGAAATCCAGTATTAACACACGGTGCTCTGGGACTCATTCTCATGGGCGGTTGACTTCGTTCATACGTTCATGCGTTACGTTCGTTCGCTACGCTAATGCATTCACCGCATTCTCTTCGTAGTTCTCTTCACCCCTTATAATAGTATTAATGCGATGGTCACACGCAGAAAAGCATGGAAACACACATCCAGCAACATGTGAAGTTGTGCCAAGACCACATGCATTGCCGTTTGGCAAGGGGTGACGCCAAGGACTTGCCTACCTTGCAGACAGCGAGGGAGCCGGACTAGGCGCCCAAAAACCACATAAGCATATAAGAGTCCCTCTCACGGGGATTCCGAAAAGCCTGTTTGTAGGATCCTTATGTTTATGTGGTTTTTTGGGCCACCAATGAATGGTTCGGCCTTCCCTGCGTCGTGCAACGGGGTTTACGAAAACAGGGTGCCCTTAAATTATTTCTGGGGTTGGGCACTCCAGCAACACTCTGGGGCTGGGCACTCTGGGGACAATCTGGGGTTGGGCACTCGAGGGAGACTCTGGGGTTGGGCAGTCTGGGGAGACTCTGGGGCTGGGCACTCCGGCGACACTCTGAATTTTGGCACTCTAGGGAGACTCTGGGGTTGGGCCTCTGAATTTGGGCATCTGGGGTTGGGCACGCCAGGGAGACTCTGAGCCTCTGGGGTGGCTGGGCACTCCGGGAAACACTCTGGGGTTGGGCATCTCGGAAGAGTCGGGGTTCTCTGGGGTTGGGCGCTCCCCCGGTTGGGCACTCCAAGGATGAGCGAGGAGTAGACCGGGCGAGGAGAAGAGTTGAGTTTACAATCTAACAACCCCACACCGAGGGTGGGGAATAAAGCCCAAATAGTAGGATCGCCCAAAAGCCCAAAAGTGTGGACCCCCAATAAGGTCTCCGCTAATATCGTAAACCCCCAAGTCCTTTGAACATGCATTTTGCGTGCAGGCGCCATGAGCCGATAATGCGGAAATTGAGCGTTAAGGTTTGCAGGGGCAAGCGGGTGGTGCCTTCCGCGACACGAGAGTTGCTCTACCAGAAAAGAGTTTCAGAAAAGACGGAGAAGAGTAACGAAGAACCACGCTCAACAACACTGCAAGGCGCGGCCCACCATTCAGCAAGCAAGCATCTAGCCCCAACTGGGCATCTCCCAAAATAGGGTGCCCCTTTATACCCCAAATAGAATAGGATCTGCTTAAAGGGACCCCCAAAAAGGGTACCCCTCGGTTCGGAAACCCCAACTGCGTATGCCTCAGGTGAGTTACGGGTCTGCGCCAGTTGTCTTCAGCTCGGCGTACCCGGCGCCAAGCATTGCTCCTGCAGTGCGCTTCGGCAAGCGATGGCTTAGGGTTTAGGGGTTAGGGTTCAGGGTATAGGGTTTAGGGAAGCCCTAAACAGCCCCGAAACCCCAAACCCTATAGCATAGGCCCTAAACCTAAACGTACCCTAGCTTCCAGGTGAACGACGGGTGGAAGACCCCATGCTTTCATCCGACGTTTGTTCGATCAAGCGCTTCCTACTCCCTAAGCTTCAACAGGCTTACCGCTTTAGGATATTTGGGATTTCTGTCAAAAACTTTTACTAAAGCCTGAGCCCTAAAGACCCTTGCCCCTAGGAGCCTAGGTGGGGCCCACCAATGTATGGCATAAGGCCGGGTGAGGGTTGAGATCCGTCTTGAATGGTCCCCTGTTTGGGCCTCGCCCTACATAGGCGCCAAAAGGAGTGTAGGAATTTCCTTTCTATGTACTGGAGATCCCCAAAATGGGGCACCATGATTTTGACAAACCTCCCGAGGGTACAGTTGTTCATGAGTCTCCCTCAAAAGATTGTCACAAAAATGCGGTGGAGGGTGCAACACACAGGACCTGGGCTGCGCGCAAGTCCTAGAAGGATCTGAACTCCCCGAAGACCCTCCGACCAAAAAGCGCCCTCAAAATCCATGAGAATCCCCCAAATTCAGAACCCTGGACAAAAACCTAAAACCCCGACAACTGCCCTAAAAGCCCCAAACAATGACAACCCTCAAAAACTTGGACAAAAGCCCAAAACCCCAAACACCCTAAAAGCCCCAAATAACCCTCAAAAACCTTCGACAAAAGCCCAAAAGCCCCAAATAACCCTTCCAAAACCTAAGCAGCCTAGAAGCGACCCAGACAACCCACGATCCGAAGCTTCAGGAACCCAGCCTTGGCAGGGGCTGGCGAGTTCGGAGGCCTTCTCAAAACACGGCAAAAAAGCACGTAGATCAGGGTTTGGGGTTTAGGGTTGGTTTGGGGTTTAGAGTTTAGGGTCCTAGAGTTTTCCTTGAAGAGGAGGCTTTCGCACGGACCTAAACCCGAAACCCGAAGCCTAAAAGCCTGAAGCTTAGCTCCTTAAGCTGCAAGTTTCCAAAGCCATGCCTGGCAACTGCACCTATGCAGGGGCTCTAAGGAAGGACCCCTGGAAGGGACCCTTGATCTTATTCCCCTTTATGACCCCTTATATATATATATATATATATATATCTTGATTGAGAGCGAGAGGGAGAGAGAGAGGCAGGCCCTTCTGTATATATATATATGTATATTTATATTTATATTTATATACCTTATATATACATACACACCTTATATATAAATATATATATATACCTTATACAGTCTCTATATACCTAAGCAGCCCCTAATTAAGCCCTGAAGAACTCCTAAGGTCCCTTGTCAGGACCCCTCCTTTGGTCCCCCGCCCTAAACCCTAAACCTTAAGCCCATTGAGCCGTGAATTCAGAGCCTCCAGCTTTGGCCTGAGAAGCCTCCCAACTGTCGCAGGCTTGAGCTGCGTGCCCGATGTCACCAGCAACCTAGCTCATGACAAGTCCCCCACCCCAAGCCGACTCGAGCCGAGGCCGTAAAGCAAACAGAGCCAAAACCCTAAACCCTAAACCCGTAGCCATTTGGGCTCAAGCATTTGGTGGGACACTGCAAGCTGCAAGCTATGGCGAACGACCTGCAGAATCGTGACAATCAGAATGGGTGGACCGTCGAGACGGCCACCATCACAACTTCATTGATGAGCTCGCTGTGTCGCGTGCTGCGGATCGACGCGCAGAGCATATCCCACATGTCGCCCTCACAGGCCGCCGGGTACTTGGCGGACCGGGCTTTTACATCCACCTCGCCTCCTGTCTCCGAGCAAGGCGCCCGCCTAGCTCAGTCGGTAGAGCGCAAGGCTCTTAAACTTGCTCGCCCTGTGTGGGATGGGTGTGCGTGTGTGTGTAACGGATGGCCGTGTGTGTAACATACACGAACCAGAGTGACATAGCTGAACCCCTCCAATGGCATGTGTGTATGTGGCATGGTGCATGTGGATTTCACGGTTTCCTGCAAATGCTGCAAGACATCAGGGGGTCTGCAGGGTAGTCGCGTCGGTCACTAGCAACTGCCTGCGGCCAGCCCTGGAAACTCTTGTCTGCCCTTACTCTAATGCACTCCCCTTGACTGCAATCCCCTCCCCCTACCTCATACTACCGCACATACCCTGATAAAGTAACTTAGTGGGTAGAACTGAGCCTGGAACCGCCCACATTGTCGTGTGGCCTGGGTCTGACTCTTCAGCTGGAAAGATACAACAGGAACTACTACCTACTACGGCATGCGGGCAAGCTGGCAAAGTGGGGGCACACTTCATGCTCTGCATAAACCTTCGTTTTGTCATGCTCTTGATGCGCATTTGACGTTCCAACTGGAAGATGTTTTGAGTTTTGATGTTCACGATGCTCGTTCTCTTTTTCGGTACATAGTCTGATAATGCTCGGCAGAAATTATCGTTTCACAATGCTCTTGATGCGGGAAGAACAACTGATGGCGTGTGCTCGTGAGAGCTCCTCGGTGGGCAGCTCAGCTCTCACTGAGATCTCTCAAATTCACGAGCAAAGACATGCGGAGAGCCGGATCATTGCCTGGGACAAAGAAAGAAATAGACACAGAGAGAGAGAGAGAGAGAGAGAGAGAGAGAGAGAGAGAGAGAGAGAGAGAGAGAGAGAGAGAGAGAGAGAGAGAGAGAGAGAGAGAGAGAGGAGAGAGAGAGAGAGAGAGAGGGAGAGAGAGAGAGAGAGAGAGAGAGAGGGGGAGGGAAGACAGGGACGGAGGGATGGAGGGAGGAGGGAGGGAGGGGGAGAGGGAGGAGAGAGAGAGAGAGAGAGAGTGTGTGTGAGAGAGAGAGAGGGAGAGAGGGGGAGAGAGAGGGAGAGGGAGACAGAGAGAAAGAGAGAGAAAGAGAGAGAGAGAGAGAGAGAGAGAGAGAGAGAGAGAGAGAGAGAGAGAGAGCGCGAGAGAGAGAGAGAGAGAGAGAGAGAGAGAGAGAGAGAGGGTTATTTCGGGGATAAGCAGGGCCCGCCGAAGCCAAAGCCATGGATAGCGGCAGCGATGCCTGTGATAGACAGCCGCTGCTAAGGAGGAGGGAAAGAGGAGGAGAAAACGACAATCTCAGCTGGGGACAACTAGCGGCGACCACGACAGAGGGATATGAAGAGGGGGAGGTAGCAAGACTACGTCGTCATCATGCGCCGCCTGAGCCTGAAGAAGATCCACGGGGGAGCGGAGCAGGTGGGCCCGCAGCAGGGGGAGGTGGCCATCGAGAAGGATCGCGAGACAACCAAGAGAGCCAGACGGTGCAACGCCAAAACATGAGACAAAGGAGCACCTGGAAAGCAGCCGCAACAGACACCAAAGAGATGAAGCGCGCCGTGGAGTACCAGGCGCCAGCTGATGCAGACCGCCCGGAGCAAACCTCCAGGGACACTGTCTTGCAACAATGGCAGCACTTCCAGAATGACAACAAGTAGAGGGGGGAACGCACGTGCCGAAGATGAAATGAGATGAATGAGAGCCAAGAGATAAGGGGGGGGGGGGGAGGTTTTCGGAGGAATAGGAGGAGGGATTCAGGGATGATTCGGGTCTCGAAGGAAGATTGTGTGGAAGGGTTAGAAGGCGATTCACCGCAGCCAGAACAACAGGATGAAAGTTGATGGGGGTAAGGGGAGGCTTTCGTTTGGTAAGCAAAGGCTTTTTGTGGGCGTTGTTTAACCAGGGGTGATCGTTCAGGTAAACACAGGACAAGTAGACAAATCCATGTACCGTGCAAAAATCGGAGTGATGCTTTGACGCGGAGTGTTGGAGCGAGGCAAGTAGGGGGGGTGGGGGGAAAGACAAGCATCACTCCTTGCTTTCTAGTTCCATTCAGAGTAACGCCGTGAGACCCCAGCCAGCAATCTCTGGCAGGGGAACCTTGTAGTACTGGGGCAACCCGAGGCATAATTCAAGGGCGGGGTCATACGAACCCACATGAGACAGCAATGCATGTTTTTCCTCGGTTGCACCTGGGGAAAACGCAGCACTTGTCCTTTACGGGGGGGGAGATTTCCTTTGGCAGTTACAATCCAGCGGTTTCTGTTTTCATTCAGTGTCACGCCGACCTGACAGAAGTGCGCCGGTCGCTGTGGTCTCACTGGACCTGACTCACCCTCGGGCGCGCTTCGAGCGCGGGGGGGCACCCCTAAGCCCAGCAGAAGAAGAAGAGAGAGAGGGGGGGAGGGAGGGAGGGAGGGAGGGAGATGGAGAAGAAGAAGAAAGAGGAGATCTGAAGAAAGAGAAAATGAACGAGACAAGTAGAGAGTTCGTTTGAGCGGTCTCACTAAGATCTTTCGAAATCATGAGGAAGGACTGGGGACGGCAAATTAATTGCATTGCTCCCCACCCTCG